>OY101437.1:6066839-7266839 GCA_956483605.1 Tuberolachnus salignus | reverse complement strand
TATTACTACAATTTTCGATCTCGCCAATAATTATTTGTGATCTATGTAAAACATGGCATACCGTTAATATTTTAATTTCCAATGTCCATCGCTAAGAACGAACAACAGTTACTGGAAACATAACGTTTAAAGAATTTCCATCCTAACTGATAATTTGTTTATTCGTAATCAATATCATCGGCTCCGTATTCCCCAAATCAAAGGTCATAAATAAAAAGGTCGTAGTTCAATTGTGTTTGAAATAAATAAACATATCAAAGGTGCGCAGTTTACGTGTAGACGGATAAATCATAAATAAATATTGGTAGAGGAACGATTGTCTCTATGGTAAGTAATCATTTTTTCCATCGTAAATTAATAACAGTGTGATGAAAAAACAAATTATTGGTTTATGTCCATGGACTACAATATGTAGTCACTGTATGTAATATGTAATATGTAATATGATTACCATGAAACAATACTCTATGGTTTTATGGACTTATTCCTACAACAAAATTATCGGTCGTAGAAGTCGGGAATTTGGCTGACTTTCTTATCAAAGAGCCTTTTGTTTACATATTTCTAGTTGATCAAATTGAAAAAAAAAATGTATTGGAAATTGGAAGAAGACAATTTATTGTTAAATTTAATTTCCTTAAAATGTTATAGTTGTTTTGTGGACACCCGCACAATGTTCATATTTATCGTTAAATGAATTAAATGTTTCTCATTGGAATTTTAGAGTTGAGGGTGAAGAAAAAACATTATTCAAAAGTCAAAACTTTGGTAACTTTGAAAAATGTACACAAGCGAAACTTTTATGCGTTTCGTGTGTTAAAAACTTAATATATTATTCTACCTAATCGTGGTTAGGTAGATTATACTGAACATGAAAATTTGTGTAAGTTAATTTTACTATATAATAATTTAAATACGATCCTTTATTATCAATATTGTTGTTCTTTTGGGACCGGGGGGGGGGGTGATTTCAACAAATTGAACATTTTTTCTTTGTACACGCCCTCTCGTAGATCAAAGGTCGACGCGGTTAGATTGAGGTTTAATTGATGATTGTTCCGATAGATGATATTCAACTATTATTTATGATAATAAATTTATTTTCAGATGCACAATAAATAGTAGTGATGCACAACGATATCATTTTTCGATATCGATATCGGTGTGACCAATTTAGCGAAAGTACTTCGAAATTGTTATAATTTCTATTTTTTATTTATTTAAGTTTTGACTGCTAATCAATGTCAAAGAACGATAAAATACACTAACGGTAAGCAATTTGGGTTATTTATTAATAACTTATAGTTTTTTCAAGTTCGGTCGATAAAGCCGAGGGGGGGGGCACAATAAACGTGTATCGCTGTGACAGGATTTCTACAATTAGTCCCGTTTTTTTCCCCCGTAATAACTATTCATTATTACCTCCAGTATTAGTTGAATTAAATAATAATTAAGAGTGCTTTTAAGATAGTACCATTGACGAGAGGCCGTAGTGATGTACGGAAACGGTTTAGCTTTAAAGTAGATAATAATGGTATAGTGTTAAATAAAAACAAGTTTATTATCACATGTATATATAAGTCTGTTATTGCGTACAGTGGTTATACTACTAATTTAAAACGACGCTCGCATCAAAAAAAACTAGTTCATCCAGTGGTATTCAAATTTATTTTTAACTAATTTTTGTAAGTATAAATACACCGTTCAAGAAGAGAAGACACCAGTTCTGCGCGTTGCTGATGATAAGCGGCTGGCAACCTTATGTAACCGAACAGGTAGTTGGTGGGGGATACGCCTTGCTAGACGAAAACCGAGTGCCGCCCGGTGTCTTCTCTTCTAGAACAGGTATAATTTCGTATTGTATTGTTTTATAAATTATATTAATCTATCGTTTTTCGATAATAATATCGTTTGTTATTCAATATCGCGACACGATATCGATATATAAATGTACCGATATTGATAATTGAAAACATTGTTGTGCACCACTAATAAATACGATTTTGCGCGGCAATTCAAATTGTGCAATCGGAGAACGATAATCTGTGCGTACCATAGCGTAAAGGCCCCAGTAAACAATCAAATTATTTGTTAAATTTTATGTGTTTGTCAAATTATATAACGGAACGCGTTTATTCTTTTTTTTTTTTTTTTATCATTACATTTTTAAAATTAATTTCGTTTAAATATTTTGCGGTCCTTAACCCTCGGTCATGTGTCCGCTTTCCTAAGTACAAGGCTCAGATATATACTATGACTATGATAAATAGCTAACTAAGAGTTAACGTCTAAGCCGACCCAACGGGCTATTTTTTTTGTATCAAAGAGCCCGTCTGTCTTGATCTCTGGCTTTTGGGATGGGAGAAGAATTTAAAAAAACAAAAAAAAAACTATATAAGATAACTTTCATCGTATTCATCAGGTACCCTCGTTGATAAAGAATCCGCCGCCAAACTTCAGATTTTCTGGACGTCTTATGATTTTTTAAGCCTGGGAAAAACTGTCAAAAACGGCGACCTTTATTTCAGCCCAAAAAAAATTACTCTTAATTATATCCTACCTTTCCACATAAGACAATGACCTACACGGTACTGTACCCATAGTACGAAGTATGTACTTTTTGCGTGATTATTTTTTATGATTTTACATAGTGGCGTATTTGTTTTTTTTCTTTGTGGGGGGTGTCTTCCGTGTCTGGACATCCTCCCGACTTAAAATAAAAAGTTTTTTTTCGATTATCAGTCAATAAATTGACTAATGTTAAATATAAGAAGTTAATATTTAAAATAAATATTAGTATTTAGTATTAAGTAATAACCTTCAACCTATTCTACACATGCGCGTGTACTTATATAATAAGAAGTTTACATGGGTGCTTTAACAGTTTATACTTTTTAGCGTCATCAATTACATTGTTATTTAAGTAGAAAACAATGTCTTGATTGTGATTATCGGATACTTTCTTTAATGAAGAAATTAAGGCATCCGGTGCAATTATTAAATTGGTTTTTAATTTTTTGACACCAAAATTGAATAATGTCAACTGATTATTTTCTCTTCGTAATTTTCCTAAAAGTTTGGTGGTCTAGGGAGAGAGGGTTGACCCCTAAAACCTACCAATTGTTAAGTGTCGACATAGTAATTTTAAAAAAAGTAAGTTCTACGTTTTTTTTTTTCAGTAAATAATTCTAAAAAACGCGTTTGCAGGACACCTCCCCGAAAAATCATCTGAAATACGTCACTGACTACGAGTAGGTAGGTCGCACAAATGTTACAATTTAATTTTGTTTATCCTATATAACGATGAAATATTAGAAATATTAGATTTTAATATTTGTATATCAAACATTTATTTAATTTTCATTATTTTCTACGACTAGTTTGATAATAATGAGCGAACGAGTTGTGCCGAGTTCGTACTACGGTATGTTTACGCGCGACCGGGTCCTGCCGTCTTCGTCGCCACCCCCACTTCGGCGCTCTGGCATTCCTTCCTGTTGCATTTTGTGGTATTTTCTGTTTCCCCGTACGCGCGTGGCGTGCGTTCGGAGACTACACCACGTGTGTGGTCCCGGCGCAACAGTGCTCCGCCGTGTACCGCCTGTACCTACCCCGATGGTCCGTGATCGTGTATTATTTTCATACCAGAATATCATCAGATACACGTTTGTTGTATGTACACCGTCCGACGAGTTGCGTCCCGCCGTTTGTTTATCCGTGTGATTATCGTTACGAGACCCAATACTCGACGATTTTTGCCGAGTGTTTGTTGTTATGACGTATCACCGTAATAGTTGTACCCTGCACAGACCACACGGTCCGTTGGCGCCGGGCTAATTCGATCCGCGGCCATAATATTATATCGTTACGTTATGTGGTACACCGTATTTCGGTCGAGCAGTATCTCGTCGAACGGGCGCCCACCGAAGTGGATATTAAGAGCTGAGCAGCCGTGTGTGTACGTCGATTGCGATCGCCGAACGACAGTTTTTTTTTCTTGTATTTTTTGAACATCGTACGCCACCATGGAGCGGTCGAGTTGTCTTATTGTATTGCAATTGCTCCTGTTCGTCTGCAGTACTCCTCGGCCGTCATCGGGACTGTTGAAGTCCAAGAGCAAATTACAGTACTGCGAACGGTCCCACTCGCGATGTGTGGATATGAACCATTCGATATGTTTGGGGGTGAAACTGCCTTATACGTCCACTTCTACGGATCTCGTCATGGATTCCGACAGCCCGGAAGACGCCCAAGTACGTGTGAGGCGGTTGTCAGTTGTCACAAACTGTATGATAATAATATGGTTTTTATTTATAGGACAGGTTGCACTATTGGCAAGGACTCAAAAAGGTTCCAAAATGTTGGGCGGCCATCCAACCACTTTTATGTGCACTGTATATGCCTAATTGTGAAAATAATAGTTTACATTTGCCACCGCAGGTAAATCAAATTTGTATTACAATATATTTCCCGTTGCGTTAGATATTCTGTTGTTTGTTATTTAATAGTTATTAATATATATTACAAACTTAAAAATACAACCTAATTATATTATATTTGCACATTTGTCTATTATTTATTGTCATTTTTTTTTTTTATCACAGGAAATGTGTAAACTCATTGAAAATCATTGTCAAGTTTTGAAAATTGAAAATTCCTGGCCAGCAGAATTCAATTGTGAAAACGAGACCCTATATCCTCAAAAAATATGCAAAGTAAATAGTTTTGTAAAAAATGATTTAATTTGCAAATACTTACTGTTTATTTTTACTTAACAGAATGATTTACGTGAATTAAAATTCAACTCGACCGCCGGTCATTGTGAGTCTCCGCTTGTACAAACTTATAGACCTGAAAATTACCATTATCCTAATTTCGAAGGATGCGATCTTCAATGTTACGACCCATTGTTTTCCATTGATGAACATAGACAAATACATAATTTAATTGCATGGACTGCAACCATCGCTGGCTTTTGCAATACATTTGCTATTGTAAGTTCAGTGAAATTTTGATATATTATCAATTGTGAAAGTATAATGGTTTTTTTGTTGTTTTTTTTCAGCTCACATTTATGATTGAATGGCAATCATTAAATCGATATCCTAATATTGTAATACTTTACATAAATGTTTGCTTTTTATTCATATGTTTTGGATGGCTGTCACAATTTTGGTCTGGTGCGAGAGATGATATTGTCTGTAGAAAAAATGGAGCTAGAAAAACCTCGGAACCTAGGTAAATTATTTATATTACATAAATTTATTACTCTATAATATATAATTTGTATAATTAAATAATATATACTGTATGTATTTAATTTCATTAGTGACGAAGACCTTTCATGTGTTATTAACTTTGTTTTTTCATATTATTTCTTAATTGCTGCTTTCATTTGGTTTGTTATTTTTACCTATTCTCTCCACACAACGTTTCGATCATTTGGTGAGTATTAATTTTTTTTTTTTTTAATTATTATTTTTACTTTATAATACTATATTGATTTTCAGGGAAAATCCAAGAAAAAGTGGATAAAAAGGGAGGTTATTTTCATTTATTAGCATGGTCTATACCGTTAGTGTTTTGTGTTGTTGTAATGGTACTAGGAGAGATTGATGGTGATAGTGTAACTGGCACGTGTTTTGTTGGCTTAAATAACAAAATATATAGGATTATATTTGTTCTTATACCGGTTTTTATATCTGTCGTAATTGGACTATTTTATTTAATCCGAGTATTGTTTGGACTTTTGGCATTAAAAAAAGAAAGTACCCAAGTAATTTCAAAACAAGCAAAGTCTAAGATTCATTCGGCGGCTATCAAAGTGATAATCTTCATGATATTAATTATTGTGTTTGTTTCATCAATGTTCATGTGTTACATACATGAATACAATAATGATCATTTATGGAAAGATAGTCTCAGAAAATATATTGTGTAAGTATTATTATATAGAAGCGAGAGTACTATAATTAATTAATTTTTGAGTCCCTTACAATTATGACAATCGGTTCAATTATATAATAATTTTTTTTAATATAACTGTATTGATTAATATTTACAATGAAAATAAATAATCCAAATAAAAAAAAAAATGTAAAAATTATTTGTAATTAAGTATATTGATTGTAATACTTATTACATAAAATTGATATACTTTTTTTTAAATTGGTAGGGGGCATTATTGAATATTTTACTTAAACTTTTTGTTATTTATAACAATATTGCTTTAATGTAATAGACAAAATTAATTGCATAACATGATATTTAGTTGTTAATATTTGTATAAAACAACTATTTTTTATTACTATTACTCATTATGTTAAGATTTTATTTTTTTGATACTTATATTATTGTTGTTCAGTACCTAAACTTAATGATTAATGATGTAAATAAAAAAAAAAATTTCAGATGCAAACTTGGTATCATACCAGACACAGATGTAGGAAATTGTCGTATCGAGTTTCGGCCAAGTGTATCAAAAAAACAACTGTATATATTAGTATTGTTTGGAAATGGAATTTTAATGTCATTTTGGGTATGGACAAATCAAATTGGCAATGCGTGGTGCGAGTGTTTAATTCATTGGTGTGTACTTTTATTGTTATTATTTATTCAATGTTAATCAATTTAATTTTTAGGTTTAAGAAATGGAGGGGTCGTGAACAAAGAAACCAAGATTCTACTAAGTATAATAAACATAAACTGATTGCTAGTGCTTTTGCAAAAAGACATCAACTTAATAGTGACGATTTTACTGTTACATTTTCAAAAGAAGATCCATTCGGTAAATTAATTCATAAATGGTTTAAAAATAATTTAAATTAGGAAAAATAACTATTTAATATTCTTTAATAACATATATATCTACTATGTAGTATTTGTTATAATAAATATATAAACAAATAAATAATAATTTACATTATGGATGGTTGAATTTTAATTTTTTTTGTTTACTTAAACATATATTTAAATTCTCTTAGTTTATTAATTAACCCATTAAAGATGTTATTTAAATTAAATAGGATGTTCAAATAACTAATTTGAATACAAATACAAGTAAAATAAACCTAAAACTAAATAAATATTTTAATTTTTTTTTGTTTTCAAGTTTGTAATAAAAACATGCTATAGTAAGAGTTAGGATTTAATAGTTAATTGTATAAACACATAGTAAGCAAATTTAAAATAAATGTATCTAATTATATATGAAACATGTTTACTTAAAAATTTATAACCATTTATGAAAGGGGTAATTATTTTAAATGTCACTAAAATGTATTTAATTCTATGGAACGATAAATATAATATTTGTTACATTTTGTCATTGTTTATACAGCAATATATTTTTAAAACTACTCAGTTTTTTTTTTTTTTTTTTCATTGTAGGTTTAGTTTTTGGACTAAATAGTAATTTAACGGATAATATAAGTTCTACTTGGGCTGCTGCATTACCAAAATTCATAAGAAGGCGAGGAGCTTTAACTGGTGAAGAACAACTATCAGTATCTTCTTCTTTTATGCATTCCGATTCTGAAATTAGTTACAGTATGTGTAGAGTTTCTGTAGAATCTCGTAGTCATTCATTGGATTCTACTATATCAGTAAAAGCATTTGAAATGACTCGTAAAGTACGACGGTTTTCAAAACACGTAAAAAAAAAACACAAAAGGAGTAATAAATTGGTATGCAAACTTCCATTGTCTCAAAAAGGTAGTGTTACTTCGCAAGATGTAAATCGACAGGTAAGATTGAATGTTATTTATTTTTTATTATTACAATTTAATCACTGGTCAATTTTCTCAGTTAATGGTGACATTCCCTGAATTTCAAAATGTATTATCATTGCCAGATGTAACATCACAAACTGCTCCTGTTCCTAATTTAGAAAGGAGAGCTGCATCTGCTGGTATTAATGGAGGTCTTGAAGAAGAGATGAATACATTAAAAAACCTTTCCATATCATCCTTAAATTTAGTCAGTAGTAAACTATTACAGATGAATATTAAAGGCTTCAGTGGTAGTGATCTATCTGAACAATTTATGCTACAAGATTTTACAAAATATGACACGCATAGCATGTATAAATCTGTTGCCATTGTAGACTCGGATACAGACCTAGAAGGAAAATCATCTAATAAATCTGATACGGAATGATGAGTTTTTAAAATAGTGTTTTACACTTCAAAAATGTTGCTCAATGACTAATAATACGAGTTCCAGAATGTAAGACTGGTTATCCAAAAGTCAAAATTATACATAGAATTGACAGTGTATCCAGTCATGTTTAGGAGATTTATCATCAATTACCCTTTATTTTATTTTCTATTTTAAACACAAGTGTTCAATATGTGATTTAAATTTGTATATCTGTATTTTTTGTTTATGGTAAAATATAAGTATTAGAATAGAACTGAATACTGAATTTATGTAAAAAAAAATATTGAAATTATTGATATGACCTTTGTTTTATTGTTTAACTGCAATTGTAAATAAACCAAATTTGTTAATATAAAATTAAAAAATTGTATTTATTTAAAATTTTGTTAATGAATGATGACTACAACTCAGTGATACTGTCACAAATACGCACTTACATACAGATGTTCGTTAAAGTGTACACTCAATATTTCGAAATAGTATCGACATTTTTGAAAACTATTTATTTAAAATGCACATTTTTCTAAAATTGTATAATATTTTTAATTTTTTTACCTAATTATTTATTTAATGCCATAAATTATATAATACCAAATGCTATATTATATTATAATTGTATGCGAAATAAAACAATACATCAATTTATCATTTAGAACAATGAAAATAACGGATAAACAGGTACTAAAGTTTTAGTACAGGGTTATGTATTCCATTGATTGATAACTCAGTGTCCCGACCTTGAGGACTAGTAACTGATATTAGCAATGCATTGTATCACTAGACGAAAGTACTATACCCGAACCGAATGTTCCAAACGATTTAAAACGAGTAAGTTTTATTTTATTTTATTTTCCTGATTGAGAGGATAAATATTGAACGTGTATTTGATCGTAAAACCTGACGACGCTTGTTGCTTGTGGTCATGATGATAAGTGCCAACAGTTTTTGTCGACCCAACTGTGGTTATTAAACTTAGAATTTTAATTATTCGTGTAGACCGATGACAATTATCGCGAACGATAATAATATTGGAAATCAACAGGAAAACTGGTTTTCGATTATAGTGGTGTAACGAGAAGTTAATGCAGATTTTTTTTAAAATTTTAAAAATAAATTTCATTATACTCCCATTAAAAACATATACTCGTATTTCGTAACACGTTTATTTAAATAAATCTTGAAAAAAATGGTGCTTTAATATACCTACTACCATCTGTTCCAAAAGGCTCAAAACTTCAAATTAGTTACAATTATGAAGTCCTCATTGTGCCTATAGGAGCATGATTGAAAATATGTGAACAGTAACGCTGTTGTTGTTTTCAACTTCAAATATTTACTGCAATATGAAGTTACTACTTACCCGACTTCTAAAAATTTTTATAAAAAAAACTATTTGACTACGGAAGTATTAAATATGTTGGTTAATTCATATGGTTTGTTTTCAGACTAAAATTGTTTGATGTTTTATATTTGAGTATATACACGTATTTTACATATACTGTATTAAATTATAATTTATATCAAACTTTTGTAGATATTATGTACATTCAATCTGTTTGTATATGAGGAATTTATTAATAATATATTTCAGTAATATATAATCGATCCAAATTATCTGAAAAATGTGGAAATCAGTTGTTCAACATTTGTACAGAAATCAATCTACGTCAGTCTCTGAAAATGTGATAAATACTTTTAAAAGTATGAATTCATATTGTATAACTCTTTCAAATCCTAAAACCAGGTAACATTAAACTTGAGTATTGATTTAAATTTTGTTATTAATAAATGTCGAGTACAAATTATAAAATACAACAGACTGATTAACTATCATTAATCCTAATATCTTTTGTCTATGTATTTTTGTCTAGATTAATAATAGAACCATCTATACTATAATACCAACAATTATTAACTAATAATCAAGTCATATCATTTTTTTTTTTTGAAAACTAAAAAATTTAATTTTATTAAAACATTAACACACTCCAGTTGAATTAATGACATTAATTCACCATATTCACAAATTTATTTCCAAGAAGAAAATGTATCTTAATTTAATTGGTTGGTTATAGAAATACACTGTCCATTGCTATACTCCAAGATTTAATTGAAGAAATAAAAAATGCTGGAAATGATTTATCTTTAAAAACTATTGTATTATGCAGTAATGGACCTGTTTTTTCTGCAGGGCATAACCTTAATGAACTTGTAAGTCATTTTTTTATATTATATTAAAATTAATTTATTGGACAAAACTATCCATACTTTAATCTTAATTTTCATATAAAAATTCAATATTTAAATGTACATTTATCTGGCACACATAAACTGAAAATTATTATATCTACACATAATTATGTTAATTAAATTAGATTGATCAAGAAAAACAGAAAAAAGTATTCTCATTAGCTACACAACTTATGAACACAATGATTGATTGTCCTATACCAATTATAGCATGTGTTGATGGTGTAGCTGCAGCATCTGGTTGTCAATTGGTAGCTGCTTCAGATATAGCACTCTGTACAACTCGTAGTTCTTTTTCAACGCCTGGGTTTGTATGATATTAGTACTAGAAATTAAGTTTTATTTACCCAAGTCTAAAATATCAAACTAAATAATAATTAATAATGTTTTACTTTTAGCGTAAACTTAGGTTTATTTTGCTCTACTCCAGGAATTCCTTTAAGTAGAGTCATGTCTAAAAAAACAGTTTCCTATATGTTATTCACTGGAACATCCATTAATGCCGAGGAAGCCCTTAGAACTGGTCTCGTTAGTAAGGTTGTACAACCAGAAGAATTAGGTTAGTTAATCAACAAATTAAAATGTGTAAACAAATTTAACTTAATTTTATTATTAAATTCTTTTTAGATGATGAAATTACTAAATTAACTACACTGATTGGTCAGAAAAGTCGTGATGTAATTACTTTAGGAAAACAATTTTTTTACAGACAAATAGATGATGATATTAAATCAGCTTACAAGTAAATACTAAATGCACTTTTAAAATAAAAAATTATTCTAGTAACAAATGTTGGGTACCTATAAAAACATGGGGTGTACAAATTTACACGCTCCCATAAATTTATCTAAAAAAATAATTTATGTTTAATATAAAATGTACACACAATAATTTCAGAAACGGAGAAAAAATAATGCTTAAAAATTTGGAACTTGACGATTGCAAAGAAGGATTGCAATCTTTTGTTGAAAAAAGAAAACCCAGTTGGTCAAGTTAAAGAGCGTTTTTTTCCATATGATCTCTAAAGTTATTTGTTATTATCCCCAATGATTTGATCTAATGTCTTGTTTTATAAGTACCTATGAGTTTTTACAATATTGTGATTTTTTTTTTTGTAATAAATTAGTTAATGTATTTTTGTGGCTTTTTTTAATTTGATTTTTGATCAATTTTACTATAGATAATAGTATTTTAAAGTGATCAATGAATGTATTTTCTGTAGTATTGCTTATTGAAAAAAGTGACACATCTAATTCATGGCCAGATTCGGCCTGATCTCTTTAAAACCGGGTGCGACTTACTCAAGGTTATTTTCAAAAATCCTGCAGGCCAAAAAGCAAAATTGCGGTCGTAACTCATAAATCAACAAATTTTTTTTTTTATCAGTTATTTAGTTATATTGTGATATTACTCATAGCATGGACCAATTGCACAGACTTTAGATTACGCAGAAGTTATAACCCATTGATTTTATAATATACTACTATGTTTTATTTTCTGGGAAAACACTGTTATTTTTATAGTAAAAACGCACCGATTTTTCTCATTAAATACTGTAAACAAATGACAATTTTTAGTTTAGCGGTGCTTTACTTAAAACTTTTTTCGAAATTGCAAACAGTTCACCCTATTAGTTATATTTCACGCATTCCTATAGGACCTTATACAAGAGTCTTAATCCGTGCCTATATAAAAAAAAAAAATGTACATATTTGTTTTTTTTAAGACACAAACTTCTAATCTAATCTATTCTGTGCTTCTACCACTAACGTGGTCCGTGGTATATGATAATACAGGATAATTTATTATCAATAAGATAAAAATGATCAATAAACACATATGATTAAATAATATTTAAATTATTTTTTTTACAGCAAGACTGTCGATGGTTTAAATTCTTAAATTACGATCAACTTTTTATTTGAATCATAGTGGGCAGTTGTGCCTAATGTATTATAATTTCTAGCTGCGATTTCATATTTTACCTTGTCTTCGAGATCTAGAACATTTAATAATCGATATGATAATAAAAAGTAATATTAGACATTAATTGTAGTCACTTATAAAGTATTTGTTTACTAGATCACATTGTCTAATTATTGACAATCTATACAAATTGAAAAGTTGACTCGACGGTTAAAATGTTGTTATTATCTAAACACATAAATACAGTTTTATTCAACAATATAAAACGAAGTTTTATGACAAAATCATGTGATTTAATGTGTACACAAATTAATAAAATTGCTCAGCAAAATACTGACAGTAAAGAGGAGTTTGTTTCTATATTTAAGTAAGATTATATTTTATAACATTATTTTCCTTTTATTGGAAAATACAACCATATTTTAGTTTTATAAAATATATATGTATATAAATAAGTTTTGATCATTTTAGATCTCCAAACATCACATTATTTGTCGGAATGAATAAATTGAAAAAATATCAAACAATAACAACAATTTGTTTAATTCCTACTTCTTTTGGTTTAAATATGTTTGGCCATTTGAATTTGAATGAAGTTATTTATGTGTCATTAATGAGTATGTTTCTTTCAAAATTAATTGGTATATAAAATTAATAATTTTTTGATATTTTCAGGTTTTAGTTTAACAGCGGGTTTATATATAATAACTAGATTTCTATCAAACAATCTTGTGGTTTTCGCATACTTAAGTCAAGATGAACTAAAGTGTCGGATGTCTTACATATCATTCTGGGGAGATCGTAAAGAATTATACTGTAATATTGAAGACATAGAACCAATCAAATATTCTAAATTAAATCTTTTAAACAACAAAATTAAACTAAAAGGAAGTAAACGAGTATATAAAATTATTATCAATAATGATGCTGTCATTTTGAATAATGCAAAATGTAGAAAAGTTTTTGGAAATGATGTTATGTAATTTTAAATTAAAAAACAATGTATTAGTTTAATATTTTTTTTATTTGATGTGATAAACATTACATAAGTATAATAATTTCAAGTAGCATATATAATAATTAAAAGATAAATATTTGCTACCATTTGTCTCTGGTTTGTACTTCATTACATTTAGAGATTCAAATACTAATCTTCCAAATTTTGCTAGATAAAACATACATTTATTAAAGCATATTTAAATAAATACATGGTACAACTACTAACTCTTGCTTGGTTTAGAAACTAATTACAATAAAATATAATAGATCTAAAACTTTATTTTTCATTATTTAATTGCATGCACTTTTCTAAATCAGTGGTTTCCAAACTGTGCACCGCGGTGCCCTAGGGTTCCCTGAAAAAAATACATTTATAATTTATAGTAATTTAATATTCTGAGTAAAGCGTCAATATTTTTTATTGCAAATATGTGTATGTAAACAATTTTTTGACAACCAAAATTTTTACACCAATAATCAACATAAGGGATGGTTTCTAGTAGAAAATTTAGTCAAGTGGTGTATTTGGAAGGTTTTTTTATTTTCTTTGTATATTATAATAGTAATAGTGTGGAAAAACTGAAAATTTGCAAATGAGAACAGCTTCTGTTAATTTTGATCTCGTTTTTTGTTGTAATTCAGTGAATAGTATTTGTAGAGACCGGAAATTGTCATCAATACTTATATTAGCACTTTCCATGCGTAATACAAATTTTTAAATATTCTAATGTTTTTGGGGATATTTAAAGTTATTTGAAATTTGATTATAAGTTGTATCATACATTAATCTATGATTGTACTGAGCAATAAAAAAAAATGCTGAACCATTGTATTCACAGCAGGGCATTGCGACTGAATTTGGTTTGAAAAAGGTCACTGCAAGGTAAAAAGTTTGAGAACCGCTGCTCTAACTAATATTCTACTCATTAGTCATCACCAGGGTTCGCGGGACCCTCTTTGATAATAAGCACTAAAATACGTAAAATAAGTATACAAATCTAAAAAAATATGCATTTAAAATATTTATTAATTAATAATTATTATAAAGCTTATTGGCCGTCAGCTGTCCAAACTATATATTATGTTTACCGGGTATACCTATAGTGAGTGTCACATGAATTTTAAAATTATAAACATACATTAGGCCAGGTGCACAGCATAGCAATAGGTGCAGGCGGTTGTGTATATGTAATGCAATATGGGCCATCATATTTTCTAAAAATAAAACTATACGTACACAAAAATTATGAACTACGAGTTGTAGATAATAAAAACATAGAATTGCATTAATATTTGTATAGTTTTTGTATAAAATTTGAAGAATTTGTTAAAATAAGTAAAACAAAAGCACAAAAGCTGAAAAATAAGCACTTTACTGCAAAATCTATGAAATATGCACATTTAAATTTTAGATTTAATATCATGGTAATCAGAAATTAATTTATTTGCACGCTGCTACATTTTACAATAAATAACAAAAGTATGCAAATGCCATAAGTTCTGCGGAGTCATCACTAAAAAATAAATGCAGTTTATTTATAATACTAATATAAATACAGTATTAATTTAAAAATCTACTATCAAATAAACTATTACATCAGTATCTATTAAAAAAAAATTAAAACATTTTTTTTATTATAAATCAGAAAAACTAATTAAACATAAGAATATAAATTATAAAAAATAGAAAGTAATAAGGATTTGTTTGAAAAAAAGTCTACATTGAATGTAAATTTTCAATTAATATTAATTTATTTGGAATGGTATTAACTTAGCAAAAAAAAATAAAATTGCTAAAGCAACATTATCCAATATATAATTCTATGATAAAATTAATAATACCATTTTTTGTAATATTAGGGAAAATACATGAACACTTGTTCATAATTAATCAAGAAAAATTATGTAAAAGAGTAAAACATTTCCAGCGGTTTATTAATTTTTGAATACTTATCATTTACGTTGCGAAGTGTTTGATTACCACTAAGAGGAACAAACTGATCTGCAGTAATTGCAACATAAATTAAAAAACTGAGAGTACGTTCTGGAAGTTCTGGGCCAAGATCTAAAGTTAATCGCATGGCTAAATACTTGCTCAAATGTTCAACTAAAAAAGGAAAAGAATTTTAACATTTTAACATATTAAACTGATTCAGTGCAAAATTATTATATTAATGTACTACACACTCTACTCTATATATCAGTGTTTCTCAACCCGGGGGACGAAAACATATTACAAAATTAAAATATTTCAGTTTAAATGTCTCCACCAAATAATCAAATCCCCATATTATGTCTTTAATGACATTCTCCATAAAGATCATTCATCCCAAAAGTCCAAAATATTCTATAAACACCTACACTCTAATATCCACAACCATCGCACAATTCCTTGATCTCTCAATTATCCATCCGCACTAACAAAGGTGACCCCTAAAACAAACTTGGAGTCGTGATTTATTAAACTAAAATCCTCATCTTAAATATTTTATCTTATTAAAACTCCTTTTCCCTTCTTAATTTATATAAAAAAAAAATCATCCCATTCTTAAGTGCCTCCAATGGATGGCTCCTTAAATAACGATACTCAAGTCATTGTATACCTTATCTCATATATGCCTATTGTAAACTAAATTACAGATTGTGTGTTCTCTAATAAATGTTATAAAAAAAAAATATATAAATTTCCATAAAATATCAACAAAAATTAATATTTTTGCAAAGTTTGATACCAAGAGTATAAAAATGTCTAAGAGTATTAATAATTTTCTACATTTTCACTTTTTTTATATTGTACAGGGTTTTATTTTCTCACCAGTAATTCTCCTCATTCCATGGGGATTTGTGATGTTTTCCCTCTCTTTATATAAAAAAAATATCCTTTGGAAATCAAGGAGTTCATTTAAGATATACATATATAATTATCCAACTTTAAATAGTAAAAAAAAATTGTTTTAAAAATCTTACCAGTTGCATTAGCTGTTGTTTTTATATAACGTACAGAGTTTTCTTTCAAAACTCTTATTAATTGATTATCACTTGCCATTTCTGTAGGATGAGGTTTGAACACTAGTTCTATTTCATCTACTGATACACCTTTCGATGTGCCGTCACATTCTGTGATATCTGATGTATCAACAGTTGAAGCTGGTCCTTCTTTTTCTGAGATCATAACAGATTTCATTTTCTTTGCTATTTTGGTTTGTACCATTGTTCTAGTCACATTATCTTTACTCTGACTTGAATTATTAGAATTTGAAGGTTTTGAAGTAGTAGTTGATGAACTACTTTCATTTTGATCTTCATGCTGATTCTTTTTAGTTCTTTGCAAACGATTTTGTGTTTGCAATTTAATACCTTCATTTATTGATTGTACTAAATTTGCTTGACTGTGGCTCTTATTTAACTTTTCCAACACTCTAGTTTGATGCGCTTCATATTCATCACGGCTGGGATAAATTTTAGATATGAGAAGATCAAAATTTGGATCAGGACGTAGAGATCGTTTGGATACTAATTTCTTACGACAAGTAGGACATTCTTTATTGCCCGAGCGAAGAGCAGTTACAATACAGTCTGAACAAAATCTACAAAAAAAAAAAAAACCAGCCCCTATTATTATAATATTACTCAATTTTATAATGTAGTATCATACCTATGAAGACACTCTTTGGTCGTCATTGTCTTCTTTAGCATATCCAAACATATTGGGCACATCAGCTCACTATGAAGACTTCGTGGGGATACAGCGATTTCTGTATTATCTGTTATAGCTTCTTGAGGAGATCTGTGTAATTCATACAGTGAAAGTTCCCATGTTTTAGTGAGACCCATTGGATCTGCTGAAGCCATTTTAAAAAAAAATTGAACTTTGTTTTTTTGTTCAATAAGTATAATATATACTTATATTAGATAATACTATCTTGTTCTCAAATATAATTACAAATGTATATTTAATGCAAAATAATCCGTACGATTATATTAAATTGTTATAAACATAAAATATACCAAACACGAAAAATAAATATAACGTACAAAATAAAAAAAAATCTAATGCAGCATCAATGTATCATTGTATATGTTTACAATAATGTATTTATTTTGAATAAATAAATTAGAATCTATTTTAATCGATAAGAAAAAATACCAAAATCGCTTTAACAATCGATTAATGTGATAAAAATAAAACGTATTAAATAATGTTTGTATATTACATAGGTTCTAACCAAGTTTATAACGTCAAATATATAAATATAATTTAATGAAATTGGTTTCAAAATATCTAATAGTTTAAAGTGTTTATTTATACATTTGAAACTTAATTTTGGAACAACGTCCCACAATCGTGAACTGCACGATTGTTGTATCTTACAATTGTATCATTTATTGATTATTGTTATCAACACTAATATAAATTACATTATTGTTCTTATCAAAAATAATAATAAATATGTATTAAGTAGACGTAGATTCACGTTTTATATTTTCAAATTACAAGTACGGTTAAAAGTTTTGATCTTGTTTTAAATGCTAATTATGACGCAATTGCAACAGACATTCAGACCAGTTATTTATCTATATAATATATAAAAGAGGAAACTGACTGACGTATCAACGTTCCCGATGGGTCTAGAAACTAGTGATGTGACAGAAATCTGGATTATCCGAAAGTCTGATAAATACGGAATTTCAGAATCCGAAATTTACTATTTTTATGAGTAAAGCAACATTTGCCGGGTCAGCTAGTATATTATATAAACTATTATAGAGTGAAATATGTATGATTTTTAAAAATTTATTTCTATTTGTGATATTTTTTTTATTGTAAAAACGTATTTAAAGTTTTACACATTTAATGCTATTAACAATAAGATAATAATAATAGTTTCACGAGAAATGAATTAAAGAATATAAAACAACAATTTTAAAAACCAATATTTAAATTCGGATTTCAATCCGAATTTACAATAAATTTCGGATTTCAAATTTCGGAATCCAAAAATCCGGATTCTCAAACTTCGGCAAGTCCGAATATTTTCCATCGCTATTATAAAATTGAAATTTCGTACGTAGGTCCCTTATAACGTCGTAGGCAACCCCATAAAAAAGGATTTTTAAAATGTCTCAAACAACTCGACCGATTAAAAAAATTAATTTAAATTACTCAAAACTTAGTGTGAAGAATCTATAAAATAGTTAAACATGTTTGTATGGTCTATTTCGGAAATTGAACCCCTAAATGGATTGAAAAGGAGTGACAAACTTGGAAATATAACCACGAAGGATGATAATCGAAACTACGGTGATTTTTTATATGGTTGTAAAAATGAACGCCACATGTAGATACATTATAATAAATATATATAGTTTTTTTTTTTGAAATCTTTAGCGAATGTCGAAAAAGTATAATTTTGAGGGAAAATCATATTGAATATTTACGTTGGGGCTAATAAAAAAAAATATCGGTTATTATTGCTGACCAGTAGGAAATGTATTAACATTTTCTCTAGTTACATCACTGACTATAGGTAAATACCTATGGGCGGAGACAGTAGGGTTTTAGGGTTCGAATAAAGTCGGAAAATCCATACAAAATGTATGGGTAACATATACTGCGGTAATGATATTGCAGTTTGCAATATAAAATTAATTAATTTTTTTATTTGTGAGGTAAAAATTTAAAAAAAATTAACTATATAATGTAGATGGGGCCCCTAGTACACAATTTTGGAGAGTCATTTGCCGACTAAACGACCATTAAGTCCTCCACCAGGGGTGGGTGTAAACTTTTTTTTTTATGTATATACAATGATCAAAAATATAATGAAACAAATCTTAAAAAATAAATGAAAGAATAACATCCTTATTTTATAGTTAGCTTTCTTATTTTTGTAACCCAGATAACGTCGACGATACGCCAACATATTACATAACAGGAGAAGCCTGAAATATATATATTTACAAACTTTTATGAAATAATTTGAGGAGAAAAAATGTTTACATCTTATATGAATATAAAAAGTAATTCAATGTATTGCATTATTTCTTAATTTTAGAAGATTTGGAAATTCGTACTGTTGTCACATCGGTGTGTGTGTGGGGGGGAGGCAAAATGATACCTTTGACCTTTCGAGGTTACCTAACAACCTAACCACCACAATTACGTCACTGTCACGAACCCTACAAACGCTCCGTAGAGATGTAATATGAAATTCTACACGGACGAAACAATTTTTGTCGACGTTAAAGTTCAAGAAAAATCAACAATTTAAATTAGCTTTATTCAAATTGTATTTAATGTCTCTACATTACCTAGATACATAATTTAAAACCAAATTAAGTTACCTGTAACTATTCAAAAAAATTATCTAGGCAATCGTTCTATGAATTATTAAGATAAAACACTAGTATTGAACTAGTGATAAACCGCAATCATGGAATCATTATTATCTAATAAAATAAAAACACAACGTATATTTGTATTGACACACCGATTTTGGCATACCGTTCGATTTTCTTGGACATCGTGCCGACGCCATCGTTATACGATAGGTATCCGTCTCCGAAATTTCCGATGGATGGCGTTAAACGAATGCTGATTGTGGTGCATGTACTGGATAAAACATTTATGCGCTACTCATAACGGAAAAAAAAATATGTTCTACCCATAATATAAACTACCAAATAATGCGATCGCGATACATGGACTAATGCGCGCAGATTTACAGACGACACCGTAAATAAAAATAGTAATGATTATACGTGTAAATATTGTAGAAAATGCCCACAAAAACAACCGGTTTACGGTGATGTTACTCTTTAAATATAGATAATAATATAAAACCATAGACCTATTAAACTCAATTATTTAATAGTTCCGAAAGGCGGGATTTCTTATCAGCCGTTTAAATTTTGTCGTTATCAATATACATTATATTTTGAAACTCTTATTATTCTGTGCTCGTATTCGGAAAAAAAAATTAGGATATGATCGACGCAGCTCTTAAGGTAACCAATCAATTCACTAATCATAATGCGAACGTGTAAAATTATAATATAAATTACATAAATCGGTTATTGTGACGTTTCCCCCTTCTTGAATTTAACCTTTGTACGTTTAATAGTATTTTAAAACATGTCCTTTCTTGTTACTTGTTAACTACCATACGCCCATAATAGTATTGTAATAGTTGTACATAAATTGTTCGTAAGTGGTTACATACGTGGTTTCAGGCGTTTTTTTACGAATCTCAATGCTTATAACAATAACACCGTTGTTTACATTTTTTTTTTTTATTCAAATAATCTAATCTAAAATCATACTTGAGATTTAAATATTTTAGTAATTTAGCTCATATCAAATTCAACTTAGTAAGTAACCTATTTAAATTAGTTAATCATAAATCATAATAATGTAAAAAAAAAATTGGCATAATTACACAATATAGTAGTGTTAGCTAAACTTACTTATGAGTTATGGTTCGCTGTGGCTTTAAACTACCTAGTTAACCTATATAGGTATTTGTGACTTTCATTATAAAAAACTAGGATTTTCAGGGTATTTATTCAAGCCATGCAATTATATTATTTAATATAATGTAAATCTATATGGAAGGGTCTCAAAGTGATTAGTGGTAATCAGTACAATGGTCTGGTTTAGTTATTTAATTTTCAAATAAGATAAGTTGCCTATATTCCATAACAATCTTAATTATTCACATAGCATTTCTATATTTAATTACTGACATTAATTATTATAATTTTTAGAAATTATGATTAACCTAGAATTTTGGATATCAGAACTACCAGATCCACTCACTTTTGTTCCTATTACAAAATTAGCAATTCCAGGTACTGTAAAATATGCTAATTTGTTATAACCAATATGTATTAAGTTAAGAGACTGATGATGTATACTGTATATTTCTAATGTGTTTTTTAATATTTTTACTTTTGTACAATTTATATTCATTAACAACATCTTAGGATCTCATGATTCATTTTCGTACACTATCACACCGCATAGTAAATTAGGGCCGGACGCATCAAAATGTGTAAAATATTTAAACCACTTATTAGGACCCATTATGCGAAGATTTGTCTACAAATGGTCCATTACTCAGAAATGCAGTATACAATGCCAATTAAACCAGGGTATAAGGTAATTTTAACAGTAGTGTATAATTGAGTATTCTTATAGAAATAAAATATTTTGAACATAAGAACTATTCATAAAAATATACTTTATTGTTCAATAGATATTTTGATTTACGAATGGCGACTAAACCAAATGATATCAATTTTTATACAGTTCATGCACTTTATGGAGATCCAGTTATGAAAGAGTTAAAAAATATTAAAGCATTCTTGATGTCACATTCCAGAGAGATTCTTGTTTTGGACTTTCAACATTTTTATAATTTCTCAGAATCTGATCACTATCGGTTATTATCAGCTTTAAAATCATTATTTCATAATATGATATGTCCTTATTTGTGTCCTGTTGAAAAACTTAATTTGGACACAATGAGAAAAAATTGTTGGCAGGTAATAAAATCGACTATATACACATTATAGACAATAAAATCAGAGGCATTTCTCATTTTGTTTTTGTAATGTTTATAGTTAAAGTTTAAGTTTTAGGCCATTACTTGACTATTTAACATTTTTAATAAAATATGTAATTGAAATAAGATTATATTATGACATTGTTAAACTTCCAAAATTTACTCAGCACCATAAATCTAGTTAATAATTTCAAAATATATTTAGGTTTTTACAATTTAAACACTTAAAAATGTAATTATACTTTTGAAATGATTTGTGGTATTATCTATATTTATTAGATAATAAATGCATATTTAGGCCAGTTTTCATTATGTCCTGTTAAGTGTTGGTTAGCACTAATCGCTAGTTAGTTTTGCTGAAAGCAACCGGCAAAATTCTATTAGCGCTTACAAACACTTTACTGGACATTGTAAGACCTAACCTTAGTTATGTAACTCAAATTATTATGAAATTGTAAAACATTATTTATTATTTATAGGTAATAATAATATATAGACATAATAATATTCAAGATGATATATTTTGGCAATCTTCACACTGGCCAACACCGTGGCCACAAACTACTTCTTATAAGAAATTAATACAGTTTTTAGAATGTGGTCTCAAACAAAGGAAACAAAATGCAGGATATGTAACTCAATGTCTGTTTACTCCTGACGTGAAGTTTATACTAAGATATTTTTATTTAAACCTTCAAACTTGTTGTTCTCCATTAAATATTAAGTTACCTACATGGATAAGTAATCAAAAAGCAGGTTACAATCATGGTGTAAATGTAATAATTGCAGATTTTATTAACACACGTGGATTTAATTTTTGTGATACTGTTATCCGATTGAATTATAAGAATTTGAAAACAATGATAAATTAAAATGGAATTTAATTAAAATAATTTATGTATTAAGGTTTTAATATAATCACAGAACAATGTTCTTTTGTTTGATATTGTGCTATAAATTTAAAAATATATTTCTCATTGTATTTTGTATTAATATATTTTATATGTATATACATAATCAATCAGTCTCTTAATAATTATCAATTTATTATTTTGTCAATTCATTGGAGAAATATTATTACAGAACACTTAAAATGACCACTAGACTATTACCAGCAATATTATCTGAAGTATTGGATAACTTAAGAAATGATTATGAACAACAATCATCTATTGAAGAATTATTATTAAGCTTGAACTCAATATTTGGATCATTATTAACTGAACATGCCCTTGAACTAATTGATGATGAAAGTGTATTTTTAATTCAGAGTCAGGAACGGTACATATTTCAAATAGTTGGTTCAAGAGGTGATATTTATACAATAATGGAAGCATCCAATTTTTGCACATGTGATTTTTTTAAATATCAAGTATTGAAAGATAGAGCATTGTGCTGTAAACACTATTTAGCTGTTAAAGTAGCAGCCATTTTAGGAAATTATAAAACAAAAAGTGAGACCCTTATAGGTATAACTTCAATTTTGAATTGTGCTTATGGTGATCAAGAAATTAAATGAATATCAATATTATGTTATTATGAATAGTAAATTTATTATCTAAATTCAATTTTGGAATTTTTTGTTGTGTATAATATATATTAATAAAAAGATAAATAATTTAAAACCTACATGAACATTTAATAATTTCTTTTATTAATGTAAATGTTTAAAAAAGTTAACAGTGCCTTGTTAATTTTGAGATAGTTGGGTATATATTGTTTTATGAATTTCTAATTTTTAAATACTTTATAATCAGCAAAATATTAAGTATAATAATATATTGAATACAATTTGAGGTCTACTAATTTTCTTAATTTAACAGTTTTATTATTTAAGTGTCATCTAGAAAAAATAAAAATTAGGTAAATTGATAGTACTTAAATTATATATCATTGAAAAATGTATATACCTAGATATGAGTAGTTATAAATTAAAACACAAAAAACACATTAAAAGTTATTTAGTAGTGTTTAACATTTATTATATTATCTTTAATTTATCTGTAATATTTTATCAATAAATATTTTTGCTTATTTATAATTGTGATTATTTTAGATTTAACTTCCTACACATTATAACCATTTACGTCAATTTGTTTTAAGATATTGTACAAAAACTGGAACAGACATTAAGTATTTAAAATTAAAATACTATTTACACTTATTATTATTTAGGTATTTATTTAAATAGTCTATAGAAAAATCACTGTAACTCATGATATAAAATAATATATAGACAATGTATTTATTTTGGTATAGAAATTAATGTTTATAAATATGAAACTATTATTAAGGTATTATTGATAAGGTACACATAGTGCAGCCATATGATCAACTCCACAACTAACACGCTTAACAACAGCACCAACTGATACCTAAATAAAATATTTAAAATTATATATAAATATACAGTAGATTATTTTTAAAATGTATAATATACCTGTAGAGGGAAATATTGGTCGTTAAGATGTCCGAGACCTAATTGGCCCCATTTATTTTTACCCCATGTGTATAAATTTCCCTCGGTTGTTATTGCTGCCATATGAAATAAACTACTGTAAACGGATTTGACTCTAGTTTCAGGATTATATTGATTTTTACCAAATAAGATTGGTGGTATTGGAGTGGGTTGTTTGCTTTGGTTCATTTCGGGGCCTTTACCCAGAATACCAAAACCCCATACAAAAACAACACCTTCATCTGTAGTACATAATATTTAAATTTAGTGTATGTCTAGAAATATAATAATTGTGTTTTCTTACCATTCAATACTATACAAGCTGATCCTGAAGTTCCAATATCAGTGATTTTACCAACAGTTTTATTCAAAGGTAATTTTATTGGAATATTAATTTGATATTTATCATTATCCAATAATAATTGTCCATATTCTGAATTGCCCCAGCCAAAAACTTCACCTCTATCTAAGAACAATTGCATTAAATATAATGTAGTTTAAAATTAAGCAAATGCTTAAGGCCTATATTTTTCAGTTATTAATTCTGTTTATCAATCATTTTTATGTATTATTATTACAATAACATCCAACCATTAGGTTATTTTTTGTAAAACTAACAAACAAATAAACAATAACTAGAAAATAGGTTTGGTACCATACATTTTTTATACCATTTACACTTTAATCCTAATTTCTTTACATTCACAATAATACTCGGAACAATTTTAAAAATAATTTATTATAGAATAATATTATAAAATTAATTTGTGAATTTGACATCTTTATCATTTAATAAATACATTCTTGAATGAAATTTTCACGGTTCCAATAAACAATGTGTTGTGAGAGTGCTTTGTTAAATAGAGGTTGACTGTATTATCAAAATTGTTAGATAACTTACCATTTAAGGCTAAAACACAATCAGCCGAAGATACTACTTTAACAATTTTTTCTCCTTTTATATCTCCTTCAACAATAGTAGGTTGTGATTCATTATTATAATGACCTAATCCTGTTTGGCCATCAGCACCCCATCCACATGAATATACTGCTCCAGACTTAGTTATGAACAAACTAAACAAGTAAATAAATTTTGCAATCTGACAAATAAAAATGAAAAAATATATAAAATAAAAAGAAGTTTACCTATGGTCTTGGCCACAAACTATTTGTGAAATATCACCATCTAATGTAATGTTATTTACATTTCTTAATTTACTGTAATCTTCATTTTCAATAATTTGTCTTCCACATTGTCCATATGAGTTACCACCTAAAGCATATACACCATCTGAGTTTGTTAATACTAGTGTATGAGCTCGACCAGCAGCCACTGCTTTAATTTTAATATTTGGTTGTTTCAAAGGAAGATGAATTGGTACAGTAGCTAATATCAGTCCCAATGGATGTCCTCTCCGTGGATCGTGGTAACCTACAAAAATCAATAGAATTTACTAGCCTTATAATATTTATTCAGGTTTTATTTAACTATAAATGTTATTTTTAATAAAAGCATATAATTTGATAGAATTAGGTTTGAATAAATATGTTTATTATAATGTATTAATAAATCTATGAATAATATTAAATGCACACCTATTGCTATTTTTAGAGGGTAAATCACTGATGAATATTATGTACACCAGATTCCAGAATACTGTCATAATTTCCTAATGATAACGCAGTTTTTCATGAATTTTCTATAAGGGTATCAAACAAATTTCATGATTACCACACCATTTTAGGTATCTTATATATTCCTTGAGTAAAAATACTTTAATAATTTAGTAATCCAATTAAATTATTGCATATTATGTATACATTATAATAGATTTCATCTACTATTAGGTTATATCATAATATACTAGACATTTACAATCATTAACAAAAGATTTCCCAAGATTATCACGGAATTTTCATGATTACCAAATATTTGTACACTGATTTCCGTTAGTGAAAACTTCTGTAGTTTTACTAGTAAATCTAATATTAATTAATAATCAAATTTATAACAAAATAGTATTTCAGTTCATTGTTATTTCTGTATATCTTATCTATAAATGTATAATTATAAGTTTAATATGTAAACAGTAATTGTAATGTAAAATATAAATATGTTTGTAATATATTTAATGTACTAAAATTCCAGTAAAATATAAAAAACCTCTTCCAAATAATTTCGAAATTGTTATGTTATACATTACCTATTTGAGAGTCTGTATTTAATCCACAGCCAAAGAGTTTGTATTGTTTACTATCAACAGCATATACTGTAAATCCATAACCACATGCCAGATCTTTGATCTAAAATAATTACATTTTTTAATGAATTTAGAAGTTGTATTAAAATTATAAATGTTCATACTTTATGAGAATATGAAAATCTTAATCTCACTGGTCTGTATATATAGTGTATCTGACGATCTCGGGATCTAATTTTTAAATCACCTAGAGCACCGTGTTCCGCCATACCCCAAACATATAACCGCTGTTGATCTTTAGGCGAACTACTATATGGAGCCACTTAAAACACAAAATATTGATAATTATATAACCTGCGGGTAATTGATCTGAAAATTGTGAATGCATCTTACTAAAAGGGTCTAAATCATTCGTCTTAGCTTGAACACTACTAAATCGTTTTAAACAAAATGTACATGTCGTTTGTTTTAATAAATTTAATACTTTTGATGATAATTGACCGGGCATAGTTAAATATCTTATAAATACCAAATACGATTTACAAAATTATGTCAATCTTCAAATTCAGATATTTTATAAAGTTATAAAATTACCATTGAAATAATGTTTAATAGGTATACTAGTTAATTAAAATTCAATAAAAATTATATAGTTACAAGTTAAATAATTAAAACAAAATACCGAACTTTTAAATTACTAAAACTGAATGTATACATTTTTTTCAGAGATGGATTATAGATAAAGACAATATTTTAACCGGGTTGAGGATAGATGCCCGAAAATGATAAGGATCCGACAAATGATAACGGTTTGAAAGCGAACAAGTACTGCCAACTATTCCCAACGAAATTACTTTGTATAAAAAAGTTATACACAGCTTTGTTTGCAGGTCTTCGGTTAACTCCATTCGCTAGAGCTTCGCGAGCTCATGTCAGAACTTAATCAAAATAACCCTTGACTTGTTATGCAAAACCACAACAGGTAAGTTACATAGCAAAATTCGTTCATAAAATGTTGGGAAATTTTAGGTTAGCAACAAATTTGCCGCCGTCATTTTTCATTTTCGGACAACCCGGCATTTCTTTTTAGCCAAAACAGTTTTAATCAATTTTAATTCTAAAGAGAGTACTCCAAATGTCGTGAATTTTACGATTTTCATTAATATTTTTACTTTAAACGTTTTTAAAAAAAAAAAAAACTTCTGCATTATATTCAACCTTTTTTTTTTTACTACTAGAATTCCAACCAGGTATGGTGAACTTCGAGTAAAACGTTTAAGCATTTTTGCTCGGCGAAAACAATTTTATCGACATAAAACCGAATAAAAACTAAATAAACCCGGAAACACCAAATGCCTAAAATTAAGTAAAAACTATCCAGAATATTTTAAAAATTTGCCCACCCCTAGAACGGGTTTACATAATACTCGGTGAAAATGTTATGTTTATACAATTATTTTTAACCGAATTACAACAAAAAAACATAAATCAAAGAAACTGTTATTATAGTAAATGTTCCCGTTTTTTTCCCATTTATCAAGGAAACTACAATGAAAATGATAAGATGCCCTCTCCCTTTTAAATATACCTATAAGATCCAAAGTTCGATCAGGAAAGGTACTACATTTGACAATCGGAGCAAGATTTCTGGTGGAAAAGTTGTTTATAGACAGCAAAAAAAAAAAAAGAAATCTCCGGAAAATCGGTTAGAAAAAACTATTTTTTTAATTTTTCTTTAAGTAAATTATATATAAAATCTAAACAATTTGTACATTCAGTAGGTTATATAAGTGTCAATATATAAACAGTAACGGTGAAAAGATTAAGATTAAAGAGGTTACCTAGTGGTAAGTAAAGTTAGTAGAGTTTTAAAATATAAATAATAAATCTTATGAATTATGGAGGTTACACCCAGTACTTATGTTGCTTAATTACTTACTAAAGAAGAAGGTTCCTACACCACTTTTTGTTTGAGTCTGCGACGCGGGTTATTGGGAGATCTCTTAGTTTACAGTTTAGTGTCTTTGTACATGATTGAAATTTATTGTGAAATCTGGTGTAATAGGTTTTGGAAAATAGTTTAGATTTTTAGGTATTAAATCTTTGTGGAGATTGATGTTGGTAATGTACCAGGATGCAGAGGAAACCAGACGAAGACAAATGGACTGGAAGGTTTGAATTGTTCGGGTGTCGGAAGGTTCAGCGACTCCTCATAGTTGAATGCCGTAAGTCCATAGCGGCCCGAACAAGGATTTTTAAATTGTTAACTTGTTGTTGATTTTAGATCTCAATAGGGATCTTAGAAGGTGAATATGGGCAATTAGGGCTTTTCGTTTATCTTTTAGATGAGGATTCCGGGTTAATTTTTTGTCAGGCCTAGATAATTAACTTCTGACCAAATAGGGATTTTGGGATTTTGGAGTGTTGTAAATTGAAGGCATGTTCTTTTTTTTTATCGTTTTATAATTATGTTAAGGTGTATTTATAACATATTAGAAACTAAAACCGGATTTTAATTGGAAACCACGATTGCCGTGTAGGAACCGAGTTCAGTAAAAGATGTTTTAGGAATGTTGTGAGTAAATATGTTATAAAGAAAGGGAGCAATATCGCTGCCTTGAAGAACTCCGGTTAAATTGTTGGATTAGCTTAAGTTTGTTACTCAAGTTCTGGCGCATGAAAAACTATTTAACATTTTCAAATTCCAAACTATAGGTACATTAAGATAGAGGCGCATACCACGATACTGCGATACTTACGATACGATTATAGATTAAGGAAGTAGTCTAGTCGCCGCGCATGCGTACAATGCACTCGCTTTTTTCATGACCACGGTCTTGACTTTGATTACCTACAGAGTAATATATTTTGCAAGACGTCCACGAAAGTAATTAATTTTTATAATAATCGTATTGAATATCGACCTTTATACTATTGATAAGGCCCAGCTCGTTATGTCGACGTTATTTAACTCTATTCGGCTGTTTAATTTAATAACCATTAAATGGGTATGATGAATATAGGTACTAAAGTACCAAATTAAAATTTCGAAAACTGTTGGTATTATTATTTGTTAATTTAATTTTCAGAAAAACGACTTTAGCCTTCTGAAATGGACATCTTAATGAATAGTGTTTCTAAATTCTGTTCAGTATCATCTACATATGTTATTGGGGCTGCTGCTGCTATTGGTTTTGTGAATTACTATTTCTTGTTTGCAGTCAAGGTAAGATAATCATTTATGTACATAAAATCAATATTTTATATCAATAAGTGGTTTTTATTAATGTTATATATATATAATAATAATGGATATTTTAATTTTAAATCCATTTAATATAAGATCAATCATTTATAATGTCTAATTGACATTGTAGTAGGAAGGTAGGAAGATATATTTGATTATTCAAATGATTAGTTATAATTGTAAATATACTTTATTTTCTAGAAACCCAGAATACATTGTAAAGAAGGTGAATTTAAACATTTTATTCGGCGAAATGTTCCAATTATCAATGATAAATATTGGCCGACAATATGGTGTTTTGAAGCTAGATTTCAAAGTGTACTAGCAAGTTTGATTCGATCATTTGTTGTTCCTCCAGCACCATATGAAAGGTAATTTTAAATTTATATCACTAAAATTTATACTTTTATATCCTCTGTTGATAATTTATTTATTTTTAAACCATTTTAGAGAAATATTTACACTAAACGATGGAGGTCAAGTGGCATTGGACTGGCTGGAACCAACTAAACGTGTTAACTATATGTATGACGCTACAATTTTGTTTTTGCCAGGATTAACTGGTGATAGCAAATGTGAATATGTCAGAGCTACATCATTGGCTATACAAAAATCTGGGTTCCGGATTGTTGTTTTCAACTATAGAGGAATTGGTGGTATTGAATTGAAGGTATTAAAATAATAATGAATTATTTAAGTATCAATATTTATATTCATAATTACATTTTAATGTGTGGGTGGTAATCTAACCAATTTCATAATATGGGTGTTTTAACTATGATCTCTGTTCTCCTTTAGGTTCATGAATTTCTCTTAAATTTATTTACTATCCATATCTGAACATATTGATTTATTATTAGATAAAGTTGTAAAACTATATTATTATGTTTATACTTTATCAAGTGGTATATATAATTATATGATTTCATAAGTCAAAATAAAATTTTATATGTATTGTATTTTTTAACTAAAAGTGTAATGCCTCTAAATTGTCATAGTGAAAATAAGATACAATGTAGGCCTTCTGATTATATATCTACATTGGTGTTGTATTTTAAATTCATATCAATTCAAATTGTATTATATACACAAATCTTGACTCACTATTCACTAAGCAAGGTTTAGTGTTACAAGATTTAGAAGCAACTTGAACTACATAAATTAACTAACTAGTTTCATTTAATTAGACTCCAAGAACTTATTCTGCTAATAATATTGACGATTTAATTGAAGTGGTTACTCATATAAAAACAAAATATCCAAATACAATTTTAGGAGGTATTGGCGTGTCTATGGGTGGGTAAGTAAAAACTAATAAATATTAATCATTAAATATTTTAATATTTATAAATTAAAGTTATCATATTTTTTAATTAAACAGCCTTTTGTTGGGAAGTTTTCTATCATCAAATGAACAATATATTCATAAATACTTCTCTGCAGCCATGTTAATATCAGTACCTTGGAATTTAATGGCTACAACTAAAAACATTGAAAAACCATTTTTAAATCGTATGCTATGTTCATATTTGGCAAAATGTCTATGTAATCTTGTTGAAAAGTTAGTTTTAATATACATAAATTATATTTGATAGCCAATTACCTAATATTTTGTTTAAATGTATTATTTTAGTAGTAGTAATGTGTTAAATTCTTCAAGTCATAAATGGGATTACAATCAAGTTATACAAGTATAAAATATTCATATGTGTAGATTTTTTTTTATTTTGATTAACAAAATGGTTTTTTTTTCAGAGTAAAACTATCAGAGAATTTGATTCAAACTATACAATTAAATTATTTAATCACAAATCTGTTGAAGAGTATTATAAAAAAGCATCACTTCATGATAAATTGGACCGTATTCGAGTGCCATGTTTATGTTTAAGTGCTGCTGATGACCCATTTTGTTTGGAATCTGGTAACTACTGTTAAAATTTAAAGGATTAAGATTAAGGTAGTTAATATTAATTTTTTTTTTTAGATTTGCCACTAGTGAGTGCTGAAAGTTTAGAAAATTTAGCTATATTAGTTACAGTTAAAGGTGGTCATATTGGATTTTTGGAGGGTATTTGGCCGTTTGGTAATCAAAATGAATTTATGTTTCGTATAATTGACCAATATTTTAGCTCAATTTTTAAAGACCATTGTTATAAAAAATATAATTGTTGATTTTTTAAAATATAAATTATATTGCACTATGTAGCATACTGTTATGAATAAAAGTGATATGTTGTCTAATTCTATTGTTTTAATTTTTATAGGCCACAGGATATTAGGTAAAATAAGTAAATAAGTATGAATTGTATATAATTGTATACATTTTATAATAGTGGTCAGTGGGTTAATGATGGTTATATTATTAATCTTTTAAAATAACAATTCTTCACGGGATATTATATTATATATTCAATTTACTTTTGTGAAATGATTTGATAATCCATTTACATATAAAATACATAATCAATCATTTTATACTGAATTAAATACATGTTTGGCTACAAATTTTGATATTCCAAAAAAAAAAATCAAAGAATACAAATAAAGATATTTAAAATGTGTATAATAGACAGTTACTGCTTAATACAGCATATACATAGGCATGCACAGAGCAAGCCTATTCTTGTAGTTAAGGTAACCCAAAAATCAAAAAAATAAAACCCAAGTATTGTAATTTGTTATTAGTTTTTTTAATTTTTAGAAACTTGGAAAATGTTTTTAAATAAAGTAACATCAGATAAAAAATCCACATTTTATGGAAACATGTGGTCAATTTGAAGTACTTTTATTAAATGAAAAAGTGTTTTCAGAGAAAAAGAATCAAAAAACAGGATCCAGGGAGGAGGGGGGGTGTACTGTTGGAAATTTCAAAAAATATTTAAATTTAACAACGACCAGTCAGTTGAAATATTGAACAATTTAATAAGTACAACCTTATCTGATTGACTTAAAATTCTTTGTATTTCATTTTTTATGTACTGATTAAAGGTATGAGATTATTTTGAAAATAAAAATTAAAGAATACCCTACTATTGATATATAACTAAAACATGCCTAAATGCTTTTAGTGTACCCTTGTACACTATCCAAGTATAATGGCATTAACTATTACAGGCTCGCCCTGAAATTGGAGTCTATGCTAGCTTATGGCAATATACCACTACAGTGGTGTGTGGAACATTTTTTTGTGTAAGGTCAAGCAATTTACTATACTTATCCACTACCTCTTATAAACAACTCAGGTCTAAATTTGTGTTAGTTATTCCTTCAATCGTCCTATCTTAATATTCTATAGTCTTACATCTCCAACCACATAATCCCCAACCCACCCACTCAATGATTTTGGTTGACACACAGGTGTCAGTAGACAATCTTCGCTACACCACTGTTCCATGATACTATATAGTTTTACACTCAATAAGTTATTTGAAAACAAATACACAATATATTTTCAATTTGTTATATGTGTCGTTTTAGCTAATCATCAACTGTACATGTATTGATTATTGATGTAATTAATTTAAAAAACACCAAAGATTATAGAAAACTTAGAGTTTGACTAACACTATAAGTAAAATAGAGGCAACATTATTCAAGTTATTACAACATTAACATTTGGGCATTATTAATGATAAGATTATTGAGGCTTAGGGATTTCTAGCTCTAAAATAACAACTAAATATGCTCTAAAACAATTTATTTCATTGAAATTGTCTAAATTGAGCTAAATTATGCTTTATAAGCAAAAAATGTAAAATATACAAAATATAATTTAGGATTTAGATTCCTTATATCATGAACAGTATTTATATTAGATTGCTACTTTTTTTTTTTTTTAATCTTTAAAATAAAAATATGCAAATGCTAGAAGACCTAACCCTATTAACGATACTATACTTGGCGTCACAAAAATCGCACCTATTGCAAATTATTTTTCAAAGTAATTTTAACTACACTTAATCATATATAAGGGTACTGTTATGATATATCATTTGAAAGGTGATGAAATAAACTTGAAAAATAAATAAATGGTATGTGTTTTTGTTTATCAGTGTTTTAAAAAATAAGTTAATCGTGGAAGAAGAAAACAAATTGTATTGAGGATATACAGTTTTACAAACAGAAACAGACAATAGACTTCATTTAAAAATAAAAAACTGTTACTAAATGTTATTTAAAATCTAGTGCTACTTCCTCTTGTCTTAATTACTGATTCCATACGATCTTTCATAGATGTTATGAGTCGTACGATGCGTTCTTGAGGAATGTTCACCCATTCCGCAACAACAGCATTTTTTGTTAAATAATGATTTTCAATTTATAAAAATGTACAATAATAATATAAAATAGATTTATTAAAACAAAATATTAGCTACATCCATTTTTATTCTGGCAAATTATAAAATAGACGGAGTAGATGATCCAATAATGATAATTAATTGGTATATTTAGTTTAAGATCATTACCCTACTGTCCAACAAAAACGTTCTAGAGTTAGGTATTTAGATATTTAAATTCTTAGTAGATATTTCAATATTATTTTCTTTGTGTGACATAATATATGCCACCTTTAGTGTGGTACCTATTGAAATATTATTTTGAAAGAGTGTTATTATTATAATTAAGTAAAATGTCTAACATTAATAATATTTTATTCGTCTTTAGGTATAACATCGAGGTTAGGTTAGAGGAATCGGTAAAATTTAATATTAATAATAAATACCTAACTTTTGTATGCCTAAAAAATTAACAATAATAATGATAATATATAATACAATAATAAAATACAATTATACAAATTTTTATTAAAATTAAAATCGTTATCCTACATATGTCTATCTGTCGAATGACAAACTATTATTTGTTGGTATCGTTACTGTATAGCAGCAGAGCGCAAGTTTAGGAGCAATATTTAAACACCTGTGGAATTTAAAAAGTACGCAATGCGTATAATCCCTTTTGACCTTATTGTATGAAACTAAACTGGAGCGCAGTGCAAGAATATTGCGAGTTCATATTATTATATTGTATATGTGTAAATATCTATTTAATGTGAATAAAACTATTATGAAACTATCGGGGAGGTATTCAAAAAAAGTCTATAGAAAATCAATTGTATTATGCAGTATATATTTTATAGTGTAAAATGTAATTTCTGTACCTTTTCCGAGTATCTATACATTCATAACTTTTATCGCCCAATAAATACAATTGGGCATTTTTAACATGTTAATAAAACATGAACATTGAAATAATATTATTTTTGAAAAAAAATGTATGTGTTTAAAATTGTTTAAAAATATGTATATAATGCACGTCAAAAATATAGTAAAATCCAAACGTCGTTTTGCTTCGATTAGTACACAATTATAACTTATTCTACTGTACAACTAGCACTCCTCGATGTATATATTAAACCTTAATTATTTATAATTAATAGATACTTAATTATTTATTCAATTTGCAGAAGTATAGATAAGAGTGTGATAATTTGTAATGATTCTTTTAATCGACGAGAAGCCTCGTTCAGTTTTACATAACACGATGTAACAGAGAGTACATTTAATACTACGACACATAGCCAAGGGTCCGGTCTTGCGAAGTCCAGCGCCCCCGGGTGCGCCGCCACCGGCCGAGCGACGTTTACGCGAATAATCGTAAGTAGACATTTTTGTGTTATTACATTTTCAAATTTCGTGATTGGGCGGGGGTAGGAATAACATACCTATATCTGGTCGTCACGCGAAAACGGTATATATTATAATATATAACGATATAATATAATATATAATAATATATTTAACGGTAGCGACCCAGACTACGTCGGCTACCGTACAAATCAGTAGTAATCGTATTCGCAGCCATTCGTCGTTATTAGTAGCCGTCGTATTCGTAGTCATTCATACCGCCGCCGCCCCCGCCGTGTCGGCAATAGCAGCAGCGGCAGTTGTAGCATAAGCAGCAGTCGTAGTAAAAGCAGCTAGCGCAACGAGCTTAAATATCGTGGCCGGAGTGTTCGGTGTGGTTCGCCGCAATCGTCCTATTTAGACATGGATCGGTTATTGATTGTAAAGCTTGCACGGAACATGGTACTCCCGTTTGTCTACGTCTTCGCCATGGTATTGTTTGTAATCGCCGGCTATTATTTGGCCCCGAAAACACAGGTATATATATATTATAACGATATATATGTTTATTATATGTTCAGAAAAAAAAATACATTTTTTATAAGTCATCATGTGTTTTATGTTATTATAATCGTATACTATATATATATAAAGAAATAATAACTTACCCAGTGGCGTATTTTGGATGATTTTTTTTAGGGGGGGGGGTTCCAAAATTTTAGGACCCTTACAAATCCGTTTTTAAAATTATTTGCTGAATAAAAAAAAAAAAATACATTGAACTTAGAGCTTGGATATAAATATTTTAATAGGCGTGAGTAATGAAAATACTAATACATTGGGTTATTTTATTAATTTTTCAAGTTGGAGGACACAAGGTAACCCCCCTCCCAAAAAAAAAAAAAAATACGTCACTGCACTTACCTCAATACATTAAAAATATCAATTAAAAAGTTATAATTTATGTACTTATAAGAAAATAAAGATCGTGTTAAACGAGTTAACAGTGGTTTCGTTGAAAAGAAAAAAGAAATTTGTTTATATTAAGTTACAAAGGATTTTTAGCGCCTCGTGCAATTCGAAAAACCCGGTGCTCGTGTTCCTACGAATTCGTTAATTCGTTTGCGAAAAATCTTTAATTAAAATTAATCCGTCAGACGTTATAAAATAGCGTTTATTAGGTATACGTAATTTTTATCGCGATGTTTTATAATTAATATTTTTAGCAAACACAGTATTTATATATTTATATATTCGTCCGGTAAAATGATTACTCCCGAGTCTGAGTTACACAAACGTATTGTATTAAATACTTATTATACCCATTATTGAGTGCAATTACAACTATAATCAGGGTTTACGGTGAAATTGATTTAGATATTATTATGGTAGTAAAAGTGTCGGTACCTATATAAACATTTCTATACATGCAATAGGTAGCAAGTACTCGGTACAAAAATATGCAGTGGTGTATACTGACTTATTGTGTAAGATTGTTTTGTTATTTTACAGGGAATATTGTTATTGCGGTGTGGATTTTATATTCTGTAGGTTATTTCGTGTATAATATTATAAGTTAGTCGTTATGTCCCGTCGAAAGTGTGATGCTGCATTTTTTAGTATAATTGATTAGTATATATTATTCTCTAAACAATAATTAACATTTTTTTTTTTTTACTTCACGTGAATTATAAACGTAACGTTATTATACTCTTATACAAAGAATTATTTAGCAGTTGAACATAATTTGATAAATTTGTCCATTATGAGTTCCAACGGAACAGTTTTCGTTTTAACATATTATTAACCTACTGGGCACGTCTACAGCTAATAATAATTTAAACCGTTGTACTTGTGTAAATTCAATTTGTAATGTTTTTAGAATTTATCTCGGGGTGAAGGGTATCCCTATGGGCAGGGCCGGTCTTAAGGAAATTAACGCCTTGAGCAAGGGAAATCAATGCGCCTTCTCTAGTTAAGGTTAAGTATTATTTATTCACGGGTGTGAAAAGCAATTTTTTTAAATTAATTTTTATTACTGAAATAAATTTAAATTTAAGTAATTTTTTTCTGTACATTATTGTTGATGATTTTACTCGAATTATTAAAAAAAATAATTATTAAAAAACTATGATATCTGAACTTTGAAGGCGTCCACGAAACATCGCCTAGCTTGCCCACCCCTAAGACCGGTTCTGATAAATAGTGTTTGTATAGGATGAAAAATATTTGTTCTTAACACTACAGCGTATAATTATTATGGTATTTTAATAATAATATAGTTATATAAGCCCTAAAGAATATTATTATAACCAATATTGCAGCCAGAAAATTTGTTGGTGGGGGGAACTTAGTTTTTTCTCTAGTATTTGAAAAGCTAGAAAAAAATACTTATCACCTGATTGACTCCCCTTTATACATATAGACGGTAAACAGACGCATGTACTTTTTATTATGACAATATAACTCTGTTATCAATGGAGTAAACATTTAACATAACTATAATACCTACGTTAATTTTATTGCAAAATTAATTATTCGCTTTTAATTAAAATATTATTTTATCGGTAAAACTACCTGACGAAGCAAAAGCCAAGAAACTATAAAGTGCGAATATAAACAGAACCCCTCTCACGCCTATTATTACGGGGCAAACTTACATGACCAGAAGTGTTAAAATTTGTTATCAGTATTTTTAAAAATTACATTTCGTATCGTATGTCAGTGTTTATCAAAATATTTTTCGTTGTCGTATATTAAACCCAAAACTTTAGCCGCGTAATCGTATATCTTAGACTGTGGTGTAAACCATAGTATTACCGAGTGAATGCTCAAAGAATAAAATACGTTTGTCAAAATTTCAAAACATTTTGTTAAGTATGTGTTTTCATGTTTTTAATAATAACCGTGTTCATGGCCGAGACGTTTTAATGCGAGGGATTCTCAGAGCTATTATAATTGATATCGAGCCGAACGTTCGGACGGCTGTATTTTCGTGGTGTCACGTCTTTCGAAACCGTTGATACGAAACAATATATTTTCAACAGCATCGCCACAGACAATTTATTTAGGTATTGATAGTAGTGTTTTATCTACGACCCAGTCAACAAGTAATTGCTCGCAACTACTCCTACGTCTTTGAAAACGTTTTTTCGATACATTATTGCCTTCGTGCGTATTTTAATACATTTTAAACAATGTACACCAACAGCTGTTTCAGCAGCCCCATTTTCTTATTACTTTTGATTGTACATAGATTAGATAAACGTGCGGAATATGTGGAATATACATTATTCATAATAAACTATTAGACTTGATGAACTAAGTATTTATTGGTTTTATCACAATCAGATTTGTTCAAATATTCGTCAATAATATTATTATACACGGCGTAATAAACCTTATATGCCCATGGAAATTCTTTTGTGGGCATTCAAGTTTCTATAATATAATAGGAGTCCCATCTATCCTTCCCTCCTGGTATCTATTATGTAAACCGAAACGTCAATTAATTTTTCCAACAAATAGAGGATTTTAGATTACTCGAAAGTGATTCAGAAATTTTGTTTTGTAAATCACTCATGCTCTTAAAATCAAAAATTGGAATAGGTTCAAACTAATAGCTGTTTATACATTTTATATTTATTATTCAGGTTAGGTTAGCTTATAATTTCGATTAAGTATACATAATAAAAAAATGTACTTAATTAACTATACTTAGTATAATATATAGTATATAGTACCTATACTATAGGTACTATTACCTATTATACTTTAAACAATAATTATTAGAAAACTTTTTAATTCAGTGATTCTTATTATTTGTATTTTAGTCATCCATGTTGTTCTGTAAAGATGGAAACTTTAAACAATTCTTAATTCAAAATGTGCCTGTTGTCAAAGAAAATTATTTACCAACAATATGGGGGCTCAATGGTTATGCACATACACTTTTGGCCAAAGTATTTAGAGAAATCACTATACCTACAATTAATTATGAAAGGTAAGTTGTATAATACAAATTATAGTAGGTATAATGGAGGTCTATTATTTCATTCATATTTGAAAAAAAAAAAATTAATTTATATTTATATATATCTAATTAAAAAGTTTTAGATTTGGAGCGCGGACAAATGTTTTACTATGATGTGTGTTTTTTAAATTTTTTTTTCCTTGCCTTTTGAAAACTTTTATACCAGAAATCTTATTCCAATAAAAAAAATGGCTAGATAGATCCTACAAGTTTTCTAACATCTACATGAATACATACTTTATTGAAGATTTATATACGAGTGTGTATGTTATTTTATTATGCACATAGGGAAATCCTGACGTTAAACGATGGCGGTGAAGTTGCTATTGATTGGCGTTGTCCAAAATCTGATGTTCCGCAGAGTTTAATCACAATAGTCATACTTACTGGGCTAACAGGCGATAGCCAAGCTGAATACATTAGAGAAACAGTAAACGAACTGTTTAAGAAAGGCTATTGTTGTGTCGTTTTTAATTATAGAGGCCGAGGAGGTATAAAACTTAAGGTAATATTTTAGTAACTTTTAAGAGAATTTACGTTTATAAATTTGTTTACTATAATGAATTCATACATTTTATGTTACGAAATATTATAGGTTTAATATTATTTTTAACCAAATAACTAACAACTGAACAAATTGTCCTATTAACATTATATAATTTTTATAATACGATGATAATAATGAGTATGGTGGTAATCATTTATATAACGTCATGTGTCGACGCCCTTTGTTTATTTCATAGAGTATATTATGTTAAGACGTCCAATTTATAACATTGACCTGTCCTCCAATAACGTGTGGGGAGTAGTGACGTGACTTTTAAAATTAATAAAATTAGAATAATTATTACTCGTAAAAATGTCTCTCGTCGTTCGAACCGACTTTGATTTTTTTTTTTATCCGTATCGATAATTCATTAATTGAACTATTAAAAAACCCTACGTCCCATTTCAACAGACTGCCCGCGCGTACTCGGCGAACAATATTGAAGACCTGACGGAAGTGCTGAATCATGTCAAGTCTAAAAGACCGAACCGACCGATCGCCGCCATAGGATTCTCAATGGGAGGGTAAAATTGTGCAGTCGTCATAGTCACAGTAGCTGTAGTAAACACTAATAATCGAGAACGAACGTACCAAAGGTACATTTAAAATTTGTTAAGACGATAAAAATGTCCAAATCTCGACAAATTTTTATTAATGATTTGATACGATTTTTATGAAGTCTACCGCATGCGCATGATTAATCTTTAACGGTATTATTATAATGCATATGTGTAATGATCTATAAACAAGATTGAAACGCTAAAATCCGAATCACGTAATATTTACAAGCATGTCTTTCACTTTTGATTCTTTGACGCCAGTGATTTTTTCTTTAGAAAATTAAGATGTTTTCTGTGTTTCGTATAATAATAGTCCTTATATTCTTGTATACACTTTTTTACGTGCTTGTAATATGATTATAATATGTTTTTTTATTTAGCATTATTTATTTTCTTTATCAACAATAAATAATAAAATTTGACGTTTTAAACGAAACAAAAAAAAACATATACTTTTTGTCCGAAGAATGACCAAACAACACATAAGGAACTATTAGTGATGATAACAAACCGGATTTTCCGAAGTTCGAGAATCCGGATTTTTGTTTCCGAAATTTAAAATTCCACATTTATTGTAAATCCGGATTTTGGATTAAAAAATTCGAATTTCTATCTGAATCCAAATTTCGATTTTTTAAAATTGTGATTTTATATTCATTAATTAATTTCTCATAAAACTAATATTATTTTATTAGAATTAAATGTATAAAACATTAAATACGTTTTTACAATTCAAAAAATATCACAAATAGAAATTTATTTTAAAAAAATCATATATATTACACTCTAATTTAAATAATATATATAACTAGTTGACCTAACAAACGTCGATTTACTCATACAAATACAAAATTTGGGATTTTGGAATTCGAAACACAATAATTCCGGATTTTTGCATTTCAAAATCTGAAATTGTTAGGTGATATTACTGCCAAAAAAGTAAAAAACCAACTGAAATAGGTACGTAGAATTTTTAAATTTATTAGCATATTAAAATGCTGTTTTACTATTTTAAACTGGTCCGCAATTATTTAAAATAAACGAAATTAAAAACACATCCTGCACGTGTATACCATTATTATATTTATAATTTTAATTCTACAATTTCTAAATTGCATATTAACAAATATTTACTATGTTCTGAAAAAAAAAAAAATAAATAATAATAATAATACCGGCAAATGTGCCGACGAGACGAGAACTGTTTCTTCTACTGGTACGTTCTTTCTTGAGCATAATGTGTGATTAGTGAACTCTCATCGTCGCCCGAATAAACTTAAAACTCTTACCTAGCTTTTTATATACTATTTTTTTCCACAGGACATTGTTGGGGACATTCTTGATGTCACGCGAGCAGGCTAACAACAAACATTTAGTCACGGGTATAATGATATCAGTACCGTGGAACGTAACTGAAGCTTGTAAAAACGCGGAAGGCTCTTGGCTAATGCGAAAAATTGGCGAAAACTTGTCGCACAAATTACGTAATATCGTCGTTAAGTGAGTATACATAGTTTTCAATTAACAGAAAAAAGAAATCTGTGAATAATGTTTACATACCTAAATTATTAACTTAGGATATTGTACACAATTATACAAAAAAAAAAAACAAAGAAACTTAGAACTGAATTTTAAAGTTAACTTTATATTTATAATTAATTATAAGTAGAAAACTACTTATCGACTTGATTATAAACTAATAAAAACTATAATATATTATGGTTTATTTTTTTGCTGGGACGATGTTTTATAACCAACAAAAACCACAATATATATTTATAATTATTATTATTTATACTTTATATTAAAACGGAAAAGTCGATTATCAACAGATAATTTTAAGAATTTCTTAATTTGATACCATGAATTCTTAAAAAAATTGAAGCATCAACGTTTTAGTCCGACTCCTTAAAACCATAACTCATAATCAAATTTGAAGTATTTAATTTTGCGAGAAATAAATTTTTAATAAAATAATAATCTAAAAAAATTTATATTATATTCGGGACATCCCGAATACGTTCTTGAACGAAGAGCAATATGCAAATTTAAATTACTCGACGAGATTTAGTATAATTTGTACTGTATTTTAGGAACAAAGATGTAATTTTCGATCAAGAAAAAAACAGCCTGTTGGATTATAACAGTATAAAACAGGTATAATACAAAATACAAAAAAAACCTAATTTATGATATTGAATTTGATAACATAAAAATAAATATGAATTATATTAATATTAATTTGCTTACTATTTAAGGCTATTAAACAACGTTGTATAATTGGTAGGTACTAATAATAATAAGTCTGTTGTATTGCTTTGTCTATTCAATTGAATGGTCTGATTGGTTTGTTCTTAAGGTATACATTTTGTAGTACTAACTTGAATAATATTTTATTTTGCATTAAGTACCTAATTGTTTTAAAGGTATATTATACAATACGCAAACGATATTTTAACTGGATCTGATTTTATTAAAAATGTTTCTCTATAAAGTCACACGGAATAGTGATTTGCTGTATATAATATAATACTTCTTTTAGTGTGGTTAACGATTATATGTAAGAAAAATAAAAAAGTTGACTTACAATCCAGGGCACTCTCTTATTTTTTTTAAATAGCACCATTTCTCAAATATGTTGACTTTCTATTTTGATTGGAAATCAGTGCTCAAACAGTTCTAAGGATTAACTTTTTTCTGGATTTCGTGATTTCATACATTGAAAGACTCCGTAGACCGGGAATGTTGGAGATTTTAGATGAAGTTGTTAAGAGCCTCAAAGGCTTGTAAAGAAAAAAAAAAGCCCCGTGCGAGTCATGCCCCCGATAGGCTCCACAATTCTGTACAACCTGACCTTTTACTACCACACTATTCTTAAACATAATGAAGCGGTAGATAAAAATATTTTATTTTTTTTTTTTAATATTATCGCATGTTTAACTTGTTATTTAACATAAAACAAATGTTTGAATTTTATTTTTATTTTACCAAAAATCTCAAGAATTCATTACAATTAATTGTCGATTATTGGGTATGTTAGATTAGTGTTAACAGTATATTTTTTTTTATACATTTTGAGTGCCGGAATTAATCTTTAGTCATTAAACATACTTTATAATTTCGGGTTACACACAATAGATTTTGTATAACACACAAAAATAGGCCCTGTCTTATTTGCCTGTTTTAAATTAATATTTTTTTTCCTCCCTGTTTGATTATTATATAGTGTAACACCATCCGAGAATTTGATACCGAATATACCATAAAAATGTTCAACTACACAAATGTCTATCACTACTACGAGGCCGCGACTCTGAGCAACAAACTGCATATGATCAACGTACCGTGTTTGTGTTTAAGCGCAGCGGACGATCCGTTTCTTTATTTACACGGTAAATAAAAAAAAAAAACATTACGAGGCCTTGTATAATTTAGATTATACTGTTCAGTGGAGAATTTTTGGGGGAGTGGACGAAACGATTGTATCATTTTGCCCCCCCCCCCGCAGGTATGACAACGGTAAAATCTCGGAATCTTCTAAAATAAAGAAAGAATGGAGTACATAATTTATTTTTATATTCATAGGATAAAAATAGTTTTTCCTCAAATTGTTTCATAAAAGGTATATATATTCACGTTTCTCCTGTTTAATAATATGTTGACGTCTAATCAATGATATTGCATTATCTGGATTAAAAATATTAAAAAAAACTAACATTAAAATAATGCTGTTATTCTTTCATTTATTATAGTATTTGACTATTTTGTATACTTAGAAAACCAAAATATTTACACCACCACTTGTGATTTTGATTAAGTGGGTAAAATTATTTTGCCCCTCCCTAATTTTGTATCCAGTTACGACACTGATGGTAACACTATTTGGTTTTTGTTAAAGACATACCCGTTCGTGAAGCAACTCAACACAACAATGTAGCCATCCTGGTTACTTCCAAAGGCGGTCACTGTGGCTACTTGGACTCGTTTTGGCCGTTCACAAATAATTTCATGTTAAAGCTCATCGTACAATATTTCGATGCGATTATGGTGGACAAGAACTACGAGCAATTCGTTACGTTATAAGCGAATCGATCTATTATTATTTTTAGCGATGTTACGAACCTTAATTTTTAAGTCAAACCGAATTTTTATTGAATATACCCGAACCGAACATCATACCGCATAATGACAGAATAACCAACAACGAACCATTCATTTAACCTAATCTTGGTCTTAAGAGTTATCCTATAGAATAATCAACAATGAAATTTATTATAATAAATTGTAATAGCAATCTAATAGGTACACGCAGATATACAAAATAGGTAATATTCTAATGTTGTGATGTTAAAGTTTTTCACTAAATATAAAGACAGTCCTTGGCTCTTGGCTTTCACCACTTGTCCAGTTTTGAGAACAATACGTTCACTAACCCAAATTCGATTTTCTTGTCACTCTTCGTCCAAATGTTTTTCATCAGTTTGAATGTACCATCAACTATCAAGGGTATTGAGTTTGGTTCACTTATTGGCAATTTTGTGTTTGATATTCGAATTGAAACGAACGGGGGTGGGTTCAGTTAAAAAAGTTATTACAGTTCGTAAGAACACTAATTGTATTCTATTAATACAATCAATGATTGATATACATATATATATATATATTTTTATAATTAATGTTTAATAAAGATAAATGTTTTGTATTTTTATTTTTAATTATAGGTATTAAGATTTAAGATGTTTGATATAGAACTTGTTTATAGGTTAAAAAATAAAATGTATATTATTGAGGGTATATACAATTTTGTTATATTTATTATAATTAATTTGTTCGACTTTAAAAATGTGAAACATTAATTTCTACGTTGATGCACGTTATCTATAGGTACCTACTTGTTTTGCCCTAAGGGGAACGTAGAAGGATAATCATTGCAAAACTAACATTCCAAATTACTTGAAATAAAATATGCCCACCCACGGTGCGAAGTATAATAATTCTCGAGTAAGCTCGTATTAAATCCGAAATAATAATTATTTAATTTTAAAATATTTACTTTGTTTGGTTAGGACCCTACTTTATATTTCTGTAAGTTAACATTAATAAAACAACCGTGCATATAAGTTAGGTTTGATTTCAACATTTAATTGAACGCCGTAACATCGTGTTATAATAATAATTCCAATCAACCGTAATTTTTCAAAGTTTACCTGTTCGATGAATACACACGAACAATATCATATCGTACAAACTATAAATCAAACTAGCAAATTAATAGTGATTGTAATAAATCATGTTATCAGTAATCCATTTTCATATTAATATAATATTAATATGAAAATGACTGTCTGTATAATACATTTATCATACAGTATAATATACAATTAAATAAATGAAAATATTTACTCATTCAAATAATAAATATTTATATTTTAGAGTTTAGAGCTTGAGCACTGTTTTTTCTCAAAGATTTTTTTTCTTAATAAATAATATTGTATTTTATACTGTCTGTTATCTAGCTATGTAGAGTAAGGCTGTTTAATTTTCTTATTTTTTTCGGACAATGTTCTTGAGACTGAAAAACTATATAAAAAAACCTTCTACGGAAGTGTGCCAGTTAAAATTTCAATTCCGCGCTCGGTTCAGAATTGTTTATTTATTAATATATGTTTTCACAAAATAACAAATATAATTTCGAATCTGGAAACTTACGTTCGGAGTTGTTGTGGCCAATTCTGAAAAAACCGCTAAAACAGCGATCTATATAACCAGTCAACACTAGCCTGGTGGTGGTGGATGTTGAATTAAAAAAATATTCTTGTTTTGTTACTTATAAATTTTACGTGAAAAGTAAAAAAAATAAAAATAAAAATTTCTAACCTAAACTAGGCGTAACCCCCGTCAATCCGCCACTGACTATAAATACTTACCCCGAAATAAAGCGGGTGGGGGGAAGGCAAAGCGTTTGTAATTTAAATGTAAGATTACTGCATTAATATACGTACAACACTTAATTATGGCGCGAGTGATGCATATGATAAAAAAATTACTCAATTCGTATAACGTGATGGCTATCGGCAATACTGCCAGTCGTTTCTGTCGCCGTGTTAGTATAATAGAAGCAACAACAACGACGGCATACTATCGTAGCAGCGGTTTAAGAGACTGCGGTAGCGAAGAATATTTATTACCAGTGAATGCAGTAGTGAAAGCAGCCACATTAATCGAATTTACTGAATTTAAACGACCCGTTGTTCTTCTAAGTGGCGGTACACAAACAACGCGCCATTCGTACTCGGAACCATCCGGATTTGATTGTAAACGTATACACCGTACGGGCACTCACGGTATATCGAATGGCTTACGGCGTTTTGACCACGGCAATTTGTATTATTGCTGGTTACTATTTTGCTATGAAAAGTCAGGTCAGTATACAGATATACATATATATTATTTACGTAAATAATTATTTACGAAAATGGGCGGAAATACGTAGTAAGGAAGATGAGGTCCCTCAAAATGTACAAACGTAGAAATTAACCTACCTTTATAAATATTATAAATAATGGTATAAATTGTATAGGATGTCTGAAATAAATCGTATTTGGGATTTACACGGCAAGATGATTTGTGTAAGCCTGGAGGGCGGCCTTTTTTATATATATATAGTAAAATATTTTTAAATATCAGCCCTCTCAAAAATTAGGGTACATTTTTGCCTATGTGAAATAATAGGAGTATGTAGGTCTAACTCATGTCTGATTTTAGATTAATCAATTATATTTTTACCTCGGGAATAAAAAAAATATTCATATAAACATTATACGTATATACTAACTACGGCTTTTTTTTTTTTTAGATTCTGAACGTAGCGTGATTTATTTACTATGAAAAATAAATTTTCTATCAAAAAATTTTGTTCCGATTTTTATGTGTTATATCTTTCTGGAAAGAATTTTTGGATCTAGTCGATCATTTTCGTTTTATTTTTCTTACAAATTTGGAAAAACATAGAAAAAGCGGGAAAATTGATGGCAATAAAGGTTTTCATTTGAGACCTAAAATTTTCGAAATATTCGAGTTGTTTTGGTTTATATTTGGTTTTATGTGGATAAAATTTATTTAGCTGAGCAGAAACGCTTGAACATTTTATACAATGTTAAAAGATATCATGTGAAAACAAAAATATGAACGTAATATTGTAATAGTTTTTATTTATAAGTGTTTAAAGGTCAAATTTTGATTAAATTTGATATAAATCACGGCATTTCTAAACACGATTAACCGAACTTCACCCAGAAACATTTTTTCTTTAGTTATTTAATTTAATTAATTAAATTATTCACTGTTGTATATAGCTGTAATTGAAATTTCTATCTTCTCAAATTCTTTTTTTTAAACTGAATTATACCAAATAGAAAAAAAATCAAAAATAATAGAAACCGTCAATATTCCTGTTTTCAGACGTTTTTTTTCTTCGTATTATTAAGAAAACTATAATAAAAAACTAAAAATGTCGTCCCCCAATGCATTAACTAGACAAAATTTGCTAACAGAAATCTATTCCTTTATTCATGGATGGTTTCTGAATATTTATATGCGTATCTAATTGGGGCTAGGTTTTTGGTAGAAAAGTGGTTCATCGACAAAATTAATAACACACATCAAAAATAAAACCAATACGCTCAGAGTCTAAAATGTTAAAGATTTATTTTGTACCTATGACGAACTTAATATGGTAAATTTAAACAAAAATATGGAACTGATGGCACACATAGATGATTGTATTCTTTATTGAATTTAAGTCACGGCCATTTGATAACTTAACGTGCTTATGCATGGATAGGCGTGTAATTTATTTATTTCTGTATTGTTTCGTACATTATTGTGGTGACTCGTTCTAATTTTGACTTCTCTGAAGAATAAATAATTCAAAGCTGGGTGTTGCGTGCCCGTGTATATATATATATATATAATAAAATAAAATAATGAAATAAATATTGATTAATTATGTATATGAATATTATGGACTACAATAATTGCCAGTTGCGAATGCACTTGCGCATATTTTACATAATATTAGTTTAAATCGCATTACAAGAACAATACGTTTCGGTTATGGTTTATTATTTAATTATATGATTTTCTAATTATCTATTTGATAATTGGATACGCTTACAAATCCAGAACACGCTTTATGTTGTTCGTTCGTGATCAGTGACGGATATTGGGGGGGGGACTTAGGGGCTTTAGCCACCCAGAAATGGTTTTCAAGCATTTTTTCATCATGTCATGCCCCCCCCCCCTGCATATGTGACCAAATATCTATCGACTATGTTCGTAATGTATTTTTAAAAGACGTTTTTATTTATCATTATTTTTAAACCAAATACTGTAATATCAACGCGAATACCTACAAATAATAGACGACTATTATAGTGTCGTCAGTGTGATAGGCAATCGTGAAATGTGATACATGGTATTTTTTATTTATTTTTTTTAAATAATCTTCGATAGATTTTACAGTATGTCAATAGTCGGAATGTAAAACAGGGGTACCTTATTGTTTCCGTTAAAAATATTGGAATTGTATTTATTTAAACAAATAAAATTTCGTTTCGTATATTTTCCAATAGTAACATACAGTTTGGACTTTTCGACGTTTGGAAATACTGTTAAAAAATGCTCATTATTATGAATATATTTTATTGTACCTGTAGAGTTGTAGATTTTTGATGACATATATTATCTATAAAATATAGGACAATAACCTGTATTTTATCAATAATTTTTAAGTATAAAAGTGTATTAAGAATATTAAATATTTGCGTATTTACGATTTTTTTAAAATAAAAAATGATACAAATTCACGGTTTAAGGCATTTCATTATAATCAATTACAATTTCAACTTTAAAATAAATAAATAAGTTCTAAAACAAAATTGAACTTTTAGACCTTAACTAGAGATAATTTACCGTGTAATTAAAATCGAACAAATTTTAATCAATTCGAATTATTTTTTAGTAAAAAGTCAATATTTAAGATTTATATTCATCTAAAATAGTGAACAATATAACTTACTACAGTTGTTGTAAATTATAATATTATTATTTTATAAGTATTGATAAACAGTAGAATCAGTATAATTTTAGCGAATGGTAACAAAAAAAAAGTTTAAGGATGAAAAGTATTATTTAAAGAAACAAAGAGACGCAAACATAATTTATATAATAAGGACAAATTGAAAAAATCAGACAAAATATTTTTGTAGTTATTAGTTTAATAAAGTCATGCAACTATTTTTAATATTTATTGAACCAAAATTGGGCCTTTAAATTGTCGTACCGATAATAAACGTTATTTTATCGAATCGGTAAAAAAAGAGATAAAAGTAGTTTCTGCAACAGCTGATCGTTTTATCGAACCAATTACGATGCTATCAGTTCGATAACTACCAACAAAGTATATTATTTCTATGACCCTTAGTAAATCATGACCATAGAAACAAATGCAATCCATAAAATAGATGGTTTTAAAGTAGTTTATTTGTGTATTTAATATCTACTGAATTATTTTAATGTTACAATACATTTTAATTGAAATGATTAATCATTGATTATATGGACAAATTTACTTTAGTTTTTGTTATAGTATTATTATTGTAAAACCATAATTTATAACATTTAAATAAGTACAATATAGTATGTAAATTAATTTTATAAATTAGGTACATGACAGGTAATCCAGAATACCAAACAAAGACCGGCCCATCGGGAAAATTCCCGATTTTCTAATAGGCCAATCCGCCCCTGGCCGTATAGCTATAATAACCTTTGTCGTTGTGCCTAATTTGATTAAAAATCGATTAAAAACTAATGAAACTTGTGGGCGACTCAGAGATATGTTACGTGACTGATATTTTTTGTTATCGTTATTTTCGAGGGCGAAAACACCCATTTTTGATTTTCTTTTTTTTTGTTAAAAATGTTATTCATAGACAGAGTATATTAGTTAAAATGCATTTTGGTGTTAAATTTTCGATTTTCGTCGACTCGATTAATATACTTTCCCGGAGAATGAGTGGCAGTCATATGCAGTCGGTTGATGGTCACTCTGTACAGTCGAAGTGTTAATCGTGTAAGGGCTTGTGTTATATTAATTACAAGGGTTTGTTGTCGTTTCGATTTCGTATTCTCCGGTACCTTTTAAACATATTTATTTAATTTTTAATTTTTTGTTATGCGTAAACCGTAGGCTTGCGCATCACGTAACGTTTGGATACGACACGCAGCGGGCAATCGCGCAATCGAACTATACAATATAATATTATATAGTCTTACACACACCGATAATAATAAAATATCTCTACAATTTTGTAATCCATCACTTGCAGTAAGCGCGTATATATGTATATTGAGTAATAATAATAAAATATAAGAACGAGTCGAAATCGGCGAGATATTACGTGTTACAAAAGTATATACGGACGAATAAATTGTCGTCCGCACGACTAATGTAAATAAATTTCCGTTCAAAATTGTTATTTTTTTTTCGAGTTCCAGTCGGAAAATCGAGTTATTTTGAAATTTCTTTAAAAATATCGTTGTCACTTGTCGACGTTTATTAGTCGCCAATGAACATTCCTATGTATTATAACAGTTATTACTATAGATTTGTAAAATATCTTTCGCGCTGATACGTTTTCGTTATACGAGTTGGACCAGAAACCACTTCCCAACAAGAGCAAGATTGCATAAATAATCGTAAAAATAAAGAAAAAGGAGCCGAGTATATAGAAGCAACAAGGTTAGTCATTAGCATCTTACATAACATATTATATATTTACTTTCGTTTTCTGAAATATATTGTGAATATCAGTAGTTATTCTTAAGATCAAAAACGTAATTAACATTATTGCGGCAATGGGCTAGGAATAGACGTAGTAATTAAATATATACAAATAAAATAACTTTTTTTCAGTTTCTTAACCTACCATTTGGAAGATTAACTACAATTAATAAGGAATCATTATTTTTACCATTTTTATACAGTAGGTAAAAAATATGTATTTTAAAATCAATATTGCATAAAATAATTTACGCGTGTTTCACAATGAAAGCCGAGGGCCCGACGAGACCTCAAAGTCGGTTTTTAAAAAATTAAATAACTGTAGATGTATTGTAGCACGCAAATAGATAAAAAAAAAAAAAAAAAATATATAACAAATTAAATATTATAAAAAGAATACTTTTCATAGTAACAAGACAGAAATAATATTATTTAAATTAATTCGGTTGTCACAGTTGACGCTGTGCGAGGCTATGATATTATAATAGTTAATAATACACTGGTTTTAAACCAATATAACGAATACAAAACAATTATATATTATAATTTAAATATATAAATATGTATTAAATTAATTAATTTTAAAGAAAAACTCAGCTCAGAATACATTATAATTGGTAATGTGTTTTTATTTTTATTTTTAGAACCGTTTACTATTTAAAACAATTTATCATCTGCTAAAAATAAACGATTTCGTATTCGTAATTATTTTTAAAAATTTTTTTTAATTTGAATTATACAATCTATACACACTACAAAGTAGGTATAATAATCAAAAATTATGAAAAGTATATTGATATTAAAGAATTGAGGTGGAGAAGCCGCCCACTGATGACATTCCTTAGGACACTATATTAAATGGGATTAATTGAAAAGAAGTTCACGATACCATTTTCTGTTCAGCCTTGGGGGGGGGTTCTGGGAAAAGATAAAGATAATTATTTTTCGAGGATGTTTGGATGATTTTTTAAAGGATGTCTCAATCTTTTTTTTTGATTTCTAGTGTAGTAATTTATAGCCGTTTGTACGGTTGTTTTTTTTTTCATTTGTAGGTCGGAGTGTAAGGTTTGATTTGAGACATAGATTGATGCGTTCGTGATAAAGCGGACAACTTTATTTTGGGTTATTTGTATTTTGTACAGGTTGGATTTTTTGGCGGATCCTCAAATTTGTATATCATATGCCCAGATTGAATTCAGAAGAACTTTATATAGATTTAATTTCATGTGGAGTGTAAATTTCGACTTCGAGTGGGAGATTTATCTGAGCAGGCGTAGATAAGTGTTTACTTTGATTTTTGTACAGTGGATATGGCGTGAACAGTTCAGCTTGTTGTCAAAGTGTACTCCGAAGTATTTTGATGTATTCGATGTTGGTATGTTGTTTAATGTTAACGGGTTATTCCGTGTTTGAGTGTAAAGGTGATATGTCATGATTTATTTTCGTTTATTTTAACTTTCCAATTTTTATACCATGATTTAAGTTCATGAGATGGGATTGAAGATTTTTGGAAGCCGTAAGAGGATTTTCGTGAACAGAAAGAATAACTTTATCGTCAGGGTATTCAGCTATTATAATGTTTGCAGAGATGGGTTTGTTAACGATGAAAATGTTAAAGAGAAGAGACAGTTGCAGCGATGATAGCAGGTAGTTTGTAACGTCATTAGTTATGGAAGAGTTGTTTATGATAGTATGTGATTTGAAGACTTTGGTCAGATGATTTTGAAAGAGTTCAGCTTTTTCTGTGTTATTCGTGACCCACAAGTCATCTGATTTTTTAAGAGGAGGGAACGAGGGTTTGTCTCTAAGTACTGTTTTTGTAGATTTCCAGATTGAACTGTCTTGGATAGAGAGAGATACTATGTATTTATTGTATGATCCGTTTCTAAATGTGGCTAGCAATCTTTTTAAATGTGCTATGAGTGTATTGAGCCGTGTTTTATTTTATGGGTATCTGGTGGCTTGCCATAATGATCTTACGTAACGTTTTTTCGTTATTAGGTTAGGCATATAAGTGGGTAAATTTAGATAAAAGGATTTTTGGTTACTTATGATTGGGGAAATGAATTTCCACGCAGCAGATTGGATAGAAGTTGTTAGGTTATTTATGGCATCTTCAATGTCGTCTGAAGATTTTAATTTTATATTAACTTGAGTGTTATTTAGGAGCAATTTGTTGAACTTTATCCAGTCAGTGATTTTATTTATTAAATAGGGGTTGTTGAAACGGACCGGAGATGAGGAGTTGAGAGTAAGTAGCACGGATCAATGATCGGAGTGTTAATCATTAAAGTTTTCGATGTGGTGAAAAAGGCGATTTGTTGCTTTTGAAATGAAAAAAATCAAGTATATCTGGACGTTTGTTTGGGGATGAGAGCCAGTAAGTTGGATATAAGGGTGAGTAAACTTAGTACTGTTGAGAAGGGAGGGATTAGTTGTATAATATTATTGGAGATTGTTATGCTCGTTCGGCAGCCCCAGTGAGGATGTTTCGCGTAAAAATGCACGTGCGCACATGACGACTGTACAGTAGAATCTACTTGTAATAATTAAAGAAAAAAAAAATTACGTAACTTACGATTAAGACAGAAATTCGGTATCAGAGTACTTTTATTTTTTATTCTTTCAAAAACCAGCATCCCTAAGAACATGAGCTTTCCAAGTACATACAAAATATAAAACAATAACAATAATATTGAAATTAAATATTAAAAAATATGCATTTTAACCTATGTCTACTGAAGTGTTATACTTTTAATTGGCATTAACTTTTGATTTTCAAACGGTAACCTCCCCTTTTCAACACAAATCCGAAAAAATAATGTTTTTTCTAACAATTTTAATACGCATAAAAGAACTCAAGTTTCAGCACTTTAGAATTTAGACCGGTAAAGTGTAGGGGAGGTTAAGAATTCAATCATAATAATGGTAATGGATCCATGATAAAAGAATCACCGTTACATACAAAATATGTACTACTATAATGATTTAATTACAAATCGTTCTACAACTACGACTAATTTTGTAATTCTTATTTTAATTTTTTTATTTTAGTCGTCCACGTTGTTCTGTAAAGATGGTGACTTTAAACAGTTCCTGATTAAAAATGTACCGGTTGTAAAGGAAACATATTTACCTTCGATTTTTTGTTTGAACGGGTATGTACACACGATGATCGGTATACTATACAGAGGCACCGCCTTACCTACAGATTTGGTAGTTTATAAAAGGTAATACATATATATTTGTCTTATAATATAATTAATAATCAAATTAAATGAATTCTAAAGGTGTTGATAATATTATTATTGTTTTTATAATATACAGACGTTTTTTCGGTCGTATATATTTGTCCCCTACCCTTGAAATTTCACTTATAGGAGGCGCACATTGTCCGACCAGTTAATTTTACTTACTTTAAGTATCTGTATTCTACTTCTCTGTTTTCCTGTTTTTATCGTTTTCCTTCGGTCCGATAATGCACTGAGGAATTTTTTTTATAATTATTTACAATTATTTATTCGGAAAAATCATTTAAGATTTACATATTACGATGAACGTATTATAATAATATTTTATAATATTCTACATCGTACCTCCCCACAGGGAAATTTTGACGTTAAACGACGGCGGTGAAGTCGCTATAGATTGGCGGTATCCGAAATCCGATGGTCTACACAGTTTAATCACGGTGATCATACTCACTGGGCTCACCGGCGATAGTCAGACGGATTACGTCAGAGAAATTGTGGACGAACTATTCGAAAACGGCTATTGTTCTGTAGTTTTCAATTACAGAGGCCGGGGAGGTATAAAACTTAAGGTAAAACCAATAATAATATATTTATACAAATTATAAATACATATACTATACATATTAATATATTATACAAATGGATAACTCCATAACGGATGACTTACATTTTATAGACTCGACAAAATTCAATTCATACATCACAGAGTTGAAATATACAAATTTTTGTTGCATTTAATTTTTAATTTTCTTGAATAAATACATTTTTGTTACTTTAGTGGCAGTTAATTAGCTTTATTTTAATTCATTTTTTGTTAAGTATATGCATATTTGACGTTTTAAAATTGTATAAACAAATATTTGTATTTACATTTTTTTACAAAATTTTATTAAAACGTATATACATATTTATCAAATTAAAGTAAAATTATTTTCAAAAATGAGGTTATTATATAGACACAGTTATTTATAATAACTGAATACGATTTTCGTGGATATTCGTGTACACGGTGAAATATTATCAATTTAATAAAACAATTTTTTATTTATTGTTTCACATAGATATTAAATTGTATGTAGGTGTTTTATGAATTAATTTTTTTAAACATATGATAATGTGTTTATAAGCAAGTTATTTTTCGGCGTTAAAAATTATTTTCAAATAAAATTTTACAATTTCTTAATAGCATTTAATACCATGTTTAGAAAACTTTTTTTTTTGTAGCATTACTGATAACTTTTTAATGCATTATAATCCTAGCCCTAATTATTATTATTCGTAATATTAATTTCAAAAATACATTAAATATGTATTTGATAAATATGACCAACGTTTGGGTCTTCGGGATTTGGATCCACTGCAGCTCACCTATATAATAGGATTTTGACCAGGAACGATTTGTACATATTTGAGTGTATTTTGGTGCTTTATTAAAAAAATGAGTCTATTTATAATAATATAAATAATAAATCGTGCATTATTAATTACATTTTTAAAATCAAAGTTTATTTGCATTCCGTACACGTATGTAAAAATGTAAGTACCTATATTCAATTAATGTACCACATGGACGAAAACTTATATAAAATAACTACAATAACCGATGCCTATAAATTATATCATATATGAACTCGACTGGTAAACTGAACGCGCGCACAAATCACTTCATTTCATTCATTTACTCATCTATTTCGCGGTCAATGATTCGAATTTTTAATGCATTTCGACAGACTGACCGTTCGTACTCGGCGAACAACATCGAAGACCTGTCGGAAGTGCTGAAACACGTCAAATCCAAAAGGCCCAACAGTCCGATCGCTGCAATAGGATTCTCAATGGGAGGGTAAAATTGATTTTGCTCCCGTGGCCACAATAGTGGCCGCGTGGTACATACTACAAAATAAATAATACAGAACGAACGTACCGGCAGCGTAATGATACGTTACGATGTTGACAGCCCTGGGTTAGGTTAGGTTAGATTAGCCCTGGCATTTGTTTAAATTACATTTCGGGTATAATACCATCGGGAAGTTCTATTTTATTACCGATTTGAAATTATTATGATTGTTTTATACGTCGTATTTTCAAACAGTTCAAATATTAATATAGTATAACATAATACGTAATTAATATTTTCCTGCTTGCGGTTGTTTATTATCCATCACTGGTACCATTGTATATATTATACTTAAATATTTTTCTATATGATTATTTAATACGTTCGTTGAGATTAAAAACCTCCGCACATGAGCAGTGGCGTAATCATGTGGGAGATGATCGTTCAATCCTCCCCCCCCCTTGGCCTTTTTTTATTTTAGTACTTTTACTATTACAAAACAAAAACTAAGTAATTGTTTTAACTTTTAACGATTTCGGTTATTTATGTACACAACAACCTTTTATACATTTTTATTTTTCGAAGACAACACTGCCAAAACTCGTTACCTATTCGTTAGAATAGTTATCGTATCTATTCTGTGGTTATTACCCGGTTTTCTCATTTTACTTTGAATTTTCGCCATTATTTTATGTGATATAGTGATTTACTTATTACTTAACACAAATTAATACATTTTATATGACAAACATTACATATATAATAACTAAACATTTTCTCCTTTATAATCGATTAAATCGGATTAAGATTATGCGGATTGCTAGGATTGGCGATGTTATCAGTTCTCAAAAATATACCCTTAGATCCAGAAATGTTTTGAATAAATTGGCTTGAAAACCAAGACAATTGAGTTTATTGTTATAATATTTTTAAATAAAGTAGATTAATTACTTTTTTTTTTTTTTGATATAAACAATCTATACAATTTAGCACAATAAGCTTATATGATAAGAGTAATTAAAAAAAAAAAAATAAATAAATAAAATAACATGAAAGGTGTGTTTAAGCAGCCACCCATTAGTGACTCTTGGCTATCGATTAGTTAGTTTTTTTTTTCTTCTTTTCCCACTATGAGACGTTAGACATTGAAGTTTTGTAAAAGGTTGCTTTTTAATCTGCGGTTAGGATTTCCTGGGAGAGTAAAGATCTTTTATGAGGGGGTTAGAATGGGTTTGGAGTCGTTTATGAAAACGTGTGTAGAAAATGCGTGTTTCTTCATCTATTGTGCTCAAACGGAGATCGTTGTGAAGAGTTTGGTTAGAGATATAGTTTAATTTCTTGACAAAAATATTTTGCACATGTATTGTGTTCAACACAGGTCATGACATTTGTTTTGATTATTTGTATTTTGAAATATTTCCCTTCCCCGTGAGCTATTCCTAATTACGCCACTGCATACGAGGAAACCCAACCCAAAGATTCACGATTCCGCACAAAATTTCTATACGACGTTGCCGTTGTGAGTGTCGAGCCGTTTCGGTTACGATAAACAAATTATTTATTTTATTGTTATTTATTTGACGAAAAACACATCTTCGAGTAATAGAGTTAGGTTTTTGATAGACTGGTATATAACCATGTAAGTCAAAATATCTATATAGAAATATGAAATTATGTTCGTCAACTTTTTACAGAAATGAGCGACAAAATATTAAATATAAAACAATACATTTAGATTGAAATTGGTGCACATAAAACAGGGTTATCTGTTTTCTCGAACGTCAAATTAATGGCTTGCAGATTTCATTTAGGACAATCTTGGTGGCGTAAGGTAAACATTATTAATTTACGTATACTAAAATTTTATGTTAAAGTCAAGTTTTCTATGAAATACTTATTTTATCACATTGCTATTTAGTAATAAAAGTGTAACTGAGATCTTCAGTCAGACACCGAAACCAAAATAAGATCAATTACAATGTATAATGACATAAAACATTTAAACGCTAAAGAAAAAGAACGCATATAATTACCATACATAAACATGATAAATACAAATCAATTCAAAGTAATTTATATATAATTTTGTATCACAAGTTGGTACACAATGTCAAGGGGAAAAATGGTAATATGAATGTTTTGAAAATTGTTTTGACTAATTTGTTTTACTTACAATGCAATATTTTGACAAATTTGTTTTACCTACAATGAAATTTTAAAATTATTATTTCTTATTATAATTACAATAATTATTATTAACATTATTTTGTATTTTGTGTTTTTATAAAAATAACTGGTAACGTCGCATCGATATTTATGGGGAATTGTGTTGTTTTAAGGTAGAAAAAAGAAAAAAAATCTTTTGTGCAATGAAAATGTGCGAAGTCGTATAAGTAAAAAGGTATATGTGCGGAATCGTGTGTCACCCACCCAACTGGTATCATCTACGTTCTTTCTTAAGCATAACACACCATTTTTAGTACCATTACGGTCACCTGAGCAAACATTATTATGATCGTTGATCGTTGGTTACAGCATATTGTTGGGGAACTACTTGATGTCCAACGATCAGGCGAACAATAAATATATAGTGTCAGGCATACTGATTGCGTTGCCATGGAACGTAACGCAAGCCAGCAATAATGCAGAATCCTCTTGGTTTATGCTAAAAATGAGTGAACATTTATCGTTCAATTTGCGCAGTGTCATCGACAAGTAAGTGATTTTTACCGTTAATAAATTTATTTATGTTGATTTGAATATGTTAATTTCACGGTAAAAGTGTAAAAATTCGTATTAATTATACAAAACAAATACAGTTGAAAACTGAAAACTTTTTAAACTGATACGTGGCCATATGGGTCACCCACAGTGGGTGACAACGTTTTTTTTTGGTTTAGTTATTAATATAGATGTGTTTTCGCGTCATTTCGTTATTCCGTTTACAATAGTTTTATACATAAAATCAAATATTTGTAAAATAAACTTACAGTTTTTGTTTTAAATTACAATCCTTATTTTGTATTCCAAATTTTAAAGAAGAATTTTTTTTTTTTAATTTTTCGTTAAGCATATATTGATTGATTTATACCCTGGCGCCGACCCGGCCTCGTTTGACTCGAAAATTATGTCACGAATCAGAACGTAATTTGTATTAATTTTTAACTCAGAATTTTGAATTTGTAATGTCATTTTAACCACCCAAAATCTTTAAATTTATATTTAGGGTGCTAGGGAAAGCATACCCCAGCACCTGCACAAGTAAAAAATGGACGGCTTTGGGGTGTTTGAACGGCGTAACGAATTCCGAATTTTCAGCTATGAATCGCTTCAAATTACGTACCCACTAATTACATCATACTACATAAAAAAAAAAAAAATACAACCGTTTAGTATTAACTAAATATATTAATATTTAAATATTAATACTTACTATTATGTTATAAAATGACTTATGCACACTGTGTTGATATTATTTCAGGAACCAAGAAGTCATTTTCAATCAAAAGAATAACAATAGATCGTTGAATTACAACCGTATTAAACAGGTACAAAACAAAAAAAAAAATCATGAACAATGTGTTAGGATTTATGAATATTAATCGACACAATCTCTTTATGAACAGTTATATAAATAATATTTTTCAACTCCGAAGTAAGTACACCCATATACGGTGGCATATTTTGGATGATTTTTCGGAAGGTGTCAAACATTTTAGGAACTTTACAAACCCGTTTTTAGAATTATTTATCGATAACAAAAAGACATAAGATATAAATATTTAAATAAGCACGAGTAATGAAAATACTAATACATTGGGCTATTATTTTAAATCAGGGGGGGGGATGTCCAGTAGTGATGAGAAAATCCAGATTTGCCAAAGTTCAAGAATCGGGATTTTTGGATTACGAAATTCGAAATCCGATATTTATTGTAAATTCGGATTTTATTCAGTGATTGGAGAAACTAGATCTCTAACTCTAATACCAAATTTATTGATTTGTTTCCTTAATTATATTATTCACTGTTATTCATATTACTATATATTTTATTTTATTTTTATTGTATTTCGATGTTCTATTTTGTCTTATTTATATTTGAATGTAACCTTACCTTATCATTAGTCTACTGCGTGTAAATTCAAACAAAAATACGGTATCGATATAGTTGGTATAGTTTTAGAAAATTATGAGGGGGCGAGGGATCGGTGCCGGTGATTTCCGTATAAATATCAAATCCTAAGTAGAAAATCCTAAATACGCCACTGATGATATTATTATACAAATTTATTGTAGAGCAATACTGTCCGAGAGTTCGACACAGAGTACACGATCAAGATATTCAACTACACTGACGTGTATCGGTACTATGAGGACGCCACTCTGAACGGCAAGCTGCACAGGATCAACGTGCCGTGTTTAGGACTAAGCGCGGCCGACGACCCGTTTCTGTATTTCAAAGGTCACCACCTACCCTTTTTTTTTATAGTATATTATAATTTGGGGGACAACATTTGTATATTTTTTATTGGTCGGGCGAAAAAGAAGGCTAAATAGTTTTTATCGAAATTCATTTCGTGGCCTTATAACGGCCATTCTCTATAACACAACGTTTTATTTTCCATATTTTAAAAATGTTGATTAATAAATCGATAAGAGGTAGGTTAACCTTACCAATGGGAATTGTATAGCAATATCGCATAATATTCTTGTCTATATATTTAATGGACATTTTTTGATAATTTTTACGGCATAACTGCCAGTAATGTAGCCATGCCCCACCCCATTGATCGAATTTTGGTAAAAAAAAAAATTAGTTTAATTTTTAGTCCCTATTAGATGTTGGATAAATCAGATCGATAATTTTGTTGTGATTACCATAAATAATAAACACAGAATACGGATAACCACAGAACAATTTTTCACAGAATATTAATATTGCGCGTTCCAAGGCGTGAACAAATTTTCCAAACCTTCTAGTGAAATTTAAACTATTCATAGGCATTTTAATTATTCGAGTTTTTAAAATTTCCGTTTGATTTTTGTGGACAAAAATGATTTATTGTATCTGGTTGACCAGAAATGCTTGAAATTCGTACACGGGGTTCCTCATAATTTGCAGTACTTAAGGTCAGAGAATGGTTGGTTAAAAAAAAAAAAACATTTTTCTTCTTTTATATGCGTTTAAACGGCAAATTTATTTTTGTATTCTAAATTATTAGTCTATAGATATAATACGAGATTATGTAATATTGATGACCTTGTTTGAGCTATTTAAGTATTCGCTATCACATATATTATATATATAAGGATTTTACAATATCCAATATTCATTGAATATGAAAAATCACAGATTGTCTTCACGGTTACCACAACAATTGAATTCCGGTAGGGGCAAAATGGGAACCAAAATCAGGCGGGTAGATTGAAGTTTATCCAGGCCACCTTTGTATTCAATAAATAAAAAATGTACCCGAAATTGTTTTTTTTTCGCTGTACTTAATGCTACCAACTGGTGGTACTTTATCTGATAATTGTATCTAGATTTCCAATGGTTTCTCTAAAATATAAAGGCATAAAGAAATTAAATTATTAGAATCAATTGTTACTCTGTCCTAACCTCACGTACTATTGGGCAATAATAAGTAATGCTGGGCTTGTAACAAGGATGCTCTGCACGGTTAGGTTCTAAAATCAAACTAAGCACCTCTGCTTCTTTTAACTCTCTCGTTAGGATAAACTCAAAATCAAAATTACACAAAGTATACTTGCTTCTTCTAATACTCCCGTTAGGCTAACCCAAAATTACTTCCAAAAAACAAAAAAAAATATCTTCCAATAAAAAAAATTACCCTGTAACCTATACGTTACAATAAATCCCAACTTGCTGTAACGCTCGTGACATTCCGTCTTTTTACATTCACTTTCTATAAGTCCTTGATACATAATTTATATCTAAAAATATGCATACCCTTTTATGTGAATTGTCGTTGTTCTATTAAAATTTAAAAAAACCTTATAAACAATAACTCAAAAAATTCGACAACTGTTTTTTCCCATTTTGACTGTGTCTGCTAGGCTCGGAAAGTAAAGGTTCTTTTCTTCGAAGTCGTTGAAGTAAAGTTCACTGCGTCCCTTTGAACTTCAATCGGTGGTCCACGTGAATGGATTACTTTCGTTGTTAGATCCTGTTTGATCCTAATGTTGCTAGGATCTTACCGACAGCGTCAATTTCTGTTGTCTGCCCGTCGAACATTGAACGGGAATGGGTAAAAAATATGTGATTGAAACTTAACTCAGTTTTATTACTATTTATTTTACATGGAATTAAACTAAAACATTGTACAATTCTAATGGGATGAGCTACCAAACCCGGGTCATTTCGGTTAGCTTTACAAGCGGTTCGGGTTCGACGACAACGTACCTCTCCGGACTTCCTGGCTGATTCACCTAATCTAACTGGACCTGACTCGAATCGCCCTCCTGCTCATAGCCAGAGCTCTTATATAGTCGTTCTTAACTAGTCCACTAGGGTGGTCATGGTATTCGGCTCTTGCACATCCTGGTTGCGCGGCCCTTGACTTAATTAAATGCGATATCTGCTTGCCGTTCGCGCCCCGGTTACTAATTACATATGCGATTCATACACTTCAAGTCTTTATTCTTAACGACTTTCGGCCTCGCCCCGACTTAAAATTCATATGCCAAATTATGCACACGCGCACATGTCCTATGACGCACACAACGTCCTCGTTACAAGTCCAGCATTTTTTTATTATCGCTCAATTGTACGCGAGAGTCCGTAACACAAGTAATAAAGAGTTATATTAGAAAATATAAAGTTATGAAGGTTTAGATTTAATAACATATACATGTATATTCTAGCAAGTCCAAAAAATCATCAGACCACCGGGTCCCAATATTATTCAGGCCATTTGGCAGGTCACTCCGATCCGGGTTTATTTTTTTATGGGGACCAATATTGTCCAGGGATTGATTGTCCTAGATAAATAATTTAGGGTCAATCCGGTTTTGCGCAGACATACCAGCGAGCGAGGCTGATGAACGCGGTAACGTGGCGATACTGGTCACGTCGGGCGGTGGTCACGTCGGATACCTGGACTCGTTTTGGCCATTCGCCGTCAACAAAAACTTCATGGCGAGGCTCGCTATGCAATTTCTAGACGCGATCATGGCCAACAACAATTACGAAAAATTCGTCGGCTCATGAGCGGTTATCGGATGCAGCGGCAGCGCCGCCGCGGTTATTTATATGCGTTTTAACTATAAAATTAGATTTTTAGTTATGTTGTAAATACAATAATCATGTATTATACTGATTATTGTATTATAATAATATGTGCAATTGTATGTATATGGCACCGTAGGTACACCGCACACGTAAACGTTTTAATTTTGAAAACGGTTGGAATGTTTTAAAGTGTTTACATGATTAATAGTAAGTTTTAGTTTCGAACTGTATTAACGTTGATTTGTTGATATGTTTATTATATCCATCAAAAGGACGACTGTCGAATTAATAATAAAACAAATTATATATCATAAATTGTGAATATTATACTAATATTAAATACTCTGCAACCTTTTATGATTAATATTGTTTCGTAGGTGTATTACAAATATTATTATAAATTAATGTTTATAACCTTTAATTTGTTTTAAAAAACTTTGTTAACGTCAAATAACTTTAGGATAATTAATTATTCTATAATTTTTTAACTTGACAAGTTATGTACATTATTTCTGATTTATTTGTTTCAATGTGCGTAGCTCAGGTGGGTCCACGTACACTGAACATAACCTACCAATATTCCGTAGATGTCAGAAAAAGCTGCCGGTTGATAAAGGATAGTGCGGCCTGCCACTTTCAGTTTTTGCCCTATGATGGAATAAGTTATATAACTATACTACATTGAGAATATGAGGTAGTAGTATTGTTGGTATTCAGTGAAAGTTTCATGGCTTTACTGTGATTATCTTTCACTGAACAAGAACAAAATCAAACATATAACAGAAACCCGGTTATTGGGCTAAATATTCCATTTATATCCAATTTTTTCGATATTATTAATAGTAAAACAAAATTATTACACCAAATTTGCACAAGTTTGCTATCAGAACCTTACTTGATATTGAAGCACACGTCATTGGTTGTTCTGGAATCATTAGTATAAAGCTGACAATCACTATAAATCTCTGCAAAACCATTTTTTTTTTTGTTTTTTTTATTGTTTCAGCAATTTTTATACTAAAAACCAAACTACCAACGAGGTTGCATTATGTTCAATCGAATGTTTTTTTTATTTTACATTTTCCATTACAAACATATAGAATAATCAATAATTCGTCTGTAATTCACTCAAGTGGTTTAACACACGAATTTTACCAACTGCCAAGACTATTAGTACACAGTTGACAATATTCTCATAATTCGTTATAATATTATGTCCTATTCAATTAAAACGTATAGAAATGTTATTTCGTGGTTATTTTAAGAATATGTGTAATAATTACAAACGTCAAGCTGGAACCAGTATCAGAAGAAGAAGAATTCGATTTAAAAAAAAAAAAAAAAACAATTAGTCGACACTATATATGAATATAGCCAACAAATAAAGCATGCGGAAAAAAACTGTATTCAGAATTTATCGGGCGGTAGTGATTATTCGCAAGTATTGAGTTGCCATTCTAATTAAATCATCAATCATCTTTCATTGTCTTCTACCCTTCTATCAAACCTTCCTTGCAATCACAATCCAACGATCAAACTAAATAATATCCCTATCACCATTGCTGCCATATATTTATCTACTAAACACATGATAACACACCAATTTCTTTCAAACTACTTTTAATAAAAATTGTATAATTGGTAGTGACTTAAATGCAAAACACCTCTCCTGGGGCTTTCGCGTTATAACATACGAGGAATATTTCTCTAAAATTTTAATCTGCAATTAAAAATTACAAAATTGCTCCTCCTAGTCCCACCTACTGACCAACATCAATACCCAAAAATACTGATATCTTAGATATTTTTGTCGTTAAAATTCCTAATAGTTTAAACTGTGTTACTGAAAACTTCCTTGAATTAAATTTAGATCACTCTTCCATATTATCATTAAGTGCCTCCCCTCTGATACATCTTGAATCACCTAAATTATTTAACTCCACTACCGACAAATACAAATTCTATGATCTCGTTGACCAACAAATCAATTTAAATGTTATGCTTAAAACACCCAAAGATATTGACCTTGCTGTAAACAATTTTACCTGGTTAATTTAATCCGCGGCTTAGTCGTCAACGTTAAAATCTCAACTCGCACCTAATAAGGGAAATCTCCAAGAGATTTGAGATTAGAGCTTTGTACTAAAGAACTCGTCTACTTTCTGATAAACAAAAATATTATAAATTAATCAATAATTTAAAAAAAAAAGTCTTGAATAAACATAAATTTGTGCCCTTCGCTAGCTATCTTTCTAATCTTTCTCCAAAAAATGGAAGTCTTTGGAAAGCGACAAACAAAAATGTGTAAATATAAATCTTCTAGTATACTAATTAAGAACCCGAACGACAGGTATGTCATTACGGACCCCGAATTTTTTAAAGTTTAACTTTCCGATATTTTCCAACCTCATCCTAATATAATCTTTCATGTAAATTCAAATATTGTGGATGATTATCTCAACTCCACTTTACGTCCGTCGTCCTATTCTGTTAAAACAAATGATAAATTTTTCACCAAACGATATCAAGTTTTCTATCAATAAATCTTCCCTCAACAAATCCCCCGGATTTGACCTAGTTACAGCTGAGGTAGCTAGGCGCTTACCTAAAAAATCCTTTGTTCATCTATTTAATATTTATAACTTCGTTTTAAGACTGGCGTATTTCTTAAGTCTGTCGAAATTTTCTACCATTATCCTAGTCCTCAAATCTAATAAACCACCTGATTCAATATTCTCTTTCCGTCCTATAAGCTTAATTCCATTTTTTGCAAAAGTTTTGGAAAAAGTTATACTCAACGCATTCTAAAGTATCTCTGAAAATTTCATTCTTCCCGTTTCTCAAATTAGTTTTCGCACAGCACACTCAACTATAAAACAACTCCATACAGTTGTTGATACTATTTCTTACTCACTTGAGAATAAAACTTTATTGTACTAGTACATTTTTTGATATTTCTCGGGCCTTTGATAGGGTATGGCATAAAGGTCTCCTTTATAAAATAAAAAAGTTTCTGCATCCCACCTACTTTCTTGTTATTAAATCCTACCTCGCTGATCGTCATTTTCAAGTTCGCTTCGGTGATACATTTTCCTCAATAGCCAATATATGTGCCGGCGTTCCTCCAGGTGGTATCCTTTCCCTCATCCTTTATAATATGTATGCCTCTGATCAACTAATATCACCCAATATACTGGTTGCCGATTACGCAGATCATAAAGCCATCTTTTCAATTCATTCTGACCCTATCTTAGCCACACAAAATTTACAATCTCATATCACTTTCACGGGAGAGTCCTCCAGTTGGTGTACTTTTTTAAAATAAACCAATTCAAATCTACTCATATCACATCCATCCTCCGGCTCGCCCCCTGCCCGGATGTCTTTATATACAACACCCAAATCCCATGTGTTCTGAGTATCAAATATCGTGGCCTAAACCTCGATAAAATGCTGACGTGGGCCCAACATATCAAATCCAAAAGACTTCGGCTACGCTTTTTGAAAAAGCCTCATCAATAATAATAAATATACACATATCGATACTAAACTATTAATTTATAAATCGCTTTTAAAACCTATCTGGACATATGTCCTCCAGCTTTGAGGCAATGCAAAAAAATCTAATGTAAATAAAATCCAATCCTTTTATAACATCGCACTACATAAATTACCTCCTAGTTAAATAAAAAAATAATAATATTAATCAAACGAAAGTGTCACAAAATATTAGTTTTCAAAATAAATGGACATCGATTCCGCCGACCTTAACCCTTTTGTTTTAAAAGTAACAATAAAATAATAATTAGAATAAAGTTGATAAATGTTCTCCGGCGTCCTCGAGATTTTGTGTTTGAATGTACAAAAAAAAAACGGGCATAAGTACTCAGTCGATTATTAGAACACAGCAATCCCGTCGTCATTTGTATCTGCGTGAAAACTATCTTAACGTTAAGGTTCCATAATACTTTGACGGCCGAATACGATAGTAATTATTACTAAAATAATTTATTAGAAAACCCAATAACGACTCGAAAAAAAAGCGTACCAACGCACTACGAACCGCACCGTATGATTGCCGGTGAATAACTGAAGGAGTGATATTTCAAATTAAATTTTCAAAACTCGTGTAACACGTCATATACAGTGACAACGGCCGAATTAATTATATTCACACGAAACCAAATAAAAACCAAACTATAGTAGACAATTTCAAATGCCTGTAAAATGTATCAACGTTCGACTATTGGGATGGCAAACAGAAATAAAAGTACGGTTTTGGGGTGTTAACAAACGGCGTAATGAATTCCGAATTTTTGGCTACAAATCGTTTCAAATTACATATCCACTGATTTGTGACATCATTTTTGAATCGAAATTTCAAGGGTGGAGGTGAAATAGCTCGTCTACGTGGTGAGTTGGGCGGTGGCGACCCCCGGGGGGGGCTTTGAACCCCAAGCCAGTTGGGCGGTCGTGTTATAAGTATAGCTTAAGCTCAGAACATACCTTTTTATCCTCGATTTACTCGATTTTTTATCGGTTTATTTTACCAGTAGTAATGCTACTGTGTTTTAAACGTGTATAATTAATTTATGGCACTGATAAATTGTATAAAATCAGTTGTTTAAAAAAAAAATCATAGATATTATTAATAACCTTAACTAAAATGTTAAAAGAATAATAATAATACAAAAATGTGAATAAATACAACTTAAAATAAAACTAGTAAAAATCTGTATAATTCATGTCCTATATAATACCCATGTCAATAAGTTTACCTATTCAAAACAGTTGAAATAATGAAAAAAGCCAATAATTCAAGTAGAATAATAAATTACTAGGCAAAATATGTCGCGGTGGTATGCAGCCTTCTACGGAATTTGATCTTAAATATATTTTGAAAACACTTGACCCAGCGTTGTACCAACAGTAATAATAGGATGTTGACTTCATTATGTCAACTGCAGACAATAGAATATATGGACTATTATGGAAAGAAATATAATGCGTGCTATTAAACGACAAATCTGATAGGCATTAGCTCTATCGTCACGGATAAAATCTGATTTCTGACGCCCTTGACACCGAATTATAGACTACAGTGTCTATCCATACTATAATAATTATAATTATATACCTATGCACATGGACAAGCCGTTACTATGCTAGCCCTGTACACATATTTGTTCTCACTTAGGCGATTTGTTTAACAACTATTCGATATGGTAAGACAACCTAACCGTCTAAGTAATAAATGATGGATACATAGGATATCTGTTGACTACTTAGAACTGTTATGTTTATAAATACATCGATCTATGGTTTATTATTTTCGCCTATGTATTATAACATCACAAAATAATATCGATACGACAATTGGTTAGTAATATTTCTATGTTTCACATAGATCTCCGGCTTGATAATCGATCATCCATTTTCTTTTTCTTTTTCGTGTATTTTTTTGTTGGTCGTACATAATGTGCAATACAAATACATTTAACATTAGTTTCAATAGAATATCTGATATAAATGTGAACATTTTATTACAAATAAATAATTTCACTTGAAAATTGCATACATTTTTAAAAAATTAAATCTTATATATTTAGTGTACAAAAATGATTAACAAACTTAAATATATAAATTTAATTTATCTACACATATACACTTAATGTTGTTATAACAGAAGTAAGTATAAATATACATAACCATTAATATCTTAAAGTAGAAGTGACTGCGAATATTATATAAAAACTTTATGTAAAAAAAAAAAAAAAAAACCAATAGTCTTATAAACGCATAATAATAATAATTACTATATTAGAATTCGTCAGTATGCGGGTCCAAACCGGTGTCAATGAAATCTTTTACATTCTGAATAAACTTTCCGGGCAACAATCTATAAAAAAAAGCATGTAACATATTATAATAATTGTAACAATATACTTTATAAAACACATATATTTCAAAATCGATGAAAACTTTACGGTTCTACAGACATATGTTCTGGTCACAAGTTTATTTATTATGTCTTGAGGACAGCTGTTGGTTTTACACGATAATTACACTTGCAACTAAATATATGTGAAAACTATCTGTGATCTACGTAACACTATTTGACTTGATAATTTAACACAATGTGTGAACTCTATTGTGACATTGCCGAACTGAAAATGTATTTGTCATCAGGATGGCTGTGAACTAACACGATAATTATAGATCATTGATAAGTGACATTTGGCGATCACCAACTGCCATTTGGAAAACTCAGTTCAAATTAATATTCCTGTGTGATGGGCAAAGAACTTATTGTGCTTATCTAGTCTAATAATTATAGCATTATTGTATAACATTTTGTGTCCAATAGTAGAATGTTGGTTATGACACTATTCGAAATTAATTTTATGTTATACCGCTACTAACTGCGCTCAATAGTGTTGTTAAAATAGTTTAGGCGTGTATAATTGTTAGCCAATCAGGCTGTAGCCATACCTGGATATCCGATCGAGAGGCATCAACATCCAAGGTATACTGACTTCTTTGTAATTGCGTCTCATCGATTTCACAATAATATTGGCTACTTTTTCCGGTGCCTGCATGTCCAGTAAGAACGGGAACCGATTTCTAGGTTTCTTGACCAATCCCGTGTTTACCATAATCGGGTAAACTGTAGTGAATTTGATTTCAGATTTTTTATTTTTTGTGTCTCCGACTCGTAGCTCTTCATATAAGGCCTCCATTAGTCCTAAAAAAAAAAAAAAAAAAAAAAAAAACAAAGAGTAATATTATGATATATGTAAAGTTGATAGGTATATATACATGTATAAATAAACGTTGTCAATATTGTATTATTAGTATCGTCCTAAAATCAACAACATTCGAATATTGTTTACAGATTACACTGTGGTACTAAAATTGTAGGTAAGTAATGCAATGTAATACGGCGACATACTTATTTATGTGGGTAATGTTTTTTTTTTTTTTTTTTTTTTTTATGAAGCTGGTGCAAATAGAATGTCTGTTTAAAATTGAACGACCCGAGAAAACAGTTATTTTATAATACATTGTTACTAAAATATTTTATTATCAAACTACAAAAACCGTTAAATAATATTGAATCTATAAAATTATTTATTAATGTGTTTTACAAACATATTATTGTTTATCAAGTCGTTTGGATATTATACTGATATTTTAGTAGACAGTGCCGGATTTAGGAGGAGAACTGAGTAGCCTACAGCCCCCACAGTTTTGTAATTAAATATAACTATTTGATTTATTATTTAATGGTAAATATAGACAAATTTATTTGATCGAAAAAGTTTGTTTTCGTAATGTTGAATAGTTTTTCGCATTCTTCTTGTTCTTATGATAATAATAAAAGCAATAGTGAAAGATCATTATCTAATTTAAAACATACAAAAAATAGATTGCGAACTACAACGGATGGGTGACGCACTCGACCAAATTGCAAGGAATGAGTTCGGAGTCAGATACTTGAAGAAAACTTGATTTTTTTAAAAAGGTAATTGATAGTTTTGTGTAAATAAAATTAAGAAAAGTTTCAAGAATTTAACATTAATCGTTACTTAACATTATTATTTTTATTATTAATTTAAGTCATACGTAACACACTAGTGATTAGGCAATTTCTGTTAAAAAATATAGAAAATATAAAATGTTATTTAATAAGCAAAACATGTATTGTCTTGACGCATTTTTATTATTTTGGGGCAATAGGGGGAGGGGCTCCTACCGCATACCAAAATTATTTGATTATGTTTAATAAAAACATTTATAATATGTTTAAAGTGGTGTTTTGTTTTTTAGATTAGCATATAAATATAAAAAGAAAACTTGAAAATATAGAAATTCAAAAATATTCATTAGCATATATGTTTTACATAATATACAACATCTAAAAGAAAAAAAGTACTAAATTATAAAAAAAGCAATATTAATTGCTAATAAAAATGTTATACAGTCGTTGTATAATGGATGACTTATACAACGACTATACATTTACGATTTGCATTCATTTCATTGCTTAAACGTACAACAAATAAACCGAAAAGGAACAGGTAATGAATTGTACATATTATTCATATACTTAACAGCTATCTGTGTGTCAATGAGTCATATATTTGTTGTTATGCTACTTTAAAAAGTCGGCAGATTTTTAAATACTTATCGATTTTATATCTATAAATATATATATATATATATTTATATATGCAAAATTGATTAAAAGACAGCAGTAACTTAATCAGATACATCAGTATTATAATATTAATTGGTTGAAAAAGTTTCTAATAAAATCGGATTTTGACATGTATAATTATACATTGTTATTTACTACGAACCTAATTGATATTAAACCGAATTTAACATTAATGGCATTTCTACAAATATAATTGTATTCATTAAACTACTGATTATAAATATATTTGTAATCAATGATTTGCCTTAATTCTTAAATTCATAATGTTTTAAACCTATTATTATATAATTTACAATGTTCTTACTTCAACAGCGGGTTTTAAATATTTGAATGTAAATAATTTATAAACTTTAATACTAGCTATGTGAATATATTTAGAGGCATTTATAACATATTATATGTATATATATTAAAAATTATTTTATTATGTAACAGAAATATCTTAGTAAATTATCTCATTTTTGTATGACCTTGGTCCTTGACTATAATATCCTTGAATAACGCTAAAAACACGAATTGTTATTAATTGATTACATAGTTGAGGTAAGAAAAGAGAGAGTTCGCTATATATTGACATAATATTATGTACCGTTAGAAGTTGATAAGAAATCGAATTTACAAAATCACGTGAATTAGAAATTGATCGTATTATTACCTCTTACGGCAAACTTTGATGCACAATATGGTACGACATTTGGAAGTCCGATGACACCACACATCGAAGACAAAGCAATTACATGACCATGGTTTTTTTCGATCATACTTGGTAAAAATGCTTCTAATGCCTGATAAAAAAGAAAAAGAGAAATGTGTATTTTTATCATAAATACTATTTATTGTCTACAATATAATATTAATTATTTTAACGTAATACCCAAAAATGTGCTAGAACATTGACGTTGAAGATCTTTTCGATTGTCTCATGGCTTTGTAAAAACATTGGCCTGCATGGCATAATACCAGCATTGTTTACTAATACTGTGACATTACCAACTTGTTGTTTCACTAAGTTCGCAGCATCCAACACTTCCTGTCTATTAGAAACGTCTACTCTGTAAAAACATAATCAATATATTAACACAGTAATATTCGATAAATAGAAAACGAATACAAGAGGTATGTATACACTAAAATGTTTTGACGATAATAAAATTAGGGAATCGATAGATCATTAAGATATTTCACGATCAGCAAGAGCTGGTAAACTGAATGTTTCGGCAATATGATTGTATAATAGTGAGTATTTGGAAACACTATTTCATTTTTTTTTTTTTTTCAAGTACATATAATTTGAAACATGGTAACCTTAACGATGTGTTACATTTTTTGTATATAATATAATATATCAATATGTAATAAAGATATAGATATTTCATAACTTTAACAAAAATAGTGTAATTTATAATAAGATTAATCATTATTATAAGAGAAGATTTTTTTTTTCTTGTACAGTTATCAAATAGGTAGGTTTTTTTTATTTCACACCTAATTGGTTGTATATAGTTCTTACAAAATGGATAGGAAATCTATTAATTAAATTTCCTTTTAAGGCAATTTACTGTTGGGAATCAAACGGAATGTACAATAACCATAGACATATCATGTAGAACCAGTTAGAATTTAGACATACTACTCGTACTACTTTTACTTTCACTTTATAGATTTTTGGTATATTAGATTCACTATACACTTATACATTTATTGTATACGAGTATACAATAAAGTATAGTATAGTACACCTATCTACTATAGATTGGATTATTGTGTTTAATTTTTATCATTTTAATAAATATAAAAATAATGTACAAAATGATCATAATTATTTATAAATAATAAATTATATTTCTATTAATTTAGGTACATACTCTCTGCTTGTACATATAAATTAAAGATTTTAAACCATATCAAATAATTATGATAATTTCGGTCATAACGACCGAAATTATACACTCACATACATGTATTTAAAATTAAAATTTTAAAAAATTGTTACTTATACTAATGAAAGCCTAAATTATTTGTATTGTCATTGTGTTCACTATAATGTTCTACTCTTAGAATATCTCTATATATAGATATAGATAAATATATATAAATGTATAATAAATCTCTATATAAATTATCTCTAATAAATCTATATATTTATCTCTCTCTCTATATATATATATATATATAAATTGTCAAAATGTAATCAATTTTGGTTTATGACTCAAAGAAAAAAAAAAAAATAAAGAATAATTTAGGTGACATCGTAAAACATTGCATAGCATCGAGTATTAACTATAACCCAGTGTTAAAATATTATTATTTTACATTTTTGAATCGCAGACAAATGATATATTCCAAGAAAACCTGTTAATTATAAAAATTAGAATGTTCCTCAAATTGAATTATTCACAAAAAACAAACTAATCTGCATTTTTGAGATATTATTTTCTGAACAAAGTGAGAAGATTTTATAATGACTTGTAAAATTAAAGTAAATGTTTTTAATCTGGAATAAAAACTATCTACTCGTATAAAATTTTTTATATCACACTAAGACTAAACAGTACAATACCTACCTACTGTATTCGTCACTAATTCATTTGACTTAATTTTAATTAAGATGCAAGTAAATATGCAACAAAAACGTCAGGACTAAATTTCTAAAACTATATAATATGCAATAGGTTAATACAAAGTTTTTGAATCCATTCATTTACATTGTATATAATATGAGCTGCAAACTAAAATATCCACCAAAAATATTAAATTCAAAATTATATATTAATTGCAGTTGAACTGTTTATATTATATCCAAAGTGAAATAGTACACATTTAATTAATTAAATAATTAAAACTCATCATGCATTGGGTAATTAAATGTGAATTACAAACTAGTTTAATATTATTATTTGGATTTTCGAAGTGTACATTAAGTAATTTATAATTACTATATAAATGACAAGTATGGAATTTTTTTCCAAGTCAACAATAAAATATCAAATAATCAAATATTGTCAACAATAATAAGAGCATCATTTATTATTCAGATGGATATCTTTTTAGATTATTATCGAAGATGAGTATTTATATAGTTTTATAAGTCTTTATAGTTTATATTGTAATTTGTTTTATTTTTACTGTCACTACTTTTAATGAGACTTTTAATACATATTACATACATTTAAAATAATCTAATTTTGCAAAATCATCAACTATTAACAAATGACGTGGTTGGTATTTCAATTGATCTGCTGTCATTGAAACACTTTATTATTTTACGTTTGAACACCAAAATTACAATGAGACTGAACTAATAGTTATGAAAACCAAATACATTATAGACAAAATAATAATTAAAGCAGTCAATAAATGTAAGAAAATAATCGAGTTGCGAGTCTATGTAAGCGATCTCACGGACAAAGAAACCTGTTTCGGTGAAACTTATTTATTTATTAAAAGTAACGATTTTTATTTATAAATTTGTTTTAATACGAGTATACCAAAAAGAAAAAAAAAATTTATACTTATGTTAAACCGTAGAAGTCAAATTGAGTTTAAAAATTCTATACGAATTTTTCAAATGTACCTTAACGAGCAGGAATATATAAAATATATTCGCTATATAAAATGGTAATTTGAATGGTCCCAAAATTAGATTTCACGCGAATTTAAAGTTTCGCAAATCGGAAACCTGCAGCGATGAACGAAAAATCGGATTCGGTCACTTTAGACAATTTCCCACTATGTATACATAATTTTAAATGATGCTAAATAATTCAGATTGATTATTCAAACATAAATGTGTATAATGTTGTTTTAAATACCGTTTAAAAATGATTAATATAATATTATATAATATTATTATTATATTATTTCTACTATATAAAATTCATTCTCTATATACAAACAATGAAATCAAATGATGATTGTATTGTTTGATAATCAGCTGTTTTTTTAATTTAAAATACTTAGCAGAAACAGAAACTCTAAAGATATTACTGTCGATAATTCAGTCGAATCACGCGCGGGAGCAATTTGAACATTGAGATTGAATATACGTCTAGGTCAATGTCGTCTGTGCATTTTTTCTACATAGGTAGTATAACGTCACTTGTTATACCCTACGGTACAATATCAATGAAAAAATCGTACACTTGTTCTACTATATAATTTACGGACAACTAGACCTTGAAGTATGGAGTTACGTAGTTTGCCAATGTTATTATGGTGCGAGTAAAATTATTAGGATTTTCAGTGTTGATACACAAAGATGCTGTTGTCCAATTGAATCCAAATTCAAAACAATAATACTTCAACACTTCCTTTAAACCTAGTTCGTCGAAAGCGAGCAAGCAATGCTTATCGCCCAATTTTTCACTTAATATTATTAAATCGTATTTGCATATACGTACATGACAATTTTGCGAATTAAAAAAAAAAAAAACTCACTTATATGTGTAAACACGTTTATATCCTTTGATATTAAGTATTTGTTCAGTTTCCTCATTTCCTTTTTCATCCAAGTCCCAGCATACAATTATTGCATTCTGTTTAGCGAACAATATTGCCAATTCTCGACCAATACCATGGCCTGCGCCAGTGATCTAGGAATAAAAATTAAGTAATTTCAAAATGTTCAATTCTATACTATTATTATTAAGTATTCTATATTATAAAGCCAATAACATTATTTTTTTCTCATTTGATAAGAATCTAAAAAAGGTATACTTGTATTAAATAATCATAATTTTATTTACTATTCTTAATAGTGCATTGTTAAATATAATTGGATTAAATAACTATTAAGAGAACGATTGATGATTATTAAAATTCCAATACCAAAATGTATTTAAGGTATAACTTCATATATTTATGGACTTTATTAATATAGGTTGCAATTTGAAAATTAAAAGTAGATGCGAAAAATAACATTTTAGTGCTGCTCGTTTCTCATATTGTCAAAAAAGAAAAAATTTCTTTCTGAGATAATAAGTGTGTTGTGTTTAATTGATCGCCCTCTATATACTGGGTTAAGTATTGGAATTAAAGTATTTTCAAATAAAAAAATCAAAATACATATTCGAAAAGTAAACGTCAAAGAAACAAGATAAGTTTCAATAATAACCTAAACAATGTATACAAATAAAATTTAAATGTTAAATTTGTATAAGTACTTAAAATTTGTGTAGACGTTCATTATTATATTATGATTATTAATTTTAAAATGTATTATAATATTGATTCGAGCACACCAGTGTATTATTTATAAACAAAAATGCATTTCAACACTTGATGTTGATTATTTTAAAACTTTTCAGACGTATATTATTTATTGTACATTGGTAGATACATACTATACTTACAAATACAATATGACCAGTTCCCATAATGAAGAGTATACCTATGTGTAATATATTATTTGATGCCAGAATCGGGTAAATAACCTTAGGGTTAAGATCAAATAATGTTAACTCAATAAGTAGTTTGTTTCGTAAGGTATTTCAATCTATTTCAGTAGAAAGGTTTTATTTGTATATGTGTGTTGGTTTGCGAAATAATATAAGATGTCTTCAGTAAAAAATATAGGTATAGGTGGATGTTATGAAACTTGATCTTTAAAACACGTGAAGGATGCTAGCCTAACCCCATTCAGGTTTTATATTTTGCACATAATATTTCTATAGGTATTTATAGAAAACACAAGAGTTTTTAAAATGGTACAATACGAATTATGGTACAATACTTACTAATACAATTTCATCTACTAGTGATTTTTCCAACGGTGGTAAAAACAGACGGACAATAGACTCAAAGGTGGTATAAATGAATTTGATTACCAAAAGAATTAGCTCGATAAGTAAAAAACTGGAATAAGCAACAGAATTGCCCATAGACTTCGACCTAAAAATATTCCAACAATAAGCATTTTATATTTTTAACCACTTATTGTAAAATAGCTGTATTGATTACCTGTATCGTTTGAGAGGTGGATTAGTTGATACTTTTACATTTACCGTCATGATTATTTTCTAATAGTTAGCCGGTTAATACAAATTTTTTTTGGTTCATTCGTAGTAATTTTGATTACCTAAAACAAAATAACGGAATAAAATATTATTACATGTAGCTAAATTTTAGATTTTTAAAAACAAGAGTGTTTTGTGTTTTAGAAAACATTTTTTTTTTTTTTTTAGACAGTAAACTCTGTCCAAAATTATTCTCTAATTTTATCTAGAAGCTATCTCTAGTTTCGAGGAACTCAAATTACTATAAGTACATACATTTAATGCAAACAATAAAATAATAAGTAACTTTGGTATAATAATTGCATTATTAAAAAACTATATTATAGAACATTATTATTAAAATATAGCGACAATAAAACCTTAAAATACTAAAAAATTATTAAATAGAATATGAACTTAATATACAATTACCTTTTAAAACAGAAACATGTTAAATCATTTTTAAAGTCATTTTTTAGTATATAAATATATTTATCGCATCTTATAGTATTAATTATTAATTATTATAACGAGTAAAGTAAAGAATAATATAGGTAAAGAAACCTAACCCTCAGAAATCATAAATCCTATAGATATTGTTTATAATGTGAAATTTATCTCTTATTTAACAAATTATTAAAAACATAGGCAAACAACCACTCATTAGAAATAATAAATTGTATTAAATAAGTTAATAAAGTACTTACTCAATTACTATATTCATAGCTTCTATTTACCCAAATGACTGTTACGTAAAAACAAAATATCATTCAAATCGTTTTCATACGTCTCATAAATTAGCAACCTACTGATAATTGATCAATAAGTAACTAATATTGTTATACTGTTATAAGTTATAGGTAATAGCCAATAGTTATACACGAATGTTCATTAGTACCTATCATAATAATGATATACAGACCCATAAGTGTTTTTGGCAATAACATTGTATTAGGTAGTGGTTTATTTCCTCCATGTAATTTTAAACTAAAAACAAAACGCGGACATATTTCTTACCTTGACATGTCACTTTTTTGGGTGGCCTGCAGTATTGTAAACTGTTACTTGTAAGCAACGATAAATCGATGTATTAAAAAACTAAAAAATATAATGGGTTTTCAGATCTGTCGAACATTCAACTGGGAAAATTGGAAAAATTAAATTATTTGCTTCAACAATTGATGCATAATGTTGTTGTTCAAAAATGTTAGCCAATATATCATCTTCGCTTTATTCTGATTAAAAACTAACTGTTTTTAATAGTTATATAATCCTTATTACAAATAAAAACGATATCAATACAAAATCAGAGTACCTACTGCAGGACAAAACATAATTTAAATCAACAAGTTAAAATTATAAATTGAGTTTTTACTTCCTACTTTATCTGTCTAATTCTCAATGTCTCATGAAGTTATCTTGTTTTCTATTAGACCAACAGGGCTATATAATATATGCAGAGTAATTTCCTTATTATATGTACTATATTATATTAATTTGGTCAACATTTCATTTTTTTTTTATATATATATATATATTTATTATATACATTTTAATAATATTCTTTGTGATCTGTAAAATAATCCCGTGAATAAAAAATTTAAAAATAAACTCGTAATAGACTGCATAAAAGAACGAACATTAGAAGAATACCATAAGATAAATTAGGTAGGTAGTAAGGTACACACAATGTTTCATATGTCATATTATTTTAAATGTAGAGATTGTGTAATTTAATTATGTAATGCTATTAATTATTATTTATATATATATATAAACTTGTGATGAATAAAAATGTTTTGCTAAAATCAATTTAATTTCATCATTGAACCTTTTTTATTAATAATAATAATAATTTAATCAAATATCAATAATTATTATTATTAATTTATGACATATAATTAATCATAATAACGAATTTGTTAACTACTATACCCATTGTATAATTTCAGTGAATATTTAATTTTATTGAAATTTTAATAAAAATAAATAAATATATATATAAATTATAATAATAACTGGATATGACACTAGTCGTACAATATTATAATATACTACCTAATTTGTTTGTATTTTTTTTCTACCCTGAGTTGGTTTTCTTTGTGTATTTAAATATTTTCTAAAATAAATTTAAAAAATCACGGAATTTTAAAACTAAAAATCAGTTTAGAATCTAAAAATAGAAACACCAGCAATAGGATAAATTTAAATTATTAATACAATTAGAATAAATTACCCACTTACTGCCTAAAAATTCCATATATCCCGAGACATGAAATCTCCTAAATTTGAACTCCAATCAGACATAAATTTAAAAATGAGATCGGACACGAGACATTTTTATATGATAACGATTTCTGATCATCGACAGAGTTTAAAATGTTTAACTAATTGAAATGAAAACTAAATCTATTATTATTATATTCTATTTTAATTAAATGTTATTATAAGTTGATGTATTTTTTTTTTTTCGTCATTTAGGTAATTTTAGCAAAACACGACAAATTGGTAAAAACGAAAGTAATAAGATTTCACTTTTCTTAAGATTTACGTAGGATGTCAGTACTAGACAGGCTGAAGTAAATACCCCCTCACCTAATGTGCGCATGCTGTTCAGTACTCACAATATCAAAACCAGTATAACTTGTATTATATATTTATTGCAAATTTTAATATTACGTATTGTGCAGAAAATACTGTTTGTTATGGCAACCAAGGTGACCATCATTTTTTCCCAATATTTTTAAAAAGATTCATTGTTTAAAATATTTTTTTCTTAAAATGCAATAAATATTATATTGGAGTTATAGCATAACTTTTAAAACATGATAATTATTTATTACATTAAATAGTCAAAATTATATCAACTATATATTTTTTATCCCAATTAAATTTACAATTGTACAATTTTAGTTAATAGTAAATATTTTTAAAAATTATATATATTACAATCTACTTAATATATACTTGAAATGTAGATTATAATATAATTTTTTTAAATTGTACAATTGTAAATTTCTAAATGTAAATATTCTAAAATAATTACTATTAACTAAAATTGTAAATTTAATTGGGATCAAAAATATATAATTTAAAATTATATTTTCTAATTTATTTATTTATACTTTCGACTATTTAATTTAATGAATAATTATCGTGTTCATTTAATGAATACTTAATTGAGAAATGTCAATTAAAAAAACAGAATGAAATATATAGTATACGGAAATATAAAAATAAAATTTTAAATAATACTAAATTAATAACATGTTTTAGATTAATTCTAAAAATATGAAAGCAATTAATATAATTTTAATTTATTAATTATTTAATTACCAAATTAAGCATTATTTATTTATGAAATTGCATGCATGTAGTTACAAATTATTTTGGTTATCTACATTCTTTCTACTTATCAGCATTACCTGAGGTAGTCTTGGGACAGTCATTATCTAGATAGTCGAGATAGTCCATATAATCCGAATCTATCTTATTAATAATCATTAAGAATCTGTTAATTAGTAATTGTAATTATAAATTATACTAATTAATTGTTGGACGCCTAAAATGTAGTATTACCCATAAAATTAATTTGTGTTAATCGACTTTTTAAATAATATAACTAATACATTTCTTAAAATTGAATTAGCTTTTTTTACTTTTTTTTTCATTACAAATTTTTATGATAAATATAAACTAATGTAAATCATAAAAACAAATAATAAGCACAGCGCTGTTTAAGCTAAATATAATTTGTATAGTTATTACAGTTTATAAACATTATAAATTGACTTTTGGGTAATTGGGTATCCATAAACCATGGTATACCACTGATCCATTACATATGTAGTTACATGGTCAACATGCTGGATGGAGCAAATGGAAAAATTTATATACTACTTAACCTTAAGTGATCACAAAATAATGTTGCCCAAGACCGTTTTTATTAGCCCCAGAATTTATTCCTATACAACGCATACAAAGCTAAGTAAGTTGTTTATTTCCAATTGCCCCCAATAGTTGACATAATTATTTTGATGGAACAAATGAAATTGACATTTTACACGTAAAGTAGACAGTGTTGTCGTTTGAGTTGAACATTTAAAATCAATAAAAGTATTTTATCTAGGCGATAGTACAGAAAACACAAAAAATAAAATTGTAATTTACAATTACCATAAGAATTTATAGAACTCGAAAATTCCGTTTCCAACTGCCCCACCCACTTCACCAAAAATGTATATTCGATTTGTTCTACGGTTTATTATACAAATATTAATGGATTAATTACTGACATTGAGAACAAACGGTTTTTAATGGCACCGCCGCTAGACTGGGGGTTGCTGAAAATCGATATTCCGCAATAATATACGCATGTCAGCGGGCGGCACGTGAAACGAGGGTCGTATACGATTTCCTTCTATTTAACGTGTACATGTTTTATTTTAAGTAAATCTGTTTTACATTAAACGACGGGCCAAAAAAAAAATGATGATAATTATTATGGCATTATTTATTTATTATTGATAGGCGGCGAGTAACGATAATTTCCCCTGCGATTCTTATAAAGATTCGAGGCGATTTGTAAAAAAAAAAAATTGTACGTTTTAACGGAATTCGAAAATAATGTTCTGGTGTTTCTTACTTTGAATTAATTTTTTTATTTTGATTGTCGAATAATAGTTTTCCGGTTTGGATTTTGTTCGTGCGGACGACGGTCTTTTCACGGTACACAGCACACCCGTCGCGTACAGAAATCGCGTCAACACACCACAGCGGCACAGCAGCAATAGAATACGCACTGGAACGCTTTCTTGCCCACTATCGTCGTGCGGTCTCCCGTGACAACAACTTTCCACCTCTCCTCCGACAGTTTCGATATGCGGTACGTTATCTGGTTATCATATTCCGCCGCGCTTTCCATTTTTTTTTTTCTCAGTCACGTCGGTTCGATTTCGCGAAAATTGCAACGAGAATATTATTGTTGTTGTTATTTTTTTTACGATTATCAACGCGAAATACAAAAAAAAACCCATTGATTTTATTCGCCGTTACTAATGATGGAGGAAGAGTAGTTGCCAATAACATACAATTTACTACAATAAACACAGTGGAACAATGCTTTATAAAAGTGGGAGTCGTAGAATTATTTTTAACTACCTGTAAATGTAATAAATTAATATTACGTACTGCAATCACATTTTTAACCGCGAGAAGTTATTTACAATTAGCACTTGGCAGGTGCCTATAGAACAGTGAAAGTCATTAAAAATATTTCGATATGATGGTTATTGTATAATTGGTATAAAACCAATTTATAATTTAAACTGTAATTCGGAATTTTAAGTAAAAATTAATTCTACCAATTTCAGTTTTATGCGTTCATTTGGAAATAAATAGGTTAGTACCCAGAGTCAAGAGTGGGAACTACATTTAGGTTGGGAGATTGAAGATTAATTTCAATAGGCCACCGTTTCAATCCCCTGATAAAAATTTTAAAAAAAACCCGGCGGTAGTTTATTTGACAATTTTTTTTTAGAGATTTCCAACAAGTTATTCTAAAAAATTATAAGTATTAAAATCACAGTGTATTCTGTCAAGTCCGTAAAGTCGTCCGGCCACAACACGATTCAAGCCGTCTGGAAGATTCCAATTTCCAGACCAGCCATTCTATCCCTGGGGTACACTTATAAAAGTGCCTACCCATCTAAATTCGTTTTAATAAATATCCGGAAGATTTTTGTATTAATTTCGATTTACTGTGTATGTGATGTTACGGATGAAACGCGAGTTTGAGGAATTAAAGGAAAGTACCCTTGAAAAATCGAGGGATTCGGTAAAGTTTACCTAGAAAAACAAGTAATCGTGCAGATGCGTAGACACATTTCACTCGCACACAGGCCAAATTACCTCACTTGGGAACTTATACACGCTGTTTTCTTCAAATTTAATCAATCTTAGGACTAACATAACGTGTCTGGAAATGTAGCGGGGGAGAGGATCTACGAAAAAATATTTATCAAATCATGATACATTATAAAAAAATAAAAACCTAAAATGACCCGTTCAAATTTGACACGGCCAATTATTTTTGTAGGGCACTCGGTCAACAAATAGTCCTCGCTCAGAGTACTATTGAACAAAGTGCTTTTTCATTTGTCTAGTCCTTTTTCACATAATTTTCTCTTCCTTTTCAACCCCCCGCAAACGATGCAACTCTTAGCCGTGGTGTGTGTACATACAAATACGACCTTCTGACCTTATACGTAAGTGAGACGAGAATTGGCGCATCGTTATCTTGTGAAATATAGTTGTTTTTTTCTTCTAATTTTTACTCATTACGTAGACCTTGAAATGCTGGGCATCCTCTGGAACGGACTTCAGTTTCCCGAACGGTACGCATATTTGGGAGGTCTGTCGTCGAGTTTAGAGCACGTGCAATAATCGGATACACATTTAACACGGAACAAAATAGATGAATAACATACAACCGTGTACACGGTTGTATTTGTATGAAAAAGTACTTAATATTATTAACGTCGATATGACCGACAATAGTTGTAGTACAGTGGACCGTGAAGGCCAAACAATTTCATAGGTTTTTCAAATATATTAATATTTTAGAATTTATATTGCAGATCGTAGTCCGATAACAGTATATATATACCATTTATATATAACCAACACATACTAATTGGACAATAATTTAGGTAATATTCCAAAAAAAATTATTCAAATTGTAAAACGCTATTATACAGTATTTTATTTTTTAAAAGATTTATTTTATGAACACCTATTAGTATATTTACCTAGGGCACAAGGAAATTATTTTCATAATAGGAATAAAAAACAAAACTTTGCCAGTTTATTACAATTAGTCTAAGAACATATATTATAACAGTTACAGTTATTACAGATAACATGAAATAGAAACTCAATGATATATGGTAAAAAATTTGGCAAGATTATCAAATCTAAGTATTTTAACAATAACAAAAAAATTAAATTAACTAATAAATCACATATTTGCTAAAATTCATTTCAACTAATTATATATTATAAAGTATACTTTGGAAAGTTATATTGGGAACTAAAAGGTATGATATATTAAATGTAAATATTTTTATCATTATTATAGGTATTTCTATAAAAAAAAACATCAAGTAGTGTGCATTAATTATTAATTATTAATGTGCAATAACAAATATTTCTTATTGTTGTTTGTATATTATACTCTTAACCAAATCCCTAAAGATGATTTATAATTTATTATTTTATAATAGTGTGTGTAACTTTTAAACTATATATTTACTTGTAAGTTATAATACAATAAAGTATTATATAAAAATTATTGATTTATTAATCCTTGGCAACTTTAATTAATATCAAACTGTGTTGAAGTTGTATTTTCTCCTTCAGCTTCATCACTAGTTAGATATTCTTCAACTCGATTATCCTAGGAATTAGATTGAAATATGTTTATAAATCATATATAATTAAATAAATAAAATATACAAACATTGTATTTATACTAAAATATGAACTTCCTTATAGATTAATATTATCATATTACCAAATATGATTATACATATTTGTATTTACCTACTTGGTTAAATAGTTCAATTATTTATGAATTAGTTGTAATATTTGCATTTTAAAACAAGAAAATAAAATAAATTTGCCAGTTCTAATATTACTCCTTCAATTTGAATCTAATGCCTACTATAATGTCTATACTAAATTAAATTATAAGTATGGCTAAGATAGATTATGAGTATGTGGACTCATTTATTCTTTATAATGTATAACAATGTTGAAGAATTATTTGTGTTATGTTTATTTGCATTTTTTATACATATATCTACCTATGGGTTTTCTCTCCTTATATATGTATTTTGGGCCATATCTAGTTTTTATTAATAAAATAAACCATATACTAAGACGGTATTTTCGGAAAATGTTAAACTGTATGGTCCATCAGATCAATGTGACAGTAAGAAAGAAAACAAAATTATTAATTTTTCAAGGATATTTTCATAGTTTAACAAAGTTAAACGAATCATTTGTTGCCGTTAACAAACTGTATGCCATACAATATTATATTATAGTTATTACTTAATTTAAATAATCATTTGTTCTACATCAGGGAGCACCGTTTTATATATTTGTGTATAGATAATCTTACTAAATACTCACAGGTATTAATGATAATGTGACTTTACTCGAAATTATTGCTTCATGATCCCCAGTTTCTGAAGAAGTATTACATGGACCATCACTAATTAAAACTTGAGTATTCTTTGGAATCATTCCCGGAATAAGTAAAGAAATGGGTTCTTCAACAGGAGACAATGATACAGTTTTATCTTTAGGTAATTTTTCTTTTTCAACCGGAGTCCAACAATGACCATTACCAACACTTTCAGATATTTCCATATTGACCACTTGAATTACTTTTTTACAAGATATTTCTGAATCTATAGTTTCTTCTTGGTTGGTTTTACAAATTTCTGAAGTTATGGAAGGTTCAATACTTTCTGATTGTTCTAATTTGGTGGATATCTTTGTATTAATGTCATCATTTACGTCGTTATGGTTATGATTTGATATTATATTTTCCTGAAATTTGTCCTTATCAATTTCATCATGTTTAGACTCCTAAAATTTACAAAATATAAATATTAATACAAAACATATTATGTATATCCTATTTAATTTTAATAAAGTTTTGGGTTAAATTCAATTTTTAATTAATTAATCACAATTATACTAAAAGCAAAGTAACTACATTTTAAATGCGCATACTTATAAAAACAGCCAAATAAAATTAATAAATTAACGACATAATTTTATAAAGACCAACACACTTCAAACCATGGTTGAGCCACTGTTGTATGTGAAAAGTTGGGAAGGTAGGATATAGAAGGGAATTTAATACATATTTGTACGCAACAATAAATCATTGCTAACGAAAACAATTTTGAGGAAGGTCAATAAAAATGTTTTTATATATCAAAAATGAAAATTGTAATTACAAAATAAACTACAACTGTTAGTATTTTTTTATCTCTAATCATTGTGTATATTTCATAAGTAAAAAAAGGTTTAATTCACATAAATTAGAAAATAGCAAAATGCTGCAATTTGTAAGATTTTCATCAAAATTAATTTTTTTTCTTTTTTGCCATTAAGTGTGTAGACATTTGCATTTCTGTATGGTAAAAACATCAAATGCTTATAAATAGTTCAAAACTAGCCAGAATATTTAAAAATTTGTCCATGCTTAGAAAGGACTAATAATAATAGTCTGTGAAAATGTCAGGTCTTTACAATTATGTTTAACTTCAGTAACAACAAAAAAAAAAATCGAAAATAATGAAACCTGCTATAAATATTCCCAAGTATTAAGAAAATTAAAAAATGCTACCTCAATGCACACACTAGGTCCAAAATGCTTTCAGAAAAGGTGCTAAACTTGAAAATCGGAATAAGATTTCTGGTGGAAAAGTTGTTCACACATATGATAGTAAAACCAATACATTAATCGCCACACTCGTTATCTTATATAATAAAACAGCTTCTAAAACAGTAGAAAATTAGAAATAGAATTGTGGACTATTTCTATTTAGGAAGTTTTAAAAAGCAAGGTTAAAGCATATTTTATTAGTAATAGAACAAATTTAGTTCTTTAACCTAAGGGTACCTCGTTTTCGAATACTGTGGGAACTTTTTCATTTTCATTTAAAGATGATAATATCTCTCGATTCACGTCATCCAACAGAGACGAAAACGCCTTCACGACTATGTGTAAAAAAAAAAAAATATATATTTTGTTTAATTTTTAAAAAATAATTAATTCCCAGTCATGAATTAACAATATATTATTACTTTTACCACGTCGTGTTTTTACTTGTTCTATAAAATTTATAAAAATTGTCTATCAAATAATTATATAATATTTAAATAAAATATTCTAAGTATTTAGTTTATTCCTATAAGTGTTTCAACAGTGATAATATATACTTCAACCAGATTCAAATATTTAAATGATTTAACCTATACGGATAAAGCTATGAATTTATCAGAGTTATCAAATAATCTATAACATTTAAGTTCCTAATTCCTTATAGGGGTTAATAAAGAATCAATCCTTAATAAATTATATGTTAATGGGTGAAATTAGTGCAGTGCTAAGAAAAAATTGCTAATATTACTGAGCACATGCGCATCGAAATGTTTGTAAATCTTTCAAACCTTATTCCCATCCATCCCATTGCATTCAGACGCCAATATCATTTGCTTAACAATGCGTTCCATCGCAGCCTCTGTTTCTTCTAGCTTGCGACGGAGCGCATCTATTTCTAAATCTCCTACGTAAAACATAAACCATAATTCATAATTGTATTGCTATAAATACTATAGAATAACCAGTATTGTCGTAGTTTAGTTAATTTACATTATTAATTTATTAATAATAATAAGATTAGTATATACTATAATATATAATGGTATAAAAATAGATTGTTAAAATGTATATTTTAAACACATTTTGACTTACTTGTATCCTTTTCAATGCATCCTAGTAGCATTAAACAGAATAAAACATTAACCATTTTTTTTTTTTTTTTTAAACTGAAGAAATAACAAAAAAAAATATTGTGTATATATTTACATAGAATATTGTTTAGCATTTTACCTAATTGTGTAGGAGGAATCAATGATTGCCCTTTTTGATAACTATCTCTGCTGCTGCTAGCATACTGAGAAGCACCTTCCGTATCGTCTTCAGCGTCGTCTTTTTTTGACAATAACTATTACATAATAGGTATTATAATTAAAAATAAGTATAAAAAAATGATACACATGTACAAAATTATTATTTTATACCTTCATCATAGTATAAACGAAAAAGAGAAGTATCCCAATAGTGTACATCGGCATTAGAATATTCATGGTACCATTATCTCCTCCAGCTGCAATTTTATTGCCAGCACCACCCATACCTCCCATTGGAGGTCTGTATCCGGGCATTGGTGGCTAATAACAACCCATTAAGTCTATTTATTATATCTAATTAATAACCAATAACAAGGATTCATAAAACCAATTACATAATGTATAACTTTTATCAAAAACTCAAATAATGTAAGTACCTAGAGTTATGTTAGTTATAGAATTATACATTCTATATAAGTTTGACAAATTCTGTGCTAAAAACTTTACCAGTAATTCATACTGTTCATATTATTTTATAAATATGCACAATATAGACGATAACTGTCTTTAGCTATTTTGAACTGGGAAACAATTAGTTAATTAAGTTAGTAAAATTAGCGTGCACTAACTTTAATTTTTAAAGCACAATGTTAATTATTTAAATAGTAAAATAGTATATTTTATTAATTTTATGATTAAAAAATTGTTGTCACAAGCCAAATATTTAAGGGGTTGTGTATAGGCAATTCCACGAATAATTGAAAAAATTAAAATTTATCCATTCAAATATATTCAAATTCACTTTCAAATAAATTTAAAAGCGGTTTTGTGTCATTATAACAAGTATTAATTGTATAACCATGAAATTTGTTCACACATAACATAAAACAACTGTTATATAATATGTAAATTACAACATTTTAGAGATCTTATTGGTAGGTTACAATATGTTAAATAATCATTGAAGGAACAAAAAACTGTAATTTATATCTTTTTAAATAACGGGTAACTAGTAATAGTTAATATTTCAACAAATGATTATGAGATAAATATGGGGGCCTCACAAATATTATTTTATACTAATTTCAGGATAAGCATTTTAACTCTAAACCCGATTTAGTCCTTTTTGATTGTTTTACAAGAACGTGTTTTTATCAGACAGAAAATCATTACTAAATAAACACAAAAATAATAACTCTACAAATTAAAATATTAGGTATATAGGTACATAAATAAACATAGTATACATGTGTTATGCTCTATTAAAGTTATTATGTGTAAATCAGATCAAGAGGTTTGATTTAGTATATTTTTAATAGTATGGTAAAAGTGTATTATAGAATAGAACACAGGGCATGTATCCAAAACTAAAATAACATACAATTTTTTTTTTAAAAAATTGGCAACTTTATTACAATGTTATATTTAAAACTACAGAAAAACTATGGATTTTCAAGTTCATCTATATTTTAATATACTATATCAAGAATGTTTACTTTGAAACTTCCCGGAGTAGCTTGTCTAGGTCCAATATGAGGTTGGGGAATTGCTCGACCTTTTTCCATTAATGCTGGATGCATTGAACCTTTGGAAGCTCTTAAGTGTACAGGAGTTCTTTCTTGGGGAATATTATCTAAAAATATATAATTTATTATGAGGTAACATAATTATTATATAGCCAACGTATAAAATAATTGTATTTGGTTAAAGGAATTAAGGCACACTGGTAATATTATACTAAAAATTTGAATTAAATAATTACATCTAAGAGTGTTAATGATAATTATAATAACTATTAGTACATAGATAAACAACATTAAAAACTTCACACTATACACCAACTCAAAAACAAAAAAATGTGATTTATTCCAATATACCTAGGTAAATATATAAGGTGATTTCGGATTTGTTTAATGTAAGTGTATGTTTTAAAATGTTTACCATATATAAATCATAGTTTTTTTTCAAGAGCTATTACTAATTGTACTTGTGTTCAATTAGAGGATAATAAACATTCTGAAAAATATAACCAAAATTGCCATAATAAAACTTGAATAATAAAATTGTATCTACAAAATTAACAAAATAACATTACATTTAATTTATCACAATATCCTAAGTAAGTATATATGTTTCACTTTATTTAAAATAATTTGAATAGGTAAAAATTTAAGTATCAAGCATTGGCTTAATAATAAATAAAATAGTATTTTACATTTTTCCTTATACAAAATAATAATCTTTATTATATTCGTAGAACTTACTTCACTTGCATGGGATAAAGGCAAAGAAGAATTACATTTTTTGAAGTAAATAAAAGTTTAGGAATGACTCCTTATGAAAAGAAATAGAGCTGGATTTTGAAACTTACAAATTAAAAAGCTTGTGACACTTCTCATATTTAAACATACAATGAAATATAGTTTTAAAAATTATATTCATTCTATTGTCTTCAAAAAACTACTGTGAAAACTGGTTTAAATATAAAACTTGTAAATTATTATTGATAAATGTATATATAATATTTTTTATATACAAATTGTTTTCTATGTTGTACAATTTCACAGAAAATGACTGAAATATTATAAATAATGATTAATTTAAAAGAATTAGAAAATAAACACATTAGTAGTATTATATTAGGAACACAAGTCATGCCTGAGTTATGTGTTATCTTTTGTTAGTTCTCATTCATTAGTAAGTGTACGTTGTGTAGTCGTAGTTGTGAGCATAACACGCACAGTCTATGTGGTGTATGTGAGCTATACAGTCTTGGTTAAACTATTATATTGTGTTGTTACTTGCATTCGATTAATTATTAAACAATATGTATTTTGTAACTAAATTGCTGCAGTTATTAGAAAGTTCACCCTACACACAGTTAATTTATAAAAATAATACTAATGGTTTCTTACTCATTAGAAGTTCGTTATCTTTAAGTCTATGAGTAACCCCTAAACTTGTCAAAGATACTCCGTAATGATATTTTAGACACAAGGATCCATTCAAAGATCGTATTTCGTCAATTACATGTTTATTATATGAAATGTCATTAACCTTATGCCCACTAATTAAATCTGTTACATTGATTGCACAAGTATTGAGAATTTCTAGACGACATTTGTTCATTTTTGTTTTTTTATCTGTTGTTTCAATTACACGATCACAGATATCCATTACTATTTTAACTATGTTCATATCCATACCAGACACCACGTCGCAACAGCCTATTCCCCAAACTCCAGTAATGTAAATCAACATATATATTATAAAAGAACTACATAATTGTAAAATTTATCAATTTACCTGTTTGAGTATGTGGTGCAAATGAACCTTTTAACATGGGATAAAATAAGGACGGCCATAGAACTGCAAAACATCCTGCCACTATAGCTAGAATGCAAATCGTTTTACTTTTACTTATTTCTGTTGGCATGATTGATTTGTTTTCAATCTCACTAAAAACACACTTAATAATAAAAAAAAAAATAGTAAATGTTACTAATAGCATAATAATATTGATAATATTGTATTTATTTTTTGTTCGTGTTTTCTTATAAATTAACATTATATTTTATTTTATGAAAATATACTAAATTATTCAGGTATAATTGTATAGGATGTTTAAAAATCATTAAAAATAAATATAATAAAAATAAACACAATATATTATTCTTTAAGTTTTAGATCACGTGAGGTCCCAAACAATCAACATTTAATTTTAAACCAATCCAAGGTCAATCTATGATACTTCATCACGGGGGTCTTACTGAAGCACAAGTTCCAGGGCAAATGTTCCATTACCCCCACGTTTCTAATAGTTAAAAAATATAAATATAATATAACAGATTAATTTCAATATTATTACAATAGCTCACCAACCTTATTTAATTTAATATTAGGTAAAGTTAGATAAATTTTTTATAATATAGAAATTATTTTTACCTCAGTAATAGAAACTTAATCAAATAAATAAATCAATTTTTTTTTTTTTATTAAGATATAAGATACATTATAAGTACTGATCTACATATTATTTGGTGTTAGTAATCAAGATATAATATACATCTAAAATCAAATTAATGTTACTGGCAATGTGAATTTATGTAGGCAAATACCAAAATGCAATGCACCTATGTAATAATAACATTGACTACCTAAAAACAAATAATGCCTAACATAGATTAGGCCCTGTGATATAATAATATATTAATTGCTGTGTTAGATTAAAAATTGTGTATCAAATTCCTAAAACAATACATTTTTGAAAGCAATAAAACGGTGTTAAATTCAAATTGCTGCTCGGTTAAAAATTGAGGGTCAATCAGTATCTCAAAATCTTTAACAAAAACAAAAAATTTTATACATTTTAAAAGCTTAAAAAAAAAAAATTGTTATATAACAGTCAACCTACTTTTTTTCACTGGTAATAAAACAACTCAACCTTTCATCAAATTTTCAGCATTTATACGCAGCTGGCCAATTAAATTTTTTAAATTTCATTTAAATGTTTACTATAAAATTCCAAAGGACCAAAGGGACAAGTTTATGAACATAATTAATTCATGTAAGATGAGTTAAATAAACAAAAAGCCATTAGTTAAATAAATAAATAAGATGATACAAAAATATCTTATTTTCTATTAAAAGAAAATAAACTATCTGAACTAAAGGTATAATAAAAAAAAAATTTACAAAATAATCAACAAAAATATTAACTTAATAAATAGGTTAAAAATTTATCCAATTTTTTTTTACGCTAAAATAAATTATTGTTAAAATATCTGTATTTTGGTAAATAAGTAGCTTTTCATTTTTTTTTTTTTTTGAACCGACAATGCTAACTGAAAATTTTGTTAGGTAATAATTCAGGTGTGGTATAAGGACCTGATAGTTTTGCAATTTGCATATTGTAAACCTTCAAACAATAATCAGGTAGGTACATAATATACCTCAGTACAACTGATTAAATTGGGAAAAAAAACCCAGATTTTATTAATTTTCAACTTAATACGTGAGAAGTTCAAATAGTATAATAATAATAGTTAAAAAGTTGCACAACAAATTTAAATTGTTTTAGCCTTAAAAAAAAATGTTACAACACTTAACAAAATATTTTCAAAAGTGCACCTCTCTCCTCTATTTAAGATTAAAAAAAAAAAAAAAAAAAAAGGTCTAGCGTTATTTATTTTATAAATAAGCGCCTAATGTGAAAATTGTAAAACATTCTCAACATTTGCGTACAGTTTCTTTTGAACGCGAATAGAAAACTTGTTTTGCGCTTTATAAAAGGTGTAAAAAATTTCAAGCGAAATAAAACGAGGACAATTGTAATTTATTTTGCAGGTGTAAATATACCAAATAAATACAATTTCCTATTTAAATTAATCATAACGTGTTTATTAATCGAACTTTATTCAGAATCGTTTTTCGCGTGCAATGATTTATCGTTGAATACGGATAAATCGCCCTAGCCCGATTTCCCAATAAATTCCCACCTACAAACAATGTCCTACCCACGGGCTGTAACCTAATAGATTTTTTTATTTTTTTATGATGACATTTCGCATGAAACCGCCAGCGTTCATAAATATTATTATTATTATTATTCAATCCCCAACGATTTTGGTTAAAAATATTAAGTCTATCCAAAATTATCCAGGCTCTAGCGCGGTGGGGCGGAGGCGCCAAGAAATTGTAACTATTTTTAAACCAAGTACCATTGAATATAATAATAATAAATACGAATACTTACCGATATGTCGAGCCGAAATCTGTCAACCTACATTCGGCATTTTACGACGATCGTGCGGACACACGGATACGCAAAATCGATGAAAATCCTAGGAATAATATAAAATTAGTACGCGGACAGAAGGGACAAGAACATAAATTACTGCGCGGTCGCAGGCACTCGAACCGGAGAAATCGATCGGTTTCTTAAACGTGCAGACTAGTGTGACCAATATAAAACTTTTACAATTTTTTTTTTAAAATTCTGTTTTCATATTTTTTTTTTTATAATATTTTATGGTTTTTATTTTCGATATGGAAATATTTGTAATATTTTATAATTTTTAAACAATTGGCAATTTTTAGGTTTATATCATATTTTCGGTATCAGGGTGACCAATAAAGGGATATTTAGAATTGTGTACCAGTGTAGACGAATTACGTTGACATAAATTTCCGTGTTAGTAAGGTTGTCAATTACAATAATTTGCCGTAAGTGATCTCTTCAAAAGTTTAAAAACCAACAACACGATTACGTTGATAATCAAATGTGTACAATTTTGATGTAAATTGTTCATTACCTTTAATAACTAGGTAGGTACTAATGCAAAATTATTAAATTATTAACTGTTAGTAAATAGTAAAAGTATTTTATTTTGAAATAAAGTGAATTATTCAGAGTTAATTACAGAAATATTGATACTATTTATCCAATCGTTTAGATATTTTATATTTGTTTTTATTTTTTAGAAATCTAAATCCAGTGATAGTATCTATTGGTTTACCATCATTTGCGAACGATGCAAATCAAGGATCCAGAACGCTTTAAATCATGGCTTACAGCAGTCCTGGGACCAATATGTGAAGCCGAACCTGCAGCATTGGCGAAATATATATTTGCGTTATTGAAACGCGATCGGCCAATAAATGAACTGCAAAAATTCCTTTTATCGCAACTGGAAGAATTTTTGAATAATGAAACAGAGACATTCACTATATTGCTTGTAGATACATTACGAAATGAATCGTATTTAAATGAGGTCTTGGGTGATCATAGGACTGAAATTGCAGTTACATCATCCGGAGAAAAATCGGATACTGGTGAGAAACCTATTGATAAACCATTTAAAGAGGAAGAAAAGCCGAGATCTAGGTCCCGATCGCTTGTTCGATCAAGATCTCCGAGAGTTAAAGATGTCAAATTTACTAGATCAAAACGATATCGGCGTGATGATCATACTAGCGATGACGAGGAAGAGAGAGAATCGTTTCGTAAATATCGTTACCATGGTCGGTCTTGGTCACCAAGACGTTCTAAATCACCAAAATTTAAACGAAGGTTTAGATCGCCCAAAATTCATTCCCGATCTCAATCCGGATCACCTATTAAAAAACCAAAAGAAGATATATTTGCTGAATTCAAAAAGTCTGAAGGTATTGAAATAAAAACATTAGGAAGATGTGTTGATTTTGATGAAAAAGGGTACTGTATGAAAGGTGACTTGTGCGTTTTTGATCATGGGAAAGATCCTGTTGTCTTAGCTACAGGTGGTAATGGCGTCTTAAGTTTTCAAAATGCTGGTTCAACTTTTACCAATACATTGACCCCTTCGTTCCCGGTTGTTCCTATTGTTCAAAATGTACCAGTACCATTACCCGTGCAGCCTTATCCGCCACCCCAGAATCAACGAATGTACTATCCATCTACCGAAGGATCTTATTGGGTTCGAGGCAGTGGTGGAGAGCAAAAATTTTCCAAACAAAAACGTGAGTTAGTTAGTGTACCTACTGGCGAAAACCAAAATCGTTTTAAAAGAAAAAACTTTAAAAAAGAGGATAATAATAATTCTAATAACAAAAAGCCAAAGTTTGACTATAGACGTTTAGGTCCTAAAGTATCCTCAAATGAAGTACAATTGAAAAATGTTCCAGAAAATTTAAATAACATAAGTAGTTTGAATAATAGTTTTATGAAATTTGGTAAAATCACCAACATTCAAACGAGTAGTGAAAATAAAGAAGCTACAATTACATTCTCTGCTACTCATGAAGCGCAGAAAGCATACCAAAATATAGTAACTGTTTTTGGTATATTACCAATTACTGCAAATTGGTTTGCTGATAACACAGTAGAAGTAAAACCAGTAGAAGAAAAAAAAACTGTAGTACCACTCCAAAAACCTAAAACCCTCTCTTTAGATAATAGATCTACTGGTACAATGCGATTGACAAATGAGAAAGAAGCTGAAGTTATAAAATCGTCATTAATCAAAAAACAAGAAGAAGCCAAAAAACTAGCTCATGATTTTTCTGCTGCCATTACTAAACGTAAACAAGAATTATTAGATAAACAATTACAACAATTAAATAAGTTATTAGAAACCGCACCTAATCTTAAAGGTCAACAAAAACAAATGTTAATGGCTACAATCATTCAACTCAAGACCAACATTGAAAATATACAAGCAGACCTGGCAACGACAGTGAAAAAGCCTATTGCATCTCAGAGCCCTGTTAAAGTTGTAAAACCTGTACCCCCTAAAACCCTTACTAAAGAAGATAAACTATTAGAATCTAAACAAGAAGCATTAAAAAAATTGTTATTAACTGATTTAGATTTATTTACTAAACAACAGCAAGGTTATAGTGATGAAAAAGAAATATTAGATTTGAAGAAAAATGTTATGTCTTTGAGAACTAAACTGAAAGCTCTTGGAATTACCCCAGCAGCCGGAACTGCTAAAACTGCGTACCAAATGAAAGAAAAATTAACAATTGCTAACAAGTTGTTGGAAGCAAAAAATAAAGTGCGGGAAACAAAAACTACCAGCATATCAGTTGACCATCGACCAACTCAATTATTAGTGTCTGGATACGAAGCAGACGATGAAGACCAAGTCATAACTCACTTTTTACAATTCGGTAACATTATTGAGTATATATCGGACATGATAATTCCAGCGTTAGTAATAAAATATGAAACGAGGAAGGATTCTGAAACCGCACAGATCAAGGGTAAGCTATTCCAGGATAGAAGACTATCAGTAACATGGTATAATTCACAACATGACTATGTTGATACTTCCAATATTAAAGCAGGACCATGCATGGGTGTCCGAGCAGAAAATCTAGAAGAAGATCCCTCTAACATAAATGATGATGACAAAGAATAAAAGTGAATTTTTTATAGTATCTTTACTGACTTGTCATAAATGTATTTAAGTCTGATCTATATACCTTTATTTTGTATATAATAAATACATTAATTGTATTATTATTTTGCATTAATAATTTTGTTATGTATTTCTATATATGTATTTAATATTATAGGTATATTGCGTGCTGGCCGTAAATAGATTTATTGATAAATATACTAATTAGGATGTTTTTATTTGAAGATAAAATAATGCATTTAAGTTTTACAAAATGTGTACACTTTGTAGAAAAATAAAAACATGTATTTTCATTCACCCATAGAATATTTTGTATTATAATATTGTTAAACGTAAGTTTATAGAATGTTTTTCCATTAGTATTTATCACAATGATGGTAAATCATAAATACAATTTCAACATTTTCTATTTAATTAATAATTATTAAAGTAATATTAATTTTCAATTGATATGGACATTTTTTTAAATTAATGTATTATTGTGTTCTAGTTTTTAAAGAACTTTCACAAATATGTTTAGAATTTTTAAATATGAGACTGAATTTTGTTTCTTGGCATTTTACTTTTTAAACCATTTTTAATTGTTGAATATTCTAGTTTTTCTCATGATGATGAAATAAATTTATTTAAATAATAATATTGTTATTTATTATTTATCATATTTGTAAAATCATTCAATAAATTGTGGCAGAAAATTAAAATTACTATACAATATTAACATATATTATATAATAATTGAATAAAACGGTTGAAAATTAAACTAAAATATATCTATTAAAAAGACTTAAATTTTTAATAACTCATATAATTTCAGTTTTAAACTGCAGTCATTATAAAATGTTATTATATTTTAGAAAACTATAACTTGTGTTTTTGATTATCTATTTTTTTTTTTAAGTCTGAACTATTGGTTTATGTTAATTTGATAATTTCAAGTACAAATATTGAACAAAATTGTGAATATAATATACATTTCAATGATACATATTTCACTAAACAAATCTTATGATTACTATTTCAAAAATAATAATAATAAATGTACGTGTTTTCACATACACACCATACATATAGGTTAATTATACATCATATATTGATGTACAAAGTTGATTTTGAGTAAAAAATTTTTTTTCAGTCTTAGAATTATTTAATATTATTTTCTAAGTGTTACCCCTTATTCCGTACACTATAAAAACTTACCATTTATGAGTCATAAAAGTTAAAAATGTATACCGGAGGTGTTGGAAAAAATAATGTTTCACATCCATTTTAAATGTTAATTCTCCAGTTCAAATTTGATGAGACAATTTTGAAATTCTAAAATAAGCCATTAAATTATTGCTCTATAATATCCTGTTTTATACAAATTTTTTCATTATAACCAAACCTACCCAATAGACAATATTAAACAAATATACAATTTTAGGTTAAAATAAGGAAAATAATACACGAACAATAATTGCTTAGACAACATTTTACGATAATAATTATTTATTTTTACAACAGTTTATAATTATTGTACAACAAGTTTATAGTATAGGTACATTAGATTCTTTCTTTATTTATTTAAATATATAATATAATATTGTTCTACTTTCTTCGCAGTAGTGTCATTGATCATGCACTTTTCTACAGTAATCATGTAAAGACAACACACATGGATAGTATTATAATGCTATAATTTGTATGACATTCAATAAATAATTTAAGTAATGATGTGTCTGTTTCATTTAGCAAATATTTATTGTACCAAGAAATAAAATTGTATTGATGAACAAAAATGGCAGAACGTTTTTCAATACAATATATTTATAAAAAAAAAAAATAACACAACTTTTGGTAGTTTTAGAGCGTAATAAATTAAACAAAACTAAAAAATGTCATGCTAATGTTGAAAGTAACTCGCATGACTTTCACATCGACCTCTCTGGAATACATTTTAGTTTCACTATGAAACAGGCACATAAATTGATCATAATAGTCAATTTAGATAGTAAATATAAATATTGTAGTGTTATATATTGAAAGATATTATCAGACTAGACTTAAACATAAATTATTCTATCATTTTTTTTTTAATGTAAGTGTTAGAACTACTTAATTATTTTATTTTTTGATCTTTAAATACATAATATGTATACATATTATAAAATGTTCTACATAAATACATAACATTTATTTTAAATTGTTACGTAAACAATCAAAATGTATTAGTTGTTAGTTAAATGCCAAATGTTTCATTTTAGAAATCAAGGTCCCTTTTGGTGTTTATTTTTTATTTTTAAGTTTATGTTGTATTTTAAAATGGAAAAGTATGAGAAAAATGACTAGAGCCCAACACTGAACTTACGCAATATTCAAGAAAAATAAAAAACAAATATTTTGTTACTGCATAAATAATAATAAATAAAAGATATATATATAATTCAGTTTTACACACACTTAAGAACCCTGTTCGATAACTAAAATAGGGTGATAGTACTTTTAATATTCGATTAGTATTCAAGATTACAATATATTTTATTATTTGTAAATTGTGTTTAGAAGATTGACAGTATTCATAAGTTTAAAATTAAAATTGTGTGTCTATTGTCAAATATTTTCATATAAAAAGAATGCATAATTAAATTTATAAAAAATCATTGGGATAATTCTAAACTCTTAAAATTTGAAATATTACAAAAATTTCCGGTTGTAATTAAAATTCTTTTTTTTTTAATAAAACAATCTTTCTTTAGATGATTAGAACAGAGTACAATTTTATATTTTAACCAAATTGGGAAAGGAAAAAAAAATTATAGTATAAAAAAAAAATGTTCCAACAGAATTACTAAAAATATTCACATAACAAAATAATTCAAACTAAACATAAAGGAATTAAAATATATAATTACTGATTATGAATAATGGGAGTTTAATCATATAAAATATGACAATACATAGAAACCTTAAAAACTAATTTTACTAAAAATTAAAATCACAGAAACTTAATAAGTTACGTACAATATTTTTATTTTAATTGATTTGGTTTCAAAAAAAAAAAAAGTATAATATAAAAGAAAACAATATTTTCATTTTATCATGATTACTGCAAAGACACTAATGATGGAAATAATCGGAAATTGGCCAAAGACACTAAGATAGATTGAACTAAGTGTCCTACTAATATATATATTTAAATTTAATTGTACCTATACAAATACTTTGACTAGGCTGTCAGCTCCAGCACTGGCAATATATGCTTCTGATGGATGAAACGCAACATCTAATATAGATTCATCTAGCTTTTTTCGATGTGCAGTGATTTCTTGTACACAAGTTTTACTATCTAAATTCCATATTCTGATAGACGAATCATGACCTATTAAAAACACAGAGAAATCAATTAGATACTAATGTTATATCTATTTATATATTTAATATATGCTATATTTAAATATAATTTGTATCTTACTTCCTGATAATAAGTATAAACCATGAGGATCGACTGCTAAGCTAGTTACAGCGTCTAAGTGGGCTACCATCGAATGAACCATTTTGCCAGTGTTATTGTCAAAGAAACGAATGTGATGATCATCATGTGCTGTTATTGTTAAAGGCAATGTTGGATGACATTTTACCCGATGGATCAACTGAGTTGCCATTTCAGTTGGATCCTATAACATTTTATTATTATTATCGTTATTATTTAATGTATCATTCCAATGACACACTATGAATATTCACCTTTGAGCATTCTAATCGAGTTATAGGACTCTTGGTTTCAATATCGTAAATAACACAATGAGATGAATTATAAGATGCAACAAATTGACCTTCTACATCTCTGACATAATCAACCGAAGTAGGAATTTCATCTATGTAAAAGATAATCATTAATAATATACATTAATATATTATTAGTATATTAAACTTAATGTTTGAAAATTACAATTTATTATCATTGTTTATTTTTAAAATTATAAGCTCTAATATAGAATTTTATTTGGCATATTTTGCTTTTTATTATTATTATTATTATTATATATGCAAATTCCTGTATAGTTTCCTCTTTTAAACACTACATTAATGATTTTTTTTAATGCATAAATCGCTGATTATACAACAGTGTACAATTGTATAATCAATGATAATACATATTTCTTATAAGTAAATATAGGAATAAGGTTATCTATAGCCAACATTAAATTGCTGTCACAATATCATTATTGAAAATACTAATTTGTTACCTATTGGGATCTTCTAGTTTATACCAACAGACAACAGTAAATATTATAAAACATAAGGTAATGAGGTAAAATGAATAAAAAAATCAATATTTTTTTTCAATTTTATAAAATATTCCAGACTTCAAACACTAATTATTATACTTCACATAATCAAAATGTGTACAAGTTAAACATTATACCTTGATCAGAAACATAAGATGACAAACATGGTGTCTTAAGATTGGTTGGTGACCAGAGTTTTACTGAACCATCAGCTGAACATGATAACAACTCTGAACGACTCTCATGGACAGAAATACCCCAAACAGCATCTTGATGACCTTCCAGATTGTTCATTAGAATATTTTTATCTAAGAACATCAGAAATAAATGAATTCAATGATATTTAAATCAAAAATTTATCTTAATATTTAATTAAATTACCATAAGAATCGTAGGGATCAATGTTAGCTGAAGGCATTGCCCAAACTTTGATCACATTATCCAATCCACCGCTATAACAGTATTCACCATTTTTACTAATTGCCAAACAAAATACAGGACCAGTATGGCTTCTAAATGTATATAATGGTTCTACATCCAATGATGCCGATCTAAACATCACATATGCATTTTTAAGTAAACATCAATAAAAAAAAGATAATATTATTATGAAAACATTAGTTCATTTTAAAGTACTTTTTTGGAGCAACAGTTTTTTGCAAGTTCCAAAGTTTCATAGTATGATCTTCACTAGCAGTTATTAAAATAGATTCAGTAGGATGAAAAGCCAAAGCACGGACACCATCAAAATGACTACGTAAAGTGTACTTGGCATTCCATGTTTTCCTTGGCACAGTTTTCATATCAATAATCTAATGAAAAACATAGTTATTAAATAAAAATGAAAATTTACCAAATCAATGGTTAGATTAGGTTATATAATAACTCACATCTGCATTACTCTCAGATTCATTATTAACAGTGAGTTGGGCCAATTCTCCTAATCCTAAAGCTAAATCAACATTACCATCAACAGTTTCAACTGGATCATTTTTAATCCAATTTACATTGTTTGTATTTTTGTTGAATACATCTCTATTTGAAATTTCTAAAAAAAAAATATTACTTACTGATAAGTACAATAGTTTTAAGGTAATATAATTAAAATCATACTCCAGTCATTTTGTTCATTTTCTTTGTTGTTAATATCTTCTGTTAACAATTGTAACTCGTTCACAACTTCTTCAGCCTCAGCATCTACATCATCGGGACCAAACTATACAAATAATAAATAACATTAAATATTATCCATCACATTTTTTATGGAACAAAAAGTTTATCTCATCAACATACTTTACAAATAGATGTCATATCAATGACGTCATCTGCCATTCCCATTTCATCATCATCTTCATCATCGTCATCATCATCATTTCCATCATCTTCCATGTCTACATCACCAGAATCGCTTGTGCTACGCATTGTTTGTAAAAACTCAAAGTTAGCCATAACGGCAGACTCCACATCCAGTAATTTCTTTTGGTTTTGTTGCTGCTGCTGTTGCTGTGTCTGAAAAAATAAACCAGTGTAAAAACACATCGCTGAACAGGAAATACAACAACTGGCATGCATCCCAGTGATTTCTACTGCACTTTTAACTAACATTTCACAATATTTAAAATATTCTTGTTTCAAAGGATTACTTACTCGTTTGGTTGGCGAACACTGTCCTTGATTGTCACTAAAACGTTTATTGTAGTTATTACCATTTAACTGATTTTCACCTTGCCCTTGGTCTATACTCAGGTTATTATTATTATTAATGCCTAGAAGGTTACGAACACGTGATGATCGAACGTCAATTATTGTATCTGTATATCCTATTTCATGAAGATACCTACAGAATATATTATACAACCATAAATATAATATAAACTTTAAAATTAATAATTAACCCACTCTCTAAGTAGCTGTCGTCCTTGTTTCCAACTAACATTTGAAACTGATGATAATGGAGCATCACTATCAGCACTGACTTCTGGTATAGTGGAATATTCTTCTTGTGCGCTTGCAGACAATGATGGTAATTGCATTTCAGTTTGAGGCATTTCTGTACCATATTTTAATTTATAATACTTTGCTCTAAAAATTATATAAAAAAAAAAATATATTTAATATAATTTATTTTATTTTTTTAGATAAGAATTTTATCACACTTTTATGAAATACCAAAATAAATCTATATTTGCTTAAAAGGGAAACTATTTTAAATGTAACTAAAACAGTTTTTTTTACGTAATACCAATATAAAGTAGGTACCTATACCTATTAAATATTCTAATAAAAAATAAACATATTATGAAATCAATGATTTAGCATTTTGACAATAACGAATTAGCTAACTAATTCTTCATTGTCAAAAAAAAAAAAAAAAAAAAAAAAAAAACAGTGTGGAAATTCATAGAAGTTTATACAGACAATGTGGCACAATTGTTTTCTTATTAAGACGTTAAAAATGTATTATAAATTATTTAAAAATAATAGTATTACCTTTCAGCCCGTAGCGCGTATTCTAACATTTGAATTCGACGAACTAAATCATTTTTCAGATTGTCTTGTCCTTTTCTTTCGCCTTGAAGGAATGCTATTCTAGCCTAAACAACAAAACATCAATATTAAAAATAAATATTTTTAATTTTTATACTAATTATTATTCTTACATATATTATCAATACAAGTCTGTAAGATTATATAGATTCATAATTTTTCAATTTTTAAGTATCTAATTATATATTATTCAAAGTATTATAACTAATTGGTGTTCATTATACTGATTGTGTAGAAAGATCATTCAATGATATAATAATAATAATTATACTAATAAAATAAATAGAGTAATACTAAAGTAAACATAATTGAATATAAATTGTTTTGTTTAACTCAAAATGGTTGTTTTAATAATTTGCATCATTGAACAACTTCCAATGTACAAACTGCTTTATTTCCTAGTGATTGCTCACTCAATAAGACAGTTTCAAATTATATTAATTTTAATTGATACGTTTTAGAGTTTAATTATTTAAATATGAGATGGTCTTATTTTTATTATTATTAAAAATTAATTTAGTAGAAGTATCTATTCGACCTCTTTTCTTCTTGCTATTTGATATCGGCCACCTTGGTTCTAAATCTACATCTAAAACAGTTGCCCCCAAACATCTATGCACATCTCCACAGTCTCATCACCTTACTCTCAATTGTATGTAATGAATAAGGTACGGATTTGTATGTATATACATATTGGTCATGAGTGATGGTAATCGAATGATTATTTTATAGAAATATGTTTTTATTTGAATGTTTTAAGCTATGGTTGACAGCTTGACCACACTACATATTTGTTGAGCTTATTTGCATATTTTTACACAATTTACTTTAATTACATATTTTTGTTAAATATTCCCCCATTTAAAAATTGTTTTCGCCGTTAAACCTGGTTAAAAATATACTACATCAGTCACGAGACTCGACTCTCTATGTACCACGCACCTATATGTTCTAAATATATACATATATTAATATAAGGCCTAATATCTACAAACAAAAAATCTGTTTTCAAAAAAAAAAATGAAAAATGCTGAGACAAATATTGTAGTACAAACCTCCTAACTCAATTCTTGATCTAGCTATATTAGTGTGAAGTTTAACCCGTAAAACGCATTAGAATAATTAATATTTTTTTAACGGGTATAATTTCAGTGGGAAAAATATAAAATAATCAAAAGGTTGAAGGTTTATGGTCCAATTTTATGCAGAAAATTTGTTTGTTAATGCTTGGTATTTTCCACCTGACACAAACACCATCAAAATGTGAGTATCGTTCATTTGACTTTTATCTTAAAAATGATTCAAATATACTATTTTTCTATAGTTGAAATCGTTTTTTAATTAAAGGAAAAACAATTTTTTTTGCTAATCACAATTGTGATAGTAAGTAAATTGTGACTCGTTGGAAAATGTTCACGTTATTTTTCTTATTTGTTGAGACTTTTTAATTTTTAGTTTGATTACTGTGCGCCTCCGTGTTAATTAAAAATGCTGAAAATTGCTCCAAAAAAAAATGAGACCTCGTATAATGAGGTATGTGCGCGAATTTCTGGACAAAATGTTTTGTGGTAATTCTGACGTTTTTTACTGTGATGCATGTAATAAAGTTGTATCAACTGCTCAGCGCTTTCATGTTAACCAACACATAGGAACTGAAATTCATAAAGAAAACAAACCATGCGAAAGATGAACAAAATTCAACAAACTATATAGTTTTTATTAATAATTAAATTTGTACTTTTTACATATCTTATATTTTTAATTGTATTAAAATAAATACATATAATTGTACATATTTTTGAGTTTTAATTACATGTAAATTAAAGGTTATTTAGGTTAATAAGGTAAATTAGTTAGGTTACACCTAACCTAACCTAACCTGCACCCTACTAACCAATATCCTTTTCGGTCTTTCTCATCCCCTCATTTCTCCCATGTTCAGTTAAAAAACCACTTTTATAAGCCTCAGACTTATTTCTCGTCTCATCTTACCATCAACTAGGTATCAAAACAATGCCTATTGTCCTTCCAAACATATTCCATATTCTACCTTATCAACTCTCTAGTGACTCCAATCGTCCATTTAAGCATATTCTCGTGTCTGCTATATCTTTTTGTTTACTGCCCAACATTATGTAGCATACAAAACATTTTAAGTCTAACTATAGTCTTGTTAACATGGTAGAAGTCATTTTTTTTTTTAAATCTTATGAATTTATTCAATTTGATGAAATAATTTTATATACTAACCTAACCATGTAATCATTAAAAAAAAAAAGTACTAAATAACAAGACACAAATATTATTTTATTCTTAATCATATCTTATGTAATTGTTGTTCTAAATAAATATCTAATAATATAGTTTTGAATGCTAGTTTGTCTTTATTTTTAGTTTTAATTATAGTTGTTCATTGGTACTTTGGTAGACAACAAAATATGTAGTTATGCAAAATTATTATTATCTATAAATATTATCAATGGAGTACCTCACAGTAGTCTTATTAGAACAGTTTCATGTAACCAATGGATAATGAAATAGGAATTTCCTATGAAAATATAAGCCCTATCATGTAAATTGTGCTCCACAACAAAAACAAAATTTTTAGAACCTGAACCAAAATAATTGTTTTTCTAAAAAAATCATCTGTCTTAACATACTTTAAGTAATATAAGTATAGGTTGGTACCAAATAATGTTAAAACTAAAATAAGAATTTGCATTAACTATAAATTAATAATAAATTACTAGACATCCAATTTATGTACAATTATCGACCGTATGAAGTTTAATAAACAATAATGTTTAAAACAGGTAGATAGGTACCTACATTAAAATTATGATAAAATAAATTCAATAGTAATAAATTATACTCGATCATTTTATTTACCTATAAATAATTGAATATTATTAAATATTAGGTACCTAGTAAACAAACTACTAATAAAATTAATTTAGTCAGGCCTGTGCATTAAGGGTTTGATAAGTGTATGTCTATAAACCGCAAAATACACACAAATATGGGTGCGCGTGTGTGTAACTACCTATAAATAATATGTAGACATCATTTAAGTATATACGAAATTTAAAATAATCGAATAATCATTTGCAGAGGGAAGATTTTGTTGGTCCACTGAAGAAATGAGTGGGGAAATATTATCCATATTCCGTTACATGGACGGGTAATTTTTTCCGAATTGAAGTATTACCCGCTGAACCCTAGAAATTCGCGTACATGTATATAAAAGTGCCTATAGGCTTGGCCAAACTAGTTCCGAACTAATTCCTGTCTCGTCCAAGAGACTAGGGGGTGAAAACAGTAATAATAATAACAATATATGCGTCTATTGAGATACAAGCGATCTCGACTGACCTTCAATTCGGCTCTGTCGATTTCCCAATGGGACCTCTCCAGCTCGAAGTTGGACCACTCGTGTTGTATGAAATGCAACACGCCAGGCATAGTGTATTTCACCTTGTTGTTACCGCCATCGCCGTTGTCGCCCTTTTGCACGTAACCGCCTCCGCCACCCGGTTGCAGTTGCTGTTGGCCTTGTTTGCCGACGTTATACGACCCGTCGTCCATGTTTAGTGACGACCAACTAAACCGCGTTCGCGGACCTCTCATCTAAACGCCATGACTCCGCCGGACGAACACACGCCCCGATAATAATGACAGTGACAACGATGACGACGACGATGACGATGATGATGATGATGACGATAACAACAACAACAATTAGGTAAGCAGGAGGGTACCCGCGAGTCTGTCGGCGTTATTATTCCGGATCCTTTTCCGGTGGCGGGCGGTACGTACGGAGCCAGACGATATTATTTGTATTCGGTTTGCCTATTGCTTCCCTTTTTTTTTTTTTCGCTTTCGTACTGTAGAGGGGCGCACTATACGAAGTCCATAATATAGTATAGTACAACAACACTGTTTCCGGATACGGCAAATTCCCTTAATTTTCTAAACAGCGAAGGCGTGTGCAGTGAAAATCGGTGGGCCGGCCGGACGGAACGAGAATAATTTGGTTCCGCGAGTGTGTGACGTTCAAACACTACAAAATAATAGTAATTTAATAATAATAATAAATAAAAAAACAAAATTCGTAGTTGCCATTTGTCACGAAATCCGCCGTGAACGCGGACCAATGCTGCCAACGGAGGGTGTGCGGCGAGACCCTGGACATTGGTTCTCAACATTTTCCCGCAATTTGTTTACAAAGAAAGTTAACGGGTACTTAAACCTGACGCGTATGCGTCGTCATAATTGTTTATCCTACTTGAAAGTTAATAAATCTCGTCCCGTATTATCTCGAACAAATTTCAACTCGTTCAATTTGTACAAGAAATGCGATCGATCGAAACTTTGGACTAGCTAGCCGCACCGTGACGATTTTTGGAATTTTTCTGGGGGAGAGTGTCCTTTGATATATCATCTTTCGATATATTTAACATAAAAAAAAAAAAATATTTACCCGTTAATTCTTTACTAATTGAATCTTTTAAATTAACTCACACTAACGAAAAAAAAAAATTTTTGTTTTACTTGCACAACTGTGCACTACTATTATACCTCCCGAAATGTCTTTGACGTTTTGTTTAAAAAAAACTTGTGCAAGTTATAAGATGTTCGTTAAATGGATAGGTACCCCCCACCCCACACTCATATATTTTGCTGGCTACGCCACTGACAAATGGCCCGCAGTGCTTTTTTCATATTTATTAACTGGTCAATGGTGTAGCAGGTAATAATGAGTATAAATAATATTTATAATCAATCATTTATAGACCCGTATAAATTATTTAGACCCGTGTTACTCCTTGTCTGTGGTGGATATTGGGGGCTTTAGCAACCACAGAGCGTTATTAAGCCCCCCACCGGAAAGTTTAAATCTCTCCACTACACTCATAACATACAACTGTAGAAAATAATCGAAATTAAAAAAAATGTTTTAATCATTTTTCATCATTACAAGTCCCCCCACGGATGTGACTAAATGCCTATGCTCCCCTCGTGCCTACTTTTTTAATTCTATACATTTTGAGTGTCTATTACGATTATCTCTATTTTAAACCAAATATTCGGCTGCGCATTTGAGAGTTCGTTACGCGGATGGGGGGGGTGGTGTTATAGTTCACACTCACACATATAAGTATATGCGTTAAACCATTACTCAGACACACGACTAAAAAAAATAACACAATTTTATATAAAACGAGAAAAAGACATTATTTTTTCGTTGCAACAAATCCATTTATTACATACTAGTACTGATGTAGGTATTGATCTGTGAACGTGCGAAGCCAGGTGGTACTGCCCGTTCGAGATCTTGGCCGCGTTTGAACTGATTGCTGCGATACGAATTTGAATTATCAGCGCCCCAAAAGTTCACAACACATGATACACATTTTTGGTAACCATTAATAATTAATCACCATAAAATACAGTTATAATCTTATATCTGGATTGACCGCAGATTGTATGATTTGGCAACACTGTGGTTATACAAAAAAAAAAAAGGAACTTTGATAAGCTGATTTTTATCTCCTTTTGTTAATATTATTTGTGAAAATTTATTCAGTACTTATTCTATATCTTTTAGCCAAAACCAAATTTTGAATACACCTATCTAATAATAATTACATTGTTGTAAGATACTTGGCAGTTCAGCTTCTGATCGCATATTCACGTCAATGCTTAATTATTTACTTTCGTATTAACTATCACGTAAGTTCATTCAAATTTAATCATATGATGATCAACACATAAAAGTAACAACTTGTGAGCTACTCAATCTTTTGATGTATTTAATATTATTATACATTTATCAAATATCAGGTTAGGTTGAAAATGTAATTATTAAATAATTAATTTTTGAACATTTGCAGTAAAATTGTTGTGTATAAAACAAAAGATATTAAAAATAAAACGTATTAAATACACTTGGTGGTATTTGGTAACAATTGTTATTGAATATTGTTTCTAAAATTATTTGTTATTTATAGCATTGGTTTTATAATCTATTAACACATATTTTAATATACCAACAGATAATTTTCTCGTAGGTAATTGAAAAAAAAATATATTCATCATTAAATAAGGAGGTTTTTGTATTTTAATTTTGAAAGAGAAAGAAATAATAAAGTCGGTATCTTAGAGAAGTATTTTTTCATATTATTGTGTCTTTTTACAATATTGTATTTTGTATCTTTAGTTTAAAAGTAAATTCAAATTCAAATAATTGTCCCACATTCTTGTTGGAATATTCATACTATAACAGTATGAACCACAGGTATTATCATTAATATGATGGATTAAATAACCTTTTATCCTTTTGTTTAACCTTTTTCTTCAAATATTTAGCAGAAATAATCCTACAATATGGGTAGGAGGGGGGAATTTATAGAAAATATGTTTAAAATTAAAAGTAAATTATAGTAATTATTTGTGTTTTTATATATATATTATTTTGAATTATAGGATTATTATAATATGGATACTAACCATGAACAATTTACATCGAAACCACAAGGTAAATTACATTATTGACATATATATATATATTGTATTTTAAAAAAAAAATTGCTGATACTGACAAAATTACTATAGTAAAATTTGTTTGATAACAATTTTAGCATAGAACATATTGACAGTATATAAAAAATAATACCTATAAAATGTAGTTATCAATTGTTAAGTTTAATTATTTAGTTTAGGGATATTATTAAATATACAATGAAAATTATTTTTAACAATATTCAAGCTAAAATATCTATTTTTATCAAGCTTAACATAGATTTAAAAGCAATTAAAAAGTAACCATAGTGCTAAAGTTTTGAAATATAGTTAGCTTTTTGATATTAGGATCAACTTTTTGGTGTTTATAGGAATCTAGTTAATTTATTTTTCGCTTTCAGTCTACAAAATGTTGATTTTTGCTTAACTAGTTCACATATCAAAGAGTTAATTAGTATACATATTATTAAGTATTAAGTTAAATATTTTTTTAAACAAATTTTAGGTTTGGAGCAAGACGAATTAATAATTCAACAACACCGAGAAATTGAAAAAGAAGTATATGAATAATACCTTTTTTTTCTTCAAAATTAATTTTCAGTAATAAAATTTTAAATTTTAGATTTCTGACTCTATATTACTAATTGGTCAAAAAGAAGAATTAACATCGCTCGAGTCCGAATATGTTAATGATTCAGTATACTTAACTAAAGTTCAAGATCTAAATAAAAAGTATAAATGTATGAGACGTGCAAGACCAGATGGCAATTGTTTTTTTAGATCATTTGCTTTTGCATATTTTGAATATTTATTAGATCATAATGAAGAATATAAACATTTTAAAGAACGTGCAATAAAAAGTAAAGATGAATTGATCTCATGTGGATTTACCCAGTTCACATTGGAGGATTTCCACGATACAGTAAAATTAAATATTTTGATTGCTACTCAGTTGTTCAAAATAAATTGAAATAAAAATGTATTTTTATTTTATCCTAGTTTATGGAAGTGGTAAATATGATTGGAGAAGGTCAACGCGAGAAATTGTACGACACATTCAATATGCAAGGTTATTCAGACTATGTGGTTGTTTATCTTCGTCTGATAACTTCAGGACAGTTACAAAAAGAATCCGATTTTTACAAGCATTTCATTGATGGTGATCGAAGCGTTGTAGAGTTTTGTCACCAGGTAAAATAACCAAAATATTGTCTACTGTAATATTTAAATAACCTGTGTATTATTATTTAGGAAGTAGAGCCAATGTTTAAAGAAAGTGATCATATTCATATCATTGCATTGAGTACAGCATTAAACGTAGGTGTTCGAGTAAGATACATGGACAGAGGTGAATCGTCAGAAGCTATTGCTCACGATTTTCCAGAAGGAGCTCCAGTCTGCGTGAATTTACTTTACCGACCGGGACATTATGATATACTATACAGTGGATAAGGTCAACTTTTTTGTCTGTTTTTTAATTAATACAATCAAATAAAACATACATATTAATAAAGTACTAAATTAGATTATGATACCAATATTTAGAAGAGTATTCAAATATTTTGAGTCAATAAAATTATACACTGATGTTCACATATGTATTAACAAAATGCTGTTAGACTTTTAATAAAATAGTTTCATTCATTTTATTGACTTTGCTCATAAATTATGTGTTTGGTATTTATATTATATTAAAAATATTGTAAATAAAAGCACTATTTATTTATTATGATTTTCAGTGATGCAATTTGTATCAATATTTACTTTTTTTTTCTGTTTTCTAAATAAGTTTTTTATAAATAGTATATTGAAAACCATATACAATTAAATTTTCAGAAATTGGTTAAATAAATTAAAATAGTTTTATAAATGTTTGTAATAATGTCATAACGAAAATGTAATTTAAAAAATACATAAAATTATATATGCATGGAATTACTTATTATAACCATGGCACTGATTATTTTATATAATTGTTATCAGTAAATTGATATTGTGATGGATTAATATTATATTTTATTACATAGAAAAACATTATATTATAATAAAAAAATATGCAAATTAATCTCGAGTTATAAATTATATAGCTGTTAATGCTGAATAAATGTTAAGTTTTTCATTTGTATGACAATCTTATAAAATACTGAATAAAGTCTATTTAATATTTATAATTATTTATTTATTTATTACTGAAATAATTTAATGTTTCTTTATTTTACAAAAAATATTATAAAATATATTTGGCAACAATATTGTTAAGATATTTATGCTCTATGGTATTTATGGTGTTTCACAGTCTATTTAATTGTAATCATTATTGTATCACTTAAATACAAACCTGGGAGGGGGAGTTGACAATAATTTATTCTATGATAATAACCAGAGGATTCCTAAGAAAGTGATAATGTGTAATATAGAAATTATTTAAAATTATTAAATGTTAATCTAAAACAAATTAAATAACAAATTTATTTTATAAATAAAAACCCAATTCGTGTGTTTATATTTTTGTTATTTAAAATCTAGGGCTATGATGTAATATTGCAATTGTGCAGTTCTAGTACACTTTAATAAGCGAATATTAAATATAGAATTATTTATTTATGAACATCTAGTTAAACACCTTTTTCTTGTTCACAAATTCATTGTTTATTTCAAAACACTAGCATTTTAAACATCCTGGTTGGTATTAATATTAATCCCATTTATGTAATAATTGTAACTATAAATCAGGATCACTGATCCGCATAAAAACAGCTAAAAATTTGTCTCCATTATTCCGTGTAACTTTTTTACCCTCTTCAGAACTTTCATAGAGTTTATCAACTACAGGATCGTCTTTCTGCAATAATAAAAAATTAAATTAAATTAAATAATAATAAATGTATAACATCTGTTTATTTGCAACTACCAAGTTTCGTTCTTCTACACGAGTAAAAAGACCGTGTTCAGAAAAATGTTTAACCATCCATTCATGCAAATCTTTCACATCAGTAATGGTATACACTAGTGCCTAAAATATAAAAACTATAAGTATATCAAATTTAATAAATTATAAAGTTATTATGAAATAATTGTCAATGCATACGTTTTCAGCCAACACATAGGCATACTCAGACAAAGTGGTATCATTAATGATTCTCCATTTGTGCTTGGACTTTTTGAAATGGGGATCTGGATAAAGGAAAAACATCTTTTTTATCTAGAGAAAACATTATTTTAATTGTACCATCCATATAACAGTAGTATATTGGTTCATTTACTTGGCCTTTTTTAAAAAAATTTGGTAAGTACTTGATTGCGTTTGTTCTTATGCATGCTATGTTGCTGTAACAGTCAGGTTGTAGAGCTCTAAGAGCTTTAATTCTTTCAATCACATATTGGGATACTTTAACTCTAATCTCCATGCCGAGAATCATTGAATTCGGAAACATGGGCGACAAAGTAACTAAAATATATTAAATACACTTTTTGTTGAACACACATTATTTATGTATTAAATAGTAAGATATTTACCCAAAAGACCACCATAACCACAACCGATATCCAACATTTCAACACGATTGTTAAAAATGCCAGAGTCTTTTTTTATTACACCCGGATATAGTATTGACCAATCATAAATCTCTGGATAACTTGGACTTGATTCAAATTATTAAAATTTAATTATATGGTTTTAAAAAAAAATATATATACAGTATTATAATATATATTTACTAATTAAAATCGTGATCAGCGATGGGATTTGAATGAGCCCTCTGTCTATAGTACTTTTTCTGCGGCAAAGATAATTCTTGTTTATCCGTCTCATCTTCGTTTAGTGGTCGTTTCATTTTATCCATAGTTAATAACAATGTTGATAATTATAAATCAAATTATATAATTACGATCAAAAATCGACCAAAATGTGTTTAATGACGTATAGTTAAGTAACAATATCTATTATAAATAAACAATTCAATATAAAAAGAAATATATATACTTATAGTATTACATCGCAGAATTTTGAATATTGAATAAATAAACCCCGCACACGCGGATAAAAATAATATTATTCAAATAAATAAATTTAAATTTCTACCCCTGTTGGTGGACAATCCAACGTATCATATTATAATCACACCTACTAGAGTAAATAGATAACAATTCGATTTCGTGTTGTCGTGTAATCTAAATTAAACACGTGCATCTACTTTGGCATGATTAATGAAGTAATTCTACCAAACTGCGCGGTTAGGTTAGGTTAGGTTAATAACGATGTTATCAGTGCTATCACACAATTAATAAATGGTCGATCATGGATCGAAGACCAAACCAACAAGAAACAAAAATGATGCTGGCTACCAAGTACAACTTACGATGAACCTTGTATTAAATTGTGGATTCATTTTTGACAAGCTAAATAAATTTTATCCACATAAAAACAAATAAAAAACAGTCCTCGTACAAGATAACGTGTTATCTTTTCTGTGATATTGGCATCCAATCCAAATAAAGAATAACTCTTATTGTGATGGATGTTAGTAAGTAAAGCCACTGATAAAGTAGAAATTAGAGAGAAATATCGTTTATATCTGTACTTATCATATGTTAAATCATTGTTTACGAGAAACGATTCTGATTCCGCTGAAGTTCATCATAAATAATCATAGTTTAAAATATCGATTTATACGATTTCCGAAAAAATGTGCACTTTAGACGTTAAAAAATACATTACTACATTACGCTCAACTATTTTTCTTCTTTACCATTAAATACGAGTTATGATGATCGTTGTGTCAAATTTTTGTGTACTAAACATTGTTTTGTTATAAATTTACTAACATTATCCAACAAGCACCGCCCTCGTTTTAAAAGTGACACGAAATAATAATTTTAAAACAATATTGGGCATATGCTACTTAACCTAACGAAAACATATATTTGTTTATTTAAATATATAAATTGGATTTATTTGTTCTTTTTTTTGAATTGGTCAAACATATTAAAAAAAAAAAAAAAAAAAAAACCTATATTTAAGATATATTTTATTTTGAAATTATGCAAATTACTATTTGTAATTAATAGTTTAAAAAAAAAAATACAAATCGCCTGTATACTAAATTCATAATAAACTTGCATCAAAGTTTCTTGAAATGTAAATTGTAAGAAATAGAACTAGAATAACTACTATGAGTACTAGGTTGTGATAAACGAAGATTGGATTAATCTTATTATAATCAACCCGGTGTTGGAGGGTTCAGTCTTTTCAACCAACCCTTTTCTAATTTCTTAAATAATACATATTGAAACCATTAATACTTTTTTACTTCTCTATGTACGCATACTTCTATCTATTTATAGTTGTTTTTAGGGGTGAGCCGATACTCGATATCGGTTTCCTTTTAAAACCAACATTTAACCACTTGTTATCAAGGAGAAATCTTTGGGTAAAGGGTGAAAAAAGAGTAACAAATTCACGCGTTTAAATAAAACTGACATAATCTCAGTCACTACGTTTTATAAATCTGTATTACACACAACTGATTTGGTATTACACACCGTGTGGCGTATTACATACAAAAATTGGCCCTGCATCATAGTGTACGTTTATTCGTTCATAGACGAACATCATCGTTTAAATTTGTAAACGCGAAGTGCGTAATCCTAGATGGGGGGTAACATCTAAACATCTAAAACGCAACGGTGGTCGGCCCGATACCGACCACGTATGCCGCGTCGCCATCAATTTTCGGATACGATATACGGGAGTGTAACTAAACGCTAAAATCGGATTACGTAGACGAATTTCAAACTGTAATTGTATTATTTGTATTATTTATTAACCAATATAATAAAGGCGTCGCTCTCGTTTTTTTTTTTTTGCTGCGGCACACGACTGTTATACCCAACCGGGAACACAATGACCAAAAAAACCTTCGGGCGCCGAAATGTTCTACTTTCACTACGTTCGATAATAATATATTATAGGTAACCTACCTACCTACTTATAGGTATAACTATAAATCGCCGCCGCCGTCGTTCAAACGCGTCTGTAATCTCTTATTATCTCATCGCAATGAAGCTTTCGTTTTGGGCGAAGATTTGTATAGTTCTTTACGTGTACTGTACCTATTAGTGTTGTGACACAAATCCGGATTATCAGAAAATCCAATAAATCCTGACTTTGAAATCAAAAAACCGGATTTTGGATTTTAAAATCAGAAAATTTATGTTTTGAATGCCAAAATCCAAAATTTTGTATTTCCATGAGTAAAACAATGGTCAGCTAATAATATATAATATAAACTAGAGTGTATTATGCACGATTTTTTTTTTAAAATAAATTTATATTCGTGATATTTTTAGAATTGTGAAAACGTATTTAATGTTTTACACATTTAATACTATTAACAATAATATAATAATAGTTTTATGAGAAATTAATTAAAAAATATAAAATCACAATTTTATTTTTAATTAAAATTGGATTCAGATAAAAATCCGGATTTACAATAAATGTCGGATTTAAAATTTCAGAATCCAAAAATCTGGATTCTCGAACATCGGTAGATTCTCCCTATCACTAGTACCTACTAGACCCCTCTTGGTATGGGACCTTACCTATCTCCCCTGGTAAGGAAATATTGAAATACACTATACTGTAGTAAATTATTAACATTATTTGATGCGAATTTGAAGGGTAGTTACACTATTACAAACGATGGTTTTTTTTAAAAAAAAAAAACTTAAACCGAGTATTTGTTACTACAACTAAGAATTTAAATTATTTGTGTTCAAACCCTGAGTTCAACCAAAACACTACAATTTACGTTCTAAGTATAACGTAATTTGCAATTAATATATGCCCGTTAGAGAGACAGAGACAGCAAATTCTAGTGTGATAAAAAAACAAAACAATTTAATATTATAATTAATATTCTACACACGTTTTCATAAACTACTCCAAACCCATTCTAACCCCTTCATAAAAGATTTTTTCATCCTTACTCTCACAGGAAATCCTAACCAGAGATTAAAAAGCTAACATCTCGTTGTGGTAAAAGAAAAAAAAACTAACTAACTAATCAATAGCCAAGAGTCACTAATGGGTGGCTGCTTAAACACACCTTTCATGTTACTTTATTTATTTATTTTTTTTTTTAATTACTCTTATCATATAAGCTTATTGTGCTAAATTGTATAGATTGTTTATGTCAAAAAAAAAAAAATATATAATATATTATAATGATAAAAAAAAACACTCCCGTGACTCATGAGAACCATATTATTAATGTTTGCTATATAGGTAGCTCCGATGAGACAGAGATGCTTGGAGTTAAGACAATATTCGACAAAAAAATAATGAAAATTCATCGAGGTTTTTAACACGTTTGCCTGGTACATTCAAATAAATAATAAATACACATGAGTATTTCCCCATCCGCGTAGAATCCGGAAAAAATTGTAAAATCTAATAGTGATGAAATTGTTTGTAAAAATAATTCACAAAACGTAGTTTTGATTACATGGTTGTATTGCATAACGACTAAATTATATTGTAAATCTTCCCAAATAACACGTTTGCCTTGTAGTTGCGGGCAAAATGCGACCGCCCACCCGGAGGATACCGAAGAGTGTATGGCTGGTAAAGTGGTAATTTACCGTATCAACATACACAAGGAAAAGCGTTTAAAATTACCCAACTGATTTTCAAGATAAAAAAACAACGTGAAATATGAATGTTTATTGTATTATTTACTGAATTCAATTATGATCCGCGATGTTGTAATAAATAAATGTCCTCGTTATTTTCATCAAGGACCATTATTATATAACCACAAGGTTTGTCTATTTAAAATTGTTACGATATAACGCGTATAAATCCCAAAATCGTATTTCTATCTGTGTAACAAAATAAAACTATAGAAAACCCTCACACAAAAATTGTTGAATTGTTTTTACAATGGCGTACCTGCATGGGAAGGAGGGGTACCCCCCCAAAAAAAAACAATATATTTTTTTTAGTATAATGCATGGTTAAATCGTTAAATGTTCGTTTTCATTCTTTATTTTGTTTGCAATTTATTCGTTTATTTACGTTTTTTATATCACATAAATATAGTTTATTATACAATACCATGTATTTGCAGGGACTACTATTGGATTTATTTTTTTAAACAATTTCATAGATAGATATTTAATATTTTGCCCCCCCCCTCCGAAAATTTTCCAGGTATGTCACTGACAGAAGGATAGATAAAAACTATTTATTGACTTTCACTTATTTATAAAAGGCTGATATGAAAAAAAAAACCATGTTAATTTTGCAGCATATACAAATATATCAGTTATTTTATTTCGTAATACCCACATCAAAATTGTATTATATATTTAATAATTGATATTTTCGAAATGGATCGATTTCCCCATCCTCACCCCTCTGGCCATAAATTTTTTTTTATTTATGGTTTCCTCAGTAACGCGGACAAAATAAGACTTTATAATAGCTGGTAGTGTTGTCTAATAATAGTAATAACCTATATAACCCAGCTCTCCTCATTTCTCAAGTTAGTGTTTGTTTGCATTGATTATAGTTTTCACTGACTTTAGAGTTTTACCACAGATTATTAATAATCATCTTAACCTCGTTAAGTTAATACGAGTACAAATTTTTAAAATTTTATTTCAGGCACATACATATAGCTACGCACAGCCCTCGGAAATATATCTCTTTTTTTTTAAATTTTCTTATTTGCGTTCAACTTAAACGCCACAATTTATGTTCTAAGTGTAACGTAATTTGCCATATTGCCCGTTAGATAAACGAAGACGGCAAATGCCGATGTGATCACAATCAATCATATTTATATATCGCACGACATCGGACACGAACAAACGTTACTCGAGCGCACACGCACGGTCATAATATAATATTATATAAGAATATTTATTATAATTAGTTTCTAGCAAAAAAAAAATAAAAAAATACCCCGTACATGGCCATAACACCTTTCCAGGAGCGGCCGACCCGTAAATAATATAGTAATAATATTTCCGCGCGGGGTACGCAACGCGTGTCGCAAGACCTTTCCCGCGCCGTCAGATCAGCGGACGAAGGAAACCCGTTTCTCGGCTCGCCCAACTCGACCGACCGACCGATCGACCGACGTGGTGCACAGTCGCGTCTTGCCGGTTATCGATTACGGTTCTAACACAATATATAATAATACCACCATTTACTACTTACAAGCACAAGACCGACATCATACATTATAATATATCTCATAATTTTACTTTATATATATATACACTCGGGCGAATAATAATATTGATAAAAACAACAATGTTTTTCAAAACGATCGCCATTGCGGTCCTGATGGTCGTGTGCACCACTTCCGACGCGGCTCAGAAACAGGTAATTGGCGACGCGCGAATAGATCGACCGCTTTTTACAATTCCCTTTGAAAAATATAGGGTGGCCTTGTTTTCACAAAAAATTGACCTTTTGGGTTTCCGTAGTAATAAAAAAAAAATGTTCATCATAAACGAGTTGGCGAGTCATGTGAAACGACGAAACCTAACAATCTGGGGCTGCAACGAAACTCCCGCCGAATTGAAATAATACCACTTGTATATTTCAATAAATAACAATAAAATACATTATCGTGTTTTTCGTTTGCGATGAATAATATTTCTATGGGCCAAAACCAAATCCTCTTTTTTGAGTTTGGGCCAAAACAACAATTACCTATCCACATTTTATAACTGGTTTAGATTAATTTTTAATAATAGCATGTAGGTTACCCAATACGTTTTGTTATTCCATTTCGCGGTGGTATAATTCGACAAGTGGTCCTCCGCCATCATCCTTCAATGATTTTTTTTAAAATCCTGTTCTCTCCCATATTATAATAAATTATTTCTTTCGTAAACTCGCGTCAGGTTATTTCCGAACATCTTATTGAATAATTCACTACGTTATTTAAGCACGATATGATATTTTTTATTTTATTTTACCTATAGAGCTATTATTATTGTTTATTTGTTAATCCTTTTTTTTCTCCGTTTAATTGACAAATAAAAATCAGTTTTTCTTGTAAAATTCTAAAATTAATACTTACTATAATATAAACCCGGAGAGTAAATCACTAATGAATATCGTGTACAATCTAACTAGATTCCAGAATACCGTGATATACCAAACATTTGTACACTGATTTCCGTTAGTGATATACCTTCTGTAATTTATACTATAGAGTGGATTTTTTTTCCTTTTCTCGTAATATTATGTTCGTAAAGGGTAAAAAATGGCGACGCTTTTTATTTAACTGGTAAACAATTTAACTGTCGACATTTTTTATAAATCACCCTTCAAAACTTATCAATGAGCATCATTTTTTTGTTTTAATTAACTTTAATTATTTGTATTATTTTTTTTTTTTTTTTTTTGAGAAATGAGTAATTAGACTGTAAAATAATAAAAACGAATTTTTGGATAAATTTGATGCTCGCTCGCGACAACCGCTAAAAATCATTTTAAAGATCTGAACATTTAGGGAAATAACATTTTTTTACCCGGCCGAACATAATAAATATCACGAGATGAGCATAAAAAAAGAAAAAAATACTGGTTATCTATAATATACATGTATACCTATATATACAAGGCACGAATATTATAAGTATATAGATACACTGAAATAACTTTTAAAATTTAACCTCGCGCGTTATTTTATTATTTTTTCATCGTTAAACTGACACAGGTTTACAGCGGTTTTTCCGATGACAGATACGCTCAAAACGATCACAAATACACGGATCACAGTCAAAATCTCAACAAAATACCCGGTACACCGGGTGTAGACTACCCGATTTATCACGTGGTCCCGGAGACGAGTTTTAACTGCAAGAACGTACCGTACGCGCCGGGCATGTACGCTAACGTGGAGACCGGCTGTCAGGTATATATGTGAAGTGGTATTTTATTGGTCACGGGTAATCTCCGAAACTACTGAAATTATTGACTTGTTTTTTTTTTTTTTTTTTAACGATAGAGTACACCGTTTTAAGCTAAACTCCGCTTTTGTGTGTTAATAAACGAGTAATTAATTTTTATAATTAATCGTCAAATACGCTAGAGCTAAAATTGCAACGAAACAAAATAGGCGACCCGCCAAACACCAAACTGAAATATAGGAGGTATGGGATCCTTGAACGGCACAAGATTGAGGATAAAGTCTTGAAAAAGTACCTGATTGTGACGCTGACATTTTAACTGGCTGAGCGAAAGGCAGTGGTGTATTTTGGATGATTTTTCGGGGAGTGTACAAAATTTAAGGAACTTACAATCCTACTTTTAGAATTATTTACTGATAAAAAAAAACCATTGAACTTACAGTTTGGATATAAATATTTTAATAAGCATGAGTAATGCAAATATAAAATACATTCGCCCATTATTTTTTTTTTTTTTGTTGTTATAACTCAGGGGGTGTCCAGACGTGGAGGAAACCCCACCAAAATACGCCACTGGCGAAAAGTGACATTGTTTATACTCCTATGATAACAACGGACTATCCTTTAGAATTCAAACGTCTACGATTTCCGGTAAAACTTTGCTATGCTACGACTATCAATATAGCACAAGGTTATTAAAACTAACAGGCAACGATAAGATCTCTCCTTCACTCGTGGGCAATTTTGTGTTACACGTTCTCGAGTTACTTCGGAAATTAATTTATATATTTATGCACCTAATCAAAAAACGAACAATATAGTTTATTAGAAGTATTATTAAATTTATATTATATGCACCAGAAGTATAAGAATTCATAAAATTACCTGTAGATTAGGTTAGGTTAGGCTATAAATAAATATATTACTTTTGGGTTTCAAATAGTACCTCCAACTGTTAAACAGATATCTAATTATTTGTTTGCTTTTTAGAGGCCATTGAAGTTCATCGTCACTGTTATACACATCAGCCTCCTATCTATTTTCCATGATTTTCAGTCACTTGTCTAGATCATCGACTCTTACATCAAGAGTAATGTACAATGCTTTATTTGTAGTGTCATGGGTCATTTCGAAATTTGTAATTTCGTTTTCTACTTTACAATCCAATAGCGGGGGAGAGGGAGGGAAGATAATATTTTTTGTGAAGTCATCATAAAAATCATTAAAAAAATAACCCTGAACATACTCTAGACATTCATGTAATTGACGCAAACAATAATATACAGATATTATTATGTATTATTAGTCAATGATTGTTGGGAACACGAATAAGTGTTTTTTTTTTTTTTATAGAATCTGCGAGTACATTGAATAAAAAAAACATTTTAAAATAATATGCTGGATAATGTTGCCGATCGATAACCCGACTCAATATATAATAGTTTTAATAATAATATACTATAATATCGAGTGCCACCCGCAATTGGTACTTTAATAAAAAAAAAAATCACTATGTACTTAACGTAGTTACTCGTGGGTATCGTAACAGGTTGTTTAGAGAAAGTCTACCAAATTCACAGCATATTGCACGGACGCTTTATTACCAAAAAAATATGAAATGTTAAATAAATTGGATTTTTTTTTAAATTTTTGTATTAAATTTATATTTAAAATTGTTTTGAATACGCCCAAATTATATTATTTTACATATTTGTCAATTGCTTATCGTATAGTTAATCGATCTATAACCTGTGTATGATGGTATATGGTATACCCATCACACAATTATATAGCCGATTATTAAAACAAAACATTTGTATTTATATACCCCGAGTATAGCGAAGAACTGTACTACAATGAAATGATTAATTTTGTCAGAAAATTGTTGTGTACAGATATAAATTGGATTCCCCTTCTATATTCTATACTTCCACCTGTAACAGTGGCCCATCCATGGTGCGAAGTATGTCAGTTTTTTTTTTAAAAATCACGAAAATCGTTTTACCTAAAGGTATGTACAGACCAAGCAACATTTTGCTCAACAGTGTTGTCAGCATGTATTCCTCCAACTGGTAACAAGTTGATGGATACACGTCAATATCGGGCGGCATGATATCAAAGAAATTTGTTGCGTGTTGCTTGTATCTGTGTTTTCCTTTCTAAGTGGAAAACATCGCTTAGTATAGACGGTATTGTCAACAATTTACATCGCCTGATGCACACACGTACACATTTGTATTATTTGTATTTTATTAAATTTTTGCATTATATTGTGGTCAAAATCGTATTGATGGCGAAATAGCGGCATGGTAGTTTGTAACTTTTTTTCGCGATTTTAGAAACTACCAAACAAAGAAGTTCTTCAAAATAAGATTTTGTTAGTCTAACGAACTGCCGTCGTTTAAAAGTAATTCCAACAGTACGTTGTCACCATAGCTTATCCCATTTTTTAAACATTTTCTTGGCCACTATCTTTTTTTTCTTTTTTTTAACATGGGTAACTATGATGATAAACGCAGCACCAGTTGTTAGATCCATTTAAATATCTATTTACCTACTTTAACTTGTATCCTAAACAACTATTGAACTTCCAAACAGACGGATGTGGACGCACAACTATTATTTTCGTTTAAATGCGCCACACTGTTGACAACATGTATCTGTATTCAACAAAATATTGCCTGATGGTCTGTACATCCTTAAAAAAGAAAGAATCGTGTTATCGTAATAATTTCAATAATGGAAATATCTGAATATTTTTCAAAATAAACATGTTTTGTTAAAAATACGTCTAGTAGCCGTTATCGGGCCGCTGTGCGCCGCGTCATCAAACACAACTATAAATAAATGTATTATTTCATTTATTGATAGGTCTTTTAGAAGTAATTTATTTTGGCAATTGCATAATATTTGACTCTAATATGCAGTTAACAACAAAACAATTTAAAAATATGCGAATAAATAAAAAACCTCGAAATATGCAATTATATGCAAAATAAAATATTTAATTTTTGTAATTATACAATCTATATACAAGCAAAGTTTAATATTATTACTTACTACATTGTCAGGCTTACCATATTTGTCATGACGGTCGCGAGGGACATCAGGGAGCATCTTTCTTGTGCTCTAACGGTACTCTGTTCAATCAAAAAGAATTCACCTGCGATTGGTGGTACAACGTGGACTGTAGTAAGGCAACATATTATTACGAGTGAGTAATATTTATTTTTCATTCCCAACATTCTGAATCATATGACATGCTCCGTTAATACATGTTTCGTAAAAAATTAATATTCGGGGAATTATTTTTAACCAGGGCCATCCATTGAAAATGTGTTTAAAACTGAATTTGACATTTTATATCTATTTATACTTTATTGGGTTGTTTTCATTATATTTAATATGAATTATAAGTTATAATATTTGTCGCTACAAGAATTGTATAACATTAATGTGTTGCTTAACATATCAAATTTTTAAAAAATGTATGTTTTGCAATAAGATATAATCCCAGAGTTGTAAACTTATAATGTAACATATAGGAAACAATGCATATAATACATATTTTATTTTTAATGTTTAGCCTGAACACGGACCCAACAAAAAATCCATTTGCCCCAAAACCAAAAGCTACCGAAGAACCATATAAGCAACCGTACAATGATTATTACAATACACCTACATATTACCAGTAAATAAATGTATATTGTTTAAACACTTTTTTTTTTTTAAATGTAAATGAAGTGTAAATTATGAATACATATTATTTATAAATTGTAAATATTACTCTTTTAAATATATAATTATTATCTATTATATCTACATGTTGAGTATAAAATAAATATTAAAATAAAAATTGAATTTAAATATTTATCATAATGACTAATATCTACTAGATTAGTTTATTGATAATATTTAAAATATAGTACACATCTTGCTAGTTATTATTAAAACTAAAAATGTAAAAACCTTATAAATATATTTAAGTAATTTATAATACAGATATACAGATAGATTATAATACAGGTAATATACATTTATAACAAATTTAATAGATAGTTACGTAGGTACCTTAATGTTTTTAATATTTATTCACCATAAATTTAATTATATTATAAAATTCACTGTTATAATACAATTTTTATATTTAAAATGTTTATTTATTTGCTATTATCAAAAAAAAAAAAAAAAAGATATAGTAATAATAATTTGGTTTTTATTTTGATACATTCCAATGTTATATGCAAAAAATAAGTAAAAATATATATAAATACAATCATGTACTTTTGTATAACTACATATATACAAAATATGCTTATATATACTTATCATTAAAAAAATAATAAAATAAAATAATATTTAATATTAATTAAACTGTAATAGGTAACCAAATTGAATTATTATAATTATAATTGTTAAAAGTGATAACATATTCAATATAATAGTCACATTGTGTTTGGGGATCATTAGTTAAAATTTTTAAAACTAAAACCTTTAAGTCACTCATGGAATATTTGTTAGCATTTATCAGGTCTTTAAATGAATGATAAAACACTGGTTGTTTAGCGTCTTCGTACAGACCCTGGTATCCTCTTAGATATCTCCGATAGTCACAATTGAATTGCAACGCTGTTTCTAAATCATCTCGGTGAACACCGTGAAAAACAACATCCTTAAACAAATAGTTATACATATAATAATTAAACAATTAAAATTCATAATAAATCATTAACACAGGGCCATGTTTAGGATATCTATGCTTACTGTGTCAAATGTATGGCGTTTAAAATAGAATTTAATTTTTTAAAATCATTAAAAGATTATTATTTATGGGAAACAATTAGTAACTTCCTACATTTACCACACTTGTATACTTCCTGGAGGTACCTAAATACAGCCCTGCAATAAAATTGTTACAAAATCTTGTTTACAAACTTCATATGTTGTTTGAATCATTTCACGTCTCAACATGTAACGCCCAAATTGGAATGGGTTTTGAACCCTTTGTATTAAACTAATTTGCGCTCCATGAAAATGAGATTTGACTATTTGATAGTAAATAGAATGTCTTGATAGCGGAAATAAAATCCAACTTTTTGTGTACTGAACAGTTTTATCCCATTGTTCCGGTAAATGAGACATCACAAATACCAATATTGAATCGTCTTCCATACTGACTACCTACAAGATTACAAAATAATATATTAAAAATAAGACAAAACAATAGTTGTATACATAATATATTTTAATTTTTAAATATTAATTATTAAAATAGGTACAACAAAGATTATAGTACAGTCGATTCAGTTTAATAGTGACACCGGTTAATAAGGACAACCGCTTAATTGGGGCAATTCTATAATTACAAAAACAAATATATACTTGTAATGTAACGCTGCTTATCTGGACCGTGAATCCGGATAATTGAGACATTTTTATCTAGTATAATATTAAATATTAATAGATCAATAGTCCGACAATTGCGACTAACTCGCGTAATCGATTATTAGATTAAATTATATACATTTTATCTTATCGTATGTTCAAATGTGATGTGTGTTAAATGTTATTTAGTGCATTAATTCAATTCATTTCAGACAGCTGGCGTGATGTAAGTAGTCAAACAATAAAAAATTGTTTTCGCAAGTGTAACTTTTGGAGGAAAGTCATTACATCGATCAACAGTTGGAACATAATTCCGAAGAATATGATAACATAAGAGGACTAAACCACATAGAATTTGAACAACTGGATTCAAATGTACAATGCTATGACCAAAATGAATACGTTGATGATGTAATTATTCAACCCATACAAAATCAACATAATTCAGATGAAGACACGGACGAGGAACCAGATCCATCAATCCAACCACAGGAGGCAAAGAAATCTTTGGAAACATTCAGATTATTTTTTCTTCAACGAGGAAATGAGGGAAGCCCGATAAGTGCTTTGGATACTTGTTTGGACTACATTCGTCAACAAACAATAATATGTAAAAAACAAAGTAATATTCATAAATTTTTTAAATAAGATAAAATAATAAAAAAAATAAAATATATACATATATAATATATATGTACATATTATGTATTACTTTTATAAATATTTAGGTTATAATATTATGTTTTTCTTTTTGTATAATTAAATAATTTCTATAATTGTGTTATTGTAATATGTATTTGTAATAATAAAAACATAAAAAATCAGTTTTTCAATAAATTTATATGTTTTTTTTCATTTCGGATTATTGGGACAAAATAACATACAACTGATGTGTCCCAATAAAGCGAAATTGACTGTATTTAAAATAAAAGATTTTTTTAAGATTAGGGTATGATTTAACAGTTTAAGATTATTTGGTTTATTTTAACTTGTGATACTCAAAAAGTTAAGAAATAGTGTGTTTAAATTACTACTTGAAACATATGCAATTTTGTAGAAAATTGTAATATTTATCAAATATGTAAAAGAGGAGATCGATAGTAAAAATGTGTTTTTAAAAGTATCTAATATATCAAAATCAAATTTAGTCAAATATATTATATTATTTCTCGTATTATTTATGCGCATTTAATTTTGCACGGGCAATGCCGTTCGGCAGTACTATGCAATAACATATAACCCAAAATGTATATTAGTACTGATATAGAAGCACGGTTAAAGAAGCACCGTGTGTAGAAGTAAAACTCACGGGAAATGATATCATATTGTTAATATGAATGTTAAAGCACGTTTTATTAGAATAATTATACTGTTTAAAATATGATGATTATTATTCTAAAAGAAATAACAAAACGCTGTTAGTGGATAAATAAAAGTTGTGGGTATATGTATGTACTTACCTGCAGTATTCAAAAATCAAATATAAAAAAGAATCTCGATGACACGTTAACTAATAAATTTTCTCGTAAACTAATGAATCACGACAAATATAAATTGGAAATCCACCGGACATCGGACGACATCACTGAGTGCACTAGTAATGTTTGACAACAATGTGTATACGGTTTAAACAATAACCTAACCTAACCTAAACATGGGTATCGATATTTTTATAAATATACAAGCTATGATCACTATTAATTCTGCGACCAATCAGAAACGACGACATTGCTTATCAGTATAACTTATTATATTTCCGATTTTCCCGCGCTTATTTGAAATGTTGACATAGAATATTATAATATAATATAATATAGGCACATATATTTTATTATTATACCTTGTATCTATTATTTTTATGTAGGTCGCCAAGCCGAAATACTCAGGCTGATATTTTTTCAATCATTTTCCATCAGATTCCGGGCTTAAAAATATACGCATATTGGTATATATTAATCATATTAATGCTAGCGGAGTTGAAAAAGGTACACAAGATAAGTACCAAGTTCATCGAAAAACCATTGTAACGTTATTTTATTATTTTTAATACTAAAAATCACATTATTTCATATTAAAAATATAATTGCATACTATACACAATATAACACTTTGCCGCTTAACAATGAACGATGAGAGGAAATTGCTTGCCACTTTATACCGCTCCGAAGTACATTCTAAAAATAGGTTTAAAATATTATATCATGCAAAATTAAGTACCATTGATATGCAATTATATGCATAATAATAGACGTACTTTTAATTTCTAATGCCCCCAACAAATTTCAGGACGAGGCGGAAAACTCGTTATTCGAACAAAATGCACGTGCAGGGCAGGCGCGTAAAGATTTTATTTTCAGGGAGGAAGTTAATTTTTAAAAATTACAAAACATCGAAATAGTTAATATGCGAACCCCACCAATTTGAGAAACGACGTAAATCACAAAATATTGACAAATGAGTTAGCGCGTGGGATGTGTTTTCTATGGATGTAAGTTGGTGCAACTGTAACAATTTTGAAAAAAAAAAATTTTTATTCGAAAATGGTGTAAACATTTTTAAAAAATCAGTATATAAGATAAATGTCTCAAGTCCTGGGACTTATGCTGTTTCTCTTCTATGTGATCGACTGATAAGATTGAATAAAAGTTTTTTGCTAACGTTATTTGGAGTGATTGATATTGATCGAATGCGAGCAAGTTCTTAATATTAATATATTAATTAGGGAGTTTATTTCACTCGTTTTAAGAAGTATTTATTCGTGAGTTTTTGAAATTAAAAATGTCATTGCTTAAATAAAACGACAAAAAGGCGTTCTTCCATGCGGAAGATTACAAAAGCGAAATAATTTATAACGCTAGAGTAAAAAGCCAATAATACATTAATTGGAAAGGAAATTTAGTCTAAACGAATTGTGCTCGTTCCTCAAGATGTATTTAGACAACGAAGAAATTGTTTCTAAATAAGTCATGAAATTGTATATTTTTCTGGATGGATGTGGTGGCCAAAATCTTAACCACACAAAGTAAGATTTCTTTGCCCTCTTGTTGAAATGCGGTTCTCCGTTATTCATTAATCATTATTGATTATCTACCTATTCGCGGCAATGCGTTTTATTATTACGTCGGCAAGCAATAATCGGAAACGTACGGATACTTTGTTGTTGATTTGTAAAATACACGGACACGCCATACACAACACGATCTCTTAAACACGGACAGGACAAATGAAAAATTGTATAAAAGTTATTACCGACTCAAGTTTTTGATTATTGTTATTGTGTTACCCTTCGAACAATAACAGCAATACCACTAGGATTATTGAATTAGTAATATAGTATGGGTATTTATATTTTCAACGAAATTACGACGACGTCAATCGCCGATAAGAATAATGTACCTTTGTTACTAGACATAATAAATGTTATAAATATTATTTTTATCACGCAATCCAAATTATTTTTAGTTATGATTTATTTTCGATTATTTCTCCTTTATAACTATTTATATAATTATATAAGAAACTATTTAATTATTATTTTCAATAAGTTAAGGATAAATGATAAAGTATGTTGCAAAGCGCGGATCGCCGGTGTCGACTATACGTATTTTTAACGTGGCGACAAGGGTTCTGTGCCGAGTATACTAGGGGAGCTCATCGTGATAAATTTATTATTATCAAAAACTATTTTCTACACAACGCACATACGACTTGTGGATTATTTTTACGAATTTATTACGACTTTAAATTATAATGAATCAAAATAGATGTATACATTATTATGCAATTTTTTTTCATAAATATAAAATAATTATTTTTTTATTTTTAATTTTTATACTATGCATTTTAATAAAGCACTACAGAATTTTACGCCCTAGACAAATACACCTTTAAACACGGCGGAAAATCATCTATCTTAGAAACGAGTCCAGAACTTTCAAACGCGCTCCCCTAGCTTACAACGGGATAATTTTTTTTTTTTTTTTTAATTGTGTATCTCACTGAGTACTTTCTATTGAGCTTCTCAGTTTCACCGCCAGATATTACTAGTATTGTAAAAACAGTTTTTTGTTGTTTTCGAGTAACCTTTTTTGGCCTTAAGTCGTTTCTCAAATAGGTGGTTCGAGTATATTAGTAAGTTTAATTACCAAAAAAAAAAAAAAAGTATATTGTAGGAAAAATTTCGGAGAAAGGGGGTCCATGGGGTTAAGTTAGGCTGCGTGCCTGGTGCAGGGACAGTATATCGATTCCCGTCGATATTCGAAATGACACTTGAAGGACGAAACTCGAATCCCTAATAAATATTATACTTGCATAAAAATATTGAATTTTCGTGAGTATATAGTTTTTTTCCAGGAGAGGCAACAAAACACGCCGTATTATGAATATCAAAAATCAGTTTAATATATTATAAATGGTACAAAATATTATTGTCGTTTAATGCATTATACGAACGCAATTAAATCCCATTACAGAATTTAAAACTAACACTACTACACACGAACATATTATTGTGAACATGGTATATAAGTACATTATTATATTTGGCTTTTCGAAATAATTGTGTATATATATATACCTATGCCATTTTAAACTGTACAAAATTATTATTATCGTTTTGATTCGTACTATTATACAATAGCTGCTAGTGGCAACATTGAACATTGACTTTATATAAAAAAAAAAAAATTGCGTGGGCGCGGACTGAGAAAGAACACAACTAAAACACAGACATCACGACTAATTACGAAACTTACGTTAAATAATAATAATAATAATAATAATAAAAATATATATTACATATATAAAACCAGACTAGTAAGCACAAGGCGTCGGTCAAGATGTCTTGTCGTCGCGACAAACAACTTAACGGAGGATTATATAAAATTTTAAAAATAAAGTAAAAAGTAATAGTTGACTTAAATAATAATAATAAGAGTAAAATATAAACACTAGTCTATAATTGCGACGACCGCGGATGAAGACAAGACGCGGAGCGACAGTTCCGAAAATGTGTTTTTTTTTTAGGACGCTCGCGGACGAGATTTTCGATCACATCAGTTCAATTCTTATTTGACAGAAAGTATTTAATTTGCCTGTAAAAAGACAGAAAAAAAACATGAATTAGTCGCCTCGTTATTTGGTTTGTATGTGTGTATAATGTATATATATATATATATATTAAATAAAAACATTTACCAAAAAAATGTAACAGGGTAATTTTCATGGAAGGGACAAAATGAAACTATAATACATCAAACACACACTATATAAAATAATTGTTTTGTTATATTGGTCAGTGGTCAGTGGTACACTGATGATCACAAATATTAAACAAAAAAACAATACGGGGCAGTATTTTTATATAAACTTTAGCCTAGAAAACTAGATACTAGCGTATTTTATTATTTAGAAGAGGGCATTGAAACTCGTCAATTTCTCTGTTGAAAAAAACAACATATATATAAATATATATAATAATTGGCGGCGACGGAATATTACCAAGAATGCAGGGGAATATATTAAAAGTCGGACAAATGTTTTATCGGAAACGTATAGGAACTATCAACAGCATAAATTGTAGGCCAAAACATACGGTGCCGACGAAATATTTACCCTATAAACTATGGTAATTTTCCCCCTCCCCGTCCATTTATGGCGGAGTAGGACTGACTTTTCTTTTAAAAATTATGTATTTTGTTAGTCTAATGCAGTGTTTCCCCAAGGTTTTTTTTTTAAAAATTGAGGACCTTTTTTTGTGATATTGTGCATAATAGTAAAAACAATAATGTAAATTTGAATATGTAAATAAGGTAATGTAATAATAAAGTTAATTTAGTTATTCTAGTTTACTAATATAAAAAATAAGATATTAAACAAAAATACTTTTATGACTATGACTAGTGAATTTATATCTGGCTCGATAGATGTCTGCATTAGTTTCAAATCTCCCTTTTCACATATATCTAATCGATTATAATGAGTTGTTTGTTGAACAGCACTAAAGTATTTTTCGACCAAGTATGTTGACGGAAAGGCCATAATTGGTAACTCCACTTCTTTCCAAAGTAGAGAGTACATCGTTTTTTATTTGAGCTTCAATTCATTGTACTTCTTAATTTATTGATGAATATTCATGCAGTTATACATTTCATATAATTATTAAATTGTAATACATTATATTATATAAAACAAGTGGCAGAAAACGCCCCCTCAAAATTAAAATCACCCACAAGGGGGCGGTAGCCTCCACGTTGGGAAACACGGCTCTAATGTCTAATTTCACCTCAACGTGTAATAAAATAAAACGGAATACATATTTGTATAGTCTATTTGATGTAATAAAACAGAAAAATTAATTTCATATTCAAATACATTTTTTTTCAAAAAATTTGGGGAAATTGCTCAACATTCCAAACGTCATCGCAGAAAAATATATAATCGTCGTTTTAAATAATTACTTCAACAGTAGCTTCGTAGCCGCCTTTGGATTGCATTTGCCCGTGAATGGCGTGCAATCTGGACGATCCCATCTCGACGTCAGACGAACCAATGTGCCCGGTGTGTCTGAAATTTGTGGGCGCCCCGATCATTGACCGATCGATGCGCACTCGTCTCACGTGACGCTTGCCCTATAAAACGTATCATTTTTATTAAATTCCGAGAGGGTATAAGAACAATATTAGTATAATAGTTTTACTACGACGTGCGATTTTATTTATTTAAATATTTTTGTGTCTGATGTAAATTATACTTTTCTACCAGAAATCTTGTTCTAATAAACTTCAGGGGTTGAAAGGACGTGCTGCTACCTCTGGTATTCAATAAAATACCTTTTACAGACGAGTTTCTCAACATTTTTGAGAAAATGATAATTTATCAACTCGAAAATATTCAAACTCACTTTCAAATATATTTAAAAATGCACGTCCTATGTATATAATATTCGAGTATTTGACACGATAACGCCCATGGAGATGCCACACATAATACGAATATGAATTTATTAATAGGGACCAGAGTTTCATATTTGATCAAAACATAGTTTTATGGTAAATAATTTATCTCCTTATGTAACCATATCGTTTTATGTTGAAAAGAAATAAAAGCCATCATCTTCGTCTGTATGAAATTATTTTGGTAATATTCATATGTTAAAAATATAATATTATGCCTTGAAATATCGTAGAAATTATGATTTTAATATTTTATTACAATTACTATAGAAAAATATTGTTTACAATAAAAAAAAAAAATCTTGAACTGTTAACCAGCAATCGCTTTTCTGATTCCAGATTTCCTAATCCGTTTTTTTTGTTGTCGATAATATTTTTGTATTTTTTAATAAAATTACACATTATTTTTAATTTATTCATTAAATTATTAATAGTTTTCGTTAACTTCCTCACCGGTAAAATGTTTCGATCAAAATTTTTTTTTAATTTTGACATTTTATTACTTAAAATTACAAAAAGAAAAATAATAGCGATCACGACTTCACGAACACGATTGACACGGTTTCCGATTGTTATCAATCACAAATATAGTTTTTATTATTGATAATTCAACAATATTATGAAAACATAATAAAAGATTAAATCATATTTAATTATAGGTTTACTTATTTTCCATTGGACAATTCCCAACGTAAATACTGTTTGTAGAACGCATGTTGTTTATCAATAAGATCAATGCATTTGATAACGTTGTCGAATACTTTATCTCTTCGATTGGATATACGGTTTATTATTTCTTAATAAATATTTACTATGTTATTTCAAAAAACACGTGTTATATATTATATATATTGTAAATTAAAAATTATTTTAATTTGCTAACAGGGTTTTATGTCCTATTCCTTTGTCACGAGACAATAGTTGCTATTTTTAGAAATGCAAATATTTTTTCTTTGCTAATTATTTTTAAAATACAATAATATATAATCGAATTTGGTATCAAATCGGATCCTTAATATACACAAATTTAATAAGAAAAAAATAGATTTTTTTGGAAAAGTCGACGAAAATGCAGTATTATTTTTCGTTATAGGAGATAATATTATATATATAACATATTAGGTATTTGATTATAATTATCGGCAAGTAGCACTTTCGACACACACACACGCAGCACAGGAACGGATTGGCATACATTTTCGGCTCGGGAAATTCATTAAGACCAGTCCTCTATGTATGTTTATATATTAGTGATATGACATAAATCCGGATTATCTGAAAATCCAATAAATCCGGATTATCTGAAAATCCAATAAATCCGGATTTTCAGATTTAGAACTCTGAAAAAGTAATGTATGTTTCGAATTCCAAAATTCGAAATTTTGTATTTTTATGAGTAAAAAAACATTTGCCGACTCAGCTAGTAATATATTATATAAATTCGTCTGTAATATGTATGGATTTTTTTGTTATACTTGTTTTTTTAAAATAAATTTCTATTTGTGATATTTTTTGAATTGTAAAAAACGTATTTAATATTTTACACATTTAATGCTATAATAATAATGCTAATAAGATAATAATAATAGTTTATGAGAAATTAAATAATCACAATTTCAAAAACCGAAATTTGGATTCAGATCAAAATCGGGATTTACAATAAATGTCAAATTTCAAATTTCGGAATCCACCGCGATTTGAAAATGACATCTGTGGAGGATGAAATTATTACTCGGTTTGCCTGCAAACATGCAAGACTGGGGAGCTTCACACAAATACAGCTGCCATACAACTCCTCGGCAACTCACAAGACATCAGACGACTCAAACGACTGAAGCCATTTGACTTAGTCTAACTATTAGATTAAGAATGGGGCTGCTTTATTGGAAGTAAAATCCCACAGTATTAATACTAATTTATATTTATAAAGATTCTTTTATCGTTTAAGTAAAATGCCTCTAGGCAATTAAAAAAAATAAAATAAAATAATAATCACCTGTTGGGTACGTTGGTTTACACAGCACGAGAACCACTGTAACAAGACTTCACCAGGCATGTTTCCCGATCGGTATCCTGCCGACATGATGGCGGTGTGCCCGATTGGTCGTCCGCGGATCACACAGCGGCGGTTGAAATTCCTACAAAACAAAAGATGTGAGTTTTTAGTCTACAAAACAAAACGCACGTAAATATAAATAAACAGAACGGTCAAATTTCAATATAAAATATTCCGTTTATATAATAATGATAATAAAACGACAGCCCGATTATCGGAAAGCTAAAATCACGAAGGTAAAAATAAAGTTAGTGAAAATTAGTGTACAAATAAGTTTAATTATCATGGAAATCATGGTATTCTGCAAGGAATCTGATGTATACAATATTCATCTGTGATTTACTCTTTGGTTAAAATTTCCTAGATAATAATGAGATAATAACAACAATGAATGTTTTAGAGAGGAAAAAAATCACGATGCCAGAACAATATTTTATTTAAACTATAACTCAATTATAACCCCTTCAATATACAATTTTGTTAAATTATGCCTTTATTTAAGGCCTCTGGAAATTCCACGAAATGTTCGTCAAAAAAACCTTTCTGTTATTCGGCTTTAAAAATGTAAACATATATGAATTTATTATAAACAAGTTGACCACTTTGCATCGGCCAAAGTATATTTTTCATATTAACATTTTTTTATTTAATTATTTACCATAATGACAAATCTATACAAATTTCAATAGTTTTATTGTCGTGAATCATTTGATAAAATTGAAAAAGTGCTCCGACCGTTTCAAAATAAACTTATTTACGAATTTATACGTATTTTCAATTTTATAAAATCCAACTACTGTAAGGTTCGGTTAGCTATTTACTTAACGTGCATATATAACGTAAACACGTCCACCTTTCCGTCCCCTAAAATGCGTATCAGGGGGCAATAGACTAGTGGAAGTCTTAAAATTAAGGTGTCCATTAAAAAGTAGAAAATAATTTTTACATAATTTAATAAATTTTGTATTAGTTTATTAACCAATAAAAATAATAACCTATTAGGAATGTGAATTTCAAATGTAACACCCTCGCCCCATATATTTTCCTGGCTACGCCACCGAGTCTATAAAACGAAATCAAATCCTTTTTTTAAATGTATTAATAACGGTTTCCACAATTATACTACCCGGTTAATATAATATAATTATTATATGATATAATAAGTTAAATTAATTAAAAATAGCAAAAATATAATTATTACGTGACTAATTATAAATGTACGGACGAACAAAAACTAATTAACGATAATGAAAATGCAAAAAAAAAAAAAAACGTGGTTATGTTGATAGGATCAACCGGTTTTTTAATTTTTTTTAATCGCGTTTTAATTCCAATTGACTACACGGCGCGAGCGTTTTAGTTTAGAAAACGGTTTGATGTATTTAAACCGTTTTAAAGTGGTCGCATGACATAGTATACCGAGTTTTCGGTTAGGTTTGATTTATTAATTTAATTTACCGTTACTTAACGCCATCGTATTATATAATAATATAAACTCGGATTCATACGATAACCGTCGTGTTTCGTTGCATAAAACAACGGTACAACAACAATAATGATAATAATTATTATCGTCGTTCGTCATAAACGCGTTCCGTGGGTAGTTATAATCGTTCGACCGTTCTCTATATATTATAATAATGTGGCGAACTCGTTATTATTTAAATGTCGTGCGCGTACGGCGACAAAACCCGCGCGCCAACAATATATCATTATAATATTATATCATACGACACGTTTGCGTTTGTGTTGTTGAACCTCACGACCGGCGGGAACCAACACAATGGGAGGACGTGGCGGCAACACCACAACCACAACAACACCACAACGACGACAATAACAACAACAACAACAACAACAACAATATAAATGGCCGTGCTATAACGGCACAAACGAGTTGTCGTGACGAACGGGTTACTTATAATATACGTAGCGACGACAGTGTTTATAATATTATAAATTTATGCCGTGCGCGCATACGAGTATTATAATATACGACAACGACTGCGGTGGCGGGTTGGGGGGATAACGACGACCGATCGAACCGAATCGTCCGTGACTGCGTGCACTGGACGAAACGATCACGTAACGACGACGACAGCGAGGCCGAGTTTTGAAGGCGGCGGACGGATTAATAATCGTAAAAAGCGGGCGTCATACTGGTGAAAGTATAGCCCACCGCCGGTCATCCCGTGTCGAGGTGGAGACGTAAAGAGAAAAAAATAAAAGTTTTTATTTATATTTCTATCACGTGTGCGCAAAAATAAAAATACTTGATTTTATTTTAATAAATGATGAGGTATTTATACGATTCGCGTGCTGCACGGCGTAGGCGGCGGCACAAGGGAAGCGCGCGAATTCGAGTAAAAGTGCCAGTGCCGCGCGGCAAATGAACGCGGGAGGCCTTCAATAATCTAGTGAATAAAATGTGCAAGAATGGCAAAATGTCGAACAAATAACTCCGACCAAACCTTGAACAAGGAGGTACTTGATCAATTTTTTTACAGGATACTCTATGTTTGCTCCCAGATGAGAGCGTCAAACGCACACGGAAACCTTTTGCCCGCTGAGAAATTCCCCTAGGGCTCTAGAGCGAACAGTATTTTAACCGAAAAAAATATTACAGCAATCGGCAATACTATTCATGATACGTTTATATATAGTATGGGTTATTCACTGGCCGGTTTTTTTTTTTCCAATGATGTCAGCTAAAATACTACGGGGTTCTGACGGCTGTACAATTATTAACTCGTAACTTAATCAATTCATTCAATTTCGGTTATTTTACGCGTTTCCGGCGGCTTGACGATTTAAGTCGATCGGTAACGAGCCTAAACAGTGGCGTATCCATCGGGTTATAATCGTTTTTTTTCTCTCTTCTGAATGATGGTAAGAATTTAATGTAACCAATAAAAATAATATCATAACGGTAATTTGAAATGTAAACTCACTCCTCCCCCGAAATATTTTCCTGTCTACGCTACTAAGCCAAAAATATACTTTAACAAAAAAAAGTATATATATATACGCGGGGCCCTATTTAGGCAAGGACATTATGGGTACTTGTGCAGGGTCCACCTACTGAATTTAATTATTCTTTTGATTTTAATTAATCCTTAAATTAGAAGAACACCAAAAAAGTATACGCAGTCAAAATTACTAGGGCTAAGAAAAATTGAATGTCTTAGGAATCTTGGAAAACAAAAGGCTAGAAAAAAAAATGTATAAAAATTGTGAAGATTTTGTTGTAATACCTATATTCAAATATTGTTTAATTTGCTATTAAGTATATTGAATAGTTATTATATTTACTAACTATTATTTTATTTACAATTCATAATAATAGGCCAATATTTTCTTCTTTTGCCCCGGGCCTCAAACATTTTTAAATCAGGCTCTATATATATGCTAGGTTAGTATAGTAATTATACTGCTATAACGTATAATTATCAAATACCATTTACCCACAAAACACAGCACATAAAATAATAACGAATACGATTAAACAAGCCCAATTCCGATTTCCGTTTAATATTAAAATACAATAATAATCAAGATTTATAATTTATTATTACGTATATAATACGTCCTAATTAGTAATTATATAGTAATAACTAAAATATATATAAATATATTAGTGTTGAGTCATATATTCTAATTTTTTAAATAGTCGGACAACCGGACTCTGATAATTGAAAAGGCAAAATCCGAATATATTCGAATATCCGGATCGGATATTTATACATGTAGTATTCAGATTTCTATACATTCAAAGGTTTTAAAATATCTATTTTTATTGCGATCCATGAGATAAATTGTATGCGAATTTTACGTATTGCAAAGTAGAATCCGGATAGTTCCAACACTAGTACATATGTAGTATGATGGAAATTGATAATAAAATAATTTAATTTTCTGATTACGTGAAATACCTAATGGGTGTACGCGATATAGAAATTGTTAGAAATTATTTCGGTAAAAACCGCAAAGTCCTTGACATTTCCGGGTTTTCTAGACTTGCGGTTTCCGTTTTAGATAGTGTGCAGAAACTATTAAATCAGTAGATATTCGATTCAAATATCGCGGTTTATTACTGGTCTGGATAATATAATATTATAATATACGATATACCTACAAACACGACGCGCCGTCGTCGTCGGTCAACGAAAAAATAAATAAATCCAAGTCGTACGCAGTGTGTGTGGGGAAGGGAGTGATACGCCCATTCCCGCCTCACCGACATGCGGCTGGGAGTTTTATATATTATTATACAGGGTGTCTCCCAAGAAGATTTACTCATTGCAATATTTCCTGAGATATAACGAAAAATAATCAAATTCTGTTGTATATATATGACTTACAATACTTATATGGACAAGAACTATAAATATTTATCGTATTTATTCTTCTGAAAATGTTGACGTTTCGACTTTTTATTTTCGTTAACCTCGTGATTTTGAATATTTTTTTTTTAGTTTATAGCAAAATAATGTGTAATCTAATACCATAGTAGTGTTTTAAAATAAAATCTCATTTAGTTTTCTTATAAGTTTTGTTTATCAAAGTACTATTATGTAATATCAAAACACTATATTTCTCTAAACTAAAAATAAACATGTATTAAAATTATGAGGTTAATGAAAATAAAAACTTGAAACGTCAAAATGTCCAGAAGAATAAACTATAAATTGACTATTTTCAATTTTTTTTTTAACTTTTTTACTAGACCATAAAAATGTAATTAAAATTTGTAGTTGTTTTCCCTATAAATCATATTAAAAAAAAACCAGAATATGATTGTCTTAATTATATCTCAGGAGATATCACAACGAGTGTAACTTCGTGGAACACCCTGTACAGATTTACAGATGGTATACGACGCCTACTGCCAGCTGCCCGAAAGGTCAAGGAGATTGGGTTTACCGCGCGATTACAATACGCGTCTTGTGTACGTTTGCGGGGAAAAATACACTTTTATTATTTTTATTTTTTTCCCCCGAGTGCTGTCCGACGACAAACCAGCTTCGAGATCTTAGGCGGTTGTCTAATAAAATAAAACACAGAGCACGTAACAATAAAAAAGTGATCCTCGGCAGTTTTAATGTCATTTGTTATAGTTACTCCCATTATACACCAAAGAAATTGCGATTTTTGTTATACGCCGCGTAAAACTGATTGTTATTAAATTATAACATGGTAGGCGGGGAAAAAGAAATCGCACCAATGATAACCGTGAATCAACAGTTCGGAAAGTCTTATTGAAAAGTTCGAGAAAAAACCAACTGGTTCTGCGCGGTGTTTTACCGTTAATAAAAACCCCGGAGCATGCGATTAAATTATAAACCGACAGAGAAGTGTGCAAAAAAAAACACGATTGCCAATTTTACTGGAAGAATATATTCACGCAGATTAAACAAAGGAGTAACAATTTATGTTACCCCGTGTATTCCGGAGTCATACGAGTTCTATCAATTAAATTCAGTGTTGAGTAGTAACGTAACGAAAGTTACGCGTTACTGTAACGGCATTACGTAATTTTTAGAATTGTTTCCTAGTAACGAAAATGTAATGGAAATTACTTTTGATAAGTAATTCCTATAATATAATGCGTTACAGTTAATGTCGGCCGATCGCGTCGCGGTGATGAATGTAAACACGGTAATACGGGTGTTTAAAAATTCTTGAAAAATTATGAAATAAAGAAAAGTTTTTAATTATCAAAAAAATTTGTTCTTTTTATAATTGAACTTATGTACCTCGGCTACAAAGGCTATTATTACACAACTACATTGGTTACATTGTTTTTACATTTATTATTATTATATTTATATGAGGTGGTGAATCTTTTAGGAAATTAATGTTTCGGTTTGCCTGTAGATCCGGCTTCACCTAGTAGGTATACGTTGTATCTGTTCCATGCGTCTTAAAACATTCTGCATTCGGTTATTATATGTTTTACTGTATTTTCTACACCGCATAAATCACACAACATCGGGGGATCGTTTCTGGTCATTAGGTAATTGTGTGTTAGGAATGTATATCCTATACGGAGGCGATTTATGATCGTTTCCTCTACCCTTTTTAGACCAGGGTTTTGCCATATATGTACGTTATTTTTTATCGCGTTTAATTTTGTACTCTGTTTTAGCCAGTGCTTATACCATTTAAAGTAAAGGACCTTTTTGATGTGGATCTTTGTGCCCGCGTATGTAATTAATTTTAGGATTGGGGTGTCTATTGATATCGTAAACGATGATTGCCGACTAATTAACGAATCCGCCACCGGGTGGTCTAGCAGCGCTAAGAGCTCAGTTGCGATGAGCGGAGAATGTCTGTTCTTATTCTGAATAGAGTATAGGTACATCGGCAAGTAATTGTTCAAACTGCGGATCAAATGATGTTTGATAGACGAAAATAATAAAATTCAAATTGTTCAAATGGAGAAATAAAAGTTACAAAATAGACAAATGATGTATCATCAAATTAATACTACATTATGCTTTGAACATGGTAGATCATTTCGTGGTCATATTGAAAAAAAACGCCATGAGCCTTTTTTTTTAATTTAGAAAAATCACTTAAAAAATCGATCCAAATATCCACTATTATGGAATTTTATTTGGAAAAACGTCTAAAATATTCCTTTTCATCATCACAGTATAAATATAATAACATATCTAAAAATGATATACTGTAAGTTTTAATTATACTCAAATATAGTACACGCCAAAAGGAAGAGTTATCCCGGCTAAAATATTATTCTACACACCCTGCAAAAAAATTCTGCGCACGGCTATGGGTATATTGCATAGAACAACTACAGGAAGAGTAAACTATATTAATATACGCTCGTAAAGATACTAAATACGTATCCATTTTGTAAGTAGTTGTAGTAATTATTAGTAGTTTATACGCGTATAATTGCAACAAAAAAATAAAATAAAATACGGTGAAATAATTTTAAAAACGTTGTTACATTATATAATATGTGCTCTGGGATATAAATAGTTTGTAATAATATTATTAAGTGTTGGCTCTTTCAAACAACAATCATGTAGGTGTACAGTGTACACTGTCAGAGCCGCATCTAACAAAAGGGAGCAATATTTTAACTAATATAGATAGACAAATAATAGTTATTAAATATTATATTAATATTATATAAATTTATGTTGACATTACTTACATTTTGTTACAAGGAAGAAAACAATACTTTTTTCTTAATTTTGTTTTCTATACTTTACACTGGGGGAATAAAATCACCAAGTATGAACTCGAGTTTTTTATAATAAATGTTTCGTTCAAAAAAAGGTATTGGTCATTTTCTTAAGGGTGGCAACAGGTAGTATACACTATAGTTTGGTCCCGGGTTAATTTATATAGTACACTTAGTAACTTAGTCAAATACTATAAAATGGCCAAACAACTAATTTGTTAATAGGAAAACGATTAAAAACATAGATAGCCCACCGTAATATATTCGTCGTTTCTTTCATTTCTCGATACATTTTTCACAGTCCAAAAAAAATAAATGACTAAGTTATAATTAATATTACAATTATTAACTAAAGTAATTGTCGATTCTGGCACTATAGTCCACTACATACTATTTAAATAAACCCGAAACCAGGTGTGCCAGATTAACGGGGGCAACCGCGCTCACAGGAAAAATTCCCAGGGCGCTACCGTTAAAATATAGGTTTTAGTCGTATCCAATAATTTGTACGTTGAATATTGAAACAGTAAAATAATCGTTGATATTCATTAAACAATATGGAAAGATGATTTGAAACGAAAAAAAACCTATTTAAAATAAATTTGTTGACAAATAAATTGGAGCGATATTCAAAAAAAAAAAGTCGTATCAGTTTACAAGAGCATTTTTAAAATATGTATTTCTGAAATAATTTTTAGATTGCGTTATTTTCGGTAAGAATGCTTTTTACGCACTTATTAAGCCCTCACAGTTCAATAATAATCGTTCCAGCGCTACTACGTGGGACCCAAATCGGGTGCGCCAAAAACACTTACATAAGAGACGATTTAATAACGAATTCGAATAATAGAGTTTTTTTACCTTTATCGTCCTCGTGTCGTGCGTAATAACTATACGCCAAATGGAATTGTATAACACGACGAATCCGAAACGATAAATATTTCGATACTGTCGAAATGGAAAACGAATAACGCGACAATACACTAAAGTAATGGAAATCGAAACTATCAGTTTTATCCTATTTTGTACCATTACCGCATTAATAATACCGCGTTTTGTGCGTATGCAATTTCATTATCTTCCAACGGAATGACCAAAGTCATTGTTGTCGTCCGTATACATCATCACGATAATATAAAACGATAACGAGATAAAACTGTATAATAGAGTCCAATCGACAATAATTATCCCTAAAATCAACACACTCCACCTATTTCACTGCTTTGTGTGGTGATTTTTTTGTTTTTGTTTCCAATAATTCAATAGAGGCATAATGCAATAGGGGTTCATAGTACAAGCTGAACGTAGGTACATATTATGTCGGCATAGTTAATAATATTATCACTCGCCTGTAAAATTTAACGACACTGAAGTATTATTACGGTATCCCAAACAATATATAACCAACGTAAATAAACAATACGGGTTATCGGAAGTCGTCGAACTATTTCAGACCGATTCGTACATAGACACACGGTGCAACCAGGAAAAAAACACTATATAGTACGACAAATTATTCTGGTAATAATCTAACAAAAATTATCACGAAAATTATTAGCGTTCAGGTATAAATAGTTAAGGAAGATACCTATTACAAAAAATAACACACATTTCTTCAAAATGTACAGTAAAAAGTTTGGTTTTTTTTTTAAATTTTGAATGTAATACCTATTTGAATAATGATTATTAGTTAACAATTATTTTAGTGCATATTTTAGCGCTTATTATCACATTTAGTCTTTATAAATATATATTAAGAGCAATAGAAGCATAAACATGGAGCCTTGAACACATGGAAAACTATATTATTGTGAATTATTTTTATAAAAAGTAAATATCATAAATCGTATTTATTAATTAACTAAATTATGTTTTTATTTTTTAAAATGCTTTTTATAAAATTTCAATATTTTGTATGTTTTTTTCATACATATTTACCAAAGAAATGGTACAAAATGATTTAATACATTCTTATTTTTTTTTTATTATTATTCCTAAATAAAGTATTTGTTTTATTTACTGAATATATTTTTAAATATTTACTGTTCTTTAATTAATGTTATAAGTTGATATCTGTACTTAAGATATTAAGTTTAACTAATTGAGTTGCATTGAAAAGAAAAAATATATAAAATTGCATATATGTTGGGTAAGAGCATATTATAAAAAAAAAATAAGAGCGTATCAAGTGCATACAAATTCGGACCCTACTGATAATAGACCGATAAGAAGAGCATGTTGTAGACACGCTAATCAAGCGTATAGAGCAGATACCTAACGATAGTTTACCGAAAATTGAAAAACAGACGTTTCTCAAAGAAAAATAAACGTCCTCGGTTATAAAATTATACATAATCACCTGTAACCAATTTTGTATTAGATTATTTTTTCTTTTTCTTTAGACCAATTGTCATGGGAATACCCGCAGCGTGAATTCCAGTCTGTCAAAGAGTACACCATTAACTCGTGTTCACAAACGAAAATAATGATGATAACTCTTTTTAAAAGGAAAATCGAAGATGAATAATATAGATTCGTCGTTAATATTCTACCAATTATATACATAAAAAAAATAAATACAATACTATGAATAATAATAATATGCAACGATAAAAATGTATAACAATAGACGTCAATATAATAAACGTCATAATAATTATTATTATTGCTCATTACAATAAAAGCTTTCGGGCGGTTTAAAAAAAAAAAAAAAAATTATTGCTTATAACGTTATCTACGTATAAACCGGATTATAATAATATATCGTTTTTACATTATAATCTATAGATTATTATATTATTATCTATCCCGACGATCACGTGTTATTTTATTATGGAATTCGCCATTCGTAGGTGGCGCGCGGCTGTCCAACAGCCAAATGCCCGCGGAGACAAAAGTTAAAAAAAAAATTGTGAAACAATTACGATTATTATTATTACTAATATTTTAATATACACTACAATACGATTAATCTGTTAAATTAGGTCGTATCATAAATCGCAATAGCCTACATTACAGTATTGTTATAGGTACCTACCTACAGGTTAAACTCAGGGCAATATTAAGGGGAGGGGCACAGGCAGGCACATGCCTAGGGACAGCAAAATATTTAAATAAACTTAATTTTAAAAATGTAATAAAAAAAAAAAAACTCGTTTTATTATAAAAGATTTTTGCAATTTGTATTTTAGAAAAATGCAAATAAATCGGTATAAATATGATAAATTATAACTAATATCGAAGTTTATTGTTAACCACAGACGGCAAACAGAGCGCCCGTGAGCGATGAAGAGTACTCATTCGACAATCAATCCTACTCCTCTTTATTAATCATTAGATTATAATATTGAAATACATACTACAAAACATTAAATGTGTAGAAAATATTAAAGAATCTCGGTCATAGATAAAAGAAGAGTAATATTGATAATTGCATAGGGGGGGAGCATAAATTATATGTCCGAGGGCACCAAAATTATAAATACGACCCCGGTTTTAGTCGTAAAACATAATGATCAACAAACGATATAACTTATTTAGATATATATTTAACATAATAATTTATAATTCCGGGGGGGGGGGATTATCGTAATTTATATTTTCCACAAAAAACACAACCAAGACAATCAAAACAAAAACTTTTATTAAAAAAGAAAGTAAAGCGAATGGACAGACAAATGGAAAAACGGAACAGGATATGGTACGATAATAATAATTTCTGTCTGTACCCTTGACACGAGTATACGGGTCGTCTAAACGAACCGGTTTTTTACTCACGTCTATAACTATATTAAGATAATTTTTTTTTGTTTTTTGTCTCTCTCCCTCTCTCTTCTTTTATTACACGTCTATTGTCTTAATTTTTTTTATATACCAAAGTTTTTACAACTCGATTCACAATATAATAAAAGCGTAATAAATTTACGTTTTACTTTCTCTTATACGAGTTATATATATATATATATATATAAAACGATATTGCCAAAATGTAATATGGGGTTGCTTGCAAACACAATGTTATTTGTATTTCTATAATATATACTACACAATGCAAATCGATAAATTGCACGTTTTTAAAATTTTTTTTTTTTGCTCGTTCGAAAAATGTTTGATAACATTCAAACCGGAACGTTTATATTTATTATAAACGCGAAATGTAAATTTAAAACGATTGATTAGCGATCGCAAGCGACGGACGGAAAACCTTTCTATACCGTTCGTAACAATATATTATACAAGCGACCAATATGGGCATTTGTTACTCGATAATTAATACAATACGTGCAATAAAGTAGGTACACGTTATATTGTTGTCGTCGTATTATATTCGCCATGAGAATGAGCAATCGAATACGAAGAGACCGTCGCACTACTCCTCCGCCGACGGTAACGTATTTTCTACTCGTACGCGTAGCGTTGGGGCAAATTGATCGTGATTGCATTTTCCAGAGCCGGCCTTAGAAGGTAAGGCAGGCAGGGTCTATGTCCGGGGCCATAGAGAAAGATAAGAAACAAATACTGACTTATACTTTGCACCGCAGGCCACCGTTGTAGACGGAAAGTTGTAAAGGTATAGGATAAGGAGGTGAATTTAATTTACAATATCTGTGAGCGACGATAAACGATTGGTTAACTTGGCAAAGTTTGGTAAACTTTTTTTTTGTTGATATATTGCAATTGGAAATTGTACAACTTCGAAATAAACTCTATCATTTTCTGTGTTATTTCGTCTTAATTTGTTGAGCACTTTTATAGAGCTGATAAAGTACATAAATTGTGAAAACAGCGAAATGCCAATTGTGATTGATACGATATTCGTATTAAAATTCGATCCTTATACGATTATAGAAAAAAAAATGTATTACAATACGCCCGACCTTTTTATTTTTTGACTACCGCGATTACAACTTATGATGAACCTCGTGTAAAATGTTCAAGTATTTCTGCTCGGCTAAAACAATTTCATCTACATTAAACTAAATAAAAATTTGAAAATTTCCAATACCTAAAAATAGCTCAAAAATCATCAGAATGATTTGAATATTTTTCCACTCCTAAAGAAAGAATTAATAATATTAATATTATGTCAATATAACAAGACTCTGCGATTATGTTAACCAAATTACAACAAAAAAACCAAATCAAAAATAAAGAAACCGACAAAAAAATATCAAAAAATGACCTTCCCAACTAGACACAAACAAATAAAATAAAGTTAACTCAACTTTCAGAATCGAAAATATTAAATTCCAAACGGTTCAAATTGAAACACAAATATTATATTATGTGCCAAATTTACGATTTTGATATTTTGGTATCACTGATTTAAAAAGAAAATTAATTATATTTCCTATCGGAGAATTAATAAAAAATAAAACCTCTCATGTGTTATCCACAATAAATCTTGTATTAACCGCTTATATGTAATTGAAAATTCTATCAAAATTACATTAGAGGTTTTTATATGTAGCGGTAGGTATAGTTCTTGCATGACATGTCCACATGGGAGATATTAGGTCATTTTGTGTATAAAACCAAGTACCTACATCCAATGTGACATTAATATTACCATTGAAAAAACCTTCTATGTGACATTGAAAAAACTATGAAGATTTGGCAATAAATATTAACTAATAAAACTTCCTAGGTGATGGTGAAACGTTGACAATACAATATTTTTCCATAACTATTGAATTTTTCACTTTTCTTCAAAATAAGGTTATTTATGATATGGTTTTAAAATTTGTTCATGTCAATCTATGGTAAGTTGTTTTTTGTTTTTTTGTTTTTATGAAAAATCGGGTTTTAGCACATCGGAGGTTTTTCCGTGAAGACGACGATATTATGTCTCATTGTCTTTTTTTTTGATGAAAACGTTAGCGCGGACAAAATAAAAACACATAGGATTGACGTATAGAGAATAAATTCTCCTATATATATATATAGATACATTCTGATATTTGTTTGGCATACCGAATATGGTAACAATGTCGAATTAAATTTACCACGGATACAATATAATGACACAAGATGGCTACGTGACGATATTCAGGATCCGCGCAGCGGTTGATAATAATAACGAGAGGGGGGACGGCGCACAACCGCAATATATTCATAACAATTTTTATCGTCCATTACCGTACACTGAAGTATTTATATATTTATATATAAAATTCAACTAGTTCGTGGGGCGGCGGCCCAAAATTCCAATAAATCCTACTACACGTGTAGTACCAACAATAAAATGTTTATTGAACACGTGTATTGGGTTTTGTCGGTAAACCGCACAAGGCTCAGTGCAGCTGAAAACTGTAAACCCAATCGTCAAAAAATATTTTAAGAAGACGTCACAGCGGCATTTCCCGTCTCTGTCTATCTAACGGGCTATATAGCAAATTACGTTGTACTCGGAACGTACATTGTAGCTCAGAGTTTGAACGCAAATAACAAAATTTAAAGAGGAGAATATTTCCGAGGGTTCAACATAGCTTTTTCTTAAAATATAATCATATAAAAAATCTATTTAAAAAAAAAAAAAAAACAATAACCCCAACATGAATACAACTTTTTTGTTTGTCAGTTTTTTTTTTAGAAAAAAAGCTACGCACAGCCCTCGGAAATATTCTCCTCTTTAAATTTTGTTATTCGCATTCAAACCCCGATACTTCAAAATGAAAACAACTTATTGTAGCGAATGTACAGATAAAATATTGAGGGTATCTATATACCTATCTATAATGATTTTCATAACCCGGAAATGTTCGATAATACTGTTTATTATGATGTGTTTATTATAAATTTATATTATATTGTTATAATCTTAAGTATAATTAACATTTAACAAAAAGTAAAAGAAAAACATTTCAATATGTTCAATCAAAAACTCTTATCCATTATCACGTAAATTATTGGTATGGAGAACAGTGCTCCCACTGCAAAACACGCTATGTTCCATATCAATGTATTTTAATATAATAAAATATGCTAATAATTATAGAATAATTTTATTTGATAATGTGTTATTATACTAGTATAGTTTAGAAGTAAAAAACACCTATAACCTTTACATCTAGAGATCAATATGATATTAATTAATTTACGGAAAATATTAAAATTATAAGTACTGTTCAATGGCAAATATAAATAATCGAATTACTAACAAGTACCTAATGACTACCTAACCTAAAATAATTTTTTTATTAAAATACCTAATACATATTTAAATAGTTTTAATATACAATTGAAAAAAATATCTATTTTTATTTTTTATATCCTGTAGTGACTCACTTTTTGTTTAAGTTTTGACTGGTTTGACACTTATGTACTAATCGAGTTATGTTTATGAAAAATAAATAAATATACATTTATATATTGGAATTTAAAAAAATTAGATTATGTTATATAAAATTAACACAATTTATGTCAAACTGATTTTTAAAATCATACAAAATTATACAAAAACGATATTATTTTAAATACAACTTATGAATAAAACACAATTTGAAATAAAAACATAAATATAAGTATTTTGTTCTAAAATAAGCATTTTATATATATTTTTTTGTGCCTTCATTATACAAATGTTCCCAATAAAAAAAATCATTCAATTATTCCACAAATCAAATTTGGTCATAACATTATCCCCCAAGACATTTTTTACCAAATACAAGGTATTTATAATATATTATACAATAACCTATCAATTATCACCATATAAGTAATAATAATAACAATAAAAACAATTACCCAAATATATTACATTCTAGTGTTTCTACGATAATTATTCCAGAAAATTAACATAAATGTTTTTATACAAAATATTATAAGAAATATAATATATTATTATTATTATTATTATAATTTATAAGAAATTTAAAAAAAAAGTGCATGATATTATGCATTATTATGATGCTACAAAGTGATACTTAATAAAAACTAGTTGTATTTAAACATAATTGTTTCATATTATATTTTATCATTTTTAACAGAATATTAGATATATTATTTTATTACAAATGTAAAAATACACATATATATTTGTATTTGCTAATGTCATTTAGTATTATCACTACTGTTACGCTATATTTTAAGACTTAACATTATAATATTATATTGTTGTGTACTTGTGTACTAAACTACAATTATATAAACTAATATGCACCAGCATTATTTAATCTATTCTGTGCCAGCACCACTATCATCTATACAAATAAGTGATCTAGAGTTCAACATTGCAATCAGTATTCACTTTTCTCTACTTCAAATAGTTAAAATATAAAATAAAATTATTATCATACTTTTATTTAGAAAATAAATGGACGGAAACCATTAAAAATATTTTGACATTTAAAATTAATCTGATAAATATTAATACATTTAAATGCATTGTATCATAACATATTATACCATAATATATTGGACATTCACTGTTTATACCAATTAATTTTACAATAACAGCATAACCATTGAGTAGGTATAAAATAAACAAAATGTGTATTGATATAATAATACATATATAATTGTATTGTATTATAATTTATAACATTTATAACCTACCTAATGAATAAAACAATCAATAATTGATAAACCACATTTAAAATTAATTTATAAATTAAAAATAAATAAATTTATACCAATAGATAAAACAGTTAATATATCGTGCAATATGATATATCATGCAATATTATCCAATGATAATTTCTCATAATAACCTAACAAAATTGAATATATTCCAATATACTTAAAGTATGGATACTGATTCACAGTGAAACACTGACTAGAATCCTTGGTGGTTAAATACTAACTACTTTTGTCAATGTCCTAATGTCTGATTTTAAATTATTGATTTCAGTGAAAGTATATTGTAAAATATCAGTAGTCCAATAATAATTTTGAACTTTTTTGACAAAAAGGTCGTTAAATGTTGAATATACAAACATAATAATGATATTTAAAATCTAATCATTAGACAAATTATTTTGTATGAATATTCAATTAAATAACAATTTATGACATTATATTGATAATGATTGGATATTGTATCCGGCCAGATGTACTTTGCACTATTGATAGGCAACTGGAGTAATTATGAAATTTGGAATGTATTGAATTATAAAATAAAGAGTAATTTAATTACTGAAAGTCATTATAATCAAAAAAAGATTCTGATCGGAGTAGTATTAGTTGTGTTATTCCCCTTGTAGCCAAAGTAACCCATAAATCAACAAAAATAAAACTGATGTATCAACAAAAAAAAAAAAAAAACAGCAATATTTAGGACAAATTAATGGAAGTAATAGAAACATTAAATATTAAACATTTTATGTGTAAGATAATTTAAAATAAAATTATATAAACTATATAGTGACGTGGGCATTTATTAATCTACACAAAATTACTAAAAATAAAATATGAAAAAGTATCTACAAAAATATCCTAGAGTTATATTTATTTTAAAACTTTAAGACATAATAATATAAGTAAGTAGTGATATAAATAGATGCCAAAATATAAATATCCGTAGACATAGAAATATTTTTGTTTGAGATTTGTTATTTCAGTGATTTTCTTCAATTTAATATTTACCATTAAAATAACGCAAATTAAAAATGATTTGTTCAGTTTAAAAAAAAAATCATAAAAAAGGAACATAATCAAACAATAATCTCCATGCTTAAATAAACAATAAAATATAAGTCATGTCATAAAATATTAAATTACCTACCTAATTCTTATTAGTTATACAAACACAATATGATTACTTCAGACTTGTAACTACCATAAAACAACGGGCTATTTACTAATATTATACTTTACTACTTAGTTTACTTTAAAATAATAATTGTCATCAAAATTTAAATTTAAATTACCTACAAATTATATTAGAATCAATAAAAAGAAAATAGAATAGTACCAAATACACCATGTGTAATATTGTATGATACTAAGGATGTCCAAAGTAAAAAAAAAAAGATTAATATTTAATACTCGTAACAAAAATGACTGAAACTGCTCATAATACTCATAGTAAGTGGGAAGTTGAAAATATAGGATATATTGTAGGATAGTATGTAAGTACTAAATATTAATAAATCATAACAAAATAAAACAATTTTAAGCGGAGCCAATAAGATCCAAAACATTTTAGAGTTTATCTATACTATTGTTTTGGATGCCTACGTGGACTATGTTTATTATATGTATGTAACAAATATTATAAACAAAAAATTGGTAAATAATTATAAATAATTTACAATTTAATTTTAAGAATATGCATAATCAAATTTATATCTAGTAAGAACCTATTATCAAAATTGTATTATTATTGGTTTTCTTTTAATAACTAGAAAATTGTTATACTTTATGACACTACAGTAGTTGATATTTTTTAACATAAGTAGTGATCTGATTTAATTAATTGTGATTTACAACTGGTTAAGAATGGCGAGGAAATCCAAGAAAAATCGCACCATGATTAAAGTAATAAAACACAATTAAATATAACTGCAATAAATTAATGGAGTATTTAAACACACTATATAAGAACTGACCATTATAAAATAAAAAGTATATAACCGTACCTATATTAAATTATAGATTAGTAGACTACTATTGTTATAGGTAGATAATAATACCGCTGATTCTAAAATAAATAATTTTATATTTCGGAGCATATGATAAAAAGCAAGTTAATTTTATAAAAACAGGAAGATGAAACTGCTGTAATAATTGAAAGAACTAAAAAATTAAATACAAATATTTTTTCAATATCATGATCCATTCTCTATCAGGAAGATATTCCATCAAGGTTTTTATTATGAATCAATAAATACATAGGATGAATAACTGGTTAAATGCAAAAATGAAACATGAAAACAAAATCGGCCATGCAACAAAAACTACTTGTTTTAGTTATGGTCTAGGCAGTCAAGGTCAAATCATTTAAAATGAAACGGGTCAAATATACAATAAATGAGAACCAATCATTGTGCATTATGTCTCAATAAAAACGATTGTTAATAACATTAACCAGTTCTTATGGATAACTCAGAATGCCATTGCACTAGTGCTTAGTGTAAGAACCTAGTCAGAACTTGTTTTTTTTTTTTTCTATCTGCAAAACTGAAACTGGGTCGAATCTTGACAGTAAATGAGAATAGGCATTAATATGGTACCTTATAGTAATATAAAAATGATTTAAAAACAAAACGATCACATTTAACATTTATTCAAAAAATTAATGTTGATAGTTCCGAAAATGTCAACATTGAAATCTAACATTTCTAATTACTAGTTTATTATTATATTGAATATTCTTATAAAATACAGTAAATCAATAAATAATATGAAATGTTTTTAAAAAAAACTATCTAATAACCACATTTTTTATCAGAGTGGCCATGTCTCTATTATATTCACATTTAACGACTGACCTCTAGACATTATCTCCGACAAAAGTTTACCTTCTGAGCAATGAACAATATCAAAAGCACATCAAACATACAGTCAAACTATTAACTCATAACAATACAATTCTGATACATATAGCAAATTGCCAGCAATAATATTCGCGAGATTGGAAGTTGCATACAAATAAAAAAGAATAAGACAACAGACATATTTTGTAACTGATGTAAAAGGTATGCAATTCTACTAGTCGAGAAAATATATAAATAAATCTCTTATTTTTAGTTAAGTAGGTACTTAATTAACTATCCTTAAAAATATTTCTTTACAAAACTCATGGCATTCAATTTAACCAGGAATTTAACACAGGACATAGGTAGTTACACCATTTAACAGTACAAAAACTTTAAAAAATATCTACACATTTTATATTTTGTTGGTAGGAGGATAATGTGGATAATTTGAGGGTTTCTATTATATAGTAGCACCTACAGAAGACCTGTATATACTTGTGTTGTTCATCTGTTTTATAAATTTGTTGCAAGGTTTTTAAATATTATATTTAAACAAAATACCTTTGACAAAAAATATTTAAACTGATGAAACCGATAAAGAAATGGTATATTTCATATAACAAAATTAAGAAAATAATTTAAAATAAAAGTTACCTAGTAACTCAAATTGACAACCACTTGGTGATTATGAGTTAATGGTATCAACTACTACCTAGGTCTTATATATCTTATATTGTCTATAAAGTATAGACTGTGCGTTTAATAAGTATAAATTAATAATATTAAACACTGTTAATGAGTTAATGCTATGTTCAATATACTTACCAAACTAAATCTAATTGGTACTTGTATAATGTGGATACTTATATCAAAAGCATAACAAATTAGAAATTGTGTCAGCAATTAAGAGGCCTTTTAACTTGATTAAGTAAAAAAAAAATCATGAATGGATATTCTTATAACTAGGTTTCTACCATAAAAATATAAAATACCATAGGCATAAACATGGTGTATGTTATCAACTCTGTGATTAAGAACCTGACATACATACATTTATGACTTATCAGTCAATTTATGTACTTAGGTATAATTGGTCAATTTTGAACCTATAATATTTTATACTGTCGAATGGCATTTTTACATTCAAAATTTCAAACAAACTTTTTACTAAATTAATTTGGTATAATATACTAAGCGCATATCCAGAGAAATTTTATCGGGGGCCGACATGTTTTTTTTTCATAAATACCATTCTGAGGTCCTAGAGCCCGTCCTACTTGTATTTAAAACCACTGTTTCTCAGATATTTTGCAAACCCCTCATAATTACGACCTTATAACATACCTAGATAAATACATTTATAATACGGGATTATCTGTACTGTGTGTGTTTACCACTAAAATGAACACCAATTATCAACACATTGGTTATATAAATACGAGATTGGTATAATTTAGTGTATGTCGATAAACTTTCAATGATGAAAACAACAAATATACCAAATTTAACGTCAACAATATTTGATCAATTAACAAGGGTTTGGACGGATACGACAGTATCCGTTTAATAGTAATGAAATAGAACGTTAATTATGACTCCATTTGGACAACAGTTGTTACATTATTAATATTTACTATCGTAAATTCGTACTGAACAGAACATGGGCAACGGCTTAAGACACTACAATAATACCAACGAGAAACAAAATCAAATAAAAACAAAAATAAAATAAGGTCTTATAATGCGGTTTCCATACGTACTGAAACGATTTGTCCTCCGTGCAACGATTGTATTATTATTCAACTCTATGGTCCCAGTGTGAAATATTTTTGTCGTCGTCGGGTTGTCGACCGTTTTACATCATTGGTATCAAAAAATCGACCTTTATCGATTGGCACACGCGTCCGCACAAAAAAAAAACAAACACAAAAAAAAATAAACAAAAGGGAAATTATTTACACCGGGCACCACAGCGAGATAAAGTGACAAACGAGAACGTGACTATTGCGAGACTGCTGCGTAGTGTGCGGGCGTTCGGGCGTCGGTGCAGACGCGACCGGTCGCCATGGACCAACGCCGTGAACCGGGCTATAGTAGCGCCATCTCGTAGCCGGTTACAACCACAATTTTGTGTCTTGTCTCTTTTTTTTCTATTTAACTTGCTCACGAAGTATTCTTTCAAAACTTTCCACATTTTTACGCCATATGACTAAAATGTATACAATTTTTAAAAAAATTCCATGCTTATGCAACGAACTAGAAAGCTAATAATAATGACAATAACGTTAATAGCATACACAAAAGTGAACAACTAAACTTGAAATACTAGTATTATTACTAATATTAAACTTTTGTCGAAAATTTAAAAAAAACAAGCAGTTCTAAAATGTTACATTACCGTTTTGTTTTTTATCAATCTTATTTTTTCGGGGTGATACCACTACCCATTTTCATGTAACGGTTTTCAAATAGCAACTTTTTTTTTTTTTGGTTATTGCAGCCTACGGGGGAACTTTACCCAATAAGGCAATCCTTCCCTTTCAAATAGCAACCTAGCTATTATATTAAAACTTCCATAATAGTTTTAGTTTAAATAAATATCGGTGTTGGAATTTTTAATTTCTGTCAACACGTCGACGAGATATTCCAAACTTTTAATGAGTTCATCGTTTTGTGGTCAATGGGAGAGTACCTAGTAGTAGAACATACATAATTTGTTTCTTAACATTTTCCAAAAATCGTTAATACACTTTCCAAGATAATGAGTCTCATGTTTAGTTGATCACCCTGTATATATTTAAGCACGAGGACCGCTTTTAATACATATTTATGAAGATTAACACAAACACATCGAGTTGTTATCGCAAATTAAGACCATTCTTTTATATGCATTTTATAAATAGGTATAGGTACCTAGTCAATGGGTTCACTATACTTAATGTGTGATCTTTTTATTAATTTGTTTAATGTCTGTGGACCTAAATTCGCCGGAGCATAAGGGCTTAAAACTGATTTAAAGTAGTAAATTTCTAAATAAATGGGCATAGATTCCGCCAATCAACAAAAAGAAAAAAAAATTTTAAATAATGCAATCGTTATTAATAACAATATTCAAAATGTTTTCAGAAAAGGTGCTGCACTTAAAAATCGGAGTAAGATTTCTGGTAGAAATATTACAGAAAAAAAAACCACTTCACTTTAGTCAGAATTTAAAATGCCGCTTGTTCAAAACTGTACTACGTCTAGAAAATGATAATATAAGAGTTCTATGAAAATTGCAGATCTCTTAGATAAATTTTCACTGAATTACAAGAAAATACCAACATTGAAACGAACAGAAACCATTATTCTGTAAATGAGTACCCCATTTTTGCCGGTTTCCTTGTCTAAAAATGAAATACAAATTAAAAAATAATTTTCTAAGACACCAACTAGACAAAATTTGCTAATAGAAATTACTTCTGAAGTTAAAGATTTATAATCTAACCTAAGGACTCCTATATATCTGGCCTTCTGCAGCAATCTCAACACAGCAATCTTAAGCGACATAATCTTTGGTAAACCAAATAAATGATCCTGTAAGTCCAAGAAACTTTCTTACTAAATGGGGATCTACCAAAAAAGGGTAATCAGCAATCTGTTGAATATTTGCAACTCCTGTCCACTTCTTATGATAAAACCAAGAAACTCAATCTGTTTAGTCCCAAACAAATGTATAAATATGTGTTATAAAATAATATGTGATGATAACATATTAACCATATGTAGGTATGAATAAATATTAAAAACAAATAAATTAAATGGCAAAATATTATGTTGTTATATTTAACAAAAGCTGAAAGATAATAATAATTTCTTTAAATAATCAGATTCATTAAAATAAAATAGGAATTTAAAAATTATTAACACATAACAATCATATTTTTAATACAAATTGCATAAAATATATTACATCAAATCAATCATATTAAAAACTATAATTCTATTTAAGGTGTATATTGTTTACCCTATTCTTTGTCCCGCATTATAACTGACACTATATAATCATAAACATACATATCTTAATCAATTACAAAGAAATTATTTAATAATATGTTACAAAATTTAAAATTGTTATAAGAATAGTTTTTTGGCAAATGTTTAAAAATATATTACATTATAGAGAAATGGTTGCTGAAATATATATAATTTGAACCAACAAATAGTTTTTAATTATTGTAATATTTGCTGCATAGTATATTATTTTCATCGGTTAAAAAATATGCTCTAAATGGTTTCATCATTAATAGTGTTGACAAAAATGTATTATCTGGCCATGAATTCTCTACTGTTATATCACAAATATTCAGCCACTTGCTGTCTAAACAAAATTTAATCATCATATGTATATTTTGTTAAATAATAAATAGTAGTTTAGGCAATTACCAGCAAAATCTACCTTCAAATTGTGGCATATTTATTAGTTTTGTAACATCTACTACAAAAAAATGTATTTCTTGAATATGTGAATTGTCGATAAATTCAATATCTACAACAGCTATTTTTTGTAACTGTTCTACAGCCATTCCATAATAGCATTTTAAATATCTAAAGCAAAAAAATTACCAAGTTTTAACAATTTGAAAAAATAACAAGTAAAAAATGTATTTTAACTAACTTAAGAGCTACATTTTCTATAGACTCTCCATTTCCGACCTGTTTGTGATTTGTTAAATATTTAGATTCTTCAATGTTGTTACACCGAAGGATTTGATGTTCTTTTTTAATAACAAAATTAACACAAATTTCCTTGGACTTTTGTACAGAATGTGATAAAATTATAATGGTATTATCTAACATAGTATCATCATTTAGATAGTGAAAATGAGCTTTAAACGGAATTTGTTTCCATATCATTGGAAACCAAAATTTATGATCAATCCACATTTCATCACACGGAGCATTTACTATTTTGAACCACTTTATTGGTGCCATTTCTACAATAAATATAATTATTAACTTGTTAAATTAAGTGTAAACAAATAAGCATAATTCATAAGATATTGTTATCTAACCATCAGATTCAATTATGTCACCACTAAAAAGCTTACACGAATATATATGTCCTTCCACTAGTTCTTTTGAACCAGTATATTCAAATTCTATAATACCAATTTTGTCCATAGAGATGACATCTAATCCACACTCTTCTTTTACTTCACTGAAAATAAATACGATTTTTATTATTTTAAATGTTATAATTCATATAAAAATTGTTTTAAAAACAACATACCGTATAGCAGCATCGTCAATTGTTTCATTGGGTTCTACTTTACCACCAAAACCATTCCATTTTCCTTTACCCATTCCGCGGTTTTTCATGCCTAGCAAAATCTCATCGTCTTTTAATATCATTGTTAATGTCATCAATTTACGAGTGTAACCTTCAAGTGTAGGATATGACAACATATTTTACTAGGCAAAAAAATCAAAAGTATGTAAATGATTTTTTTTTTAATATTCTGCTAATCAACGAAAATTAGTAAATGAACATAATATTTTGGTGTTGTTCAATGGATTTAAACATATTTAATTTTAATTTTCTTTAAATATAATGAATTCGGTCTTATAACCAAAGTCCTTGTTTTATAACCCAAAGCTGAATGTATTCGGCCCGATAAACTTCAATGACTTACGTGCGAACGCGTTTAAAAATTTTAATTTGAAACACAGAACAATTTATTTAGAAACAATAATTATATAAAACAAAATAAAATTCGAATTTAAATAAATGTTGGTACTTTAGCAAACAACAGTCATGTGCCCGTGTATATGAAATCTAAACTATAAATCTTATCACATACGTACGTATCATAGTACCAGGGTTTATTCGTGTAGACGAGAGCACGGACTAATAGCGTTTTCCATGCGATTACACTCGTATACTGCATGTATGCAATTGATAACACACTACACGCGTGTACCTGATAACGGCGCTATACTCATGTACGATAATATGAAGTGGACCATGTGACCTGTGACCTTTTCTACTTTACGCAGTTAAAATACATCATTCTATACATTTTAGCTATTTATTTATTATAACAGATGCTTTTGCATTTACTCCATTGCATATTGCTTCTTTTTGTTGAACTGAAGACTTGGTTAAAATCTAAGATGGGCGAGGAAAGATTAACAGGTTCGGCACTACTTAATAAACATAGACGTCCAAGTAGTCATAGAAAGGTTTACATGTGAAAAAAAAAATTAATATTGTTTTAAAATTATTATAAATATTTTTATATATATATAAATTTGTATACTACTATAACGTTATCGATATAATAGAATAATAATTATATTATTTTTACAATTTAATTTAATTAACATTTAAAAAAATGTTCCAACTACAGAACACCCACTCACCCATAAATTTTGTTATGAATCACGTGATTCAAATATATCTCCTTCGAAACGCCACTGGATATGGTTATTCACCATGACAATCCAATAGTCGGTGCGCCCATGCACGTGGTTATTATCCTAAGAGGGCGTGCTACCATCGTAATTCGAGTGTAAAATCTGTTTTGCACGGGAAAAAAACTACCCAAGCTATAAATCCAATTAAGAAACCAAATTATTACCATAAAAAAAAAAAAAAGGTTAATTTGCACTACGTTGGTTTTAGTTTTTCGATACCAAAAATACCAAAACAATTATTATTATTATAAAATCTGATAATTTAAAGTATTTCAAACTGAAATAACTTATTCCTTTGTAGCAATATTAAAAACCTAATATCAACGTTGCACAGTGCACTATCCTTTTTCTCATAGTGAACATTTGATTTCTTAATTAGGTTAATAACTCTAGAGTAGTTATTTCCCTCGCGTTTATTCGTTAATGTTTTTAATTTATCTCACAATTACACATTAAATACTCGTGATAAAGACACGCGACCACATTTGAAAGCGAATTTGAATATTTTTGAGTTGATAAATTTTTCTTTGCAAAAATGTCAAGAAAATTGCCTATACACAACTCCTTAAATACCAGAGGTACACTCGACGATAGATAATAGTAATTAGTATACAGACTATAGATTCACACAAGTGTCCTACGAACTACAAAGTATACCTACATAATACATATAACACATGGGCTGAAAAGTCCCGGGTCTAACACCATAGATGGCGTTAGTGTTTTGTAATTCACCTCATTTTTGTTGGTACTAACCTGCAAAAGACAGCTGTTAAAATTTCATGACAATCTGTTCGTTAATGTGTGAGTTATTGTGCTTAGAGTGACGCTGCTACTTTTGTGATTTTCAAAATAATGGACCAAAAACAATTTCGTGTTTTAATTTTACATTGCTTCTTGATGGGAAAAAATACCGTTCAAGCGAAGAAATGGCTTGAAAAGTGTTATGGGGACTCCGCTCCATCAGAAACAAAAATAAAACGTTGGTATGCTGACTTCAAACGTGGTCATAGAAACACTGATGATGCAGAATGCAGTGAATGATTCTGTTGCTCTTGATGGAGATTATGTTGACGAATAAAGTCAATGTTTAATGAAAAAAATGTTTTCTTTGTTAGGCCCGGGACTTTTCGGCCAATGTGTTAGGTATGTGCGTGTTTCATGGCGTATTTAAAATTAATAATTAGTACCAAAAATGGTGTTGTTATCGTGTTATAATTTACTGACGATAAAACAATATGACGTAGTGACTGTTGTCGCAAAATATCTGCATGTCATAATATTATTGTCGCCCGCACGCAGTGTGTCGAATCGCCCACGCAGCTACATTGAAAGGCGTATTATAGGATTCCTGGGGAATAATATCGTTTGGAAAGTATTAAATTCGGGAAAAATTAGAAAGGAGAATATTGTATTTGTAAATATTAAAAGTGGGAAAACTGCCCTTTAAATCGTACCCATATTAACCTATATTGTACCCTATGATCCAAGACCCAACGTATATACTTATGATGTCATTCAATGTTTTTTTGCCGGTTGCCTATATAACCCCCGTCGAAATCGCGAGCGCCGATATCCTCGAAAGATCCTATTTCTATATTCCGTGGTTCATTATTGATTTCAAGAATACTCAATTCTTATATATTACGAAACTCAAGTTTATTACGTATCTGATTCGTGAGAGAGCAAATGACTATGAACACTGGCGTTCACTGTTCTTTTAGTGTTCATGAGTAACGACAACCAGCGCTGCCGTAACTCTACAACGCAGAGTTTATAAATTTAGCGTTCATTGTAATTTTAATTCGACGTGAAAATTTGCTGTTTATGATAATTATAAGATGTTTTCAACACGTCCCGGGGGCACAGGAAATACCGATTTCTCCGGGTTACAGTTAGAATCACGCAGATCATAGATCAGCATCGTATTGCGATTGTGCGGCCCCTTAGATATTAGATGCATACAAAATTACCGATATAACTTGATTTATTATCAGGTCTATGAATAAAATGATACGCAATTTTTTTTTAATTTGGGACAGGCATTACTCAAAATTACTCATCATTTGATTATTGTGTTTAGCTTGTCCCGGGACCAATATTACAAACCGTCGAATACGTCTACACGACGTCATCACTGTGACCCTGAGTGCTTTCTTGTAACGGGATATTTTAACCCCCGGTAAAAATATACAATAGGATATTTTTATTTCTCGGTAAAAATGTCCAATATAATGCACCGAAAAGGGTCAATATGTTCTATGTTATTTTTACGTCTCCGGTAAAATGCACATAGGGGGTAAATAAATCTCATGATATTTTTTACGAGGGGGGAGTGGTGAAATTTATTGAGGTAAAAATATACTGCCACACCGGCCATCGTCGCCGTTGCCTCTGTCGTTCATTCATAAGTTTATAACGGGGAAAACAACGATTATTATTAATAGTTGTAGTACGGGGCGTGGCTGGAGGGGTATGATGATGAAGAGGAGGACGTACACGAGGATGTGGTACCGCGCGCGTTATCTTTTCCGTAATTTTACAGTACGCTGCACGACGGTCGCGCGAAACGCTATACATTGAACGCTCGGCTCGTTCACATTTACATCACGTTCGCGTTACAACACTCATCCCGCTCTGCACTTGGCATACGCGCGCGCGCGCACCGTAACACGAATACACACGCGCACCGTAACGCAAATACACACGCGCACGCACGCATATAGACAATAAAAATATGTTGTTACAATCTATTGCCTATAGTATTGCTGGCTCTCGTTATTGTGTGTATTCGTTTACTCGGTGATACGACTGTTCGGCGTTTCGCTGCCGCCGCCGCCGCCGCCGTCGTCGTCCTGGTTTTTTTCTTTACTTCTCCCCGACTTTTCTTTCGTTTATCTGCACGGTCGCCCGCATATCATGTCCGTCGTCGTCTGACCGGAGTGTGTGAAGACATAACGCGCAAAATAATAATATATTCCCTGCGACGCGTCCCGTATCAACAGTTGTCATCAAGGTGAGTAGTCGCCGTTTTTTTCTTTAGCTTTTTGCTTTTCCTAAGACCGCAACAGTGACTGGCACTGTATCCTCCTACCCTGACTATACCGTCACTGGAGACCCGAATGTTGCGGCGGGTGCCCTGACCGGTCGCCAACAAAAGTTAATTCCCGACCGTCGTCCTTCGACCTTATCAATTATTGTATTTATTACACATGTACAACTTGTACGCGCGACATATCGTCAAAACGCTTCGAAACCCATTATAGTACACTATAATAATAATAGTATAATAGTAGATACTGGCATAACTCCTGTCCATCGTTTGACTTATATTTAAATACTTTACCCGCTGTGCATCTAACACTTACGTTATCACATTAACCCGTTCCAGCTTAGAACTTGTAAACCGTAAAACTTGTTTGGTCTGACGGAGGTATTTTCCATTTTCTATTTATAATAGCATATACGTTGGTTGTATTCGAGTTTGATTTCCCTAATTATAAGAATGTCGATTGCCTTCAATATTCCAATTAAAACTACAAATTATTATTTTTTTTTTTATCATTTTTTTTGAATTAGTATTCTTCCTTGGCTTGAGGGTACCTACTCAGTAAAATGTTTTCCTGTTTAATGCTTGTAATCGATGTTAATTCGTCTATAACCTTGTAGTGTATTATTAAGAGTGTTAAATTTGTAATAAAAACCAATTTTACCTTTGATAATTTAATACACATTTGATTAATCCTATTTGTCTTAATTACAAATACAAATATATTATTTAACGTAATAATTGTCTAACTGGCATTATTTATGGTTAATTCTCTCTCCGTAGGATTATATTTGTAGGTAATGATCATTTAAATATATATAATATAAGTGTTGGTTGTTAATTGTTAGCTGTTCAAACATTTAATAATCATACCATATTATATATGTCTTTCATAAGTAAACACTTATACCATGTTGGCACTTTATAGATTAACAATGTATTTTTTTATGATTTTTTTTTTTTTTAAAGATATTATTTGTCCTTGATAAATAGAAAATATTGTATTGCTTTCTGCTTGCTTATCTATTACAACAATGTTTTTAGTATAATGACACCTATTTTATAATTATCTGTTAAATGTATTGTCAATGTAATAATAAATAAAGAGAACTATATACTTTCCAATAAGTAATACTAATCATAGTTTTAAGACTAGACTGAAAATGATATTTCTATCATTTGATAATTTTTGATAAGTTTCAAATTAATCTGCTAATGGTGTTTTCAATGTTATTCAGCCCAAACGTATTCATTATTTTTGAACAATATTTTTCTTTATCCCACCTACACTATTAATAGCATAATTTATGGACTTCTTATATTTTGTTACCGTGGTAATTAACAAGTATCTAGCTACAGCATTGTCTAGACACCTATTTATAGAAATATTATAACTATCTGCCTAGATTTAATCAGTTATAAGCAATAGGTAGTGTATAGAAAAAGAAGACAATGAACATAATATCTTGGGCTTACGAACATGAAACAATTAGTAGATTTTATTTATTTATTATAGCTATCTGTAAGTCCATTAATAATTATGAAATAAAATATCATTTATTGGACTAATATTAAGCAAATCGACAAGTACAAAGTAAATATATAATAAAGTGTGAGAGGTAACAAAACAGATTTTGAATAAGATGATAAACAATTTTTAGAGAAGTGTGAATCTTTTAAAGCTCTACCAATGATAACATTAATTTAACAGCTAAATGAGAGAGTATAGGAGTAATAATTACCTAGATCTTTAATAATGGTGACCTGTAAATCATTAAGAATGTAGGATTACATTATAATCCTATAAGGATTCTTTATCCTTATTTGTTATAAGGTTTCTGGATCTGGAGAAGAAAATTACACTGCACTTACTAACATTAAGAAAAATACTTAAATTGTATAGTCACAGTTTAAATCGATCAAGTTCATTATGCAAAAGGAGGCAGTTTCAATTTTATCAAATATTTTTATATCGTCAGCGTAAAGCAGGAATTGATCTTTCTTAAGTTTCATTATAAAATAAATATTTTATTTAATTTGGTGTACTACCGTAATGTCTTCTGGCATATGCTACTAGACTTAAATATTTACTGTGTAATATTAAATTTTAGTTAAAATGTTGTCTTTTTATAGTTAATTTAAGATTTGGACCAGGAGTCAGGACTTAAAATCCACAAAGAAGTGCTTAAAACGTCAAACAAAGCAATCATTTTTTAGGAACTATTATAGTACCCCTTTTAATGGCTCTAACTTATAAAATACAATTTTATAATTCTACAAAAATGATTTATGATTTATTTATTTTGTGATTTATTAACACAAAGTAATTTTTTTTTGTAATACACACAATAGAAATTTAAAAAATAAAGTTTATTTTTTTCAACATTTATTAGAAAAATATACAATCTGTAATATAGGATTACAATAAGCATAAGAGTGTATACAAAATAAATAATATACAAGACCTGAGAGCTTGAGAAGAGTAACTATCCAGTAGTAAAACTCAGATAAAAGTAAATACATTTTGACAAATTAAATTATATAAAGCCATTAAAGGGGACTTTTATATCTCCCCTGCCATTTTTGCTTTATTTTTTTTTAAATATATATATTTTTGAAGTGTCGAGTTCTGCTTATGACATATTTATTAATATGCAATATTTTACAAGTTTTGTAATGACAATTGTACCTATAATATTTTGTTTGTTTGAACAATATTTAAGAGAATTATATTTTTATACTTTCACTTATAAAAATAACAATTTTAGTAATATATATATATTTAAAGATGTGACTCATCCTAAATCAACACTGTCTTATGAAGTTATATACTTTTTTTTTTTTTTTTTTTTTTTTTTTTTGTATGTTCCATACAATTATAGATTAGTATATTTAATGATCCAATTTATTTACTTATTTAATAAATTACATTTTAGTAAACAGTGGATATTTTACTTCTTGGTAATAAGACCAATAAAGTTCAAATTTTCATTAAAGGTTTCAGTTAATTGTTAAAAATTTATTAAGTTGTTGCACTAGTAAAATGTATTAAAATACTTATATTTTATTGAATTTATTTCTGCTATGGTAAAATGTATGTTAAACTTTTTTGAGGGCTTTGATGTAGCATTTTTTTTTTATAAAATATGATTTAGTAAAATAGTTGTAGGTTATCTAAAAACTTAAAACACTATATCTGATACCTTGCTTATAAGGATAACTGTTTAGAAACATGTTTGACTTCTAGACATTGTAGTTTAAACTTTACCTAACCTTTAATTTACCTTAACACTAACATTTAAGTTTTGCATAGAATAAGTTTTCTATATTCATTAGATGGACCATGGCAGTGGTTTTCTACCGGTGTGCCAATAAAGGGTTAGGTTATGGGAGGTATTCATGAAAAAAAACTTTATAGAGAGTGCTGTATTTACATAAAAATTGCAAACTACTTGACTAAGATATTAAATAAGGACATAAATGTCCTCTAAAATTGTCTATAGTAAAATATAAAATTCATATATTAATTTTCTTCTTTTTGTTATCAATCCAAAGATTGGTAAATATATTAATATTATTCATACACTCATACTGTCACAATTTGTATGTCAATTAAACTAAATTTATTTAATACGCCTAAGGTTTCAATAATCAATAAATTGTCATATTGCAGCTTGTGCGACTATATTTAAATATTAAACTATAACGTTTTTAAATGTACCTAGTAAAAATAAAAATTCATCAGTGTTTTAAATAATAGACAATTTACAGGTACTAAAAATAATTAGAGAGTCAAATTGTTAGACTAATTAAAATAGTTATAATAATTTAAATAATATCCTGAAGTATTAGATATTTCTATCATGTTAAATGTTTAGAATAAGTTACAAAAAATGAGATATTGTTCTCAAATAAAATGTAATTAAGTTGTTTATCCTAATAATTAGTTGGAATGTATATAGATAAATATTTGTTTAATCTAATTTACCTATTTACTATTATAATTTAGATTATTATTAATTATTTCTATATTTGTTTATCAATAAATTTTTATAAATTAAATATTAGTTACAAAAGCAAATAAGTTCATCAATTCTGTGTTTCTCTTGAATATAAATTATTTATAAATTCAATTTTGCATATCGGGTATATTTATATGTATTTTCTTTTAAATTATAGATGAAAAAGCGAGAAGAAATGCAAGTTAATGTGGCAGGGCTAAGGAGGAATATTAAGAACATAGCACATAATTACTCTGATGCTCAAGTTAGTATATAGTTTTTCCTACTTTCATATAGTAAATTTATATTTATTTTGCTTAACACACTTTTCAGTCTTACTATTATACAATAATATGTTAACCTAGTTTAATGTATGTTTAGTCTTATTAGTCACGCTTTAAAAACAACCCATTAATACACTTGTATTATTTTCTTATGTGATAAGTTATTTAGTTATGTGTTCATATTTATTTCAAACACAATTGCATGACTTAATAATACATAACCACAAATTTGATTTTAGGTTAAGGTACGAGAGGCCACCAGCAATGATCAGTGGGGACCAAGCAGTACATTAATGGCTGAAATTGCTGACTTGACATATAATGTAGTTGCTTTTTCGGAAATTATGGCAATTCTTTGGAAACGACTTAATGATCATGGACGAAACTGGCGACATGTTCATAAAGCACTCATACTTCTAGAATATTTAATAAAAACTGGCAGTGAAAAAGTATGAATTATTTTATTTTTTATTATTTTACTTTAATTGATTGTGATATATATATTTGTTTAAGGTTGCCCAACAATGTAAAGAAAATCGTTTTGCTATTAAAACATTAGAAACATTCCAGCACATAGAGGATAATAAGGATAAAGGACAGAGAGTACGAGATACAGCTACACAATTAGTAGCAATATTAGATGATGATGAACGATTAAAGACTGAACGTGCTCGTGCAATTAAAGCTAAAGAAAGATCAGCACAGAAAGTGTCAAGTTTTGGCAGTGATGGAAATGTATGTATTAATTTAACTAGTATGATAGTTTAATATAAATAATGGTGGTGGTTATTGTTTTTCTTTTAATTTTTTTTTTGTACGCTTTACATTTGGCTAGACAACTCCACAAAGTCCTAAATATCCATTGGTAAGTTAATAATGTTAGATTTTGTTGCTAATAAAATAACTGCATGCATTATCTATTAATTATACAATACCATATATATGTTGTACTATATGTGTTACACCTAGTAGGTAAATTTGTCTAACTCGTAGTATGGGCCAACCATTACACATTAAATGAATTGGACATATTTACCTACATGGTGTGACATATACATGCATCATATGTATATTTTAATATAATGTTATCTTTGATTAAATAAAATTAATATATTATTAATTTAATTACTTTTAGCATCATAATAACGCTAATAACACTAATTTGTTTTAAATTGTACAATAATGACTTAATATAGGGTTGACTGGAGAAACTTTGAATAGATCGATGTTCGGTTTAAACGTCAAGTACATTGGATTAGTTGGTAATGGATAGGTTCTAAGGAGTTTACAGTAACTTGATTTAATTAAATATAGAACCTATTTGCCATATTATAATTATATTCCTGTTTTTATTTAATCAACTTTTAAGTAATATTTTTAAGTATGTATTTTTTTTTTTCTAGCACACTCAAATCACACAGAAATCAAATTTAAATCACCTGTATATTACTTTATCATCGCTAAATAGTTTTACATCAAAACAACATTCCAGAAATACAATATGGTGTATTAAATTTATAAATACAATGTATTTAACAGAGATCTACTGTTTAAAATATTAGTGTTATGGAATTCCCTTTGCATTTCAATTGTATTATATCTTTGTGGGGTACACAGTATATTTAGTTGTTTTTTTTCTGTTTAATGTTAATATTTATATATGCTATTAGTATTATAGAAATATATTTTATTTTTAATACTACAAAATTTCATATAAAAAATACCAATAATTGTCTTAGCCTCCCTTTAGGAGTTGAATTTGGGGATAAAAAGTATCCTTTGTCTTATTCCAAGACATTTGTATTCCAAATTTTAGCCAATTCAGTTCAGTCGTTACGCTGTGATTAAGTAACAAATATAAAAACGTTTGCATTTATAATATTAGTAGGATATATATAGGTAATACAAATAAAATAAAAATACTAAGGTACAGTGATAAAAGAAATAAAGTAGAGAACGAGGTGTATAAAATTGGATTTGGGTGTGAATTAATAATATACACCATCTAGTTCTAAATCTGTACATCTGTTCATGGTTTTAGTACTAAGTTGAAATATTTAACTTTTTAGACTATAAAATAATAGATAATTTATTTTTTTGTAGTTTCGAGATTCTTATGGTTTGTATGATACACGACCTCCCGTAAAAGGTATGTTGATTATTAAAAACACTCATATATCAAAATAATACAATATATGTTAATTTAACAAAACAATTATTTTTTTTAATTTCCTAAATTGAGCCTTGGTTAAATATTAAACTTCAAAAGAATCTTTTTATGCAATTTAAAAACATAGTATCTTAGCTTATTACACGTGTATTTTATTTTTTTAATGATTTTAAAATAAATTAAATAAAACCATAACTTTTATTATTGATTTATTTAGTGTACGTAAAACCAAGGACTTATATTTTGAAGTTTACATATTTAATTTTTTTATGGTATTGTCTTTTGTAAATAAAATTTAAAAAATGCAATAAAATATACAAATATTCTACTTAGAACCTAGTTGAATTTTTTGTAGCAATAAAAACAATGTTTAATTTTCTAAAATATAACATTTGAATGATATTTATATATTTTGTTTATAAAAGCGGAATTAGAGAGTGCACGTCCTCAGACTGTTGGTGAAGAAGAATTACAATTACAATTAGCCTTGGCGATGTCTAGGGAAGAAGCAGAACAAGAAGAACAAAAACGACGTAGTGATGACGTACGGTTAAAACTGGCATTATCTCAGAGTGAAAATGAATTCAAGTAATTATAATTTTATTACAGTTTAATCAAAAAAACATATATTAAATTGGGTTTGGATTTACAAAAACTAACAGACAATATTTTAAGTAGTGGTTCTGAATCTGGAGCCAATAGTAGTAATGACAAAAGCAGTAACATGTTGGACCTGTTGGGGATCGATCTAGATAATAATGACAAGGATAAAAATGGTGCAACAGCAGCAGATCCATGGGGAATGCCAATAAAACCTCAATCCCAACCACAAGTAATTGGCATATACAGAAAATTAATTAAGAAAAAATATAATTTATGACTAAAACTATAAAATCAACTTAATTTTTGTAATGTAAACTTCCTATGATTATTAGAAATATTGAAATATTAAAATTTAATTTTAGCCTTTAAATTGGTCAAATGGGGATCTAAATAATGGAGCGCCGTTGCGTGCTGTGGATCCTTGGTCACCTGTTACACACAAACAAAGTAGTACTTCCAATGTAAATGTGTTACCAAGTGCAATAAATGATGGTTAGTAAATGTTATGATTTAAAGAAGTATGTAATTAAATATGTTACTCATTTATGTATAGATCCATGGTTATCACAAACCACATCAGCTGCAGCAATGGCTCCACCAGATCCTTGGGCTCCTGCAACAGTTCAGTCTTTAAATAAACCAAATCAAGAATTTGACGAATTTGCTCTTTTAGGAAATCGAACGTTATTAACAAGTATAAAATAATCATATTTTGATTTTTATTATTTATTATTAAATATATATATATATATATATATATATATATGTTTATTTATTCAGAATCTACTCCTGATCCATTTGACTTGTCTCATTTAAATAATGAATTATTAGGAAGAGAATCGCATGGTTCGTCATCGGGTAAAAAGACACCACATAGTTTTTTGGGTGAAAATTCTGCTTTAGTAAATTTGGATAACCTAGTGACAGCCCCTATTAACCCAGCACCAGTTGCACAAACTAAGCCACCTGGTATGTATTTTGGTTTTGTTTTTATTGTTATAATTATTTTCAGGTTTGGATTTACATCAACAACTTAATCTTTTAAGTATTAATTTGTACAATATTACATCAAATATTGTATTACAATTTATGTAATATTATATTAATGAACAAATTTGTACAAGTTATAAATATTTTAGAAAATATGTGAAGCTATTTAGTGCAGTATATTGACTTATATTAGTATTAATTAAAAAATATGTCTGTTTTATTTTAACACCATTATTAAGTTATTCTGTTATTTATTGAACCATAAAAAAATTAATGTCATACTTAGAAATATTTTACGAGTTTTCCATTATTTTAGGTATGGCAAATCCATTTGGCTTAACACCACAACCACAGTTTGCAACTCAACCAACGGCTCCATCTGCATTTAGTGGTCCAACAACATCTACTTTGCCGCCACCACTTGTGCCGTCTCCCAATCCATTTCTTTCGTAGCAAAATTTAGGTAATTTGCCTACTTACTTATAACACATTAATTATAACAAAATTATATTTTTTTACGGTTTTTTCCGAATTCCGGTAATATTATTTATAAGTTTTATGGTTTTGTTTTTTTTTTTTTTTGTCTAAAATGTATATAAATTATGAAAAAGGAGCTTGAAAAAATAATTTGGGCTTTAACAATAAATATCATTAAATTTATTATTGTATTTTAGTCTTCTTAATTATAAATTACTGGTATGTATAGATATGTGAAGAAAATAATACATTCATGCAAAATATTAGAAATATTTAATGATAATTGTTTTGTATTTTGCAGGCTGTTAGAAACACTAAAGTACTTTCGATAGATAATTAATAAGTAGTCATTTTTTATCTTATGTATCATAAGCAATAACTATTACCAATGATTTTCAAAATGTGAAATTAATGTTTAAGGTAAATTTATTTATATCACATCACTAAGCTCAACATGTTTAAAATTTAAAATTAAAAACCATAATTATTGTTAAACGCACTGAATATAAATTGTTTTATTCATAAAAAAATAAATATATAATTTAGATTTTATCAAATGACGTTCCAATTATAAAATCCCTACTATTTATGTCTTTTTATATCAGAAAAAAAAGTGGAGGTGTATTTAAAAGAGTGCGGGAGATATATTATATTGTATTTTTTTAAATCTGTGTAGTTTTTATTTAATTATTATTGTGTATAACATTGCCTGTGGTAACTATATTGTATTGTAAAACTTAACTAAGTTGGTAATCATAATATTATCATCATGTGGTTTGTATAACAATTATTGTTTTATTTTTCAATCATTTATTATTGCCTGGTGTATTTATAATACCTAAATATATATTATTTTATTTTGTTACAATAATTTTTTACAGTGTTATTTTATTGTATGATTTCAGCTTACATGACTGTAGAAATTGTACATAACTGATATTTTTATCCGGTTTGGACAAAAACTAATTCAATCTACAATGCACCTATTGAATAAATATATATTATATTATCAATGGTATAACTAATAGAATAAGAATAGATACTCTTCACGGGTGTGTCACTGTTGTCTGGTGGAGGTGAAATTGGGAAGGTGGATATATAGAGTAATTTTAAACATACCTGTACACAACAATAAATTGTTGCTAAGTAAAAGACAATTCTGAGTGAATTTCTGTTAGCAGCTAAACCTGCTTTGAAATGCCACGATTTTTACGATCTTCATTACAATTTGATCCGGTGATAAAATTATATTCATAGACAAATGATTCCGCAGTACGTTTTACCTTTAAACCAATAAGTTTCCGTATGAAATGAGTGCAAATACGGCAACATAATTATTCTAGATTACATTTTATTGCGGTTTTTCCCTTCGTTTTATTTAGTTTTATCTAAACTCTTATATAAAATAAGAACTATTTGAACATCAAATTAAAAGACGTAATATTTAAAAAGTTCGTAAATATTGCTCTCGTCTAGCTATCCAATCTTTGGCAAAAATGTTTTTTCTTCTTTCTAATTTTTCATTTTCCCAACGCCTGACGCGAAAAATGAGAAATAATAAGTTGTAATAATATTAACGTTGGTTTGCGCGAACTACAGCCTTCGACATCTTGCAACCGCAACTATAGTCGTGAGCACACTCTATTTTGCTAGCCATGTCGATTACACAAAGCGATTTTATTCGATGGAGTGTATAATAGCCAACGAATAGCGACAAAAGTAGCCTGGCCGTCAACTTTAATTGCGGGCGAGTAGCGTCTGTTCAACAAGGGGCGAGTAGATCACTCGGTCGATTACATTGAGTGAATTTAGTATCAGCGAGTAAATTCGCCCTGTGTAATCGAAATCTGTTTATTTGTGTCGCCGTATTGGACGCACCCCACTGCGAATTGCGGATCGGCATTGGTCTCGTCGTCAGCGATCTACCGATAATAAACGAAAACGAATACTTTTTATAATTATTGAAATCGATTTTATTACATTTTTACGAAAAGAATGTTACACGTTGTTATTACTAGGTATTGCTCAAAAGTTTACTCTCGTCTCATTAAGGAACTTAAAAAATTGAATTCTTCGACGGAGATGCATGTTTTTGTAACAGTCTTTCATCAAGCAAAGGGATGACTCCATTTACTTGTATACCACAAATTAATTTTGTAAAAATACATTCAATCGTTGCTTAAAATGTATGGTGTTTGTTACTGTACAAACAATTTTCTCTTAACTACACTCCTACCAATGAGAAAAAATATTTTAAAATTAATTTAATAACCTAAGGCTGGGGTCACATGAGCGTTTTATTGACGTACGTCATAACGTCCGTTGTTGAATTATATGATTATACTTCATGACGGTCACACACTTGACGTCCGTTGGATTTACTGTCCGGACGACGTCCGATACATGTTATGACGGACGTAAATAGTACTTATCGGACGTCGTAGTTTATTATTAGATATTATTGACTCAGTCACATGAACGCTGTTTTGACTCATGTTAATCGCGAAAATCGTTCAATTGATGGATTTTTCTATATAAAAATATAATTCAAAAATGAATGTTGAACTATTAATAACAGAAATAGAAAAACGTCCAGTTTTATGGGATGGAAGTTGCAACTGTTATATTTGAAAATTTCGGTGAAAAAACTCAAGCAGAACAAAAAATTATTAGTGAGTACTGACTTAATTTTCGTATATTGTTAATTAAATAAGTATATTAGTTACTAAGGCTTTACTTATTATAATAATAGATGAACATAAATAATAATATATAATGTTTTAAATTTTTTCAATCTGCCATGCCACTTGTCCTAATTCACTATTGATATTATTTGCCAGTGCATCCCGATATCTGTTAATAGATCTATTTACGTTTAAGTTATTATTTAGTTCAATGTCTTCCATACCGGTTACTGTTAGAGAATCTTCAAAATCATATCCATCACGTGCGCGAACAAAATTGTGCAAAACACAATAACATTTTACAATATCAATTGCTAATTCTATATCAACATCTATTGGGTGGTGAAATATTCTCCATTTATTGGATAAAATTCCTAACGCACACTCAACATGGCGTCGTGCACGTGAAAGTCTGTAGTTAAAAATCATTTTATTGACTGGTAAATATTTTCCTGCATATGGTCTTAACATATTTGTCGACAACCCAAAGGCTTCGTCACCCACAAATGCATATGGCATAGGTATCTGAATACCATGTATTAGATTAGGTTTTGGAACATTTAGAGAATTATTTTGTAGATGCTTATACAAAGTTGACTTTTTAAAACTTGTAGAGTCCGAGTCCTTGTCAAACGAACTGACATCAATAAACGTGAAACAATAATTAGAGTCAACCACCGCTAATAAAACTACAGAAAAAAAGTGTTTATAATTAAAATATTGAGATGCACTTCCACGTGGCTTGGTGACTCTGATGTGTTTTCCATCGATAGCACCTATGCAATTAAGAAATTGTGCTCGTTGTTGATAACCTTCGGCGATTTCCAGCCATTTTTTTTCATCTGGTATTGGTATACATTCATTGTGCATAATTTCCCATATTTACAAACACACTGTCCGTATAATACCACATAAAGTCGATCTATCAATTCTAAATTCGTAGTGTATATCTTGAAGACTGTTTGTACTACTCAGGTATCTGTAAATTGGAAAATGTGGGTAAAAATATAAAATAACAAAAATGTTTAACTACAAAATAACTTCAAATTTTCGCCATTTTATCATATTATGTAAACATTTGAACTTTCGATGCTTATAAAAAAATTGTGACCTACGATTTTTTGATTTTTTTTTAATGGCAATTAGAACAACTTATGAAAATCCTTGTATTGCATTCATAAAATTTTTTGGCCAGCCAAATTTTTTTATAGACATTTCAAAAAGAAAAATTAACTTTTTTATTAACAGCCAAATAAAAAAATCGATTTTGTCGAAAACTGGTTTTGCGAACATTTCCTATTTTTTTCCTAATATTATAATATGCTGTATAGACGTATAGTATATATAACGTGACCATAATTTTTTTTACTCAAAGCGGGACAATTGTAAATTTTAATAGGAAAACCATAACAATTTTTAAGTAAAATGACAACACTAGAATTATAGTAAAACACAATGCGTTTTTATTATAAAAAAAACCATTATTTTTTTTTATATAAAAATGATTACAAAAAAATAGACAAATGTTTTAAATTTATAATAGATTAAATTATTCGACTGGTTTTTTATATTTTTTGGATACGCAAATCTGCTTTAAAATATCAGGTTTGGTTTTTATATATGAATGGAACTCTTGACACGATTTGTTTATGTTACTCTTAGTTATAAGAATGGCTTTTAAACCCTTAGAAACTCCCAACTTCGTTTTTTCATTGCTCCGTATTTTATTCATATGAGAAAACACTCTTTCGACTGGAGCATTACACCTTGGTAGACATAAAATGTACTCTACAATTATACGATAATTCATGTGTGAAAGATCTTTAGCACGGAAGTCTGTAAATACTTCTACCCAACGATTTTCAATGGCTATATTTCTAGTGTTCCAGTCTGTTATTTTTTGATCTGTTAAATAATTAGTGAAAACTCGTCAAAGATTTCTGTGTCTTGTTCGCTATTAATAAATTTCTGTTCAATAAGCAAATCCATTACTTTTTGAACTTTCTCCCATGTGGAGATCTTTCTTAAATTTGCCCATTCAAATATTTCTACTTCCTTGTTGAACTGACACTACTGCTCCAAATATTCTTTACTTGTCTTGTAAAAATCAGTAGTTATAAAATGACGGATAATCCAAAGCGGGACATTTTTGGGTTCCTCGGGGACAGCGGGACACAAAGCTCGAAAGCGGGACTGTCCCGTCCAAAGCGGGATGTATGGTCATATTAAGTATATAGCATGAAACTAAATCCTGCATTTTTTTATATTTGTTTAACACAGTACAAGATTTTATATCAAAATGGAGAAGTGTACGTGATAATTATATTCGTAGTTTAAAAAAACAAGCAGAATGCAATAAGTCTGGCAGTGGTAGGAAAAAAATTCAACGTTATATTTTTGAAGAACAGCTCTCATTTTTAAAAAAAGGTAGAGAACTTCGTCCTACTACTAGTAGTATTCGATCAGATTTAAATGAGGAAGATGCTGATGCAACACAATTGTCAGATAATATGGCTATATCAGATGTAAGTTTAACAGATGAACATATAAATAATGCAGAAAAAACGGTTTTAACACTTCCACACATTAAAAAAAAGAAAATTAACTTAGAAGAAAAACTTGCTTTGTTTTTGGACTCAAGACAACAAAGTAGTAATGAACCAAACCGAGTTACTGATGACGAGGACCTAAACTTCTATAAGTCAACATTGCCACTAGTTAAAACATTAAACATGGAACAAAAAATGCAATTCCGAATTCAACTTATGCAGCTTCTACAATGTATAAAGTTAACCAATAACGCACCTCCATATTTCCAACCATTTGGTCCAATTTTCTACCCCAATTCTGGTGTACCGACATCTACATTTAATCATAATTACAACACATCTATGCCTGTGTACCCGTCTACAATACAACACACTCCGATGTACAACCATGACGAATTGTTACGAACAACTACAGCTAGAACAATTTCACCATTATCTTCAAACAATTCCGTTACTGGATATTTTAGTCAGTTTTCTCCAGATGAACAAAACTTGGCATCAAAAAAATCTACAAGTAGTATGTAACTTTCAAATAATACGCAAGCTAATGTAAAATTTTAATTTTTTTGTTAATAAAATGCTATAAGGATCACAAATAGTATAGTAGAAAGTTTACTGTTTTTTTAAATTTTTCATTAAATTAGTTTTAATAAATCCAAATATGACTAATTATTTAATGTAATTATATATGATAAAATTATATCATTATTTATTTTGTATATTTTATTGTTTATTACGTCAAAGTAACTGCCAACATCTCTTCTGCTGGTATCGCAGATCTCATAACTGTATTTTGACGCATTATTTTTAATTTAATTTTGTTGAATAGCTCGTCAAATGTGCTTTGTGACATGCGGAAATAATTAGAAATTTGCTCATTGTCATCTCTTAGCAAGTTATAAAGGTTGTAAAATGCACCATTTAATAATCGTTTACTATTTATTGGATGAACCCACCATTCTCGATTCGCCCGATTTTTTTTTCGTAAAACTCTTATAGCGGAGTATACAAAAATTGCGGTGTCCAAATCGTCCATCTTGTAAGATGTGAAATCAACAACTGTCGTTCTACATTCGTGTGAATAAGGTAGTGACGACCATTATAACTTAACGTCCGTGCTTCCAACGCTCGTGTGATCCCGGCCTAAGTAAGCAATACGTTTTACATATTACTTTTGTCTTAACACAAATAATAATAAACGTAAATTAATTTATATAAAAGTCAGACATAGATCGCACCATGACCAGACTACTGTTGTAGGTGAGAAATTTCAGGAAGGTTTTTGGTGGGAAGATTACCAAGTATCAGGTATAGGGTAAATATTTTGTTTATATATTGAAAGCAACGATAAATCATTGTAATACAAAATCTGAGCAGAAATCTAAAACTAGTTAGGTTATATTCTTACGTGTTTTTGTTTGTTTTTTATTGTGGCCAAGTAATACAGAAATCAAAAAAAATAAACGAATGTTCCGTCACTTGCTGACAGTTTTTTAATTTAAAAAAAAAATTGTTTTAAATCGGTACAACAGAGGCTTCTAAGCTGAGGGTCGTGATTGAACTTTTGGTGGGTGGCGTTTAATTTTGAAATTTTTTTTTTTTAAAAAAGAAAACTTTTTTTTTTTATAATTAATTAGAAATAAACAATCTATAAAAATAATGCACAATAAGCTTATGTGCTAAGAGAAGACAGAACGTCCAAACAAGAAAACTAGAATCATTTTAAAAAATAAATTCTTATCATATTAAATATTTGATTACAGTTATAACAGATATCAATAAATTTATTTTTGACAAGAATTTCGAAAAGTGATAAATATTGTTGATAAAAAGGCAGGTCATTGGTAAATGGTGAGTAGCCAAAATAAAAAAATATTCCTAAATAGGTCGTATTATGGATAGTTTTGGGGAACATCTGCTATAAAACAATTTCAAATTAAGTACGAACGAGCTTAACTATACATATTGTGTATATTCAATTTTAGGTTAAAGTACGTGAAGCCACCAGCAATGATCAGTGAGGACCAAGCAGTACATAAATGGCAGAAATTACTGACAACTTATGATGTAGTGGCTTTTTCGGAAATTATGGCAATTCTTTGGAAACAACTTAATAATCATGGACCAAACTGGCAACATGATCATGAAGCACTCATTCTTCTAGAATATTTAATAAAAACTGGCAGTGAAAAAGTATGAATTATTTTATTTATATTATTATACTTTAATTGATTGTGATATATATTTTTGTTTAAGGTTGGTTGCCCAACAATGTAAAGAAAATCGTTTTGCTATTAAAACATTAGAAACATTCTAGCACATAGAGGATAATAAGGATAAAGGACAGAGAGTACGAGATACAGCTACACAATTAGTAGCAATATAAGATGATGATGAACGATTAAAGACTGAACATGCTCGTGCAATTAAAGCTTTAGATAGATCAGCACAGAAAACTTCAAGTTTTGGCAGTGATGGAAATGTATGTATTAATTTTACTAGTATGATAGTTTAATATAAATAATGGTGAAAGTTATTGTTTTTCTATAAAAATTTTTTTTTTTTATATGCTTTACATTTGGAAAGACAACTCTACGAATTCCTAAATATCCATCGGTAAGTGAATAATGTAAGATTTTGTAGTTTATGAAGTAACTGCATGCATATCAATTAATAATACAATATCATATATATGTTGTACTATATGCTTTACACCTCGCAGGTAAATTTGCCTAACTCGTAGTATGGGCTAACCATTACACAATAATTGAGTTGGACTTATTTACCTACCTGGTGTGAGCTATACAAGCATCATATGTATATTTTAATATAATGTTATCTTATTCAAAGTAATATAAATTTATTATTAATTTAGGTACTTTTAGCATCATAATAACTCTTATAACAATAATTCGTTTTAAATTTTACAATAATGACCTAATAAAGGGTTGACTGGAGAAACTTTAAATCGGTCAATATGCGGTAAAAACGCCATGTACATTGGATTTTTTGGTAATTGATAGTTTCTTAGTAGCTGACAGTTATTCGATTTAATTTAATATAGTACCAAATTGCCATATTATAATTAACTTCCTGTTTTTATTTAATCAAATTTTAAAAGTGTTTATTTTTCTTTTCTTTACCACACTCAAATCACACAGGAATCATATTTAAATTACCTGTATATTTATTTAATTAACCTAACTTGCTATGAATTCTTTGTCACCTGTTTCAAACATACAAGTATTTCCAATATAAATGTGTTACCAATTGCAATAAATGATGGTTAGTAAATGTTAAGAATTCAAAAAGCTTGTAACTTAATATGGTACTTATTTATTTCTATATCAATGGTTATCATAAACCACATCAGCTGAAGCAATGGCTCCACCAGATCATTGCACTTACACAACAGTTTAGTCTTTAAATAATTTGAATCAAGTATTTCAGGAATATGCTCTTTTAGGACATCGAACATTATTAAGGAGTATGTATCTAAGTCAATATAATTATATTGCCATGTATATGTCTTTTGGCTGGGGTCATTGTGTTAATTTGAACGACACCAAGAATGTTACCATGTTAACAAGCTGAAAATCGTCATTCCGATAACCGAACCGCTGCGAAATGTCTGTATTGACGAATTTCTCGTCGCTGATAACGAATTCAATTTTCGTTTTATCCAAAACAAATTCGGTGTTTCCTGTGCTGTTTGCGATCGCCTTTGGTTCGAGAAAGATATGACGTACGTTCCCCAGAAAGCCGTAGATTTTTTGCTCGATAAATACCTAGACTTAGATTCTCGTATTATGAGCGTGTGCAATACTTGTTATAAAACCTCTACTTCGCGCAATTCAACTTCTATCGACGCCGTATTTTATCGACACATCGAGAAGCTTGAACCTCGTGAGTACGTTTCATATTTCAGTACACACCGTCCTTTAATATCCATCACTTAAAGTATTGTAAATGACGATTCTGTAGTTTAAATTAAAAATTTTAATAAAAATTTAGAAAAATGTATACTCAATTAAAATAATTGCTGTCTTTGAAAAATAAATAAATAATTCCTGTCTTTGAAACTTGTTTATTTTTAACACGTGTTAAAAAAGTCACATACAGTTTAATGCTCGTCTCCTCGTATCTAATACCAAATTGATATTGACATTCTTATGTCAACTATATTCATTATAAACAAGACAAATACATGTACCGATGTATCTGTATGTAGTGTAGATACTCTTAGTTTTTTTTTTTTGATTTTAATTGTTTATTATTAAATATATATATGATTATTTTTTCAGAACCTATTCCTGATGCATTTGACTTGTCTCATTTAAATAATGAACTATTGGAGCTTTAGATAGATCAGCACAGAAAACTTCAAGTTTTGGCAGTGACGGAAATGTATGTATTAATTTTACTAGTATGATAGTTTAATATAAATAATGGTGATGGTTATTGTTTTTCTATAAAAATTTTTTTTTTTTATATGCTTTACATTTGGAAAGACAACTCTACGAAATCCTAAATATCCATCGGTAAGTGAATAATGTAAGATTTTGTAGTTTATGAAGTAACTGCATGCATATCAATTAATAATACAATATCATATATATGTTGTACTATATGCTTTACACCTCGCAGGTAAATTTGCCTAACTCGTAGTATGGGCTAACCATTACACAATAATTGAGTTGGACTTATTTACCTACCTGGTGTGAGCTATACAAGCATCATATGTATATTTTAATATAATGTTATCTTATTCAAAGTAATATAAATTAATTATTAATTTAGGTACTTTTAGCATCATAATAACTCTTATAACCATAATTCGTTTTAAATTTTACAATAATGACCTAATAAAGGGTTGACTGGAGAAACTTTAAATCGGTCAATATGCGGTAAAAACGCCATGTACATTTGATTTGTTGGTAATTGATAGTTTCTTAGTAGCTGACAGTTATTCGATTTAATTTAATATAGTACCAAATTGCCATATTATAATTAACTTCCTGTTTTTATTTAATCAAATTTTAAAAGTGTTTATTTTTCTTTTCTTTACCACACTCAAATCACACAGGAATCATATTTAAATTACCTGTATATTTATTTAATTAACCTAACTTGCTATGAATTCTTTGTCACCTGTTTCAAACATACAAGTATTTCCAATATAAATGTGTTACCAATTGCAATAAATGATGGTTAGTAAATGTTAAGAATTCAAAAAGCTTGTAACTTAATATGGTACTTATTTATTTCTATATCAATGGTTATCATAAACCACATCAGCTGAAGCAATGGCTCCACCAGATCATTGCACTTACACAACAGTTTAGTCTTTAAATAATTTGAATCAAGTATTTCAGGAATATGCTCTTTTAGTACTTCGAATTTTATTAAGGAGTATGTATCTAAATCAATATAATTATATTTTGATTTTAATTGTTTATTATTAAATTTATATATGATTATTTTTTCAGAAACTATTCCTGATGCATTTGACTTGTCTCATTTAAATAATGAACTATTGGAGCTTTAGATAAATCAGCACAGTAAACTTCAAGTTTTGGCAGTGACGAAAATGTATGTATTAATTTTACTAGTATGATAGTTTAATATAAATAATGGTTATGGTTATTGTTTTTCTTAAAAATTTTTTTTTTTCTTTATAAGCTTTACATTTGGAAAGACAACTCTACGAATTCCTAAATATCCATCGGTAAGTGAATAATGTAAGATTTTGTAGTTTATGAAGTAACTGCATGCATATCAATTAATAATACAATATCATATATATGTTGTACTATATGCTTTACACCTCGCAGGTAAATTTGCCTAACTCGTAGTATGGGCTAACCATTACACAATTATTGAGTTGGACTTATTTACCTACCTGGTGTGAGCTATACAAGCATCATATGTATATTTTAATATAATGTTATCTTATTCAAAGTAATATAAATTTATTATTAATTTAGGTACTTTTAGCATCATAATAACTCTTATAACAATAATTCGTTTTAAATTTTACAATAATGACCTAATAAAGGGTTGACTGGAGAAACTTTAAATCGGTCAATATGCGGTAAAAACGCCATGTACATTGGATTTTTTGGTAATTGATAGTTTCTTAGTAGCTGACAGTTTTTCGATTTAATTTAATATAGTACCAAATTGCCATATTATAATTATCTTCCTGTTTTTATTTAATCAAATTTTAAAAGTGTTTATTTTTCTTTTTTTTACCACACTCAAATCACACAGGAATCAAATTTAAATTACCTGTATATTTATTTTATTAACCTAACTTGCTGTGGATTCTTTGTCACCTGTTTCAAACATAGATGTATTTCTAATATAAATGTGTTACCAATTGCAATAAATGATGGTTAGTAAATTTTAAGATTTAAAAAGTTTGTAATTTAATATGGTACTTATTTAATTCTTTATCAAAGGTTATCATAAACCACATCAGCTTGCAGCAATGGCTCCACCAGATCATTGCTCTTTTACAACAGTTAATTCTTTAAATAAATTGAATCAAGTATTTCACGAATATGCTCTTTTAGTACTTCGAATTTTATTAAGAAGTATGTATCTAAATCAATATAATTATATTTTGATTTTAATTGTTTATTATTAAATTTATATATGATTATTTTTTCAGAACCTATTTCTGATGCATTTGACTTGTCTCATTTAAATAATGAACTATTGGAGCTTTAGATAGATCAGCACAGAAAACTTCAAGTTTTGGCAGTGATGGAAATGTATGTATTAATTTTACTAGTATGATAGTTTAATATAAATAATGGTGAAAGTTATTGTTTTTCTATAAAATTTTTTTTTTTTTATATGCTTTACATTTGGAAAGACAACTCTACGAATTCCTAAATATCCATCGGTAAGTGAATAATGTAAGATTTTGTAGTTTATGAAGTAACTGCATGCATATCAATTAATAATACAATATCATATATATGTTGTACTATATGCTTTACACCTCGCAGGTAAATTTGCCTAACTCGTAGTATGGGCTAACCATTACACAATAATTGAGTTGGACTTATTTACCTACCTGGTGTGAGCTATACAAGCATCATATGTATATTTTAATATAATGTTATCTTATTCAAAGTAATATAAATTTATTATTAATTTAGGTACTTTTAGCATCATAATAACTCTTATAACAATAATTCGTTTTAAATTTTACAATAATGACCTAATAAAGGGTTGACTGGAGAAACTTTAAATCGGTCAATATGCGGTAAAAACGCCATGTACATTGGATTTTTTGGTAATTGATAGTTTCTTAGTAGCTGACAGTTATTCGATTTAATTTAATATAGTACCAAATTGCCATATTATAATTAACTTCCTGTTTTTATTTAATCAAATTTTAAAAGTGTTTATTTTTCTTTTCTTTATCACACTCAAATCACACAGGAATCATATTTAAATTACCTGTATATTTATTTAATTAACCTAATTTGCTATGAATTCTTTGTCACCTGTTTCAAACATACAAGTATTTCCAATATAAATGTGTTACCAATTGCAATAAATGATGGTTAGTAAATGTTAAGAATTCAAAAAGCTTGTAACTTAATATGGTACTTATTTATTTCTATATCAATGGTTATCATAAACCACATCAGCTGAAGCAATGGCTCCACCAGATCATTGCACTTACACAACAGTTTAGTCTTTAAATAATTTGAATCAAGTATTTCAGGAATATGCTCTTTTAGGACATCGAACATTATTAAGGAGTATGTATCTAAGTCAATATAATTATATTGCCATGTATATGTCTTTTGGCTGGGGTCATTGTGTTAATTTGAACGACACCAAGAATGTTACCATGTTAACAAGCTGAAAATCGTCATTCCGATAACCGAACCGCTGCGAAATGTCTGTATTGACGAATTTCTCGTCGCTGATAACGAATTCAATTTTCGTTTTATCCAAAACAAATTCGGTGTTTCCTGTGCTGTTTGCGATCGCCTTTGGTTCGAGAAAGATATGACGTACGTTCCCCAGAAAGCCGTAGATTTTTTGCTCGATAAATACCTAGACTTAGATTCTCGTATTATGAGCGTGTGCAATACTTGTTATAAAACCTCTACTTCGCGCAATTCAACTTCTATCGACGCCGTATTTTATCGACACATTGAGAAGCTTGAACCTCGTGAGTACGTTTCATATTTCAGTACACACCGTCCTTTATTATCCATCACTTAAAGTATTGTAAATGACAATTCTGTAGTTTAAATTACAAATTTTAATAAAAATTTAGAAAAATGTATACTCAATAAAAATAATTGCTGTCTTTGAAAAATAAATAAATAATTCCTGTCTTTGAAACTTGTTTATTTTTAACATGTGTTAAAAAAGTCACATACAGTTTAATGCTCGTCTCCTCGTATCTAATACCAAATTGATATTGACATTCTTATGTCAACTATATTCATTATAAACAAGACAAATACATGTACCGATGTATCTGTATGTAGTGTAGATACTCTTAGTTTTTTTTTTTTGATTTTAATTGTTTATTATTAAATATATATATGATTATTTTTTCAGAACCTATTCCTGATGCATTTGACTTGTCTCATTTAAATAATGAACTATTGGAGCTTTAGATAGATCAGCACAGAAAACTTCAAGTTTTGGTAGTGACGGAAATGTATGTATTTATTTTACTAGTATGATAGTATAATATAAATAATGGTGATGGTTATTGTTTTTCTATAAAAATTTTTTTTTTTTATACGCTTTACATTTGGAAAGACAACTCTACGAATTCCTAAATATCCATCGGTAAGTGAATAATGTAAGATTTTGTAGTTTATGAAGTAACTGCATGCATATCAATTAATAATACAATATTTTATATATGTTGTACTATATGCTTTACACCTCGCAGGTAAATTTGCCTAGCTCGTAGTATGGGCTAACCATTACACAATAATTGAGTTGGACTTATTTACCTTCCTGGTGTGAGCTATACAAGCATCATATGTATATTTTAATATAATGTTATCTTATTCAAAGTAATATAAATTTATTATTAATATAGGTACTTTTAGCATCATAATAACTCTTATAACAATAATTCGTTTTAAATTTTACAATAATGACCTAATAAAGGGTTGACTGGAGAAACTTTAAATCGGTCAATATGCGGTAAAAACGCCATGTACATTGGATTTGTTGGTAATTGATAGTTTCTTAGTAGCTGACAGTTATTCGATTTAATTTAATATAGTACCAAATTGCCATATTATAATTATCTTCCTGTTTTTATTTAATCAAATTTTAAAAGTGTTTATTTTTCTTTTTTTTTACCATACTCAAATCACACAGGAATCAAATTTAAATTACCTGTATATTAATTTTATTAACCTAACTTGCTGTGGATTCTTTGTCACCTGTTTCACACATAGAAGTATTTCCAATATAAATGTGTTACCAATTGCAATAAATAATGGTTAGTAAATTTTAAGATTTAAAAAAGTTTGTAATTTAATATAGTACTTATTTAATTGTATATCAAAGCTTATCATAAACCACATCAGCTTTCCGCAATGGCTCCACCAGATCATTGCTCTTTTACAACAGTTCATTCTTTAAATAAATTGAATCAAGTTTTTCACGAATATACTCTTTTAGTAATTCGAACTTTATTAAGGTTATGTATCTAAATCAATATAATTATATTTTGATTTTAATTGTTTATTATTAAATATATATATGATTATTTTTTCAGAACCTATTCCTGATGCATTTGACTTGTTTGATTTAAATAATGAACTATTGGAGCTTTAGATAAATCAGCACAGTAAACTTCAAGTTTTGGCAGTGACGAAAATGTATGTATTAATTTTACTAGTATGATAGTTTAATATAAATAATGGTTATGGTTATTGTTTTTCTTAAAAATTTTTTTTTTTCTTTATAAGCTTTACATTTGGAAAGACAACTCTACGAATTCCTAAATATCCATCGGTAAGTGAATAATGTAAGATTTTGTAGTTTATGAAGTAACTGCATGCATATCAATTAATAATACAATATCATATATATGTTGTACTATATGCTTTACACCTCGCAGGTAAATTTGCCTAACTCGTAGTATGGGCTAACCATTACACAATAATTGAGTTGGACTTATTTACCTACCTGGTGTGAGCTATACAAGCATCATATGTATATTTTAATATAATGTTATCTTATTCAAAGTAATATAAATTTATTATTAATATAGGTACTTTTAGCATCATAATAACTCTTATAACAATAATTCGTTTTAAATTTTACAATAATGACCTAATAAAGGGTTGACTGGAGAAACTTTAAATCGGTCAATATGCGTAAAAACGCCATGTACATTGGATTTGTTGGTAATTGATAGTTTCTTAGTAGCTAACAGTTATTTGATTTAATTTAATATTAAACCAAATTGCCATATTATAATTATCTTCCTGTTTTTACTTAATCAAATTTTAAATGTTTATTTTTCTTTTTTTTTACCATACTCAAATCACACAGGAATCAAATTTAAATTACCTGTATATTAATTCTATTAACCTAACCCTCTGTGGATTCTTTGTCACCTGTTTCACACATAGAAGTATTTCCAATATAAATGTGTTTCCAATTGCAATAAATGATGGTTAGTAAATTTTAAGATTTAAAAAAGTTTCTAATTTAATATGGTACTTATTTAATTCTATATCAATGGTTATCATAAACCACATCAGCTTGCAGCAATGGCTCCACCAGATCATTGCTCTTTTACAACAGTTCATTCTTTAAATAAATTGAATCAAGTATTTCACGAATATGCTCTTTTAGTAATTCGAACTTTATTAAGGTTATGTATCTAAATCAATATAATTATATTTTGATTTTAATTGTTTATTATTAAATATATATATGATTATTTTTTCAGAACCTATTCCTGATGCATTTGACTTGTCTCATTTAAATAATGAACTATTGGAGCTTTAGATAAATCAGCACAGTAAACTTCAAGTTTTAGCAGTGACGGAAATGTATGTATTAATTTTACTAGCATGATAGTTTAATATAAATAATGGTTATGGTTATTGTTTTTCTTAAAAATTTTTTTTTTTCTTTATAAGCTTTACATTTGGAAAGACAACTCTACGAATTCCTAAATATCCATCGGTAAGTGAATAATGTAAGATTTTGTAGTTTATGAAGTAACTGCATGCATATCAATTAATAATACAATATTTTATATATGTTGTACTATATGCTTTACACCTCGCAGGTAAATTTGCCTAACTCGTAGTATGGGCTAACCATTACACAATAATTGAGTTGGACTTATTTACCTTCCTGGTGTGAGCTATACAAGCATCATATGTATATTTTAATATAATGTTATCTTATTCAAAGTAATATAAATTTATTATTAATATAGGTACTTTTAGCATCATAATAACTCTTATAACAATAATTCGTTTTAAATTTTACAATAATGACCTAATAAAGGGTTGACTGGAGAAACTTTAAATCGGTCAATATGCGTAAAAACGCCATGTACATTGGATTTGTTGGTAATTGATAGTTTCTTAGTAGCTGACAGTTATTCGATTTAATTTAATATTAAACCAAATTTCCATATTATAATTATCTTCCTGTTTTTACTTAATCAAATTTTAAATGTTTATTTTTCTTTTTTTTTACCATACTCAAATCACACAGGAATCAAATTGAAATTACCTGTATATTAATTCTATTAACCTAACCCTCTGTGGATTCTTTGTCACCTGTTTCACACATAGAAGTATTTCCAATATAAATGTGTTTCCAATTGCAATAAATGATGGTTAGTAAATTTTAAGATTTAAAAAAGTTTCTAATTTAATATGGTACTTATTTAATTCTATATCAATGGTTATCATAAACCACATCAGCTTGCAGCAATGGCTCCACCAGATCATTGCTCTTTTACAACAGTTCATTCTTTAAATAAATTGAATCAAGTATTTCACGAATATGCTCTTTTAGTAATTCGAACTTTATTAAGGTTATGTATCTAAATCAATATAATTATATTTTGATTTTAATTGTTTATTATTAAATATATATATGATTATTTTTTCAGAACCTATTCCTGATGCATTTGACTTGTCTCATTTAAATAATGAACTATTGGAGCTTTAGATAGATCAGCACAGAAAACTTCAAGTTTTGGTAGTGACGGAAATGTATGTATTTATTTTACTAGTATGATAGTATAATATAAATAATGGTGATGGTTATTGTTTTTCTATAAAAATTTTTTTTTTTTATACGCTTTACATTTGGAAAGACAACTCTACGAATTCCTAAATATCCATCGGTAAGTGAATAATGTAAGATTTTGTAGTTTATGAAGTAACTGCATGCATATCAATTAATAATACAATATTTTATATATGTTGTACTATATGCTTTACACCTCGCAGGTAAATTTGCCTAGCTCGTAGTATGGGCTAACCATTACACAATAATTGAGTTGGACTTATTTACCTTCCTGGTGTGAGCTATACAAGCATCATATGTATATTTTAATATAATGTTATCTTATTCAAAGTAATATAAATTTATTATTAATATAGGTACTTTTAGCATCATAATAACTCTTATAACAATAATTCGTTTTAAATTTTACAATAATGACCTAATAAAGGGTTGACTGGAGAAACTTTAAATCGGTCAATATGCGGTAAAAACGCCATGTACATTGGATTTGTTGGTAATTGATAGTTTCTTAGTAGCTGACAGTTATTCGATTTAATTTAATATAGTACCAAATTGCCATATTATAATTATCTTCCTGTTTTTATTTAATCAAATTTTAAAAGTGTTTATTTTTCTTTTTTTTTACCATACTCAAATCACACAGGAATCAAATTTAAATTACCTGTATATTAATTTTATTAACCTAACTTGCTGTGGATTCTTTGTCACCTGTTTCACACATAGAAGTATTTCCAATATAAATGTGTTACCAATTGCAATAAATAATGGTTAGTAAATTTTAAGATTTAAAAAAGTTTGTAATTTAATATAGTACTTATTTAATTGTATATCAAAGCTTATCATAAACCACATCAGCTTTCCGCAATGGCTCCACCAGATCATTGCTCTTTTACAACAGTTCATTCTTTAAATAAATTGAATCAAGTTTTTCACGAATATACTCTTTTAGTAATTCGAACTTTATTAAGGTTATGTATCTAAATCAATATAATTATATTTTGATTTTAATTGTTTATTATTAAATATATATATGATTATTTTTTCAGAACCTATTCCTGATGCATTTGACTTGTTTGATTTAAATAATGAACTATTGGAGCTTTAGATAAATCAGCACAGTAAACTTCAAGTTTTGGCAGTGACGAAAATGTATGTATTAATTTTACTAGTATGATAGTTTAATATAAATAATGGTTATGGTTATTGTTTTTCTTAAAAATTTTTTTTTTTCTTTATAAGCTTTACATTTGGAAAGACAACTCTACGAATTCCTAAATATCCATCGGTAAGTGAATAATGTAAGATTTTGTAGTTTATGAAGTAACTGCATGCATATCAATTAATAATACAATATCATATATATGTTGTACTATATGCTTTACACCTCGCAGGTAAATTTGCCTAACTCGTAGTATGGGCTAACCATTACACAATAATTGAGTTGGACTTATTTACCTACCTGGTGTGAGCTATACAAGCATCATATGTATATTTTAATATAATGTTATCTTATTCAAAGTAATATAAATTTATTATTAATATAGGTACTTTTAGCATCATAATAACTCTTATAACAATAATTCGTTTTAAATTTTACAATAATGACCTAATAAAGGGTTGACTGGAGAAACTTTAAATCGGTCAATATGCGTAAAAACGCCATGTACATTGGATTTGTTGGTAATTGATAGTTTCTTAGTAGCTAACAGTTATTTGATTTAATTTAATATTAAACCAAATTGCCATATTATAATTATCTTCCTGTTTTTACTTAATCAAATTTTAAATGTTTATTTTTCTTTTTTTTTACCATACTCAAATCACACAGGAATCAAATTTAAATTACCTGTATATTAATTCTATTAACCTAACCCTCTGTGGATTCTTTGTCACCTGTTTCACACATAGAAGTATTTCCAATATAAATGTGTTTCCAATTGCAATAAATGATGGTTAGTAAATTTTAAGATTTAAAAAAGTTTCTAATTTAATATGGTACTTATTTAATTCTATATCAATGGTTATCATAAACCACATCAGCTTGCAGCAATGGCTCCACCAGATCATTGCTCTTTTACAACAGTTCATTCTTTAAATAAATTGAATCAAGTATTTCACGAATATGCTCTTTTAGTAATTCGAACTTTATTAAGGTTATGTATCTAAATCAATATAATTATATTTTGATTTTAATTGTTTATTATTAAATATATATATGATTATTTTTTCAGAACCTATTCCTGATGCATTTGACTTGTCTCATTTAAATAATGAACTATTGGAGCTTTAGATAAATCAGCACAGTAAACTTCAAGTTTTAGCAGTGACGGAAATGTATGTATTAATTTTACTAGCATGATAGTTTAATATAAATAATGGTTATGGTTATTGTTTTTCTTAAAAATTTTTTTTTTTCTTTATAAGCTTTACATTTGGAAAGACAACTCTACGAATTCCTAAATATCCATCGGTAAGTGAATAATGTAAGATTTTGTAGTTTATGAAGTAACTGCATGCATATCAATTAATAATACAATATTTTATATATGTTGTACTATATGCTTTACACCTCGCAGGTAAATTTGCCTAACTCGTAGTATGGGCTAACCATTACACAATAATTGAGTTGGACTTATTTACCTTCCTGGTGTGAGCTATACAAGCATCATATGTATATTTTAATATAATGTTATCTTATTCAAAGTAATATAAATTTATTATTAATATAGGTACTTTTAGCATCATAATAACTCTTATAACAATAATTCGTTTTAAATTTTACAATAATGACCTAATAAAGGGTTGACTGGAGAAACTTTAAATCGGTCAATATGCGTAAAAACGCCATGTACATTGGATTTGTTGGTAATTGATAGTTTCTTAGTAGCTGACAGTTATTCGATTTAATTTAATATTAAACCAAATTTCCATATTATAATTATCTTCCTGTTTTTACTTAATCAAATTTTAAATGTTTATTTTTCTTTTTTTTTACCATACTCAAATCACACAGGAATCAAATTGAAATTACCTGTATATTAATTCTATTAACCTAACCCTCTGTGGATTCTTTGTCACCTGTTTCACACATAGAAGTATTTCCAATATAAATGTGTTTCCAATTGCAATAAATGATGGTTAGTAAATTTTAAGATTTAAAAAAGTTTGTAATTTAATATGGTACTTATTTAATTCTATATCAATGGTTATCATAAACCACATCAGCTTGCAGCAATGGCTCCACCAGATCATTGCTCTTTTACAACAGTTCATTCTTTAAATAAATTGAATCAAGTATTTCACGAATATGCTCTTTTAGTAATTCGAACTTTATTAAGGTTATGTATCTAAATCAATATAATTATATTTTGATTTTAATTGTTTATTATTAAATATATATATGATTATTTTTTCAGAACCTATTCCTGATGCATTTGACTTGTCTCATTTAAATAATGAACTATTGGAGCTTTAGATAAATCAGCACAGTAAACTTCAAGTTTTAGCAGTGACGGAAATGTATGTATTAATTTTACTAGCATGATAGTTTAATATAAATAATGGTTATGGTTATTGTTTTTCTTAAAAATTTTTTTTTTTCTTTATAAGCTTTACATTTGGAAAGACAACTCTACGAATTCCTAAATATCCATCGGTAAGTGAATAATGTAAGATTTTGTAGTTTATGAAGTAACTGCATGCATATCAATTAATAATACAATATCATATATATGTTGTACTATATGCTTTACACCTCGCAGGTAAATTTGCCTAGCTCGTAGTATGGGCTAACCATTACACAATAATTGAGTTGGACTTATTTACCTTCCTGGTGTGAGCTATACAAGCATCATATGTATATTTTAATATAATGTTATCTTATTCAAAGTAATATAAATTTATTATTAATATAGGTACTTTTAGCATCATAATAACTCTTATAACAATAATTCGTTTTAAATTTTACAATAATGACCTAATAAAGGGTTGACTGGAGAAACTTTAAATCGGTCAATATGCGGTAAAAACGCCATGTACATTGGATTTGTTGGTAATTGATAGTTTCTTAGTAGCTGACAGTTATTCGATTTAATTTAATATAGTACCAAATTGCCATATTATAATTATCTTCCTGTTTTTATTTAATCAAATTTTAAAAGTGTTTATTTTTCTTTTTTTTTACCATACTCAAATCACACAGGAATCAAATTTAAATTACCTGTATATTAATTTTATTAACCTAACTTGCTGTGGATTCTTTGTCACCTGTTTCACACATAGAAGTATTTCCAATATAAATGTGTTACCAATTGCAATAAATAATGGTTAGTAAATTTTAAGATTTAAAAAAGTTTGTAATTTAATATAGTACTTATTTAATTGTATATCAAAGCTTATCATAAACCACATCAGCTTTCCGCAATGGCTCCACCAGATCATTGCTCTTTTACAACAGTTCATTCTTTAAATAAATTGAATCAAGTTTTTCACGAATATACTCTTTTAGTAATTCGAACTTTATTAAGGTTATGTATCTAAATCAATATAATTATATTTTGATTTTAATTGTTTATTATTAAATATATATATGATTATTTTTTCAGAACCTATTCCTGATGCATTTGACTTGTTTGATTTAAATAATGAACTATTGGAGCTTTAGATAAATCAGCACAGTAAACTTCAAGTTTTGGCAGTGACGAAAATGTATGTATTAATTTTACTAGTATGATAGTTTAATATAAATAATGGTTATGGTTATTGTTTTTCTTAAAAATTTTTTTTTTTCTTTATAAGCTTTACATTTGGAAAGACAACTCTACGAATTCCTAAATATCCATCGGTAAGTGAATAATGTAAGATTTTGTAGTTTATGAAGTAACTGCATGCATATCAATTAATAATACAATATCATATATATGTTGTACTATATGCTTTACACCTCGCAGGTAAATTTGCCTAACTCGTAGTATGGGCTAACCATTACACAATAATTGAGTTGGACTTATTTACCTACCTGGTGTGAGCTATACAAGCATCATATGTATATTTTAATATAATGTTATCTTATTCAAAGTAATATAAATTTATTATTAATATAGGTACTTTTAGCATCATAATAACTCTTATAACAATAATTCGTTTTAAATTTTACAATAATGACCTAATAAAGGGTTGACTGGAGAAACTTTAAATCGGTCAATATGCGTAAAAACGCCATGTACATTGGATTTGTTGGTAATTGATAGTTTCTTAGTAGCTAACAGTTATTTGATTTAATTTAATATTAAACCAAATTGCCATATTATAATTATCTTCCTGTTTTTACTTAATCAAATTTTAAATGTTTATTTTTCTTTTTTTTTACCATACTCAAATCACACAGGAATCAAATTTAAATTACCTGTATATTAATTCTATTAACCTAACCCTCTGTGGATTCTTTGTCACCTGTTTCACACATAGAAGTATTTCCAATATAAATGTGTTTCCAATTGCAATAAATGATGGTTAGTAAATTTTAAGATTTAAAAAAGTTTCTAATTTAATATGGTACTTATTTAATTCTATATCAATGGTTATCATAAACCACATCAGCTTGCAGCAATGGCTCCACCAGATCATTGCTCTTTTACAACAGTTCATTCTTTAAATAAATTGAATCAAGTATTTCACGAATATGCTCTTTTAGTAATTCGAACTTTATTAAGGTTATGTATCTAAATCAATATAATTATATTTTGATTTTAATTGTTTATTATTAAATATATATATGATTATTTTTTCAGAACCTATTCCTGATGCATTTGACTTGTCTCATTTAAATAATGAACTATTGGAGCTTTAGATAAATCAGCACAGTAAACTTCAAGTTTTAGCAGTGACGGAAATGTATGTATTAATTTTACTAGCATGATAGTTTAATATAAATAATGGTTATGGTTATTGTTTTTCTTAAAAATTTTTTTTTTTCTTTATAAGCTTTACATTTGGAAAGACAACTCTACGAATTCCTAAATATCCATCGGTAAGTGAATAATGTAAGATTTTGTAGTTTATGAAGTAACTGCATGCATATCAATTAATAATACAATATTTTATATATGTTGTACTATATGCTTTACACCTCGCAGGTAAATTTGCCTAACTCGTAGTATGGGCTAACCATTACACAATAATTGAGTTGGACTTATTTACCTTCCTGGTGTGAGCTATACAAGCATCATATGTATATTTTAATATAATGTTATCTTATTCAAAGTAATATAAATTTATTATTAATATAGGTACTTTTAGCATCATAATAACTCTTATAACAATAATTCGTTTTAAATTTTACAATAATGACCTAATAAAGGGTTGACTGGAGAAACTTTAAATCGGTCAATATGCGTAAAAACGCCATGTACATTGGATTTGTTGGTAATTGATAGTTTCTTAGTAGCTGACAGTTATTCGATTTAATTTAATATTAAACCAAATTTCCATATTATAATTATCTTCCTGTTTTTACTTAATCAAATTTTAAATGTTTATTTTTCTTTTTTTTTACCATACTCAAATCACACAGGAATCAAATTGAAATTACCTGTATATTAATTCTATTAACCTAACCCTCTGTGGATTCTTTGTCACCTGTTTCACACATAGAAGTATTTCCAATATAAATGTGTTTCCAATTGCAATAAATGATGGTTAGTAAATTTTAAGATTTAAAAAAGTTTGTAATTTAATATGGTACTTATTTAATTCTATATCAATGGTTATCATAAACCACATCAGCTTGCAGCAATGGCTCCACCAGATCATTGCTCTTTTACAACAGTTCATTCTTTAAATAAATTGAATCAAGTATTTCACGAATATGCTCTTTTAGTAATTCGAACTTTATTAAGGTTATGTATCTAAATCAATATAATTATATTTTGATTTTAATTGTTTATTATTAAATATATATATGATTATTTTTTCAGAACCTATTCCTGATGCATTTGACTTGTCTCATTTAAATAATGAACTATTGGAGCTTTAGATAAATCAGCACAGTAAACTTCAAGTTTTAGCAGTGACGGAAATGTATGTATTAATTTTACTAGCATGATAGTTTAATATAAATAATGGTTATGGTTATTGTTTTTCTTAAAAATTTTTTTTTTTCTTTATAAGCTTTACATTTGGAAAGACAACTCTACGAATTCCTAAATATCCATCGGTAAGTGAATAATGTAAGATTTTGTAGTTTATGAAGTAACTGCATGCATATCAATTAATAATACAATATCATATATATGTTGTACTATATGCTTTACACCTCGCAGGTAAATTTGCCTAACTCGTAGTATGGGCTAACCATTACACAATAATTGAGTTGGACTTATTTACCTACCTGGTGTGAGCTATACAAGCATCATATGTATATTTTAATATAATGTTATCTTATTCAAAGTAATATAAATTTATTATTAATATAGGTACTTTTAGCATCATAATAACTCTTATAACAATAATTCGTTTTAAATTTTACAATAATGACCTAATAAAGGGTTGACTGGAGAAACTTTAAATCGGTCAATATGCGGTAAAAACGCCATGTACATTGGATTTGTTGGTAATTGATAGTTTCTTAGTAGCTAACAGTTATTTGATTTAATTTAATATTAATCCAAATTGCCATATTATAATTATCTTCCTGTTTTTATTTAATCAAATTTTAAAAGTGTTTATTTTTCTTTTTTTTTACCATACTCAAATCACACAGGAATCAAATTTAAATTACCTGTATATTAATTTTATTAACCTAACTTGCTGTGGATTCTTTGTCACCTGTTTCACACATAGAAGTATTTCCAATATAAATGTGTTACCAATTGCAATAAATAATGGTTAGTAAATTTTAAGATTTAAAAAAGTTTGTAATTTAATATAGTACTTATTTAATTGTATATCAAAGCTTATCATAAACCACATCAGCTTTCCGCAATGGCTCCACCAGATCATTGCTCTTTTACAACAGTTCATTATTTAAATAAATTGAATCAAGTTTTTCACGAATATACTCTTTTAGTAATTCGAACTTTATTAAGGTTATGTATCTAAATCAATATAATTATATTGCCATGTATATGTCTTTTGGCTGGGGTCATTGTGTTAATTTGAACGACACCAAGAATGTTACCATGTTAACAAGCTGAAAATCGTCATTCCGATAACCGAACCGCTGCGAAATGTCTGTATTGACGAATTTCTCGTCGCTGATAACGAATTCAATTTTCGTTTTATCCAAAACAAATTCGGTGTTTCCTGTGCTGTTTGCGATCGCCTTTGGTTCGAGAAAGATATGACGTACGTTCCCCAGAAAGCCGTAGATTTTTTGCTCGATAAATACCTAGACTTAGATTCTCGTATTATGAGCGTGTGCAATACTTGTTATAAAACCTCTACTTCGCGCAATTCAACTTCTATCGACGCCGTATTTTATCGACACATCGAGAAGCTTGAACCTCGTGAGTACGTTTCATATTTCAGTACACACCGTCCTTTATTATCCATCACTTAAAGTATTGTAAATGACGATTCTGTAGTTTAAATTAAAAATTTTAATAAAAATTTAGAAAAATGTATACTCAATAAAAATAATTGCTGTCTTTGAAAAATAAATAAATAATTCCTGTCTTTGAAACTTGTTTATTTTTAACATGTGTTAAAAAAGTCACATACAGTTTAATGCTCGTCTCCTCGTATCTAATACCAAATTGATATTGACATTCTTATGTCAACTATATTCATTATAAACAAGACAAATACATGTACCGATGTATCTGTATGTAGTGTAGATACTCTTAGTTTTTTTTTTTTGATTTTAATTGTTTATTATTAAATATATATATGATTATTTTTTCAGAACCTATTCCTGATGCATTTGACTTGTCTCATTTAAATAATGAACTATTGGAGCTTTAGATAGATCAGCACAGAAAACTTCAAGTTTTGGCAGTGACGGAAATGTATGTATTTATTTTACTAGTATGATAGTTTAATATAAATAATGGTGATGGTTATTGTTTTTCTATAAAAATTTTTTTTTTTTATACGCTTTACATTTGGAAAGACAACTCTACGAATTCCTAAATATCCATCGGTAAGTGAATAATGTAAGATTTTGTAGTTTATGAAGTAACTGCATGCATATCAATTAATAATACAATATTTTATATATGTTGTACTATATGCTTTACACCTCGCAGGTAAATTTGCCTAACTCGTAGTATGGGCTAACCATTACACAATAATTGAGTTGGACTTATTTACCTACCTGGTGTGAGCTATACAAGCATCATATGTATATTTTAATATAATGTTATCTTATTCAAAGTAATATAAATTTATTATTAATATAGGTACTTTTAGCATCATAATAACTCTTATAACAATAATTCGTTTTAAATTTTACAATAATGACCTAATAAAGGGTTGACTGGAGAAACTTTAAATCGGTCAATATGCGGTAAAAACGCCATGTACATTGGATTTGTTGGTAATTGATAGTTTCTTAGTAGCTGACAGTTATTCGATTTAATTTAATATAGTACCAAATTGCCATATTATAATTATCTTCCTGTTTTTATTTAATCAAATTTTAAAAGTGTTTATTTTTCTTTTTTTTACCACACTCAAATCACACAGGAATCAAATTTAAATTACCTGTATATTTATTTTATTAACCTAACTTGCTGTGGATTCTTTGTCACCTGTTTCAAACATAGATGTATTTCTAATATAAATGTGTTACCAATTGCAATAAATGATGGTTAGTAAATTTTAAGATTTAAAAAGTTTGTAATTTAATATGGTACTTATTTAATTCTTTATCAAAGGTTATCATAAACCACATCAGCTTGCAGCAATGGCTCCACCAGATCATTGCTCTTTTACAACAGTTAATTCTTTAAATAAATTGAATCAAGTATTTCACGAATATGCTCTTTTAGTACTTCGAATTTTATTAAGAAGTATGTATCTAAATCAATATAATTATATTTTGATTTTAATTGTTTATTATTAAATTTATATATGATTATTTTTTCAGAACCTATTTCTGATGCATTTGACTTGTCTCATTTAAATAATGAACTATTGGAGCTTTAGATAGATCAGCACAGAAAACTTCAAGTTTTGGCAGTGATGGAAATGTATGTATTAATTTTACTAGTATGATAGTTTAATATAAATAATGGTGAAAGTTATTGTTTTTCAAAAAATTTTTTTTTTTTTATATGCTTTACATTTGGAAAGACAACTCTACGAATTCCTAAATATCCATCGGTAAGTGAATAATGTAAGATTTTGTAGTTTATGAAGTAACTGCATGCATATCAATTAATAATACAATATCATATATATGTTGTACTATATGCTTTACACCTCGCAGGTAAATTTGCCTAACTCGTAGTATGGGCTAACCATTACACAATAATTGAGTTGGACTTATTTACCTACCTGGTGTGAGCTATACAAGCATCATATGTATATTTTAATATAATGTTATCTTATTCAAAGTAATATAAATTTATTATTAATTTAGGTACTTTTAGCATCATAATAACTCTTATAACAATAATTCGTTTTAAATTTTACAATAATGACCTAATAAAGGGTTGACTGGAGAAACTTTAAATCGGTCAATATGCGGTAAAAACGCCATGTACATTGGATTTTTTGGTAATTGATAGTTTCTTAGTAGCTGACAGTTTTTCGATTTAATTTAATATAGTACCAAATTGCCATATTATAATTATCTTCCTGTTTTTATTTAATCAAATTTTAAAAGTGTTTATTTTTCTTTTTTTTACCACACTCAAATCACACAGGAATCAAATTTAAATTACCTGTATATTTATTTTATTAACCTAACTTGCTGTGGATTCTTTGTCACCTGTTTCAAACATAGATGTATTTCTAATATAAATGTGTTACCAATTGCAATAAATGATGGTTAGTAAATTTTAAGATTTAAAAAGTTTGTAATTTAATATGGTACTTATTTAATTCTTTATCAAAGGTTATCATAAACCACATCAGCTTGCAGCAATGGCTCCACCAGATCATTGCTCTTTTACAACAGTTAATTCTTTAAATAAATTGAATCAAGTATTTCACGAATATGCTCTTTTAGTACTTCGAATTTTATTAAGAAGTATGTATCTAAATCAATATAATTATATTTTGATTTTAATTGTTTATTATTAAATTTATATATGATTATTTTTTCAGAACCTATTTCTGATGCATTTGACTTGTCTCATTTAAATAATGAACTATTGGAGCTTTAGATAGATCAGCACAGAAAACTTCAAGTTTTGGCAGTGATGGAAATGTATGTATTAATTTTACTAGTATGATAGTTTAATATAAATAATGGTGAAAGTTATTGTTTTTCTATAAAATTTTTTTTTTTTTATATGCTTTACATTTGGAAAGACAACTCTACGAATTCCTAAATATCCATCGGTAAGTGAATAATGTAAGATTTTGTAGTTTATGAAGTAACTGCATGCATATCAATTAATAATACAATATCATATATATGTTGTACTATATGCTTTACACCTCGCAGGTAAATTTGCCTAACTCGTAGTATGGGCTAACCATTACACAATAATTGAGTTGGACTTATTTACCTACCTGGTGTGAGCTATACAAGCATCATATGTATATTTTAATATAATGTTATCTTATTCAAAGTAATATAAATTTATTATTAATTTAGGTACTTTTAGCATCATAATAACTCTTATAACAATAATTCGTTTTAAATTTTACAATAATGACCTAATAAAGGGTTGACTGGAGAAACTTTAAATCGGTCAATATGCGGTAAAAACGCCATGTACATTGGATTTTTTGGTAATTGATAGTTTCTTAGTAGCTGACAGTTATTCGATTTAATTTAATATAGTACCAAATTGCCATATTATAATTAACTTCCTGTTTTTATTTAATCAAATTTTAAAAGTGTTTATTTTTCTTTTCTTTACCACACTCAAATCACACAGGAATCATATTTAAATTACCTGTATATTTATTTAATTAACCTAACTTGCTATGAATTCTTTGTCACCTGTTTCAAACATACAAGTATTTCCAATATAAATGTGTTACCAATTGCAATAAATGATGGTTAGTAAATGTTAAGAATTCAAAAAGCTTGTAACTTAATATGGTACTTATTTATTTCTATATCAATGGTTATCATAAACCACATCAGCTGAAGCAATGGCTCCACCAGATCATTGCACTTACACAACAGTTTAGTCTTTAAATAATTTGAATCAAGTATTTCAGGAATATGCTCTTTTAGGACATCGAACATTATTAAGGAGTATGTATCTAAGTCAATATAATTATATTGCCATGTATATGTCTTTTGGCTGGGGTCATTGTGTTAATTTGAACGACACCAAGAATGTTACCATGTTAACAAGCTGAAAATCGTCATTCCGATAACCGAACCGCTGCGAAATGTCTGTATTGATGAATTTCTCGTCGCTGATAACGAATTCAATTTTCGTTTTATCCAAAACAAATTCGGTGTTTCCTGTGCTGTTTGCGATCGCCTTTGGTTCGAGAAAGATATGACGTACGTTCCCCAGAAAGCCGTAGATTTTTTGCTCGATAAATACCTAGACTTAGATTCTCGTATTATGAGCGTGTGCAATACTTGTTATAAAACCTCTACTTCGCGCAATTCAACTTCTATCGACGCCGTATTTTATCGACACATCGAGAAGCTTGAACCTCGTGAGTACGTTTCATATTTCAGTACACACCGTCCTTTATTATCCATCACTTAAAGTATTGTAAATGACGATTCTGTAGTTTAAATTAAAAATTTTAATAAAAATTTAGAAAAATGTATACTCAATAAAAATAATTGCTGTCTTTGAAAAATAAATAAATAATTCCTGTCTTTGAAACTTGTTTATTTTTAACATGTGTTAAAAAAGTCACATACAGTTTAATGCTCGTCTCCTCGTATCTAATACCAAATTGATATTGACATTCTTATGTCAACTATATTCATTATAAACAAGACAAATACATGTACCGATGTATCTGTATGTAGTGTAGATACTCTTAGTTTTTTTTTTTTGATTTTAATTGTTTATTATTAAATATATATATGATTATTTTTTCAGAACCTATTCCTGATGCATTTGACTTGTCTCATTTAAATAATGAACTATTGGAGCTTTAGATAGATCAGCACAGAAAACTTCAAGTTTTGGCAGTGACGGAAATGTATGTATTTATTTTACTAGTATGATAGTTTAATATAAATAATGGTGATGGTTATTGTTTTTCTATAAAAATTTTTTTTTTTTATACGCTTTACATTTGGAAAGACAACTCTACGAATTCCTAAATATCCATCGGTAAGTGAATAATGTAAGATTTTGTAGTTTATGAAGTAACTGCATGCATATCAATTAATAATACAATATTTTATATATGTTGTACTATATGCTTTACACCTCGCAGGTAAATTTGCCTAACTCGTAGTATGGGCTAACCATTACACAATAATTGAGTTGGACTTATTTACCTTCCTGGTGTGAGCTATACAAGCATCATATGTATATTTTAATATAATGTTATCTTATTCAAAGTAATATAAATTTATTATTAATATAGGTACTTTTAGCATCATAATAACTCTTATAACAATAATTCGTTTTAAATTTTACAATAATGACCTAATAAAGGGTTGACTGGAGAAACTTTAAATCGGTCAATATGCGGTAAAAACGCCATGTACATTGGATTTGTTGGTAATTGATAGTTTCTTAGTAGCTGACAGTTATTCGATTTAATTTAATATAGTACCAAATTGCCATATTATAATTATCTTCCTGTTTTTATTTAATCAAATTTTAAAAGTGTTTATTTTTCTTTTTTTTTACCATACTCAAATCACACAGGAATCAAATTTAAATTACCTGTATATTAATTTTATTAACCTAACTTGCTGTGGATTCTTTGTCACCTGTTTCACACATAGAAGTATTTCCAATATAAATGTGTTTCCAATTGCAATAAATGATGGTTAGTAAATTTTAAGATTTAAAAAAGTTTGTAATTTAATATGGTACTTATTTAATTCTATATCAATGGTTATCATAAACCACATCAGCTTGCAGCAATGGCTCCACCAGATCATTGCTCTTTTACAACAGTTCATTCTTTAAATAAATTGAATCAAGTATTTCACGAATATGCTCTTTTAGTACTTCGAATTTTATTAAGAAGTATGTATCTAAATCAATATAATTATATTTTGATTTTAATTGTTTATTATTAAATTTATATATGATTATTTTTTCAGAACCTATTTCTGATGCATTTGACTTGTCTCATTTAAATAATGAACTATTGGAGTTTTAGATAGATCAGCACAGAAAACTTCAAGTTTTGGCAGTGATGGAAATGTATGTATTAATTTTACTAGTATGATAGTTTAATATAAATAATGGTGAAAGTTATTGTTTTTCTATAAAATTTTTTTTTTTTATATGCTTTACATTTGGAAAGACAACTCTACGAATTCCTAAATATCCATCGGTAAGTGAATAATGTAAGATTTTGTAGTTTATGAAGTAACTGCATGCATATCAATTAATAATACAATATCATATATATGTTGTACTATATGCTTTACACCTCGCAGGTAAATTTGCCTAACTCGTAGTATGGGCTAACCATTACACAATAATTGAGTTGGACTTATTTACCTACCTGGTGTGAGCTATACAAGCATCATATGTATATTTTAATATAATGTTATCTTATTCAAAGTAATATAAATTTATTATTAATTTAGGTACTTTTAGCATCATAATAACTCTTATAACAATAATTCGTTTTAAATTTTACAATAATGACCTAATAAAGGGTTGACTGGAGAAACTTTAAATCGGTCAATATGCGGTAAAAACGCCATGTACATTGGATTTGTTGGTAATTGATAGTTTCTTAGTAGCTGACAGTTATTCGATTTAATTTAATATAGTACCAAATTGCCATATTATAATTAACTTCCTGTTTTTATTTAATCAAATTTTAAAAGTGTTTATTTTTCTTTTCTTTACCACACTCAAATCACACAGGAATCATATTTAAATTACCTGTATATTTATTTAATTAACCTAACTTGCTATGAATTCTTTGTCACCTGTTTCAAACATACAAGTATTTCCAATATAAATGTGTTACCAATTGCAATAAATGATGGTTAGTAAATGTTAAGAATTCAAAAAGCTTGTAACTTAATATGGTACTTATTTATTTCTATATCAATGGTTATCATAAACCACATCAGCTGAAGCAATGGCTCCACCAGATCATTGCACTTACACAACAGTTTAGTCTTTAAATAATTTGAATCAAGTATTTCAGGAATATGCTCTTTTAGGACATCGAACATTATTAAGGAGTATGTATCTAAGTCAATATAATTATATTGCCATGTATATGTCTTTTGGCTGGGGTCATTGTGTTAATTTGAACGACACCAAGAATGTTACCATGTTAACAAGCTGAAAATCGTCATTCCGATAACCGAACCGCTGCGAAATGTCTGTATTGACGAATTTCTCGTCGCTGATAACGAATTCAATTTTCGTTTTATCCAAAACAAATTCGGTGTTTCCTGTGCTGTTTGCGATCGCCTTTGGTTCGAGAAAGATATGACGTACGTTCCCCAGAAAGCCGTAGATTTTTTGCTCGATAAATACCTAGACTTAGATTCTCGTATTATGAGCGTGTGCAATACTTGTTATAAAACCTCTACTTCGCGCAATTCAACTTCTATCGACGCCGTATTTTATCGACACATCGAGAAGCTTGAACCTCGTGAGTACGTTTCATATTTCAGTACACACCGTCCTTTATTATCCATCACTTAAAGTATTGTAAATGACGATTCTGTAGTTTAAATTAAAAATTTTAATAAAAATTTAGAAAAATGTATACTCAATAAAAATAATTGCTGTCTTTGAAAAATAAATAAATAATTCCTGTCTTTGAAACTTGTTTATTTTTAACATGTGTTAAAAAAGTCACATACAGTTTAATGCTCGTCTCCTCGTATCTAATACCAAATTGATATTGACATTCTTATGTCAACTATATTCATTATAAACAAGACAAATACATGTACCGATGTATCTGTATGTAGTGTAGATACTCTTAGTTTTTTTTTTTTGATTTTAATTGTTTATTATTAAATATATATATGATTATTTTTTCAGAACCTATTCCTGATGCATTTGACTTGTCTCATTTAAATAATGAACTATTGGAGCTTTAGATAGATCAGCACAGAAAACTTCAAGTTTTGGCAGTGACGGAAATGTATGTATTTATTTTACTAGTATGATAGTTTAATATAAATAATGGTGATGGTTATTGTTTTTCTATAAAAATTTTTTTTTTTTATACGCTTTACATTTGGAAAGACAACTCTACGAATTCCTAAATATCCATCGGTAAGTGAATAATGTAAGATTTTGTAGTTTATGAAGTAACTGCATGCATATCAATTAATAATACAATATTTTATATATGTTGTACTATATGCTTTACACCTCGCAGGTAAATTTGCCTAACTCGTAGTATGGGCTAACCATTACACAATAATTGAGTTGGACTTATTTACCTTCCTGGTGTGAGCTATACAAGCATCATATGTATATTTTAATATAATGTTATCTTATTCAAAGTAATATAAATTTATTATTAATATAGGTACTTTTAGCATCATAATAACTCTTATAACAATAATTCGTTTTAAATTTTACAATAATGACCTAATAAAGGGTTGACTGGAGAAACTTTAAATCGGTCAATATGCGGTAAAAACGCCATGTACATTGGATTTGTTGGTAATTGATAGTTTCTTAGTAGCTGACAGTTATTCGATTTAATTTAATATAGTACCAAATTGCCATATTATAATTATCTTCCTGTTTTTATTTAATCAAATTTTAAAAGTGTTTATTTTTCTTTTTTTTTACCATACTCAAATCACACAGGAATCAAATTTAAATTACCTGTATATTAATTTTATTAACCTAACTTGCTGTGGATTCTTTGTCACCTGTTTCACACATAGAAGTATTTCCAATATAAATGTGTTTCCAATTGCAATAAATGATGGTTAGTAAATTTTAAGATTTAAAAAAGTTTGTAATTTAATATGGTACTTATTTAATTCTATATCAATGGTTATCATAAACCACATCAGCTTGCAGCAATGGCTCCACCAGATCATTGCTCTTTTACAACAGTTCATTCTTTAAATAAATTGAATCAAGTATTTCACGAATATGCTCTTTTAGTAATTCGAACTTTATTAAGGTTATGTATCTAAATCAATATAATTATATTTTGATTTTAATTGTTTATTATTAAATATATATATGATTATTTTTTCAGAACCTATTCCTGATGCATTTGACTTGTCTCATTTAAATAATGAACTATTGGAGCTTTAGATAAATCAGCACAGTAAACTTCAAGTTTTAGCAGTGACGGAAATGTATGTATTAATTTTACTAGTATGATAGTTTAATATAAATAATGGTGAAAGTTATTGTTTTTCTATAAAATTTTTTTTTTTTTATATGCTTTACATTTGGAAAGACAACTCTACGAATTCCTAAATATCCATCGGTAAGTGAATAATGTAAGATTTTGTAGTTTATGAAGTAACTGCATGCATATCAATTAATAATACAATATTTTATATATGTTGTACTATATGCTTTACACCTCGCAGGTAAATTTGCCTAACTCGTAGTATGGGCTAACCATTACACAATAATTGAGTTGGACTTATTTACCTACCTGGTGTGAGCTATACAAGCATCATATGTATATTTTAATATAATGTTATCTTATTCAAAGTAATATAAATTTATTATTAATTTAGGTACTTTTAGCATCATAATAACTCTTATAACAATAATTCGTTTTAAATTTTACAATAATGACCTAATAAAGGGTTGACTGGAGAAACTTTAAATCGGTCAATATGCGGTAAAAACGCCATGTACATTGGATTTGTTGGTAATTGATAGTTTCTTAGTAGCTGACAGTTTTTCGATTTAATTTAATATAGTACCAAATTGCCATATTATAATTATCTTCCTGTTTTTATTTAATCAAATTTTAAAAGTGTTTATTTTTCTTTTTTTTACCACACTCAAATCACACAGGAATCAAATTTAAATTACCTGTATATTTATTTTATTAACCTAACTTGCTGTGGATTCTTTGTCACCTGTTTCAAACATAGATGTATTTCTAATATAAATGTGTTACCAATTGCAATAAATGATGGTTAGTAAATTTTAAGATTTAAAAAGTTTGTAATTTAATATGGTACTTATTTAATTCTTTATCAAAGGTTATCATAAACCACATCAGCTTGCAGCAATGGCTCCACCAGATCATTGCTCTTTTACAACAGTTAATTCTTTAAATAAATTGAATCAAGTATTTCACGAATATGCTCTTTTAGTACTTCGAATTTTATTAAGAAGTATGTATCTAAATCAATATAATTATATTTTGATTTTAATTGTTTATTATTAAATTTATATATGATTATTTTTTCAGAACCTATTTCTGATGCATTTGACTTGTCTCATTTAAATAATGAACTATTGGAGCTTTAGATAGATCAGCACAGAAAACTTCAAGTTTTGGCAGTGATGGAAATGTATGTATTAATTTTACTAGTATGATAGTTTAATATAAATAATGGTGAAAGTTATTGTTTTTCTATAAAATTTTTTTTTTTTTATATGCTTTACATTTGGAAAGACAACTCTACGAATTCCTAAATATCCATCGGTAAGTGAATAATGTAAGATTTTGTAGTTTATGAAGTAACTGCATGCATATCAATTAATAATACAATATCATATATATGTTGTACTATATGCTTTACACCTCGCAGGTAAATTTGCCTAACTCGTAGTATGGGCTAACCATTACACAATAATTGAGTTGGACTTATTTACCTACCTGGTGTGAGCTATACAAGCATCATATTTATATTTTAATATAATGTTATCTTATTCAAAGTAATATAAATTTATTATTAATTTAGGTACTTTTAGCATCATAATAACTCTTATAACAATAATTCGTTTTAAATTTTACAATAATGACCTAATAAAGGGTTGACTGGAGAAACTTTAAATCGGTCAATATGCGGTAAAAACGCCATGTACATTGGATTTTTTGGTAATTGATAGTTTCTTAGTAGCTGACAGTTTTTCGATTTAATTTAATATAGTACCAAATTGCCATATTATAATTATCTTCCTGTTTTTATTTAATCAAATTTTAAAAGTGTTTATTTTTCTTTTTTTTACCACACTCAAATCACACAGGAATCAAATTTAAATTACCTGTATATTTATTTTATTAACCTAACTTGCTGTGGATTCTTTGTCACCTGTTTCAAACATAGATGTATTTCTAATATAAATGTGTTACCAATTGCAATAAATGATGGTTAGTAAATTTTAAGATTTAAAAAGTTTGTAATTTAATATGGTACTTATTTAATTCTTTATCAAAGGTTATCATAAACCACATCAGCTTGCAGCAATGGCTCCACCAGATCATTGCTCTTTTACAACAGTTAATTCTTTAAATAAATTGAATCAAGTATTTCACGAATATGCTCTTTTAGTAATTCGAACTTTATTAAGAAGTATGTATCTAAATCAATATAATTATATTTTGATTTTAATTGTTTATTATTAAATTTATATATGATTATTTTTTCAGAACCTATTTCTGATGCATTTGACTTGTCTCATTTAAATAATGAACTATTGGAGCTTTAGATAGATCAGCACAGAAAACTTCAAGTTTTGGCAGTGATGGAAATGTATGTATTAATTTTACTAGTATGATAGTTTAATATAAATAATGGTGAAAGTTATTGTTTTTCTATAAAATTTTTTTTTTTTTATATGCTTTACATTTGGAAAGACAACTCTACGAATTCCTAAATATCCATCGGTAAGTGAATAATGTAAGATTTTGTAGTTTATGAAGTAACTGCATGCATATCAATTAATAATACAATATCATATATATGTTGTACTATATGCTTTACACCTCGCAGGTAAATTTGCCTAACTCGTAGTATGAGCTAACCATTACACAATAATTGAGTTGGACTTATTTACCTACCTGGTGTGAGCTATACAAGCATCATATGTATATTTTAATATAATGTTATCTTATTCAAAGTAATATAAATTTATTATTAATTTAGGTACTTTTAGCATCATAATAACTCTTATAACAATAATTCGTTTTAAATTTTACAATAATGACCTAATAAAGGGTTGACTGGAGAAACTTTAAATCGGTCAATATGCGTAAAAACGCCATGTACATTGGATTTGTTGGTAATTGATAGTTTCTTAGTAGCTGACAGTTATTCGATTTAATTTAATATTAAACCAAATTTCCATATTATAATTATCTTCCTGTTTTTACTTAATCAAATTTTAAATGTTTATTTTTCTTTTTTTTTACCATACTCAAATCACACAGGAATCAAATTGAAATTACCTGTATATTAATTCTATTAACCTAACCCTCTGTGGATTCTTTGTCACCTGTTTCACACATAGAAGTATTTCCAATATAAATGTGTTTCCAATTGCAATAAATGATGGTTAGTAAATTTTAAGATTTAAAAAAGTTTGTAATTTAATATGGTACTTATTTAATTCTATATCAATGGTTATCATAAACCACATCAGCTTGCAGCAATGGCTCCACCAGATCATTGCTCTTTTACAACAGTTCATTCTTTAAATAAATTGAATCAAGTATTTCACGAATATGCTCTTTTAGTAATTCGAACTTTATTAAGGTTATGTATCTAAATCAATATAATTATATTTTGATTTTAATTGTTTATTATTAAATATATATATGATTATTTTTTCAGAACCTATTCCTGATGCATTTGACTTGTCTCATTTAAATAATGAACTATTGGAGCTTTAGATAAATCAGCACAGTAAACTTCAAGTTTTAGCAGTGACGGAAATGTATGTATTAATTTTACTAGCATGATAGTTTAATATAAATAATGGTTATGGTTATTGTTTTTCTTAAAAATTTTTTTTTTTCTTAAAAATTTTTTTTTTTCTTTATAAGCTTTACATTTGGAAAGACAACTCTACGAATTCCTAAATATCCATCGGTAAGTGAATAATGTAAGATTTTGTAGTTTATGAAGTAACTGCATGCATATCAATTAATAATACAATATCATATATATGTTGTACTATATGCTTTACACCTCGCAGGTAAATTTGCCTAACTCGTAGTATGGGCTAACCATTACACAATAATTGAGTTGGACTTATTTACCTACCTGGTGTGAGCTATACAAGCATCATATGTATATTTTAATATAATGTTATCTTATTCAAAGTAATATAAATTTATTATTAATATAGGTACTTTTAGCATCATAATAACTCTTATAACAATAATTCGTTTTAAATTTTACAATAATGACCTAATAAAGGGTTGACTGGAGAAACTTTAAATCGGTCAATATGCGGTAAAAACGCCATGTACATTGGATTTGTTGGTAATTGATAGTTTCTTAGTAGCTAACAGTTATTTGATTTAATTTAATATTAATCCAAATTGCCATATTATAATTATCTTCCTGTTTTTATTTAATCAAATTTTAAAAGTGTTTATTTTTCTTTTTTTTTACCATACTCAAATCACACAGGAATCAAATTTAAATTACCTGTATATTAATTTTATTAACCTAACTTCTGTGGATTCTTTGTCACCTGTTTCACACATAGAAGTATTTCCAATATAAATGTGTTACCAATTGCAATAAATAATGGTTAGTAAATTTTAAGATTTAAAAAAGTTTGTAATTTAATATAGTACTTATTTAATTGTATATCAAAGCTTATCATAAACCACATCAGCTTTCCGCAATGGCTCCACCAGATCATTGCTCTTTTACAACAGTTCATTATTTAAATAAATTGAATCAAGTTTTTCACGAATATACTCTTTTAGTAATTCGAACTTTATTAAGGTTATGTATCTAAATCAATATAATTATATTGCCATGTATATGTCTTTTGGCTGGGGTCATTGTGTTAATTTGAACGACACCAAGAATGTTACCATGTTAACAAGCTGAAAATCGTCATTCCGATAACCGAACCGCTGCGAAATGTCTGTATTGACGAATTTCTCGTCGCTGATAACGAATTCAATTTTCGTTTTATCCAAAACAAATTCGGTGTTTCCTGTGCTGTTTGCGATCGCCTTTGGTTCGAGAAAGATATGACGTACGTTCCCCAGAAAGCCGTAGATTTTTTGCTCGATAAATACCTAGACTTAGATTCTCGTATTATGAGCGTGTGCAATACTTGTTATAAAACCTCTACTTCGCGCAATTCAACTTCTATCGACGCCGTATTTTATCGACACATCGAGAAGCTTGAACCTCGTGAGTACGTTTCATATTTCAGTACACACCGTCCTTTATTATCCATCACTTAAAGTATTGTAAATGACGATTCTGTAGTTTAAATTAAAAATTTTAATAAAAATTTAGAAAAATGTATACTCAATAAAAATAATTGCTGTCTTTGAAAAATAAATAAATAATTCCTGTCTTTGAAACTTGTTTATTTTTAACATGTGTTAAAAAAGTCACATACAGTTTAATGCTCGTCTCCTCGTATCTAATACCAAATTGATATTGACATTCTTATGTCAACTATATTCATTATAAACAAGACAAATACATGTACCGATGTATCTGTATGTAGTGTAGATACTCTTAGTTTTTTTTTTTTGATTTTAATTGTTTATTATTAAATATATATATGATTATTTTTTCAGAACCTATTCCTGATGCATTTGACTTGTCTCATTTAAATAATGAACTATTGGAGCTTTAGATAAATCAGCACAGTAAACTTCAAGTTTTAGCAGTGACGGAAATGTATGTATTAATTTTACTAGCATGATAGTTTAATATAAATAATGGTTATGGTTATTGTTTTTCTTAAAAATTTTTTTTTTTCTTTATAAGCTTTACATTTGGAAAGACAACTCTACGAATTCCTAAATATCCATCGGTAAGTGAATAATGTAAGATTTTGTAGTTTATGAAGTAACTGCATGCATATCAATTAATAATACAATATTTTATATATGTTGTACTATATGCTTTACACCTCGCAGGTAAATTTGCCTAACTCGTAGTATGGGCTAACCATTATACAATAATTGAGTTGGACTTATTTACCTACCTGGTGTGAGCTATACAAGCATCATATGTATATTTTAATATAATGTTATCTTATTCAAAGTAATATAAATTTATTATTAATTTAGGTACTTTTAGCATCATAATAACTCTTATAACAATAATTCGTTTTAAATTTTACAATAATGACCTAATAAAGGGTTGACTGGAGAAACTTTAAATCGGTCAATATGCGGTAAAAACGCCATGTACATTGGATTTGTTGGTAATTGATAGTTTCTTAGTAGCTAACAGTTATTTGATTTAATTTAATATTAAACCAAATTGCCATATTATAATTATCTTCCTGTTTTTACTTAATCAAATTTTAAATGTTTAATTTTCTTTTTTTTTACCATACTCAAATCACACAGGAATCAAATTTAAATTACCTGTATATTAATTCTATTAACCTAACCCTCTGTGGATTCTTTGTCACCTGTTTCACACATAGAAGTATTTCCAATATAAATGTGTTTCCAATTGCAATAAATGATGGTTAGTAAATTTTAAGATTTAAAAAAGTTTGTAATTTAATATGGTACTTATTTAATTCTATATCAATGGTTATCATAAACCACATCAGCTTGCAGCAATGGCTCCACCAGATCATTGCTCTTTTACAACAGTTCATTCTTTAAATAAATTGAATCAAGTATTTCACGAATATGCTCTTTTAGTAATTCGAACTTTATTAAGGTTATGTATCTAAATCAATATAATTATATTTTGATTTTAATTGTTTATTATTAAATATATATATGATTATTTTTTCAGAACCTATTCCTGATGCATTTGACTTGTCTCATTTAAATAATGAACTATTGGAGCTTTAGATAAATCAGCACAGTAAACTTCAAGTTTTAGCAGTGACGGAAATGTATGTATTAATTTTACTAGCATGATAGTTTAATATAAATAATGGTTATGGTTATTGTTTTTCTTAAAAATTTTTTTTTTTCTTTATAAGCTTTACATTTGGAAAGACAACTCTACGAATTCCTAAATATCCATCGGTAAGTGAATAATGTAAGATTTTGTAGTTTATGAAGTAACTGCATGCATATCAATTAATAATACAATATTTTATATATGTTGTACTATATGCTTTACACCTCGCAGGTAAATTTGCCTAACTCGTAGTATGGGCTAACCATTACACAATAATTGAGTTGGACTTATTTACCTACCTGGTGTGAGCTTTACAAGCATCATATGTATATTTTAATATAATGTTATCTTATTCAAAGTAATGTAAATTTATTATTAATGTAGGTACTTTTAGCATCATAATAACTCTTATAACAATAATTCGTTTTAAATTTTACAATAATGACCTAATAAAGGGTTGACTGGAGAAACTTTAAATCGGTCAATATGCGGTAAAAACGCCATGTACATTGGATTTTTTGGTAATTGATAGTTTCTTAGTAGCTGACAGTTATTCGATTTAATTTAATATAGTACCAAATTGCCATATTATAATTAACTTCCTGTTTTTATTTAATCAAATTTTAAAAGTGTTTATTTTTCTTTTCTTTACCACACTCAAATCACACAGGAATCATATTTAAATTACCTGTATATTTATTTAATTAACCTAACTTGCTATGAATTCTTTGTCACCTGTTTCAAACATACAAGTATTTCCAATATAAATGTGTTACCAATTGCAATAAATGATGGTTAGTAAATGTTAAGAATTCAAAAAGCTTGTAACTTAATATGGTACTTATTTATTTCTATATCAATGGTTATCATAAACCACATCAGCTGAAGCAATGGCTCCACCAGATCATTGCACTTACACAACAGTTTAGTCTTTAAATAATTTGAATCAAGTATTTCAGGAATATGCTCTTTTAGGACATCGAACATTATTAAGGAGTATGTATCTAAGTCAATATAATTATATTGCCATGTATATGTCTTTTGGCTGGGGTCATTGTGTTAATTTGAACGACACCAAGAATGTTACCATGTTAACAAGCTGAAAATCGTCATTCCGATAACCGAACCGCTGCGAAATGTCTGTATTGACGAATTTCTCGTCGCTGATAACGAATTCAATTTTCGTTTTATCCAAAACAAATTCGGTGTTTCCTGTGCTGTTTGCGATCGCCTTTGGTTCGAGAAAGATATGACGTACGTTCCCCAGAAAGCCGTAGATTTTTTGCTCGATAAATACCTAGACTTAGATTCTCGTATTATGAGCGTGTGCAATACTTGTTATAAAACCTCTACTTCGCGCAATTCAACTTCTATCGACGCCGTATTTTATCGACACATCGAGAAGCTTGAACCTCGTGAGTACGTTTCATATTTCAGTACACACCGTCCTTTATTATCCATCACTTAAAGTATTGTAAATGACGATTCTGTAGTTTAAATTAAAAATTTTAATAAAAATTTAGAAAAATGTATACTCAATAAAAATAATTGCTGTCTTTGAAAAATAAATAAATAATTCCTGTCTTTGAAACTTGTTTATTTTTAACATGTGTTAAAAAAGTCACATACAGTTTAATGCTCGTCTCCTCGTATCTAATACCAAATTGATATTGACATTCTTATGTCAACTATATTCATTATAAACAAGACAAATACATGTACCGATGTATCTGTATGTAGTGTAGATACTCTTAGTTTTTTTTTTTTGATTTTAATTGTTTATTATTAAATATATATATGATTATTTTTTCAGAACCTATTCCTGATGCATTTGACTTGTCTCATTTAAATAATGAACTATTGGAGCTTTAGATAGATCAGCACAGAAAACTTCAAGTTTTGGCAGTGACGGAAATGTATGTATTTATTTTACTAGTATGATAGTTTAATATAAATAATGGTGATGGTTATTGTTTTTCTATAAAAATTTTTTTTTTTTATACGCTTTACATTTGGAAAGACAACTCTACGAATTCCTAAATATCCATCGGTAAGTGAATAATGTAAGATTTTGTAGTTTATGAAGTAACTGCATGCATATCAATTAATAATACAATATTTTATATATGTTGTACTATATGCTTTACACCTCGCAGGTAAATTTGCCTAACTCGTAGTATGGGCTAACCATTACACAATAATTGAGTTGGACTTATTTACCTTCCTGGTGTGAGCTATACAAGCATCATATGTATATTTTAATATAATGTTATCTTATTCAAAGTAATATAAATTTATTATTAATATAGGTACTTTTAGCATCATAATAACTCTTATAACAATAATTCGTTTTAAATTTTACAATAATGACCTAATAAAGGGTTGACTGGAGAAACTTTAAATCGGTCAATATGCGGTAAAAACGCCATGTACATTGGATTTGTTGGTAATTGATAGTTTCTTAGTAGCTGACAGTTATTCGATTTAATTTAATATAGTACCAAATTGCCATATTATAATTATCTTCCTGTTTTTATTTAATCAAATTTTAAAAGTGTTTATTTTTCTTTTTTTTTACCATACTCAAATCACACAGGAATCAAATTTAAATTACCTGTATATTAATTTTATTAACCTAACTTGCTGTGGATTCTTTGTCACCTGTTTCACACATAGAAGTATTTCCAATATAAATGTGTTTCCAATTGCAATAAATGATGGTTAGTAAATTTTAAGATTTAAAAAAGTTTGTAATTTAATATGGTACTTATTTAATTCTATATCAATGGTTATCATAAACCACATCAGCTTGCAGCAATGGCTCCACCAGATCATTGCTCTTTTACAACAGTTCATTCTTTAAATAAATTGAATCAAGTATTTCACGAATATGCTCTTTTAGTAATTCGAACTTTATTAAGGTTATGTATCTAAATCAATATAATTATATTTTGATTTTAATTGTTTATTATTAAATATATATATGATTATTTTTTCAGAACCTATTCCTGATGCATTTGACTTGTCTCATTTAAATAATGAACTATTGGAGCTTTAGATAGATCAGCACAGAAAACTTCAAGTTTTGGCAGTGACGGAAATGTATGTATTTATTTTACTAGTATGATAGTTTAATATAAATAATGGTGATGGTTATTGTTTTTCTATAAAAATTTTTTTTTTTTATACGCTTTACATTTGGAAAGACAACTCTACGAATTCCTAAATATCCATCGGTAAGTGAATAATGTAAGATTTTGTAGTTTATGAAGTAACTGCATGCATATCAATTAATAATACAATATTTTATATATGTTGTACTATATGCTTTACACCTCGCAGGTAAATTTGCCTAACTCGTAGTATGGGCTAACCATTATACAATAATTGAGTTGGACTTATTTACCTACCTGGTGTGAGCTATACAAGCATCATATGTATATTTTAATATAATGTTATCTTATTCAAAGTAATATAAATTTATTATTAATTTAGGTACTTTTAGCATCATAATAACTCTTATAACAATAATTCGTTTTAAATTTTACAATAATGACCTAATAAAGGGTTGACTGGAGAAACTTTAAATCGGTCAATATGCGGTAAAAACGCCATGTACATTGGATTTGTTGGTAATTGATAGTTTCTTAGTAGCTAACAGTTATTTGATTTAATTTAATATTAAACCAAATTGCCATATTATAATTATCTTCCTGTTTTTACTTAATCAAATTTTAAATGTTTAATTTTCTTTTTTTTTACCATACTCAAATCACACAGGAATCAAATTTAAATTACCTGTATATTAATTCTATTAACCTAACCCTCTGTGGATTCTTTGTCACCTGTTTCACACATAGAAGTATTTCCAATATAAATGTGTTTCCAATTGCAATAAATGATGGTTAGTAAATTTTAAGATTTAAAAAAGTTTGTAATTTAATATGGTACTTATTTAATTCTATATCAATGGTTATCATAAACCACATCAGCTTGCAGCAATGGCTCCACCAGATCATTGCTCTTTTACAACAGTTCATTCTTTAAATAAATTGAATCAAGTATTTCACGAATATGCTCTTTTAGTAATTCGAACTTTATTAAGGTTATGTATCTAAATCAATATAATTATATTTTGATTTTAATTGTTTATTATTAAATATATATATGATTATTTTTTCAGAACCTATTCCTGATGCATTTGACTTGTCTCATTTAAATAATGAACTATTGGAGCTTTAGATAAATCAGCACAGTAAACTTCAAGTTTTAGCAGTGACGGAAATGTATGTATTAATTTTACTAGCATGATAGTTTAATATAAATAATGGTTATGGTTATTGTTTTTCTTAAAAATTTTTTTTTTTCTTTATAAGCTTTACATTTGGAAAGACAACTCTACGAATTCCTAAATATCCATCGGTAAGTGAATAATGTAAGATTTTGTAGTTTATGAAGTAACTGCATGCATATCAATTAATAATACAATATTTTATATATGTTGTACTATATGCTTTACACCTCGCAGGTAAATTTGCCTAACTCGTAGTATGGGCTAACCATTACACAATAATTGAGTTGGACTTATTTACCTTCCTGGTGTGAGCTATACAAGCATCATATGTATATTTTAATATAATGTTATCTTATTCAAAGTAATGTAAATTTATTATTAATGTAGGTACTTTTAGCATCATAATAACTCTTATAACAATAATTCGTTTTAAATTTTACAATAATGACCTAATAAAGGGTTGACTGGAGAAACTTTAAATAGATCGATGTGCGGTAAAAACGCCATGTACATTGGATTTTTGGTAATTGATAGTTTTTAGTAGCTAACAGTTATTTGATTTAATTTAATATTAAACCAAATTGCCATATTATAATTATCTTCCTGTTTTTACTTAATCAAATTTTAAAAGTGTTTATTTTTCTTTTTTTTTACCACACTCAAATCACACAGGAATCAAATTTAAATTACCTGTATATTAATTCTATTAACCTAACCCTCTGTGGATTCTTTGTCACCTGTTTCACACATAGAAGTATTTCCAATATAAATGTGTTTCCAATTGCAATAAATGATGGTTAGTAAATTTTAAGATTTAAAAACGTTTGTAATTTAATATGGTACTTATTTAATTCTATATCAATGGTTATCATAAACCACATCAGCTTGCAGCAATGGCTCCACCAGATCATTGCTCTTTTACAACAGTTCATTCTTTAAATAAATTGAATCAAGTATTTCACGAATATGCTCTTTTAGTAATTCGAACTTTATTAAGGTTATGTATCTAAATCAATATAATTATATTTTGATTTTAATTGTTTATTATTAAATATATATATGATTATTTTTTCAGAACCTATTCCTGATGCATTTGACTTGTCTCATTTAAATAATGAACTATTGGAGCTTTAGATAAATCAGCACAGTAAACTTCAAGTTTTAGCAGTGACGGAAATGTATGTATTAATTTTACTAGCATGATAGTTTAATATAAATAATGGTTATGGTTATTGTTTTTCTTAAAAATTTTTTTTTTTCTTTATAAGCTTTACATTTGGAAAGACAACTCTACGAATTCCTAAATATCCATCGGTAAGTGAATAATGTAAGATTTTGTAGTTTATGAAGTAACTGCATGCATATCAATTAATAATACAATATTTTATATATGTTGTACTATATGCTTTACAGCTCGCAGGTAAATTTGCCTAACTCGTAGTATGGGCTAACCATTATACAATAATTGAGTTGGACTTATTTACCTACCTGGTGTGAGCTATACAAGCATCATATGTATATTTTAATATAATGTTATCTTATTCAAAGTAATATAAATTTATTATTAATTTAGGTACTTTTAGCATCATAATAACTCTTATAACAATAATTCGTTTTAAATTTTACAATAATGACCTAATAAAGGGTTGACTGGAGAAACTTTAAATCGGTCAATATGCGGTAAAAACGCCATGTACATTGGATTTGTTGGTAATTGATAGTTTCTTAGTAGCTGACAGTTATTCGATTTAATTTAATATAGTACCAAATTGCCATATTATAATTAACTTCCTGTTTTTATTTAATCAAATTTTAAAAGTGTTTATTTTTCTTTTCTTTACCACACTCAAATCACACAGGAATCATATTTAAATTACCTGTATATTTATTTAATTAACCTAACTTGCTATGAATTCTTTGTCACCTGTTTCAAACATACAAGTATTTCCAATATAAATGTGTTACCAATTGCAATAAATGATGGTTAGTAAATGTTAAGAATTCAAAAAGCTTGTAACTTAATATGGTACTTATTTATTTCTATATCAATGGTTATCATAAACCACATCAGCTGAAGCAATGGCTCCACCAGATCATTGCACTTACACAACAGTTTAGTCTTTAAATAATTTGAATCAAGTATTTCAGGAATATGCTCTTTTAGGACATCGAACATTATTAAGGAGTATGTATCTAAGTCAATATAATTATATTGCCATGTATATGTCTTTTGGCTGGGGTCATTGTGTTAATTTGAACGACACCAAGAATGTTACCATGTTAACAAGCTGAAAATCGTCATTCCGATAACCGAACCGCTGCGAAATGTCTGTATTGACGAATTTCTCGTCGCTGATAACGAATTCAATTTTCGTTTTATCCAAAACAAATTCGGTGTTTCCTGTGCTGTTTGCGATCGCCTTTGGTTCGAGAAAGATATGACGTACGTTCCCCAGAAAGCCGTAGATTTTTTGCTCGATAAATACCTAGACTTAGATTCTCGTATTATGAGCGTGTGCAATACTTGTTATAAAACCTCTACTTCGCGCAATTCAACTTCTATCGACGCCGTATTTTATCGACACATCGAGAAGCTTGAACCTCGTGAGTACGTTTCATATTTCAGTACACACCGTCCTTTATTATCCATCACTTAAAGTATTGTAAATGACGATTCTGTAGTTTAAATTAAAAATTTTAATAAAAATTTAGAAAAATGTATACTCAATAAAAATAATTGCTGTCTTTGAAAAATAAATAAATAATTCCTGTCTTTGAAACTTGTTTATTTTTAACATGTGTTAAAAAAGTCACATACAGTTTAATGCTCGTCTCCTCGTATCTAATACCAAATTGATATTGACATTCTTATGTCAACTATATTCATTATAAACAAGACAAATACATGTACCGATGTATCTGTATGTAGTGTAGATACTCTTAGTTTTTTTTTTTTGATTTTAATTGTTTATTATTAAATATATATATGATTATTTTTTCAGAACCTATTCCTGATGCATTTGACTTGTCTCATTTAAATAATGAACTATTGGAGCTTTAGATAGATCAGCACAGAAAACTTCAAGTTTTGGCAGTGACGGAAATGTATGTATTTATTTTACTAGTATGATAGTTTAATATAAATAATGGTGATGGTTATTGTTTTTCTATAAAAATTTTTTTTTTTTATACGCTTTACATTTGGAAAGACAACTCTACGAATTCCTAAATATCCATCGGTAAGTGAATAATGTAAGATTTTGTAGTTTATGAAGTAACTGCATGCATATCAATTAATAATACAATATTTTATATATGTTGTACTATATGCTTTACACCTCGCAGGTAAATTTGCCTAACTCGTAGTATGGGCTAACCATTACACAATAATTGAGTTGGACTTATTTACCTTCCTGGTGTGAGCTATACAAGCATCATATGTATATTTTAATATAATGTTATCTTATTCAAAGTAATATAAATTTATTATTAATATAGGTACTTTTAGCATCATAATAACTCTTATAACAATAATTCGTTTTAAATTTTACAATAATGACCTAATAAAGGGTTGACTGGAGAAACTTTAAATCGGTCAATATGCGGTAAAAACGCCATGTACATTGGATTTGTTGGTAATTGATAGTTTCTTAGTAGCTGACAGTTATTCGATTTAATTTAATATAGTACCAAATTGCCATATTATAATTATCTTCCTGTTTTTATTTAATCAAATTTTAAAAGTGTTTATTTTTCTTTTTTTTTACCATACTCAAATCACACAGGAATCAAATTTAAATTACCTGTATATTAATTTTATTAACCTAACTTGCTGTGGATTCTTTGTCACCTGTTTCACACATAGAAGTATTTCCAATATAAATGTGTTTCCAATTGCAATAAATGATGGTTAGTAAATTTTAAGATTTAAAAAAGTTTGTAATTTAATATGGTACTTATTTAATTCTATATCAATGGTTATCATAAACCACATCAGCTTGCAGCAATGGCTCCACCAGATCATTGCTCTTTTACAACAGTTCATTCTTTAAATAAATTGAATCAAGTAATTCACGAATACGCTCTTTTAGTAATTCGAACTTTATTAAGGTTATGTATCTAAATCAATATAATTATATTTTGATTTTAATTGTTTATTATTAAATATATATATGATTATTTTTTCAGAACCTATTCCTGATGCATTTGACTTGTCTCATTTAAATAATGAACTATTGGAGCTTTAGATAAATCAGCACAGTAAACTTCAAGTTTTAGCAGTGACGGAAATGTATGTATTAATTTTACTAGCATGATAGTTTAATATAAATAATGGTTATGGTTATTGTTTTTCTTAAAAATTTTTTTTTTTCTTTATAAGCTTTACATTTGGAAAGACAACTCTACGAATTCCTAAATATCCATCGGTAAGTGAATAATGTAAGATTTTGTAGTTTATGAAGTAACTGCATGCATATCAATTAATAATACAATATTTTATATATGTTGTACTATATGCTTTACACCTCGCAGGTAAATTTGCCTAACTCGTAGTATGGGCTAACCATTATACAATAATTGAGTTGGACTTATTTACCTACCTGGTGTGAGCTATACAAGCATCATATGTATATTTTAATATAATGTTATCTTATTCAAAGTAATATAAATTTATTATTAATTTAGGTACTTTTAGCATCATAATAACTCTTATAACAATAATTCGTTTTAAATTTTACAATAATGACCTAATAAAGGGTTGACTGGAGAAACTTTAAATCGGTCAATATGCGGTAAAAACGCCATGTACATTGGATTTGTTGGTAATTGATAGTTTCTTAGTAGCTAACAGTTATTTGATTTAATTTAATATTAAACCAAATTGCCATATTATAATTATCTTCCTGTTTTTACTTAATCAAATTTTAAAAGTGTTTATTTTTCTTTTTTTTTACCACACTCAAATCACACAGGAATCAAATTTAAATTACCTGTATATTAATTCTATTAACCTAACCCTCTGTGGATTCTTTGTCACCTGTTTCACACATAGAAGTATTTCCAATATAAATGTGTTTCCAATTGCAATAAATGATGGTTAGTAAATTTTAAGATTTAAAAACGTTTGTAATTTAATATGCCACTTATTTAATTCTATATCAATGGTTATCATAAACCACATCAGCTTGCAGCAATGGCTCCACCAGATCATTGCTCTTTTACAACAGTTCATTCTTTAAATAAATTGAATCAAGTATTTCACGAATATGCTCTTTTAGTACTTCGAACTTTATTAAGGTTATGTATCTAAATCAATATAATTATATTTTGATTTTAATTGTTTTTTATTAAATATATATATGATTATTTTTTCAGAACCTATTCCTGATGCATTTGACTTGTCTCATTTAAATAATGAACTATTGGAGCTTTAGATAGATCAGCACAGAAAACTTCAAGTTTTGGCAGTGACGGAAATGTATGTATTTATTTTACTAGTATGATAGTTTAATATAAATAATGGTGATGGTTATTGTTTTTCTATAAAAATTTTTTTTTTATACGCTTTACATTTGGAAAGACAACTCTACGAATTCCTAAATATCCATCGGTAAGTGAATAATGTAAGATTTTGTAGTTTATGAAGTAACTGCATGCATATCAATTAATAATACAATATTTTATATATGTTGTACTATATGCTTTACACCTCGCAGGTAAATTTGCCTAACTCGTAGTATGGGCTAACCATTATACAATAATTGAGTTGGACTTATTTACCTACCTGGTGTGAGCTATACAAGCATCATATGTATATTTTAATATAATGTTATCTTATTCAAAGTAATATAAATTTATTATTAATTTAGGTACTTTTAGCATCATAATAACTCTTATAACAATAATTCGTTTTAAATTTTACAATAATGACCTAATAAAGGGTTGACTGGAGAAACTTTAAATCGGTCAATATGCGGTAAAAACGCCATGTACATTGGATTTGTTGGTAATTGATAGTTTCTTAGTAGCTGACAGTTATTCGATTTAATTTAATATAGTACCAAATTGCCATATTATAATTATCTTCCTGTTTTTATTTAATCAAATTTTAAAAGTGTTTATTTTTCTTTTTTTTTACCATACTCAAATCACACAGGAATCAAATTTAAATTACCTGTATATTAATTTTATTAACCTAACTTGCTGTGGATTCTTTGTCACCTGTTTCACACATAGAAGTATTTCCAATATAAATGTGTTTCCAATTGCAATAAATGATGGTTAGTAAATTTTAAGATTTAAAAAAGTTTGTAATTTAATATGGTACTTATTTAATTCTATATCAATGGTTATCATAAACCACATCAGCTTGCAGCAATGGCTCCACCAGATCATTGCTCTTTTACAACAGTTCATTCTTTAAATAAATTGAATCAAGTATTTCACGAATATGCTCTTTTAGTAATTCGAACTTTATTAAGGTTATGTATCTAAATCAATATAATTATATTTTGATTTTAATTGTTTATTATTAAATATATATATGATTATTTTTTCAGAACCTATTCCTGATGCATTTGACTTGTCTCATTTAAATAATGAACTATTGGAGCTTTAGATAAATCAGCACAGTAAACTTCAAGTTTTAGCAGTGACGGAAATGTATGTATTAATTTTACTAGCATGATAGTTTAATATAAATAATGGTTATGGTTATTGTTTTTCTTAAAAATTTTTTTTTTTCTTTATAAGCTTTACATTTGGAAAGACAACTCTACGAATTCCTAAATATCCATCGGTAAGTGAATAATGTAAGATTTTGTAGTTTATGAAGTAACTGCATGCATATCAATTAATAATACAATATCATATATATGTTGTACTATATGCTTTACACCTCGCAGGTAAATTTGCCTAACTCGTAGTATGGGCTAACCATTACACAATAATTGAGTTGGACTTATTTACCTACCTGGTGTGAGCTTTACAAGCATCATATGTATATTTTAATATAATGTTATCTTATTCAAAGTAATGTAAATTTATTATTAATGTAGGTACTTTTAGCATCATAATAACTCTTATAACAATAATTCGTTTTAAATTTTACAATAATGACCTAATAAAGGGTTGACTGGAGAAACTTTAAATAGATCGATGTGCGGTAAAAACGCCATGTACATTGGATTTTTGGTAATTGATAGTTTTTAGTAGCTAACAGTTATTTGATTTAATTTAATATTAAACCAAATTGTCATATTATAATTATCTTCCTGTTTTTACTTAATCAAATTTTAAAAGTGTTTATTTTTCTTTTTTTTTACCACACTCAAATCACACAGGAATCAAATTTAAATTACCTGTATATTAATTCTATTAACCTAACCCTCTGTGGATTCTTTGTCACCTGTTTCACACATAGAAGTATTTCCAATATAAATGTGTTTCCAATTGCAATAAATGATGGTTAGTAAATTTTAAGATTTAAAAACGTTTGTAATTTAATATGGTACTTATTTAATTCTATATCAATGGTTATCATATACCACATCAGCTTGCAGCAATGGCTCCACCAGATCATTGCTCTTTTACAACAGTTCATTCTTTAAATAAATTGAATCAAGTATTTCACGAATATGCTCTTTTAGTACTTCGAACTTTATTAAGGTTATGTATCTAAATCAATATAATTATATTTTGATTTTAATTGTTTTTTATTAAATATATATATGATTATTTTTTCAGAACCTATTCCTGATGCATTTGACTTGTCTCATTTAAATAATGAACTATTGGAGCTTTAGATAGATCAGCACAGAAAACTTCAAGTTTTGGCAGTGACGGAAATGTATGTATTTATTTTACTAGTATGATAGTTTAATATAAATAATGGTGATGGTTATTGTTTTTCTATAAAAATTTTTTTTTTATACGCTTTACATTTGGAAAGACAACTCTACGAATTCCTAAATATCCATCGGTAAGTGAATAATGTAAGATTTTGTAGTTTATGAAGTAACTGCATGCATATCAATTAATAATACAATATTTTATATATGTTGTACTATATGCTTTACACCTCGCAGGTAAATTTGCCTAACTCGTAGTATGGGCTAACCATTATACAATAATTGAGTTGGACTTATTTACCTACCTGGTGTGAGCTATACAAGCATCATATGTATATTTTAATATAATGTTATCTTATTCAAAGTAATATAAATTTATTATTAATTTAGGTACTTTTAGCATCATAATAACTCTTATAACAATAATTCGTTTTAAATTTTACAATAATGACCTAATAAAGGGTTGACTGGAGAAACTTTAAATCGGTCAATATGCGGTAAAAACGCCATGTACATTGGATTTGTTGGTAATTGATAGTTTCTTAGTAGCTAACAGTTATTTGATTTAATTTAATATTAAACCAAATTGCCATATTATAATTATCTTCCTGTTTTTACTTAATCAAATTTTAAATGTTTATTTTTCTTTTTTTTTACCATACTCAAATCACACAGGAATCAAATTTAAATTACCTGTATATTAATTCTATTAACCTAACCCTCTGTGGATTCTTTGTCACCTGTTTCACACATAGAAGTATTTCCAATATAAATGTGTTTCCAGTTGCAATAAATGATGGTTAGTAAATTTTAAGATTTAAAAAAGTTTGTAATTTAATATGGTACTTATTTAATTCTATATCAATGGTTATCATAAACCACATCAGCTTGCAGCAATGGCTCCACCAGATCATTGCTCTTTTACAACAGTTCATTCTTTAAATAAATTGAATCAAGTATTTCACGAATATGCTCTTTTAGTAATTCGAACTTTATTAAGGTTATGTATCTAAATCAATATAATTATATTTTGATTTTAATTGTTTATTATTAAATATATATATGATTATTTTTTCAGAACCTATTCCTGATGCATTTGACTTGTCTCATTTAAATAATGAACTATTGGAGCTTTAGATAAATCAGCACAGTAAACTTCAAGTTTTAGCAGTGACGGAAATGTATGTATTAATTTTACTAGCATGATAGTTTAATATAAATAATGGTTATGGTTATTGTTTTTCTTAAAAATTTTTTTTTTTTTTTATAAGCTTTACATTTGGAAAGACAACTCTACGAATTCCTAAATATCCATCGGTAAGTGAATAATGTAAGATTTTGTAGTTTATGAAGTAACTGCATGCATATCAATTAATAATACAATATTTTATATATGTTGTACTATATGCTTTACACCTCGCAGGTAAATTTGCCTAACTCGTAGTATGGGCTAACCATTACACAATAATTGAGTTGGACTTATTTACCTACCTGGTGTGAGCTTTACAAGCATCATATGTATATTTTAATATAATGTTATCTTATTCAAAGTAATGTAAATTTATTATTAATGTAGGTACTTTTAGCATCATAATAACTCTTATAACAATAATTCGTTTTAAATTTTACAATAATGACCTAATAAAGGGTTGACTGGAGAAACTTTAAATAGATCGATGTGCGGTAAAAACGCCATGTACATTGGATTTTTGGTAATTGATAGTTTTTAGTAGCTAACAGTTATTTGATTTAATTTAATATTAAACCAAATTGCCATATTATAATTATCTTCCTGTTTTTACTTAATCAAATTTTAAAAGTGTTTATTTTTCTTTTTTTTTACCACACTCAAATCACACAGGAATCAAATTTAAATTACCTGTATATTAATTCTATTAACCTAACCCTCTGTGGATTCTTTGTCACCTGTTTCACACATAGAAGTATTTCCAATATAAATGTGTTTCCTATTGCAATAAATGATGGTTAGTAAATTTTAAGATTTAAAAACGTTTGTAATTTAATATGCCACTTATTTAATTCTATATCAATGGTTATCATAAACCACATCAGCTTGCAGCAATGGCTCCACCAGATCATTGCTCTTTTACAACAGTTCATTCTTTAAATAAATTGAATCAAGTATTTCACGAATATGCTCTTTTAGTACTTCGAACTTTATTAAGGTTATGTATCTAAATCAATATAATTATATTTTGATTTTAATTGTTTTTTATTAAATATATATATGATTATTTTTTCAGAACCTATTCCTGATGCATTTGACTTGTCTCATTTAAATAATGAACTATTGGAGCTTTAGATAGATCAGCACAGAAAACTTCAAGTTTTGGCAGTGACGGAAATGTATGTATTTATTTTACTAGTATGATAGTTTAATATAAATAATGGTGATGGTTATTGTTTTTCTATAAAAATTTTTTTTTTATACGCTTTACATTTGGAAAGACAACTCTACGAATTCCTAAATATCCATCGGTAAGTGAATAATGTAAGATTTTGTAGTTTATGAAGTAACTGCATGCATATCAATTAATAATACAATATTTTATATATGTTGTACTATATGCTTTACACCTCGCAGGTAAATTTGCCTAACTCGTAGTATGGGCTAACCATTACACAATAATTGAGTTGGACTTATTTACCTTCCTGGTGTGAGCTATACAAGCATCATATGTATATTTTAATATAATGTTATCTTATTCAAAGTAATATAAATTTATTATTAATATAGGTACTTTTAGCATCATAATAACTCTTATAACAATAATTCGTTTTAAATTTTACAATAATGACCTAATAAAGGGTTGACTGGAGAAACTTTAAATCGGTCAATATGCGGTAAAAACGCCATGTACATTGGATTTGTTGGTAATTGATAGTTTCTTAGTAGCTGACAGTTATTCGATTTAATTTAATATAGTACCAAATTGCCATATTATAATTATCTTCCTGTTTTTATTTAATCAAATTTTAAAAGTGTTTATTTTTCTTTTTTTTTACCATACTCAAATCACACAGGAATCAAATTTAAATTACCTGTATATTAATTTTATTAACCTAACTTGCTGTGGATTCTTTGTCACCTGTTTCACACATAGAAGTATTTCCAATATAAATGTGTTTCCAATTGCAATAAATGATGGTTAGTAAATTTTAAGATTTAAAAAAGTTTGTAATTTAATATGGTACTTATTTAATTCTATATCAATGGTTATCATAAACCACATCAGCTTGCAGCAATGGCTCCACCAGATCATTGCTCTTTTACAACAGTTCATTCTTTAAATAAATTGAATCAATTATTTCACGAATATGCTCTTTTAGTAATTCGAACTTTATTAAGGTTATGTATCTAAATCAATATAATTATATTTTGATTTTAATTGTTTATTATTAAATATATATATGATTATTTTTTCAGAACCTATTCCTGATGCATTTGACTTTCTCATTTAAATAAAGAACTATTGGAGCTTTAGATAGATCAGCACAGAAAACTTCATGTTGTGGCAATGACGGAAATTTATGTGTTAATTTTATTAGTATGATTTTTTATATATATAATGATGATGGTTAGTTTTTCTATAAAATTTTAATTTAGAACCAAATTGCCATATTATAATTATCTTCCTGTTTTTATTTAATCAAATTTTAAAAGTGTGTAAAAGAATTGGACATATTTACCTACATGGTGTGAGTTATACATGCATCATATGTATTTTTAAATGTACTTCGGCACAGAATGTGTCAAGTTATTTCTGTGATGGAAATGTTTGTATTACTTTAACTAGTATGATAGTTTAATATAAATTTTGGTGGTGGTTATTGTTTTTCATTTTTATTTCAATTTTTTTTTTCTTTGTGTACGCTTTACATTTGGCTAGACAACTCCACAAAGTCCTAAATATCCAACGGTATGTTTATAATGTTGGATTATGTTGCTAATAAAGTAACTGCATCCATTATCTATGAATTATTCAATATCATATATATTTTGTACTATATGCGTTACAGCAGATCCAAGAGGAATGCCAATAAAACCTCAATCCCAACCACATGTTATTGTCATATACAGCAAGTTAATTAAGAAAAAATATATAATGTTTTGCTAAACGTATAAAATCAACTTAATTTTTAGTGTTAAAATATGTCCATGCACTATATATTAATTTTACCATAACATATATATGTTGTACTATATGTGTTACACCTAGTAGGTAAATTTGTCTAATTCGTAGTATGAGCCAACCATTACTCATTAAATGAATTGGACATATTTACCTAAATTGGTTGAGATATACTTGCACATATGTATATTTAAATATAATGTATTATTTATAAGTTTTATGGTTTTGTTTTTTTTTTTTTTGCCTAAAATATTTTTAAATTTTGAAAAAATGAGCTTGAAAAAATAATGTGGGCTTTAATAATAAATTTCATTTAATTATTTATTGTAATTTAGACTTCTTAATTATAAATTACTGGTATGTATAGATATGTGAAGATAATATTACATTCATGAAAAATACTAGAAATATTTAATGTTAATTGTTTTGTATTTTGCAGGCTGTTAGAAACACTAAACTACTTTCGATAGATAATTAATAAGTAGTCATTTTTTATCTTATGTATTATAAGGAATAATTATTACCAATGATTTTCAAAATGTGAAATTAATGTTTAAGGTTAATTTATTTATATCACATTACTAACTTAACATGTTTAAAATGTAGAATTAAAAATCATAATTATTGTTAAACGCACTGAATATAAATTGTTAAATTCATAAATAAATAAATATATAATTTAGATTTTATTAAAAGATGTTCCATTTATAAAATCCTTACTATTTATGTCTTTTTATATCAGAAAAAAAAGGGGTGGTGTATTTAAAAGAGTGCGAGAGTTATATTTTATTGTAGTTTTTTAAATCCATGTATTTTTTATTTAATTATTATTGTGTATGACATTGTCCTTGGTAACTATATTGTATTGTAAAACTTAAATAAGTTGGTAATCATAATATTATTATCATGTGGTTTGTATGACAATTATTGGTTTATTATTCAATCATTTATTATTGCCTGATGTATTTATAATACCTAAATATATATTATTTTTTTTTGTTACAATAATTTTTGACAGTGTTATTTTATTGTATGACTTAAGCTTACATGACTTTAGAAATTGTACAGAACTGCTATTTTGATCCGGTTTGGACAAAAACTTATTCAACCTACAGTGCACCCATTGAATTAATATATAATATATTATCAATGATATAACTAATAGAATAAGAATAGATACTCTTCACGGGTGTGTCACTGATGTCTGTAGGAGGTGTAGTCGGGAAGGTGGATATATAAAGTAATTTTAATCATACCTGTATGCAACAATAAATGGTTGCTAAGTAAAAAATGATTCCGAGTGAAGTTCTGTTAGCAGCTAAACCTGCTTTGAAATGCCACGATTTTTACGATTATTTTTACAATTTGATCCGGTTATAAAATTATATTCATAGACAAATGATTCCGTAGTACGTTCGTCCTTTAAACCAATAAGTTTCCGTACGAAATGAGTGTAAATCCGGGCATCATAATTATTCTATATAATCATTCTAGATTAAATTTTTTTGCGGTTTTTCCATTCTTTTTCTCCTTAGTTTTATCTAAACTTTTATATAAAAAATAAGAACTATTTGAACATCAAATTAAATGACGAAATATTTAAAAAGTTCGTAAATATTGCTCTCGTGTAGCAATACAATCTCTGGCACAAATTTTTTTTCTTCTTTCTAATTTTCCATTTTCCCAAAACCTGACATGAAAAATGAGAAATAATAAGTTGTTATCAACGTTGGTTGCGCGAACTATAGCCTCCGACTTCTTGCAACCGCAACTAGTCATCAGCAGAATATTGATTTTGATTAGACAAAGCGATTTTACTCGATGGAGTGTATAATAGCCAGCGAATAGCGACAAAAGAAGTCCGGCCGTCAACTTTAATTGCGGGTGAGTAGTGTCTGTTTAACATTCGGGGACTAAATGACTAGGTCGATTACATTCAGTGAATTTTTTAGCAACGTGTAAATTCGCTCTGTGTAATCGAAGTCTGTTTATTTTTGTCGCCGTATTGGACGCAGCCCACTGCGAATTACGGATCGGCATTAATCTTGTCGTTAGCGATCTATTGATAATAAACGAAAATGAATACGTTTTATAACTTGAAATCGACGTTATTATATTTTTATGATAAGAATGTTACATGTTGTTATTATTAGGTATTGCTCACAAAAGTTTACTCTTGTCTCATTAAGGAACTCTTAAAAAATTGAATCCTTCGACGGAGATGCATCTTTTTGTAACAGTCTTTCATCAAACAAAGGGATGATTCCATTTACTTGAATACTACAAATTAATTTAGTAAAACCACATTCAATTGTTGCTTAAAATGTATGGTCTTTGTTACTACACATACAATTTTTTCTTAACTACTCTCCCACCAATGACCTTTTTTTTTTTTTTCCATTTAAAACCTGCAATACCCCCGCCTCCCAGAATTGCCGTGAGGCACTACTTCGGGAGGCGGTTCGCCATCGTTTATTCACAAACGAACACGTACAAATAAATACAAAATATAAAAACCCGTTTTCCCCTTCGACGGGGCTGACTCACATAAATTAGTACACAAAGCTTCGCGTCCCTACAGAGGAATGGGCAGTAGCCGGGCCGAAGCCCACTTACTACCCTTACACTTGTAGGGGGGAGGACACTTCCTACCGGCTCTGCGGCCGGCGGTCTAGCGTCTGCGAGGCCGCGGTCAACGACGGCGGCGATGCGTTTGAAGGCGCGCGTCGAGGGCTTGGCGTTGCCGTTCGGCTGACTCCTTTTCCGCGACGACCGTCTCGGCGAAGTCGACCACGGCGTTCCAAAGGTCTGTGGATTCCAACATGAGCGACACCAAGTTGCCCGGTTCGAAAGGACCGATCCTCCAGACCAAGGGCTCCCTGTCCCCGTCAAACGCCTCGCAACGCATGAGGGTATGGAGAACGTCATCCTCCTCGTTCTGCTCACCAGAAAAACCGCAGTGAAAACACCCGGGGTGCGGAGCTCGCCTGAACGAGTTAAAGCATCCGTGCCCCGTGAGAAGTTGAGTGAGGCGGTAAGACATCGAATAGTGCGGTCTTGTAACCCACCGGACCAGCAAGTCTGGGGGAAAAGTACTAACTACGCCCGATGTTGTTTAACTTCAGTGATCAGACGAGAACTGGTGTATTCAACGTGGTATGGTCGTTGGCTCCTACCAATGACCTAACCTAAACTAACCTCTGCTACTAAACATTTTCAAATTAAGTACTAACAAGCGTAAATATTATAAATAAGCGTCATTTTTTCATTTTTGTCCAATTAAATATTTTCCTGCCATGTTGGGTGTCAAAACACTCAGAAAGCTCAGGGCTGTCATATTTTTGGGGTTTTGTTGACCAAAGGGTAGATTGCCCCCAAATTTGAAGGGGGTTGAAAATTTTTAAATTCTTCTTTTAACTCTCGTCATTTGGTCATTTTCCCTACACATTGGGATGAAATCAAAAGATTTTTATCACCAAATAAATCTATTATAGGAATTTCAAAAAAATGTTCAATTAAAAAAAAATCACATATATAACATATAATAAATAATAGTATATTTTAAATTGTATATTGATCATGAACTGCACGATAATACGTATGCTAATGCCAGGGACTGGTTCCGGTTCGGTTCATAAAATTATAAAATAAGTGTTCCGGTTCCGGTTAGTACCGGTGCTTAATAATTCATAGTTTCAAATAGCATTGCGTATATGGAATTTTTTTTTTTTTTAATAATAATGTAACTACTTACAAAATAATGACAATGTACAAAATAAGTAACATGGTTAGGTGTGTTCAGTCATTTGTTAGAACAGATAAGTACCTTAAAGAACTGAACAAATTTGTGTTTTGATTTAAAAGTATCCGGTTCCGGTTCGCAAATTTTCATCAGGAACTGATTCCAGTCCTTGGCTACTGCACGCAATTTTATGTCCTGCATTCAACGTGGGTATGGGCTTCGGTTCTTTGGTCTATCAAATAGTATTACATTCGTACGTATCGATAATCAATAGTCAACGGGCAACTGACAGCCGAATGAAAATATCAATTTGCGTTAAAACCGATAAATTGCAAAATAATATAATAATAATATCGTTTTTATCGTGTGCCAAATTTTTATATAGTAAATTGGAGATGATGTAAATTATTGTATATCGCTGACGAGACCGGTACCTACGGATCCGTATGTAGAGCACACCATAGTCGATGCAGTTAATTTTCATGTCAATCGATTTCTTTGCTTGTAAAACTATACCGATATTTTTGTACTTTTGAAAAATAGAAGGCACGTGGTATACGAAGAAGAAGTTTTCATGCACCAAAACCGATGATTATAACCAGTTGGCTAAATCTTGCTAAATGTAAATCTTTTTTTTTTTTTTTTACACGTAATACATAATCTGTATCAGACTAGACACAATAAGAATATTTGATGAGAGCTCAATTGTTTGATGTGGTAAATTTGATGAAAGAAGCCATCGATGATGGCACTTGCTGTAGTTTTTTATTTTTTAATTTCTACTTATCTTAAGAGATCACGACACCACTTACACTTCAGGCATCTCGGTGAATTTCTAGATATGGTGGGAGTAGTCAAGTTTTTTATGAGTTCGTTAGGGGTGGTTGTTAAGTTTGGAATGGAATCTTTTATAAAAAGTTTTTGCTTCGTCGTTAATTGTTTTGAGTTTGGTGTCAGTATGAAGGGTGTGATTAGACACGTAGGGTGGGGCGTTCAATATTTTTCGGAGAGCAATGTTTTGGAATGTTTGTATTTTTAGTATGTCTAGTATTTGTCTTTTTAGCGGTGCCCCAAAGTTGGAGTCCGTATGTCCATATGGGTTTGAGAAGTGTTTTGTAGATCAGGAGTTTGGTTTTAATGGAGGTGGAGTTATCATTGCTTAATAAGGGTTTTAAGATACGGAGACGATGATTCAGTGTTAATCTTTTGATTCTAATGTGATGAGCCCAGGTTAGTCTTTGGTCGAGTGTGAGCCTGAGATATTTGATTTTCGGAGAGAAGGGGATAGGAATACAGTAAAGAAAAACTCTAGGATAGGGAGCATGTTTGAGGGTAAAGGTTAATCGGTGTTATTGGTTAAAAGAATTTAACCGATTTTCTCTAATAGTAGTGTTTGTCTTAAACAATTTAGTGAGTTGTGTTACTTTTCCTATAGATCTATATTTTCCTCATCACTCATAATAAAAATAAAAAGATACGGGATACGGTGTCCAATGCGCGGCATTGCCGTTTATTTGCGTTTCCTTTTGACTGTGGTCTTTGCTAATTTTTCGCCGCTATTCGCTACGAGAGGCCGTACAGCGCGTCAATATGTCGGCATTAGTATTTTCTTCGCAAGATAAAATGTTATATTGAATTTGTTCGGAAATATCCATCGTTGTGGGATAGTTCATGCATGCAATATAAAAATCTAATAATCAATATTTTTCTTTTAGGCATTAAACGCGAAAATAATAGTTCGCATTCTTCCAGCAATTTTAAAATTGGTTTATTATTATTCGAAACGCACGGTTATCAGCGACCGAAAATTGTAATCGGTCGCCCATTGTACTTGTTTCTTCGTAAGCAATCAAATCAGGGGAATAAATACGATTGACAATAACAACCGAGTTATCGCTATAATAATACGCCGCCGCCAAAATAACGCCATCAGTTCATAGTATATTAATTATGATAGGCCGGCACCCGGGGAAATCATAGTTTCGTTAAAAATAGAAATTCGAGTTTTCCGCGTTCATCAGGCCAATATTTTAGGCGAGTTAATATATTATACCCAAAATACTATTTATCTGAGCGAACGAAGCTGGGGCCCACTGGTTTTATAGGGAGGACTATCGCCTCCTCGCCTATCGGACGGTCACAATTACTGGTTAATAAAAGAATTCTCATTATTTTGGAGAAAAAAAATACCAAAATAACGATTTCTGCTTAATTTTATGTAAAATTTGTTTTGATTTGATACGATTTCAATATATTTTAAAATATGACGTAATACAATACAAAAACACTATTAAATCATACAGAGTGGACCACATCCGGTTATATTTTTCTTAGTAATGAACGAAAAAAAAGATCAGTTTTATATTTTATACGCGTTTTTATCCTGTGTTATACGGACGGCAAATTTACCACCCCTATAATTTCGTCGCTCCAATTACCCGCTTGTAGGGTAATCCACAATGGTCCCAGTTGATCTACCCCAGGACCGGCCCCCCGATTTTAATATTAAGTTATTCAGTGAGTAAAAGAGAAAAAAAGTTGAACGTAATATGTCACGTTGTTTTTATTTTGATATTAAAATTTTTACTAAAAACTCATTAAAACCGGTAAATTGTTAACATTTTCAATTATTTAAATTTATATATATAGAAATAAATGGTAAACTGAGCTCCACTGGGAATCGTTTTCCATTTGCAATTGCAATGATGTGTATCGTTGAATTCAGTATTCAAACAAAATAATTACCCACCCTATATCCTATTAATTCTAACTTCCCGTCTACGGCCTACCCATGTTGCGAAATAGGCAGGTATTTAATGAATCAAAATAACTGTAACAGATATTTATACACAGTTTTACTAAACGTAATGACGTCTCTTTTCAACACTCCTATGAGGAAAGGTTGGAGAAATAAAAAATGAAATACACGTCGACAAAGACAAAGGCAGGACGGCACGCCTTCACGACGAACTGTATGCGGTGCGCGCGTCGCTGACAACCTGGTTACAAAATAAAATATTATAATAACAAAAAAAAGAAAAATAATCAATACAGCGAGCGAGCGGGATTCCCCGTCGCCCTTACAAAAGGCTATAACGAGACGACGTCATCCAACGATTACCAAGGGAATTGGGGGAGCGGGGCGGACCGCAATTCGCGGCTGTCAACCGTACGCCGTAGAGCCTCGCGCGTGCGCGTGTGTGTCGTCCTTGAAGCGACCCGCGCGATCGAACAGCTGATCCGTGCACCGCCCGCAGACGACCCCGGCTGGACAAGTTATTATTGTTACGGCGCAGTTGTTTTTCAACTACCGTACCTAGTAATATACGTTTGCGTTTATTTCTGCAAATTTTCGGTAATCACAGCGCACTTCCAAAAATACAAATCAATCACATCTTCATCCTCCGTACCAGACTTCAATTTCAATTGATTGTTACTAGTTCATTAAGTTTTCCGCCCGACAAACACTGAAAGGATTCTTTGTCGGTTTTCGCACGGGACGCCGCACAGCGTTACAGGAAATCCACCATGATGTCGGATGGCGAAGGTTCGACGACGGCACAACCACCGACTACGGCCATGGAGACAGGAGGAGGCCAACCGGCCACGGACAGCATCCTGCTGACGGCTCCCGCGGCCACGGTCATCATGGGCATCGACGAACAACAGACTGTGGCTATCACCAAAGACGACGGCGAGCCAAACCCAAAAAAGGCCAAGCTGTCCGCGGGAGGCAGTGATGTGTTTGGCCGTGGCGGCGTTGCCAATGGCGGCGGATGTGGTGACAAGCAAACGGCATTAGACAAGTTGGAACACAGGTTAGGCGGCATATTATGCTGCGCCGTGTGCTTGGACCTGCCTAGGTCGGCCATTTATCAGGTGAGCGGCGATCAATTTTGGTTAATTGTTTTTGTTGTTATTTTATTCTTGGTTGTCGCCGCGTCGGTGGTACCAGCAGACCGATCGGCTATAACAATACAACGGCACTCGTTGATTTATTATGTACAACGATATTTCGGCACCCCCTCGCCGTAACTTCCTCCCTCCCGGAGAAACGCCCTTTTCGCATAAATTCTACCCCCGGGTATTGCTATTTTTTCTACTTCTCTATGTGTCCCCGATATCCTACTATAAAATGCTATTGGTGTGTAATCCGTCTAAAAAAAAAAAAAAAACCAATTATTAATATTATGCCATGCGGGTACCCAGTAAACCGTTTTGCGTCTTAATTAATATACTCTTATCTTATCTTATCTGTTTAGTAATAACGCGCACAAAAAGCATAATGAGTTTTTTTCCTGTTAAAGTTTTTATCGTAAAACCCACAGTTTCGGTGATGGGCGGGGCAGCGGCGTAATTATCCCCCTTATTGATTTATATCCACTGCTGGCACCGTGATAAATTTTGTACTTTTACGTAATTACAAACAAAACTCGTACCGTATAGTATTAATATCTTCTAAAATATAGAAAGAATGTGTAATACAACCTCCCTAGGTTTTTATTACAGAGTTACACCACTGGACCAAATGGTACCTATATGTGTTGTCTGCGCAGTTTGATGGTAGATATTTTACGCGGCGGCGTAATAAATTACAAATTTATAATTCACGTATAACATTGTGTTTGCATTAACAATATTAATGTTAATGTTGACCGTGCCATACTATATTAACATAATATACGGTAATTAGCTTTTACGCCCCAGTATAGGTATTCAAAGTATTTTTAATATTTTATGTGAAAATGATTAAAATGGGTATTATATTAGTAATTCTTAGTGTTATAAAAATATAATAATGTGTGGATTCCAGGAATAATAGTTTGAATTTTCCTTTTTAATAGCTCTATTGAATAGTTATGTATATGGCACACTAGAAGTTGAGGCCAACTGGGAACACACCGAGTGCCGCGATTAGTCAAATATATTATAGTTAAACAGTATGGGGCAATATTTTTAATTAATTAAAAAAAAAAAAAATGTTCTATTCACTTATTTATTGAAATCACCGATAATTGCGTTATATATTGATTTTAAAAGACTTTACAGAAGGTTCTTGATATATAAAATGCAATCATGTTGTAGAAATTGTTTAAAGGATAGAAGTGAAGTTTATAACATACTCATATATAATTTAGTACTCTGTTTATAAACATTTGATCTAAATTCAAAACTTCATGATGTTATGAGTGCACTTTAAACATAATATTATTGTACAGGTTCTTTACCTATGAAACACTCACAGATTTATAATATACATCTTTTAATAATATTTAAAAATAGGTGGTAGTTACCTAGTTAAAAAGTCAGTGTTTAATATTTTATTGTTGGCACTATCACATAATGTAGTTGAAAGTTTTTAGGTATTAGGTTGTATTTATGTCTATGGAACGGATTTTTACCACAGCAATTATGTTATATCTAATCGTGTTACCTACAAATAATGTGGCATTTAACTCCTGGAATATACTATCACAACATAGATGACGACTAAATAAATTATATAAATTTTAATACAATTGATTTGCAGAATATCAATATCTAGTATATCATTCCTGCATCATAAGTGATATATACTATTAAAATTGTGCAAGTCAAGTAGTGTGTAGTTGTATATCTAGCTTTTTGGTCTTGGTGTTAATGAGAAAATATATTGGGCATCTTTTCATGTATATAATTTGAATAGATTATAAATATTTCCGGCTTTTTTTCATTGAGACAGTTTCATTCACATATCCTTGGCATAAACAATAAACATCACTTCTCTGCAATCACAATCATCTGATATAATCATTCTAAATATATACAATGTTTAATGTTTGTAAAACATTTTACCAAAGTACAATATTACAAGATTCAAAAAAAAAAAAAATTATATTATATTTATATATATCCGGAAAGTTTATACAGCTATTGTTTTGTTTAATGATTGAAATTATAAACATGTGGGTATATATAATCGGTACACCTATTTTTTTTTTTTTTTTTATTTGAAGAATGCTAGTTAAATTTATAACATTGACAAAATATTGTTTTGTAATATATAGACACTCTATTGCAAAACTAAATAAAAATATTTTATTCGTGTTTCGTTTTTTGTTAATAGCTGTTAATGTGTCAAAATTGAAATTTTCATTTACTAAACAAAAATAACTATTTCATCATGTAGTGTGTGTAGTGTATTCAGGAAATTATATTGTATCTGTATTGATATCTTACCTATCTGTGTAACATTTAACTTATAAAGTATACTATTATTATAATTTACAGTGTACAAATGGACATTTAATGTGTGCCGGATGCTTTGCTCATTTGTTGGCTGATGCGCGCCTAAGAGATGAAATGGCCACATGTCCAAATTGTCGTGTGGATATTGCAAAAAATACAGCCACACGTAACTTGGCTGTTGAGAAAGCTGTTAGTGAACTTCCTGCAGAGTGTCAGTTTTGCGCCAAGGAATTCCCACGCAACACATTGCATCATCATGAACAACATCTTTGCGCTGAACGGTATGTTGGGTTTTTCAAATTATTATATTTATAATCAATAAATGTGTCTGTAAACAATATTTTTCTACTAGAAATCTTGCTCCGGTCATCAATTTCAATAATGGTTTCTGGTAGCAAATTATGTTTAGTTTGTTTATTGGGGAGGTCATTTTTTTTATTGTAGTTTTCCTAACAATGTGGCAGGAGGGGGATATTTACACAATGCTTTTTTGTTATTTTATATTTTGTTAAAAATAATTGTAGATAACTGGAAATTTCACCGAATACAAAATATTATTTTCTAGATATTATACATTCATTACATATTCCAATATATCTTAACCCCTTGTGTGCTATACAATTATCAATTTGTTTTTCTTTTTATGTGGATACAATTTTTGGGGCAAATACCGATACTTAAAAATTTGATACACAAAGCACCATTTCATTCTTTATTTGTAATAAAAGAAAATAAAGTGTAATAATAATTTTAAATTTAAATTTTAAGCAAAATACATAAAAATAACTAAAATATGGAATTTTTTTGTAATTAACATAAAAGTAAAATCTTTAATTAAATTCAGTATTTATTTACCCTATGTTTCAAAAATGTTTTATTTTACACTTTATACAGGAAAAATTGCTACAAATTTTTACATTGTTTTTTTTTTAAAAAATTTAAGGCCAGTAAAATGTGGATACAGTAAAATAGGCTGCCCTTGGCGTGGACCCAGTCATGAATTGACAGAACATGAAAATGTGTGTCCTCATCCATCAGCTTCTGGAAAAGATGTTATGTTAGCACTTGATGCTACAGATCAAAAGTTTCAGGAAGAGAAACTTTTATATGACACCATATTTGATTTAATGAGTTTTGAAAAAATCACATTTAATGGTAAATAATAATTATAATATTTTTCATTCAAAACGAAATCTTATAACTTTTAGTTGATTTGTAGATTTGCAATTAAAACCGTACAGAACAGAAGAGTTTGTACACAAGTTATACTATGAAACTGCCAGATTTTCAGCATTCAATTTCCAATGGGTCGTGAAAACCCGTATCAATAACATGCAAAGAGATCCTTCATTGAGCGTTGATCGTCACATGTCATACCAGGTAATTTGTGTACAGTGTTTATAGGACAATTATTATTTTAATAATTTTTAAATTTGTTGTATTTTTGTATTGATTTTACTATTATTAAAATAATATTTATATATATATATATATATATCATATTTATTTATTAATATATATATATATATATGATTTAATGAAAAAAAAAAACCATTGATGTTTTATAGATAAAACCAGGTAAGTTCTATTAAGTATAAGAAAAAAAAAATCAATAACTAACCCATAATATACACAAATGCGTAAACACTACCACAAGTATCCATGTACGTGTTGTCAGTCCTTTCAGCATTAGGTTACACTGCAAATCTGGATGGCGTTAGTTGTCACTATAATATGTAACTGATGGGTATTCAACTATAATCAATGTGACCTGGATAATCCATTAATAATATTGGAAAACTGGAGCCACAAGATATTTGATGTTATATTAATAAGATGTCTCGGCCTTCAAGAATGTCACAATACTACTACTACTCCAATACTACCATCACAGATTACTACTACTACTACTACTACTACTGATACCACAACTACTGCTGACACCACAACTACTGCTGATACCACAACTACTGCATCATCTTCATGGTATGGACTCTCAAATCAATCTATCGCTGAATCGGCACATGCACAACAAAATTCATATTGCCATCTATAAAATGTGTTTCTTTTTTTGTTTTTGCCCGTTTCTCTACGTCCACCACATGTCAGACACATTTTACGTAAACGTCATCAGAGATAACAACGGCAGAAACATCACTATAAGATAAGACGCCCAATATGGATCAGATCGCAGGATTTTTTTGTATAAACAATTTTTGTTTTTTACGACGTTCTCAAAGTAAAATTTTTACGGATTCTTGTTATTTATTCTTGCTAGGTTAACTATAAATTTAATACCTATTCAAAATTTGTTGTAATTGTATTTTTTTCTTTAATTGATTTATATTTATATAAAGGGTAAACTTTGGTAAGTCACAAATATATTAAATTGCTTTTTCTTATTTATTTTTTTCTCTTTCCTGGTAAGTGTGCTAAAATTTTAAAACAACCCTTATAAATTGGGTGTAGTTTTGTTTTTCAGATGCATTTGGATTTGTATACTTTAAAAAACTTCGTAAATAATCATTTTTACTAATATTTCAGGATTATTTTTTCAGGTTAATAATTTTATTATCTGAAAATACTAATTAAAATATTTTTTTTTTTTTATTCATTCCTCTGTTTCCTTTGCACCCTGAAATGTGTTGTCGTCGTTGTGCTGATCATCTGTATATAGCTGATTCTGAAAACCAAAATTGCCACACCTATGTCTGTCCACTATCTAGTAGTTAAAGGACCATTTGGTGATATGAAAGTGAACCCGAAAATATTTAAGTTTGAATTCACCGAGAATGAAACAGAAACACAGTTTGTAACATTGCCATTACCAGATTCTACAGAATGTAATCGGCTGTTAGCTGCCAAAACAATTAACTTGAGGTTTGTAATAGATAAACATTATAAAAAATGATTATAATTAATAAAAACAAGTAATATATGCAATACATTTTAGAACAAATTTGTAAAAAGGTTGCTGATTAAGAATTTTTGAACACTTAATACATTTAATTTGTATATATAGAGCAGCAGCAGGAATGTGGTTAATCATTTGCCAGAATTTAAATACCAAATTTTTTAACTTAAAAAAAAAAAAATTGTATTCAATATTTTGTGAATATTAACCTAACCTATCTAAACCGCAGAATAAAATAACAAAACTACAAAGAAATTTGTTGGCGACTTTGTTCATATGTATTCTATTACATTTAATTACAAAAGTTTCTCAGTGGAGCTAGATTTACCATTTAAATAATAATTATATGCTATATCTATAAAGTGGTCATTATAAGTATTCAATCATAATTGCAGGTCAATGATTATTTCCTACTGAATTGTGGCAACAAAAATAAACTGTTTTTATTGAAAACAGGTTTTGTTACGCATTCTTCCTTTTTCTTTCATAGCTTAAAAGTATAAAAAAAATACTTCCCCCCCAATCATTCATTAATTAAACCCATAATGCCACCTGCAACCTCCATTGAAGTATTTGATTGGAGTAATTAATCAAAATATCCAACACACTTGAGAGTAAAACCAACCTTTCCATGCTTAGCTCAGAATCTAAAATATGTATCTATTATTTGTATCTTAATTAATTACTGATCAAATTCTTAATTCAATTTTATTTTATTTTTCAGATTGATCATGTTTTTGGTATCAAAATAATGAAAAGAAAAAAAGATATTTAATTTATGTATATATATATATATATATATATACATTATATATATATATATATATGTATATACATCAAATAAAGTAATATTTAATTATCAAAAAGCTGTTTCCATATTGATTATTATTATTATTTACCTACCTAGGCATATAGATACTAGTTTTTTTTTTTTAATTAACAAAGCGAATTAAGCTACTTTTTAAAAGTTTTATAGTTTATTTTAATCTTATTTTATTTTGTGTTATTGTTGACTCATTCCCTCTGACCAGAGTTCCACCTTGCTCTACAGCACGTTTTCTCTTCCTTACTGTATTGTATTTTAATATATATATTATTGGACATAAATAAAGTAACATGACTTAAGAGTTATTATATATTGAGTTTTTTTCCGGTATTCTCCTATTTTAAAAGTATGTTTTCAATGTGTACCTAATTTTACTTTTGTGTGTATATTATTGGAAATGAAAGAATCTAACAAAATAATGCATTTTAAAAAAATATGGTTTTATAAAGTTTGTCATACTAATAATCGACGTATTTAGAGGTATATTTTGGCTTGACAACAAATATTTTAGTATGGTTGTATGTAAATTGCTATACTAAATTTCTTGTTTTCAATAATACAAAAAATGTATGGTATTTGAGTATTATTATTTAAATACTGTGTTACGGGTTGGTGGAAATAGGACACATTTTTATGGCTACAAGGAACTGAAATCTTAAATATATAAGCTTAATTTTTTTTTTCAATCTCTTTGAAAAAATAAAGAAACAAAGTAAATATTTAAATCATATATTTTGTAGAAAATATTAAATACCTTATACGAAACTTTTCTACATAATCATCTCCTTGGTTCTTATCGTACTGTGGAAGGAGTTCCTTATAACTAATGTTTGTATTTGTTTATTTTAAACATAAATTGATAATGATAATAATTTTAAAAATCACACTATACCATGAAATAAATAATATAAAAAAATAAAAAAAAGTACCAACTATATCACCTCCATAAAATTAAGGTTTTAAGAAAATTACCCAACCATATATTTAATAGTCTTAAAAATAATCCCCAATTCTAAGAAATACAATAAAATACCTTTACAACTTTGATTCTACATTTAATGCTTTTAATTTTTGGGCCAACATGATGTTTCCTTTTATCTTCAATTTACCCTTCATAAATGCCATCTGAGGATTTAGCTTTCCAAGAACCTAAATTAGATCATTTAAAAAATAATTTATTGTTACAATAGGCAAATACAATGTATTTTTGGGCTGCTTACCAAATCAATCATATCAGAATCACTAATAGTTAATGTTGTATCTACTTTGACACCTTTTTCAGGTTCTCCTCGATAAACTTTGCCAACCTTCAAGTCTGCAGCTAAATAAATTTATAATTTTATTAGTTAGGTATTTTCATTAGTTAATAATAACATATTTCTAATAATACACTAACTCCATGTACTGGTGATTTTTCCATTTTTTGTGATATGATACAAGAAGACAGCATTGATAGACTTTAATAAATGTTTGTTTGAGTCTATGCGTTCTTGCATACCATGGAATACTGCATCGCTCGGTAGTTCTTCGACTTTACCAGAGCACAAAACCAAATGTGGCTTCGACGGCAATTTAACTTCGTGTAATTCCATGTAGGCGCCTAAAAACATCAGTATATTAAAATGCATGTAACAGTTGATAACTAATTACATTTCAAAATAATAAATCATTCCCAAGCTATCTACATTCAAATATTTACTTGGCAGTTTTTAGCAATTGACTTTAAAAATATTTAAATTGACAAAAAATAAAGTATCTAACAACTGTTTTTTTTATTTGGAAAAACCCATTGGTTTTATATATAAAAGATGTACAAATTAAATTTGTCAATAAATCTAATCTATCAAATGATTCCACATAAAGTATTATTAAAATAAAATAACAAATTTATTTTGAATAAAAAAAACTCACCTAGTAAAAATGAAATTAACAAAAAATATAATGCCAAATACTGTGAAAAATAATAAAACCACAATAATAGAGAGTATAAGATAAGCTTGTTGCAACATAATTGTTTTTTTTTTTTATTATCAATAATTCACTAATCATTTTTTTATAAATGCATATAACATTGATATTCAATATTCATTGTATGCAAATATTAATTTAATATTTCAAGTCAACAGGGTTAAGTGAGAATAATAGGTCATGCCTACCGAAAAATGTTCATTGTGTAAAATATTAACACCTAGCCACATATTCATATTTGTCATAGTTAAATGTGATAACTGCCAAGGTCATCAAAACTGACTAACCCACCATAAAGTGCATAAACATAAAAATATTATTATTTAATTGTATAAATTATTAAATATAAATAAATATATATAAATCAGTGAATTACCTGTTAGAACTATGTCATTGGTCTCTATTACTGTAGTTGTGAAGTAAATGCGGTTCCTTTCTCTCCACATTGATGTACACAGTGTTTGGCCTGGTATAACTGGTTTACTAAACCTTACCTGAAGGTCATATTAATTTAATAGTAATTTTATCCATTCATTTACTATATTTTAGTATCTCATTACGCACAATAATATCCTTATTAAAATTTCATTGTTGTGGAACGTGTTTATATTATAACAATGTATTATATGAATTTATTTAGTAATAGTTTTGATAAATATAAAATTAAAATAAAGAAAATATTTAATTTTGAACAGAAAATGCATACATTTTAGATTTTAAATAAATAAATAAATACAGTAATATATTTTTTTTTAAATTTTGGTGTTGGATATTTTGTTAATGATTGAATCAGAATTCATAAAATTGTGTGTATCATGTGTGAGATGTAATTACTGGGTTAACCAACTAGATGCTCACCCAAGCACAAATCATTATAATTTTATAGATAAAAAAATTAGATATGACACATACCTTAAGCGATTTAAACAATTTCGTATCATTATCAGCAAATTGTCTAAGTATATGTCGTACAGATATACCTAATGTTGCTAAACCATGAAGTATAGGCACTTCATAACCAGCAGCAACTGCAAATGATGGGTCAATATGTAAAGGATTCAGATCACCACATAATCTATATATAGCTGCCTAATAATAATATAGTGAAAATGAATTAATATTTTAAATGGTGAAATATAGTTAATTTTAAGTTTAAAACTATTACTTGATTTGTAGATGTTTTCTCTTTAACAGTAGAATCAGGGGATCTTTTCGGTTCATTTAATGTTGGAACCAAAATATTTGAAACTCGTTTACCTCCAAATCCTCCAGCTGACAAAATAAAAGTACATATTTGCGTGGTTGCAACCAAGTCACCCAAATTATCATACGATTTTGCTAAAGAAAATTAATAATGAATACATTTTTTAATGATTTAAAATAGAAAATTTCATACCATCAATAACAATTACAGCATTCTTTCCTTTATCTAAAACGTCAGAAACACATATTTTAGTTGTAAGTCTTCCCTCAGTCAGTAATGGCTTATGTAGTTCTAAGTATTGTTCACCATGTAAAACCTTTAACATTTTAATAATAGTAAATACTAAATATAATCATTAATCTATGAAGTAAATATTTATATACTTATAAATATATTTTTTATATTATACATTTTTAAACAATTGTATTTTTAAAACTATTTATAATTGTATAATACAAATATATTTTAGTAATATTTTTGATAAGTTATATTAAACAGCTAAAGTGTAGAACTTTATAATATTAAAACAATAATTATTTTATTCTTTTAGCAAAATGTATATTATAATTCAAAATGATCGTGTGAATCACAGAATAAAGGGTTTTCTTGTTAGTGGAAAACTGAAAAAACGAAGTTACAATTTCTGGGTCTCCAAATCAAATTAATAATTAAACAAACAAATCATATTAACATATTGCTATAGCATATTATTTTTAACATTCTGTAAATTATAAATAGGTATAAAAATATAAAAACTATTTAGTACCTGGGATATATCAAACTCTTTTCCAGGTATTGCTTTTGTTATCAAACTACTCTGCATAGTAGCTATTAAACTTGGTAATATTGCAAAAGAAGGTAAAGTTGAAAAATTTTCATGAGATTCATATAGATATTGTAAATCACATTTTTCCTTTACATTTGCTCCAACTAAGTAAATGCATAAAAAAAAATATTTAAAAAAAATAAATATTGATTGACCGAGTGTTCGGCATTGAAGAGGCAAATCACATCAAATATTATTGGAGATATAACAGTATGTGAAATAGTTAAATATGGTTATGGATAGGGAGATGCGTAGTGCAGTGAAAATATGATCTTACTTGCATGGGTGTAGGCAAAGAAAACAGAGTGCAATATTTACAACTTACCTCCAATAGCATAAAGAATAGAATCCAAAAAATTGTAATCAAATGCAGTTATCTCTTCACATTCAGATCCTTGTGAACCTGACTTAATCTCATCTAAAACTTGTATCAAACCATAAGTTGCTTCCTAAAATTTAACATTTGTTCTTTTTAGTTACATATCTGCATACAATTTATTTAATTTGTTTACTTCTATCGAATTCCATCTAGATGCTTGTGACATATCAGTCAAATTACTCCAAACATCTCGGACTTTTTCTGGAGTGACTATGTCTGTAATCTTGTGTCTAAGTGAAGCACCATTTCCTCTAACCAAATGACCTAAAGAATATTATTCTTATCCATTTATTTTTAATTTAATGAAGTAATAATATTTATTATTCTTACATTTCGTAGCCCATCCACCTGCTGACTCAATAATGGATCCGGTTTCTTCACATTTCTCATGGCAAAGCCATACTACTATGGGTGCAATTAGTTCAGGTTTTAATTCAGCAAATAAATCTAGAAAAAATTATTATCCAATCATTTTAATTTGTTGTAGCAAAATAACATAAGTGTAAGTTTGTTTTGAAAATGTTTATTAAAAAATATAACTTTATAAATCCGGAAAGGAACAATTAGAATTAAAATATTAAACCTATGAATAAAGTTTTTTTGACTATGTTGTGATTTAAAAGTTTGTCAAAATGAGAAGATTGAAAAATCACACCTTTTCTTATTTAAATATGCTTATTTATTTATCTAGTATAATAATAAATAATAATTCAGAGCATTTTTACTGACTCAAAGTCTTTTTGAAATTGGACAAAATTAAAACTAAATTTAATTTGAGTCAATCACATAGCACTAATAAATATGGAATTTGGTAAATTTAAAAACTTCATCTCAAATCTTAAGCTCACAATTTTTTAAATAATAAAGCTCTTCCAGTCTTTAGTATGATTAAACAGAACGGCTCCAAATCTAATGATCCTTTTACGCGCAAATGTATTTAATCTAAACCCATACAAACTTTACTTGAATATTGCTCACTTAACATTTGAAAAATTGCCATTCATTTCAAAAAATTGAATTTTTTTATTTTTAAATATTAACCACTTGATCATATTTATTCCATTAAAATTGACGTGGTAAAAATACTCCAGATAAAGTAATAATTATAATACTTTAGGGATTTTATGTTTAGTATAACTGATAAAAACACTGGACTATAAAATTAATTGCCTTTTTAGTTCAATACCTGGTGGTAGAATATCTTCAGTAAGTCGAGATGCTGCAGTGGGTATAATCACATTACAGTTGATATTGTTGTTTTTACCTTCAATAGCCATAGTGTTACAAAGACCAACAAGACCCAGTTTAGCAGCCCTTGTTGAAAAAAATAATAAAAAAAAACCACAAATAATTTAGATAAACTTAAACAAAATAGGTATTCACTAATTACGAATAATTTGCTTGTCCAAAGTTTCCATATAAACCAGAATTTGAACTAGTAACAATCACTCGACCATAATTTTGTTTACGAAAATGTGGCCATGCAGCTTGTGTGACTTTGAAAGCTCCTTTCAAATGAACATCATGTACCAAATCTACAAGGGAAAAATATACGTTAACCTTCAGGCGGGTTTAAATGGTATTTACACAGCATTATAGACAAATCATATTTGTTTAATAATTTTTTACCATTAACTGAGGTTCTTCAGCACATTTAAAATAAGTTGATTTATTCTAAATTAACATTATATTATTGTTGCTTATTGAGAAAAGTTTTAAATATACGCAAACAAACCAATATATTCACCAAATATGGGTGAAAACATGGGCATTATAAATACCGCTATGTCCCTGCCCAAAGGTTCATTAAACTATACAAAAATTTATTGGGATTATAATTAACTTACTCCAGTCAGATTCACTAATACGAGCAAATGATTTGTCCCTCAGTATGCCAGCATTGTTCACTATAATATCAATACGACCAAAGTTTTCAAGTGCAGTTTGTATCAATTTCTCTCCATCCACTACAGAATTATAATTGGGCACAGCTTTTCCACCTAACAATTAATTTAAAAATTAATTTTATACAGAAAATGATAAATATGCAATTTCACTAACCTTTAGCACAGATTTCTGCCACAACGGTATCTGCAGCTTTACAACTACTACCATCTCCAGATCGACTGCCTCCAAGATCATTGACAACAACAGAAGCTCCACGCTCAGCAAATAATAAGGCGTAAGCTTTACCTAAACCTACAATCAAAAATGAAGGCAATTTTAATATTAATAATATAGCATCTTCATAGGTTAGAAAATGTATTGAAATATACTTCCTCTCTTATTGTTTATAATTTTCATAATATCTAATACTTACCTACTTATATTTTTAAAATACCATTGTTATTCACATGTTGTAAGCATTTGATTTTTTTTCAGTTCTAAATTTGTAGTAGTAGAATTTTCTTTTTCTTTTTTATAGTTATTTTTTCGATTCATAATAATTTGTTCTTTATACAAGTATTTATTTCATTTTTTATTTTTTATTTATTTTATATAATTATAACTGTATATTAACAAACATTATTCATAATATTTTATTTTCATGTTTGCAAGATAATTTACTATTCATCTATATGATCATTTCAGTGAACTAATGAATTATTTATACAGGGTTATTCAAAATGATTCATCCGATTTAAAATGCTCGCATATTTTTAATTTTTAAAATTAGAACAATATATTTTATACATTAAAAAAAATAATATGTAAAGTTTGATTAATTTTAGTCATCATAATCATTGTTTAATTGTGAAAGTAGCCAGATTTGAAGCATTTCTAAATAATACCTACCCACTGTGTTGCTTCGTCACTGAAAACTATATGAGCAGCAAAATGTATATCCTGCATAGCCTCCTGCATAAAAATGATAAATGAAAGTCATTTCAATTTATCAGTAGGCCTGCAAAAATTGCAACCTATATGGTTTCACAGTTAAATGTCATCTCAAAACACGCCAAACAGTTGTTTGTAGAATTTCCAGATTCGATTTGCACAGTTGGTTGACTTACACGAACTGCGTTGAAAATTCTCCAATTTATTCAACATTATCACCGGATACATGAGGTCGGTCCGTGCTTTTTTCTTTGCACAAATACCCTAATTTTTTTAACTGATTATACTCTTTACATATACTCTGAGCAGTCGGTTCCATAATGACAACGAAAATAGAGTTGCACAGTTATTACTGATTCACACTTCTAAAATCGCAACACACAAAACGCTTTGTGCTGTCCGATCAACATATTTGCGGAATATAACTTATTGCCGTTAACAATAATTTTAAAATCATAAATTAATGATATTCTAAAACTTGAGAATAACATTGAATAATTAGTATATAATTTAATAAGATACAATCTACAATTTTGTATAATTAAACATTATGTAGCTATTTTAAATAGAATGAATCATTCTGAATAACCCTGTATTTTAAATACAGAACTTTCTATTAGTAATTAAAATTGTGTTTTCGTTAGAATTTGCATAATATCTTTTGGCTTTCAATAGTTCAGTGTTATTTTGTAAAATATGTAATTTGAAAACAGCTGAAGTAAAAAATATACAATTTTGAAACATAAAAAACCGCATTAAAACTTAAAAAAAAGTTTAATATTAAACACTATTAGGATAATAACATATATTAAGTTTAGTTTTGATTAACTAATTAATTATATCATTAGTTTAGACTTAGAATATACTAACCCGTTTTAGAATATAATAAAATCAACGATAATACATTTTTAAATAATTATTTTTAACAAACCTGCACCAGCTCCGGTGACTATTACTACTCTTCCGTCAAAACGCAAATCGGCCATGTTGTTATTTTGATGGTTTCTAGAATACGGGAAATATTAACCTAATAGATATACTCAATTAACCACAACAGCAAATAATTATAATTAATGAAAAAAATAAAGTAGAAATAATCTTATTGAAAATAAATTGTAATATATTGAAAAACTTCAAACCAAGGATTACACAGATAAACAATTAATTAACTATAATATAAATTTTCAATTGAAATAGGTAATACACAAATAATATTAAAATATGTATAAAGTATAAAAAGTAGTAAGTGCTTAAAAAAAATATTTTTTTATTTTTTTTACAATGTACTCGTTTTGTTAATAAATTGGTTACCAACGGTATCTATTTCCGTTGGCTTGAACTCTAGACGTCCGGTCTGATGGTTTTTGAATACACAAAATAAATTTAACAACTAAATAATACGATTGTTGTAATTTGCATTAATAGCATTCAATGTAAAATTAAAAATTCCAACGAATCGTATGGACTACAGCAAACTCACTAACAAAAATACAGAATACCGAAGACTTACGAAGCACGAATGTTTATGTAAACGACACGAAATCAATTCACTTCGCTGCAAATAATCAGCTGTTTGATAACAACTTTTATCAAGTAAAAACTAAATTATGGACACTAAATGGCGTTTTTGATTTAACAAAAATCTATGCTGTAACTACACGATTTGTAGCGCTCGCAGCGTGCCGATGTTTTGAAATCGATTACGAACACAATTTGATTTTAGTGTTCTCGTAGTAAAATAAAATCACATTAATTTTTTGTCACCGTAGACGTATTAATAATATTAATATGTCTATACATATCACGGTATTGGTGGTATATGGTTGGTATACAAATATTATAATATAATCAATAATTCAAAAATATAATTTAAATTGTATTCAACAATTTTTTGATCGTAATCAATCCAAATATCCAACAACTATTACCATGAAATATTATTGACAATTATTGTGTGCCCATAATGGAAATAGAGAGTTGTTACGCACCGTTTAAATTGGCAGTGTGTCGTCTCACTGCCCATGAGATCGGGCAGTGCATCAAATCGAACGCAAAATACTGTCCCAATTCACCGAGCTTTAATCAAGTCGAAAATGTTTTATAGCACCGAGTGCAAACGTGGGCACTTTTTAGTAGAATCGCTTACGCTATAAGATGGTAATGTGTGTAAGAATATTATTTAAAATTAATAACAGTACACAATTTTATCTCAAGTATTTATTAATTCGATAATTTAAAACAACTAATCACTCATCAATATACATATTATAGATTCTGTATATTATAATTAATTAATGATATTAAACTAAAATTGTTTCAGTGTATCTATTAAATTAATTAATTGTATTTATATTAACATAATAAATACATTTTATATAATTCAATGTATTGAAAAAACAAAACTATTTAGATAATGTATTTATATTTAATACAAACTTTAAATACCTTTTTGAACATTATTATTACTCTTACTTATAATTTTATTTGTTTATGTTACTATGTTATTTACGTCATACGAATAAAAAAAAAAACCATTATTTAGAAAATTTATATATAATTAAAGTTCACTTGAATTTGATATTAAATAATACTAATATATTTTGATTTGTATCATACTATATAAGTTATAGTTATATAGATGGGGGATCCGGCTTAGGAGAATAAGAATATTTAGTCAGTATAAAGATTAAGAGGAAGAAAAACAGAAACTCTATAAATGAATGGAGCTTACAAGTTTTTTAAAGTTTTATTTGTTTTTTCATTTGTTAGATTCTTAGGTATGTCTAATAATGGAGCTAATAGACGGGCTGCTTGCAAATCAAATTCTGTATCAATTTCCAAACTTCTATTCATCGGTATTACAACTACACCCAATCTAAAAATAAAATAAGTTTAGCACAAATAAACTACCTATGTAATATGCAAACAATTATAAAAGTACTTACTTCCCCCCTTGAAGCTTATTGTTCACAATGAGTTTTTTGTGAGCAAAATAAAACATGCCATTTTCCACATATTCACCATTCCAATCCTGTCTCCTCGGTCTTTTAGTAACATCAAAATTTGATGGTTGCAATTGTCCATCTGCATTAAAACGTTATTGTTGAGTCAATTTATATTATGATTTATAAAAAATATTGGTGATAAGAACAATACCAGAATCTAATTTCCAACGCAGTTTATGGCTTCGTGTTACTGAAAACACAGAATCAAATTTTTGATAAACTGCCATTTTGTAGGCTCTGGTTAGGTACTCAGCAGTAAGGAATGGCGAGGTGCATTGTATGATTGCAAAAATGTCCACTTTTTGGTTATACATACTAAATTCTTTAACAGCACTAAGTGATGTAGCTTCATCCGAAGCCATTTCTGCGCTACGATGAAAGACTTTGGCACCAGCCAACTCGGCTTCGGTTGAAATTTCTTCGTCGTCTGTCGATACCCAAATATCATGAAACACTGAAATAGTTTTAAAAAAATAAAAACTATTTTAATTGACAAATTCAGTTATTTATAATTGTGTTCTCATACGTCCGCAATCATTTACAGTATTTATAGATCTCTGGAGGAGAGTAGAGTTTTGTATTACAGCTAAATTTTTTTTCGGTATTCCTTTACTACCACCTCTGGCCAATATTAAGGCGACCACGTGAGGCCTGTGAATTGAATTTAACATTAATTGGAATATAAATTATTGTTTATTTTTATTTTTTAAAGTGTACTTACTTGTTATTAGACAAATGATCTTGTTCGTATGTGATGTGACTCCATACTAAATATAAAGGAATTATAAACAAAAAAATACTAGTAGTAAACAAGAACAATTGAGAGAAAAGTGCCACCAAATGGTGATTTTTGACAGCTGTCATGATCCCAAAATCTATTGTAAAGAGTTGTATACATATACTCAGTATATAACAAACAATATACAAAATATTATCATCTCCCGAATAAAATGTTTTATTTGTTAATCTGTATTCACCCCCTTATAGTGAACGTTGATTAAGTATTGACCCACAGCTGTAAAGTGCAGGGTGCCAATTGGTTACCATGGAAACAACAGGGGTAGCAATATTTAAAAAAAAAATAACACTTCATATATTTTTTTAAAAAGTTACAAATTGTATTACAAAAAAAAAAAAAAAAATGTTGGTGTTTACAAAGTAACATGGGTTACATAAAATTTGTTTTATTAGACAAAATATGTTTTCAAAAGAAAAAAAAACAATTAATATTAAAACTATAATACGTACCATCACCTTAAACATGTCTTATTAATGATTTGTAATTATTAAGAAGTTATTAAAATGTATTAGTTTTGTTTAATCTTAGTTTAAGGACTTGACAAAACAACCATAAACGCAAAACTGTTAATAATATGCCAACCTTTTTAAAAGTATTTGTTAAAGAAAATTAACAAATAAAATATAATTTTTACATCATAGAAATCACATAAAAATATACATGTATATTATTTATTAGAAATGGTATATTGGCCGAAAAGGCGTAGACGATATAAAAAAATAACAGATTATTAAACACGTGTATGTTGTTCACATATATATATATATATATATATAAAAATACAATTTTGTTAAAATAATTAATAAGAGTATAAAAATTAAAATAAATAATTGACTAAAATATATACAAACAAATTTTTTGAATAAAAATAATAATAATAAAAAACTCTATAATTGCGAGAGATCTTAATATTAAAATATTATATCATATATAAAGTAGGGAGAATTTAAAAATAAAATAAATATAGAACTTTTAAAAGTGGATAATTACTAGAGGTGGAATAATGATTTAAATTTGTTGTGAATGAATAAATGGAATGTTTTGGAAGTCAGATTTTATTTTACATGACACACTGAATTTGTAACATAAAATAATATACTGAATTCGTTTTTATTATTAATATTAATGTGTAGTAATGTGAAAAGAAAAAAAAATATTTAACATAAATATAAAATTATCTTGCCAAAATTGATTCAGTATACTACAACATTAATTTGATATTGATAGTAAATATTTTAGTTAGAAGAAATTAAAAAATAAATAAATTGAATATATGTATAAAAAAAATAAATAAATTTATAATGCGAGTACACTAGTATAATAAATATTTTTATCAAAATAAAGAATCATTAAAAAAATATAAAAAACTTTCTTAAGAGTTTTATTTAAAAATAAAATATGTGTTCTATCTTCACATGCTTAACTAAGGCACACTTTAACAAATCTGTGTTGGAATGGTGTAATGATTTTTTTAAGTGTCATCTTCATAAAACAAATATTTCAAGTGTAAAAAAAATAAAAATAAAAGATATAAGAAATAGGACAGTTACCTGAATAACAGGTAAAAAATGTATTTAGTCATATTAATGGTTTTTTTTTTTTTGTTAGTAGTTAATAACTAAATAATAATTTTTTGAGTTCAATGTAGTGTTCGACCTATTGAACTTATGTGGTGTGAATTACATACACAGAAGTCTATGCCATGGCAATTGCACACGCATCATTAATTATCACATTATGCAGCTGTTTCCACTTCTAGGTCTTCCATGAGAGCTAAAGGTGCTCTATGTGTCTAAAAAAAAAAAATCATATGAAATATATTATATAATACTATGTGTAAAACTAAGTACAAAAGAAAAGCCATTACATAAGTTGAAATATAAATATATTATTATTACATGAGGTACTTAACAATAAAAAATTATATTAGTTGCTCAGCATTTTTACATGATAAAATCATAAAGTTGTATGAAATTTGATGAACAAATATAATTACTATGAAATTTGTTTTTAATAAATAAAAATAAATAAATCTATCAATATTAATTGGACCAACCTAATTATATGGGAGGATATGCTTGGGCAAAGAATATGAATTAATTAGTTTAAAATTGTAGGATATAAAAGTATCAAAAAATACTTTAAATTAAATTCTGAGTATTTGAAATATTTGAATTTTTTTTTTTTTACAAACACTTTACAACTTGCTTCTTGGATTATTACTTACATTTAATAATTTATACATTTAAATATAATACAATTATACTCTGATGGACAACAATGTTCAAATATATTGGATGTTTTAAAAGTCCATACTTTTCTTATGTACATTTTTAATTTGTTATACAGAATTAACTTTTAATTTCACCCTTACACCAATTATAATATGTTTAAAAGAAATCAGTTTGATTTATGATTTTAAGTTTATTACAAATATATACACAAATTAGATTTTCTTTTAATATATCTGTTAACATTAGATATACATTTTTGTTAACATCCATGGTCCTTGACTAAAATGAATTAATGGTCAGTTATTTTTATACCCACACCAGTTATCTCTGTATGTTTTAACGTCCATTTTGATTATGATTAAAAGTACATTGATACTACTTGTAAGCTGTACTAAATATGTAGCAGGAATTAGCAGAGTAATTTGGGCATACCCATAAATGCACAGACAATTTATGAAGAAGTTTATCTAATTTGCTTATTATGTTCAATAGAGAAAATTATAAGTGTGTAAACAAACATATTAGCCTTCGCATAGCCATATTTCTTTTAGGACTGGCTAACCTCAAATTTGACTTGTGTCGATGGATCATCTTCTACAACTAAACTTGTGGATAAATCTGACAAATGAAAAAAACTATTTAGGTGGTAATACTTTGTTTTTAATTAAAAATACACAACAAAAACTAAAAGTGCTGTGAAAATAAATTATATTTTGTTATACTAATTGTGCATAATACCAAAAATGTATTTTAGTATACAAAGTGTATACTCACTGTCAACAGTAATTGATTCATTAGTAATTACTGTAGTAGAATTTGAAGTTTTTACAGTGGTTGTAGTGGTTGAGGATTCATGTTTAGTGACCAGTTTTGGATGATTATTCATTTCTTCAATATTATTCGATGTTGATGTCATATTCAAATTAGAACTTGAACTGAAATTAACAATAAATAATTTAAATAAAGTATAAACAAAAACACAATAGTAATTTATTTTAAAATGTTTCCTTACTTTCCCAAATGGTCTTTAATAGAGTCTATGGTAATATCACCAACCGAGAGATCATTACTATTATTTAATTGTGAAGAAGTATCGCCATTTTCCTGTGATCCATTTGTTAAACCTACAATACGAAAATAATCAACATTATTGAAATATCCAAATTTTTTTAATACATACCATTCACTTTTGGAAAATCTTGTTCATCATCAGTGTAATCATTAATGGGTGTAATAGATCTACTTTTTGGTAGACGATCTCTGGTAGGTAAATTCAATGAACAATCAACCTGTGTAACACTATTTGCAGATACAGATATTCTTTGTAGTTCACTACTTGAATGTAAATACAACGCTTCACCGTAACGTGTGAAAGATAAACTTGAAATGCCACTATAAATCAAAAATAGGCATTTAATATGAATACATACATAATAAATTGTTAAATAATATACTTAATATCTTCTCGGCGAATAACAGCAGCATGTATCTGTCTTCTAAGATCTGGTACACTAAGTACTATAACTTCACCTAGATTAGTTAGACAAAGGAGGCAACTTTCTGCATAATCACTAGTTTTAAAGTAAGCCATTGAAATTCGACGGACTCGAGCACCTTCAGCTGCAGTCAGCTTAAGTTTACACACAGGTTTTAAATTAGGTAAAGAAAATATCTAAAACAGAAAATTAAATTAATTAAAATACAGTTAATGAATTGTAATTTTGGACAATATAAAAAGTATACCTTAAATTGTTCTTCAGATGCAATAATGACCTTGTGAGGACCACATATATCTAAAGGTTTACCCGGAGTGCTATTTTCTTGAACTTCAGTGACTGATCGGTTTTCTGCATCAATCACAGTAATCCCGATCACAGGTGCACGGTGTTTTAATTGAATTTCTTTTCCTAGTTGAGCAGTAACTCGTCTTTCTTTTCGTTTATCATTTGGCGGTATACTAATAGTAAAAATGTATACAGAACCATTGTTTGTGCCAGCCCACATTGTTGGTGTAATATGAGAAGCTAAATAATTAAATACATATTTTTATAGCATAATTCATTCAAATTTCATATAATATTAATGTAATTTATTTATAAAATACCTGTAACAATGAATGTTTTTGTAAAACTTAAACAGCGAACCATACTTCCCAATGCATCGTCGACTGGCCTGGCTTCAATAGCTCGCTCTACAGGACGCGCTTCCATTGGAGATACAGGTCCAATACTAAATCAAATAATTTTAAAGTTAGTGATACATGAATACTTGTATATCATACTATCAAATTAAAAAAGAAAGAACACCAACTTTTCTCGTTTTTTATCTGGCGTAATACTTGCTCCTTTTTTGTCATTTACTATTCTGGTAGAATTTCTTCCTTTCCGAAGTCTTCGAAATGATTCTCTTAAAGACTTTTTAAACGATTTTCTTCTAGATATAGGAGTATCTCCAGCAGTAGACAAATCTATTTATAACAAATATACGTGTCAATTATTGAATACCAATTGGGGAAATATAATTTTTTTTTTTTTTTACCATTAGGATTTAAAGTGCATTTTGTCAAAACAGGAGCTTGTCGATAATAATCATAAAGTACTAAACCATGAGCTGTACCCGCAGCCACCAATGACCAATTAGAATGTAATGCTACAGCTGTTATTGATGCGGGTGGATATACTTGTAAAACAGACGTTGGCTGAAACCCAGATTTGAATGTAAGACAGGTTGTATTTTTGCCATTATTATTATTGGCTTCATCTCCGGTTTGTTTTAAACTCAAACGTTCATGACCTTTCCAGACAAAGCTTTCTCCCACGACATTCATTTGTATAGCCTAAGTAATAAACACAAAAAAAAAAAAAAAACAGAATATTAGAATATTTAAAAACTCTACACTAGTTAATTTAACAGCAAGATAAAGATAGGAAATATACATTCTGAGCAACTACAATTGATAGTTATATAGTAATTTGATCATATACCAAATCAATAGGAACCTTGTTGATAATTTTTTTTTTGTATTTTAATTTATTTTTAAAGTAAAATTATTATTAAATATGTTTATAAATGTTTTAAAAATATAAAATTTAAAGGAATTTCAAGAAATGGCATCCCATCGAAGTAATGTAATGTTTACAAAAAAAAAATAAAAATAAAAAATGCATAGTAAAACCAATATAAAATCAAATCATTCCTTATAAAAATAAATAGCAATATGTAGGTTTTAATGTTTACCTTTATTTCATTTGAAGAAGACTTATCATTAAACTTGGATATTATTATGTGACCAGCTGTACCAGCTACAATCATTGTACCAGTTCGAGGACAAAGGATAACTTTTTTAATTGCTAGTCGAGGGTCATCTGAATAAGGATCAAAATTTCCGACTTTCCTAAACGGTGGCCACTCTTCATCATCTTCTTCTGGAGCCACACTATTACTGGAATGGTTATCTGCATCATCGCCCACTAATACCCATGATGATTTAAACACATATATAGGAAGTAATGGTGTTCCGTTTGCAACCCACAACTTGACAGAACCGTCTTCATGACCTGTTATTAAAAGATCTCTACTTTGTTCATTTGCAATATTCACTAATCCTCCATCAACTGGCCAGTCCTAACAATAAAAATATAATATTTTGAATACATTAAATTGTATTATCTTACACACAAATATTGTATGTATTCTTTATTGTAAATACAATATGAATAAAATAACAATAACTGTTATAAATAAATAATAAAACTTACATTCGAAGAAAAATTATTGTTGTTTTGTAAGTTTCCAACAGAAAAAATATTGTTCCAAAGATCTTCATTTAAATCAGAAACAAAAGTAGTGAATGTTATAGCACTCGCATGAATAGATACAAGATACGGCAATTGAACTAACGGCCAATCTTCAGTAGATAAATCAATACCAACTATTTCTTCTTCAGCAAGAATTATAAGGAAACTACAACCTAGAATTATTTAACATTTACTTTATAATAAACCATTTAATCACATTATATTTTTATTAAAATACCATTTTCATCAACTGAAGCAGTTGTAGTGAAAAAATCTATAACTTTAGAAGTAAGCTCAAAAGCTACATGTTTAGTAGTTCCTAATCGAACAGTAATAGCATGACGATCACCAAAACATGCCCGAGGCATTCCACCAGAAAAAATAAGTAATTTTTCACTAAAAACAAATAAATTGTTATAAAAACTGAATTGAAAAAATGTTTAAATAATTCATATACTTAAGATCTTGAGCAGATTGTTGGCAAATTATTTTAGGAATTGGTTTACATGGAAATGGACCATATATTGTGTTAGTGTTTTCATTTTCATCAGATGTTTCACTTATTTTCCAAAGTGTCACAGAACCATCATTATGAGACGAATAAAAGCTTTCCCCATTTTCTTCCCAACTAATGCTTTCAACTTGTTGACTACTTACAAAAGTCTAGAATTTATAAAAAATAACAATAAGTACAATTAATTGATTATATATTCAAAGTGATATAAAACTCTCAAACGTTTATTTAATAAAGGAATGAAATAAATATATGTATATATGATCATACTTTTAAAGCAACTGAATTTAATCGATCCCATAAAACAATTAAACCCCGACTATAAGCAATCAAAATATGATTTTGATTTCCAGGTTGTTCTGTTATTGCTTCAACTGCACCAGGATTTTTTTTAAATTCTTCTGAAACCCTAGAGTAAAATTCACAACATAATAATAAATAGGGTACACAAATAATTTGTTAAATTATTAAGCAATAAGTTGTAATTTATGTATTTACTTCTGCATTACAACATCTTGATAAATAATATTATCTGACAATTCAAATGTTGATAAATCAATAAAAAATATATTTCCTCCTTCAGTTCCAAGTAATAAATTCTCACAACTGGATTCCAGGCACATAGAGGATATTTGTTTTAACCTAAAAATGGTTAAATATTAAAATTATTGACATAATTTAACTCTCATCATTCACAAATTAAAAACAATTAGAACACTCACTTTCCCTCTAATAGATATGATTGAACTTCATCAATGACCATTTCATTTACTTCCCAGTAATGAAGACTATTGTCATCAGACAATGACACCAGACGACCCTGAATAAGTTAATTTTATTATGTTCATTAGTAAAAAAATATATTTATGTTTTAAATTAAATAATTGTGTATAGTATAATTACTTGACTTGGTATGAATATTAACTTTGTAATTGCATGATCAGAACATGGTAAATGACCATAAAATTCAACACCGGGTTTACCCAACCTACATACATATAGATAAGGAAAATATTTTGACAACAAATTTTAATTATTTATTAGGTAGTTAGTATTTTTACTTCCTTTAAATACACTATGTAAAGAGTTGTATTAAGGGCTAAGGGGAGAAAATGGTGTCATACATTCAGATTTAAGACTTACCATTCAGTTATTTAATACATAATGTATATTATATGGGTATGTCTGACATTGGCAATACTATGATTCAACTAAATAAGCCTAACAAACTATTTTATCGTCATTAAATTTCATGTAATTACTGTAATCAATTATTTAAATACCTATTTGATTGTCTTGTGTTATATTTTAGTTTTCTAAATGTAATTGCATATTGTTGTTTTATATTAGATCTACATGTAGTTGATGTTATATTTAGATTTGAAAATGTTAACCTATGTGGGTTTGTTCCATATATTTAATAGTGATGATCGAGGTATTGTTTAAAACAACTAATGACAGCATGGGGTCTTAGATCAATGAGTAAAACTATAGTTTTTAATTGTGTATACGTCTAGTAGCAATAGATCCACTTAAAAACGTTAATAATAATATTCTTCAATAGTTTTCTACACTCGGCTGTGTATATACTGACCGTATTTCAATAAGATATGGAGACCGACAAATTGTACTTATTTGAAATTTTCAAATTCATCACATTGTGGATGGACAATAAAAGATGTGGAGCATTTATGTGTATTTAGAGTGCCTACTTCTCAACGTATTTTTGTAGGACAAAACTACAAAAACAATGTTTCTCAATGGTTGATTTGACTTGCCACATCACCCAACATTCTCTATAGCAATTATCTAGAGTTAAAAATAAAAAGTGATCATTCTGCACACACTTTTTTGATTTCAGTGCAATCCTAAACATGATACACTAAGTTCTAGTAGTTATCATATTGGCAACTACTAGATAGTTTAATATGTTAAACTTTCCTAAACAAAAACTAGGTATGCTTACTTGGACGATATGTGATAGTACAGTATTCAAAATATGAATACATTTTTTAAAATTGTATTGTTCTTTTTAATGAAGAACTAAACTAAAATAACAAATTTTACATTGTGAATAACAGATTTTAATATTGATGCATGTCTATAAAATTACTGTCAAAGTGTCAGAGTGTATTTCATTGATTATTAACTACAGTAAATTAAAATATTTTTAAAAAAGAAGACAAAACTGAGGGTATTACAATACAATTAACACTTGGTTGAATGACTCATGATTCCAAGTCAATTAAATCGTAAAAGGATACACTTTGATTGATCCAGTTGAAGTTCCAATAGCCATAATACGTAATAATGGATCCCAAGCAAGGGCTGTTGGTTTATTTGGAAATCCATATTGTAGAGTCTGAAATATCAGGTATTCATTTAGTTATATTATTCGATTGATGATGAAAATAAAAAATGTCTAGTTTAATGTTTAAAAATCGATTTTTTTTTTTTTATAAACATTTAGTGTGTTCATCATATCTGTTAGGTAAGTACACAATTGTCGGTCGGAAAAAAAAACAAAATTAGATAAATACCAGTAGTCAGTTAGGATTATTATAGAGTACAGATCGATTATTGCAAAATTAATTTGACGGCCGATACAAGTTTCTGTACGTGAAAAAAAGAAGACGAAAGTTATCTTTACCCTTCTGAAAGCGAACAGATCTTTCTGGATTTTTTGACGTTCTGCCGAGGGCTGTTGGCCCTTGCCGCGGATAAACTTAAGCATGTCGGCCGTTCGTTCTACGGTCGATCGTGTTTCTGCGGAAAAGAAGAGACTCGAGTTAAAAACCAAAAAAAAACCCCGGCACAACGGACACCGTGCCGTCCATACGACGAAAACAACGTCACCGCTCACCGTTAAGTCGGGGCCGGTGAAATCGTTCAGAACGATGGCATCACGACCGGCGGGCACAGGTTACGGCGACTCTACGATACTGCGGCGGTTTCCGTCAAAATATTGAGCATGAAAAAAACAACGGGGCATAACAAGTTGGCAGACGAAAAAAAAAAAAAAAAAACATTGACTACGACGACGATGCGATAACAACACCGTGACGACGATAACGCGCAGCGATACTTTTTCTACGGGGCCGACAACACTCCGACTCGCAACTTACTCCCGTAAATGACCACCTCCAAGAGGAAAAAAAATAAAAACTGTAAACGAAAAACTCCCGGCACAACTGAGTGCCGACGAGTATAATAATATTATACAAATCCGTATGGCGGGAGGAAAGCACGCGCGCCGAAAATGATGCGCACGCGCACCCGATAGCGAGATTTAGCGAGACTCGTTACTCGGTAACGTCGAGGGTCGTGTACGGTCTTTTGTCGTCGGTTTTGGCCCGGACGTGATAATACCGCAGAATAAATTATTTATTATTTATTCTGCGAAAATACTACTTGTTTGGTACTATAATAATACAATATATATATATATATATATATATATATACGTGTTTGACCGAGCAAAATGCTACGGTTGTTGGACCCGGGCGTTTTACGCGGACACCGGCGAAAAAAAAAAAAATTTAAAAACCGCCATCGCGGGTCCCCCCACCGTCAAACACGTACTGTGCACGCCAGCACAGCGAATAAAATAATAATGTATTATAATAGGTACAATAATCGTGCGCGCGTACCACTACGATTCTACTTCTTCTCTTGTCGTGGCCGTGTGTTGTTTTTTTTTTTTTTTTTGTTTTCTCTCTCCTCACCTTTGGTTCAACAACCTCCCCACCGCGAGAGTACCGAGGAGGTTGAAGACCCCGCCGGGACCCCCCCCGCGACAGGTGGGACAGTGATTTCTCGACGACGACGCCCGGCGCTTTTTTTCTAATTTTTTTTTTTTTCGACCTACCGCCCAACACACGCCGGCAGCTGACGCTCCTTTCAATGACCGTATATAGAGAATTACACACGTATATTATAACGTGTTTATTATTTTTGCGTTCGTTCCGCTATATAAAACGCGGTCCAGCTCTTGACGAAACAAACTATACGACACACATATATATATATATATATATACACATATACATACGTTTTTTTTATTTACTTTTTTTATTTCATATATAATACACGAAACGCGTTATATAAAATTCTAATGTGACGCGTACGCGTACGCACGTATCGTATTCGGACCTCGAAACTCGCGCGTCGTTCAAATCTTCAAACGCGATATTTAATAGTAATATAATATGTTATTAGACCCGGTAAAGTGTAATAATTTATAATAACTTGTAAGTAATAAGTAAGTAATACACTTGGCTCAGCCCCAATATTTTTGGATAAAAAATGTTTGAACATTTGACACGAAGTTCCGATATATGAGGATTACACAGTTACACATAAATACAATTTTCGATTTTAATTTATCAAAACATTTTCACCGAACTTCGCTCAGAAATTCTAAATTTCTTTCTTTTTTTTTTTACACGTAATACACAATCTGTATCAGATAGACACAATAAGAATATTTGATGAGAGTTACATTGTTTGACGTGGAAAATTTTATGAAAGAAGCTACCTATCGATGGCACTTTCTGTGTTTTTTTTTTTTAATTTCTACTTATCTTAAGAGATCACAACACCACTTACGCTTAAGGCGTCTCGGTGGATTTCCAGATATGGTGGGAGTAGCCAAGTTTTTTATGAGTTCGTTAGGGTGGTTGTTAAGTTTGGAATGGAATCTTTTATAAAAAGTTTTTGCTTCGTCGTTAATTGTTTTGAGTTTGGTCAGTATGAAGACACCCTTCATACTGACCAAACTAATCACACCGATTAGATACGTAGGGTGGGTTTTTAAAATATTTTTCGCAGAGCGATGTTTTGGAATGTTTGTATTTTTAGTATGTTAGTCTTTTTAGCGTTGCCCCAAAGTTGGAGTCCGTATGTCCATATGGGTTTGAGAAGTGTTTTGTAGATCAGGAGTTTGGTTTTAATGGAGGTGGAGTTATCATTGCTTAATAAGGGTTTTAAGATACGAAGAAATTTCTAAATCGTTATTTGTTAGCGATGATTTATCGTTGCGAAACAGATAGGTATACATTAAATTCCCCTCTATATATCATACACATAAAAATCGAAGCAAGATTTCTGGTAGAAAAATTGTTCAGGGGGGGGGAGAAATAAAAAGAATCATACATCCATATAGTAAAACCTCCTTTCGATCAGAATCTAAAACACCTACAGCGGCGCATCCGGGCACCGGCCCACCAGGAAGTGTCGTGGTGTCCAGCCGGGCCAATCCAACCCGGTATAGGGTCGCCCGACGGGGCCCTCCATAGTATTATAAAAGTGATTATGAAAATTCGACACATTTTTGTCCACTCGAGGTAAACCAACCTAACCAATATATCGACTGGTTTTAACGATTCTTCGCACCTGTACAACTCCAATAATTAATCAAATGACTCCACCCTCAACGTTATTTTTTTTCTCTTCTTGAAATAATCGGTTGTGCCGTAACAAAAAAAAAAATAGTCCTCTCCTACGTTAATAACGCTATTTGCGCCTATATACGACCTTATGGTATAAATGTATTTATTATCTACTGATTAATACACTAAGTGAAGCCCCACAGACTATATGATATCGTGTATACATAATAATTTAGGTACCGTATAGGTTTAAACTTTGCATAATACGTACAATTACCTATATTAACTATTTGATATTACGTACAGAGCTGTAGTAGAAGTATAAACTAATATTCTCAAACGTAATTATTACGTACGAGTTCTTAAATAGTCCGTATAAATAACAATTTATTATTATGTAAGCTGAATTTGTGCTTATAAATTTAATTCGAATATTCAATTACAATGTATTGAAAAAAAAAAAAATTAATAATAAATCAATAATTGTAAAACTTAACAATAGTTATATATTTTATATGTTAAAATTATAGTAACACGTGCAGTGGCGTATTTTCGATGATTTTTCAGTGCGTATCCAACATTTTAGAAACCTTACAACCCGATTTTAGAATTATTTACTGATAACAAAAGACATTGAACTTTAATTTTTTTTTTTCAAATTACTGTGTCAACACTTGACAAGTAATTTTATATTTTGAAATCTGGTATATAGATAAGTTGAAGGTTATACGTATACGTATTCGTATATCTGTGATATAGGATGCTTAAAATACATCATATAGTTATTTAGGTTTTGCATGGTGATATATGATTTTAGAGATAAATCTCTTTAAAATTATACCATATTTCCGCCTACGGTCCTGAGCCTTAAAAGTTTTAAAAATAATAATTTTAAAATATGGTCATAAATTCCCTGGTACCGTCGGTCATTTATTTTTAAATTAATAATTTTCATATGAATGGACATTGATTCCGCCGTGACGGGGGCGCGTAAAAAGTTATAAAGTATCTGCTCGGAATCGTAATTTTATAGAAAAGTAATTTGTTGGAAGTGTATTTTATTGGAAATGTATTTATCGGAAACTTATTGTCCACGTACAAATGTATTTCTCTGAAACATAGTCCGTCAGAACCGTAATACGTCTCGGAAAATTATTTAGATAACAATAAACGTTAAAAATGTATGTCGTATCATTATATTCACTATTTTATTTTAAATTATTTACCGACGAAATATTTTCCAACAAATTATAGCCCTCCCCCCCTCGTGGTAGACCATTTTTAATACCTACACTTGTCGAATATATTCGTAAATGTCTATAATCATAAAACATTATGTATAGAGAGGGTAGGAGATTCCATAAAAGTGTTACGGTATATTGAATTATATAATTTTTCAATCTAAAAAATTTAAATGTACCCACCTATTATATTCTCTAAAATATACCCGTATATATTTTAATGAATAGTTATTGACACTTAATTATCCTAAAATATTTATGACGTTTGCGCATAGACACTTATGATGATGATTCATAGGAATTTTGTCTGAATAAATATTAACTTCGTTATTATATTACATTCGTTTTTTAAATATTTCATACTATTATTCTATACGTCTTGTTGATTCAAAGTTGGATTTCTATAATATTTCATACAAGACTATACAGATAATAATAATACGATCGGGTACAAATAATATTTATAATTTTCAATTTATATACACCTATAACATTTATAAATAATGCGACTATATTATTAATTATGTATATAATACGCATGACGTTGATGTACGTTACAATAGGAAATACAGTCGGGTTGAAATGATCGAAATTTTAAACATTCCATACCAACGTCATAATATTCGTAAAATTAATAAACGTTAAATGAAAACCTATAACGTGAAACGCCTAATGTCCGACAACAGACATCAGTTTTCCAAAAAAAAAAAAAATAAAAATGATATACCTATTGTTCTACTTTAATAATATTTGTGTTTGTTGATGTTTTGATAAACACTATAATATTTAGGTGTACGTTGTTTTTCATTAAATAATAATACAACACGAATTTTAAAAGTCTATATAACTATCAACATGACAATAATCAAAATAACAATACCAATTGTAGATTTTTATAGACGTTTATTATCTATGCAGACATGAGTGCAAAACTGAAATGTAATATTATATTTATTTTAAAACTACTATATATATATAGTACAATAAGTACCATTCGATAAGAGTTCATGACCAAAAATAGATCTTCTACCTATGAATTAGGACCTAAATAAGTTATTTGTAATGCATAATTGTTACCCAATTTTAACCCGCTAAAATCGTCTTTTTTTTATTTTTATTTCCGAGTGCCGAGGGAAGCATCGTAAGCGGAGATTTGATATAATTTATTTTTTTTTGAGGGGAGACTAAAAATAATCATACAAAAGTGTACCCCCCCCACACACACACATGGTAAATAATTCGAATTCAATCATTTTTATAATTAGGAATCTCAAAAAAAATCTTATTAATATAAAATTACTAAGAGACGCGATAATTATTGAGTAAGTACAAACAATACGAAGTAAGCTGCGAACCGAGCGAATTTCTCACTGTTTACTGATAATAATATTTTAACACGAAGCGTTATGCTTTCGCGAAATCCATAGATAACGTAGACAATATTATTCATTATAATCTATGGCAAAAATACGGATAATTACGGCTATGGATTATTACCATTCGTGTGACGGCGCGCGGCGTTTGAATAATGCTCCACTACTCTCCCCCCCCTAATCACTAAACGTCAAACGTAAAAATGAAATATATTGTTACATTGTTAAAACACCAAAATGTATTTCAACTAATACGTCATATATTTATGGCATTTATAATATAGGTTGCTATTTGAAAATTAAAAGTGGGTGGTGGTTTCCTGACCGTAAATTTCCGAGAAAAAGGAATCGGAAAACACATAAATACTTTCCCAGATAATAAGAGTGTCTTGTAAGTTGGTTGATTACTCCGTATAATATATTAAACATTCCAGTATCACAAATTATGTTTTAAACGTACTTATGCATATCTTAATAAAGAAAATAATTGTTTAATTGGTGATAACGTAATTGACTCTTTTTAAGAAATTTGACCTAAACATTTCACAACGATATAACGGTTATATAAAACCGACCTATTCAACACAAACACGGGAAATTACAGTTCTTTTTTTTTTGTTCCAATCAATTCAGTTACTGTGGAATTGTCCACAATTAATTTTAATATAAACATTTTTTATAATTTTTAAATTTAAATTTATTACATCAAAACTAGTAGTGTAAACGAGTATTAACGGGAGTTTTAATAAATTGGCCACTTTTGCGTTCGACGTTTCGTACAACAGACACAATACAGTGTGCAATAGTCTCTATTTCCGGGGAAAATTCGACAAAAAGCGTATAAAATGTCTATTTTTTTTTTTCGAATTGAATAATCTGATTTTAAAACAGTACGATTATACATAATTTATCGAGTATTGACGCTGTCGGGTCGCAAAAATAATAATAATTGATCCGAATACATAAGTAGGTATAAATATATAATATTGTTAATGAGTAATTGCAATGTTATTCACCGATGAAGATCATATATATTTTGTCATTAAAAAACCGCGGCGTATTTTGAATAATATTTCCGCGGTCGAGAAATCATTCCTATCGTGGTTCAATGAAACGTTAGTACAAATAAACACACGCTTTGACACACATGATAACAGACGAACAAAATATTTAAAGAGTTTCATTGCCTATCAGGTTTGTTTTCGTTTTCATTTGGTTAAGTCATACATTTGCGGGCACGTTTGTTATTCAATCTTCTGTAAGTTTGTACGAATTTAATGTTCCTTATTTTATAATGACAATCGTTTAGAACTAATAACAGTCTCTAAAAGTTATTCATTAATCGCCGTTAATACATTTTTCACTCTTACCGATATTTAAGTCGTTGTCGAGGGAAATATTACATTTTATTAAATATGACGACTTTATTGGATCGTTTGCAAGAACACTTGGTGAAGAAACGTCAAGGTTTGAATGACGTGCACGAAACGTTGAAAAAAATTACCGGCCGCGATACGTTCGATGATCATTTAAACCACGGGAAATTCAATAAACGTTCACAGATCGGTGCAGACCAAAAACAACAATTTAAAGAGACAATAAAAAAAGACGTCAAACGGCTACGAGATAATGGTAAACCTTCTTATAGAAATGATAATCAAAATCGTAAAGTTTTCATCAATCCGACCGATGCATCGAAAAGTTTTAAAAATGGACATAATGCAGGTAGGATATCGGCTAAAGAGCGTTTAGGCACTATTGTTACAGACGAAGACCAGAAATCAATAAAAGATGAATATGAAGATGACGATATGGATGATGATACTACACCGAAAAAAACCGTTCAGTCTCAGGTTATGTTGTCATCTAAAATAATGAAATCCCGTACTGAAGTATTGGCAGCTCAACAAGGTGATCAAGTGACAAAAGAACGAAATAGACGAATGTTCGGATCATTATTAGGTACACTACAAAAGTTTAAGAAAGAAGAAACTCAGTTGAAAGATAAAGAAGAAAAAAAGGCTAAAATTGAAAGAAGACTTGAAGAAGAGGCGATTAAAGAAAAAGAATCATTAGTTATTCGAAAAAGGGAATTGTTTATGCAAAGAAAACAACAACAGAGAGATATTAAAAATATAGAGATTAAAATGGGATTGGTAAGGAATTTTGAAGTATTTGAACGCCAAATAAATTGTACAATGAACTTTATTAAAACAGAATTTGACCCATCAGTATTTTACTTGCCTAAAATACACAATGAAAAGACTGAAAAAAAATTGGATAAGACTCGTACATATTTGAGCAATATTTTAGGGAAAAAGAGGAATATGGTAGAAAGTCAAATAGAAAAATTATTACAATCTGATGATGAACAAATGGAGTATGATGACAGAGTGGAAGAGGGAGACATAAGAGTAGTTGACGAAGAGGAAGATGCTGATGTTGATGTTTATGAAAGGCATCAAGATAATGGCAGTTTTAACTATGATTAAAGGTGATTATTTTTAATTGAATATTTAATGCAAATGACCTTAATAATTTGTATATTTTATTGTAAATACTGTTTTAGCATTTTAAACATTGTGTTAAAAATAATTCATACAAATTTGAATTGAGTTCATTTGTTTACAAACTTACATTTTTATAAATACATTTATTTATTTTGGTATTTAAATATTTAATAAATAATTATGATAAGTATAAGCCATTTCGTTATACCTGTTTAAAATTAATATGTAATTATTATTCTTCATCAGCGTTAGTTATTGAGTTTGTAATAGCGTATAACTTATTTTACAAGTTGGCTTCTGTATTCAATTTTTTTTATTTGTAATATTAAATTAAATTTGTACTTGTACAAATGTTTAACTTAAATATTACTTTTAATGGTTTTTTTCTTAATAATTATATTTAAACTGGTCACAGTAACAAAACACATTTTTAGTAATAAAATATTTTTACTTTATATTAGTATTCATATTATACCAGTATATGGTATTATATTTATGAAAAATTCATAATTGTCATATCATATATGAAGTATTTAAATTAGTTAATAATAATAATAATAAAATATTAATATTTCATTCATTATATTATATGAGATATAATATATCAAAAATATTCGTTTTAAATACAAATATATTGTATTACCTATTCAGAACTTAGATAAATTATATGTTAATTATGATTCTATATAAGCCTATGGTTTCGTTGATAAAATAAAAATAACGCTATACTAACATGAGTTATTTATTATGTAAATTTTAAGTAGAAAAATTTTTAAATTTATTTTGTTACCTTTGACAAACCACTGATAAATATTGACTGATGTTGATACTAATATATAAACATTTAAAAATGTATAATTAAAATTATCATTTAGAAACCTTGTTATTAAGTAGAAAAAATAATGCTTCACCCATTCGGTGTATTGTTTATCATGAGTGTAACAAACAAACCTATTTTAGTTATACATAATATGTATATGATCTTAAAAACCTATCATTATTTGACCAATAATAAAAATACCTATAGCTATATCTATAATAGCTTTTTTATTTAATACAAACATAAGAAAAGCTATCATAGATATCTTCAAAAATATTCTCCTCTTGAAACTTTAAGTAACGCAATTTTCCTATAATGATTCTTAGTTGGACAGAGACAGTAGTTAGTGACGTTTTATGTATTCAATAGTTTTTACCTAAAATTCACATTGGAAATGCTTAACTAAGATATATAAATATATATATATTAATAATAGGTTTATAGAAATGGCTTTATTGTTTAATTAAACATAAAAGAAAAACTCTAAAAGCTTAGGAGAATAACGTGTGATGTCCAATCATTCAAGTGTTACAATCGGTAGATGTTACAGCACACTCAGTTGGACTCCTTGCTGCACGACTGTTGCGAAAAAGGCCGGGCGTTAAAATATTGTTTAAATTAGAAACGTTAAAGTATTTACAATGGGATACTTAATAAATTGTTGTTTTCCCTGTACCCTTGCTTCAGTTTGGTCTGTTCCTTCACGATTTAACAGGATATTAATGAATAAATTAAATACAGTAATATTAATCTGGTATTCACCGTAAACATATTAATATGTCTATGACTCATGGACTAGAGAAACTAGATCATTTATTTTTCGAAGGGTGGCCGGGGGCGTACGATCTTTCTTTCTCGTGAGGAAAAATAAAAAACCATATGTTTTTTTATCAGTCGAAACGTGATAGTTGATAAGGGCGTAGACACTATATAGACGTTTTAGCACAGTACCGCAGTCGTTTTCTCTTTCGCACTTGACAGAACACAATTGTTAATTATCCGTCGTCGTTTCAATCCAAACAACAAATTTAAAGTAATAGGTATAAAAACTCGAACTAAAAATGGCCATGCACTCCGCAGTGAAGGGTAAATTGTTGGCTGTGATCGGTGATGAAGTAAGTACAACTGTATAATATATTGTGCTTGTCTCGCGAAATCGACTGTCGTGTCGTGTCCGCCGAGATCGCGAAGTGGACCCGCCCTTTTCTGTCGCACATGTTTTTCCTTTCTGTCTTCCGAAACTCGAAATCGTCGGTCGTAAAAGATACGCACGTCATGGTGTTTACGTTTGATTTTTTTTCATTCTAGGACTCTTGTGTTGGTTTTCTGTTGGGTGGTATTGGCGAAATAAACAAACACAGGCACTCAAATTTTATGGTCGTTGACAAAAGTAACATCGATATCAAAACGTGCCGTTTCTTTTACATTCATCGTTTTTAATTGTGTTTTTATCCATGCTTAGATACAGCGATAATCGATATTGAAGAATGTTTCAAAGGGTTTGTGAAACGGGACGACATCGATATAATACTCATCAACCAAAATGTAAGTCATAATGATGTTTCTAACTATAATACAATTTACAATATATTTAAATTTTGACCGACACAATAGGTTGCTGAAATGATTCGTCATGTGATTGATGGACATACACAGCCAATCCCAGCCGTACTTGAAATTCCATCCAAGGATCACCCGTACGATGCTAGTAAAGATTCAATTTTACGTCGTGCCAAGGTGTGTACATCTGTATAACTTTTTTATTTTACTTTTTAAATGGCTAAAATAATTTTTTTTGGTTTTAGGGAATGTTTAATCCAGATGACGTATGAGAAATTCATCCACCAAATTATATTTTTATCTTGTTTTTTTGTTGTTAGATTGGTCACTTTTATTTTAACATTCCATTTCTAATTATTTTATCTAAAATATATTCAGAATAATGTATATTAAAGAAAACAATTGTATTATTTATTAAGTTTTTATTAGTTGAAGTAAACTACTATAATGCTATTGTTTTGTAAAATGTGTACGATTCCTATTTCATGATGACAACAATAAAATTAATAATTCATTCATTCTATGTCATCACGGAGGCTTACAATAGTATTGGGGTTAACTGTTATGCCACAACTACTGAACATCTTAAAAGTGAATCATGTACATTAGGGTGGTCCTAGTCTATAGGGTACAATTTTCAAATGCTATCTTTTCTTAAATTATATTTTTTAAATTTGTTTGAATACACCTTAAAGTGATTTAAAAAAAAATTTCAAGTAAATTTGACTAAGTTAACTACTGCCACAAATGAGCTGAACTTATTTATATCTATTTTCTTAGATTTTAAGCAAAGTGTATTTAAATAATTGTATAAAAGCAATGTTTATATATAATTTATATAAAAATGTTTTCTGTCATTTTTATTTTTAAACATTTTTTCATAAACCGAATATGGGTAATGGTATTTAAAAAAAAACTGCTGAAGTTGGTTATTGTTTTATTGTGTAGTAGATTTATTTGTAATGTTAGAGTATATTTTAACATTAGACAATTGGTAAAATATTTGTAGATATAAAATAAATATAATAGGACATCGATAATGAGACAATGTATCTTATGATAATCATTTTAACAATACTTGCTAATCTAGTTTGAATATAGAATAGACCGATAAGTGGTTATGACCGTCTGTTAACCATTAAAATTGCACACTACTTTGTGTAGTATCACTATCCCGGTTACTGTTAAATTTTTAGTGTTTAATAAATTCAAAATACTTTCAAAAAGAGCGTGCAGATAATATTTGTAAAGAATATAAATTGTCCATCGATGATGCAGTTATTCTTCACTGGGATGGAAAGTTATTTGGAGTATTTACCATGTTGTCACTATATTTATGAGAGTTTTAAAGTGTTTTTAATACAAAATCATGTACAACATCTAGTCCAAATGTACCAATATTGGGAAAACCTAAATACTGAAAAAATTTGAACTGGGTACTAAAAATGAATATATACAAACAAATGTGACTGATGTAATGACTTGTGCAGTTAATTATTTACAAATTAAACACCCAAGGGTAGATTATAGAGCTGTTATTTTTCTTGGAGGAGGGATACCTCGAGGAATGTCTATTGACATGTATCTCTGAAATCATAATTTAAAAAAAATGTGTAGTTAGTGGTATTTATTACCAACCAGTGGCATCTGCGTTGTCACTTTTCAATCCACATGTACCAACAGACACAAAAAGAAAAATGATAGCAGCTCTTTAGATGCAGACTAAGGCACTATAAACCTGGTTTTAACCTACAATTATTAAGAAAAGTATAACAAAAACAAATAATTACCAAGTAGATCTAAAATGCTTTCAGAAAGGTGCTACACTACACGTTAGTTTTATGTATACACAAATAAGCACATTAATACACCAATGCATTTGAAAACGAGGATGGTGTAAATGTCACTGCATGCCCACACGAAGGTTAAGTAATTGTGTATATAATATGTTAGTTTTTTTTAATTATAATAGAATATTACTTAATCAATTCATTTGTTGACAGGAAGCAAAATTTCAGATAACTTAAAAATAAATGTTATTATTTGACCTATTTAAAGGGTAGATTTAATCTTGATTAAGTTCAAACCACCTACACAAAGTGATAGACTAACTCACTAGACATTGTCTAGTGCATTAGTTTTCAAAACATTCTACATTTGAAATGGACTCTTCTTTACAATTATTAATATTTCAAGTACTGACCATTGTAACGTGTTCAACATTCAGTGAACCCGTTCAACAACAAGATGGCCTAGAAATGAAATCATGTCCAAATCATAAACCCATCACTAAAGTCAACATTGATCAGGTAAAAACAAATGTTTACATAAATGAGTTCTAAAAAACATTGCGGTTAATTACCTATTTTAATAATTTTGGCTATAGCTGTTGGGAAAATGGTTTTTGGCTATTATGGTAATAGAGGCACAACATGAAGAGTTTATCGAAGACAGTATTTGTATTCATGGCGAGTTGTTGCGATACAACAAAACCACATTGAAACAAATATGGAACATTGACAATCCACATGAAATTGGAGATCACAGTGCTGTGATTGAGCTTCCTACTATAGTACTGGAAGATGGAGTTTGGTTAATACAGAGTCCATTAGGAGGTATGTTTAGAAAAAAAAAAAACCAATGTTAACCATATTATATTCAATGGCTTTTACAGGAGAAATAAGAGCCACAGTTATTGATACAGATCCCGATAAACATTTGATATTAATGTTTTGCGGACTAAAAGGATCGGACTCTTCTCACTTGTGGACAGTTGTGGTAACACGCCAAAATGGTATTTCAGCACCAGAAACTTTAAGATTATCGGCTATCTTGGTCAAACATGGTTATAGCCCATTATCAAGTAAAATCATAAGTTGGAAGGATTGTCCAATTTATACTATGTCTTAAAATATGAACTTTTTCTGTAAGATTTGTACAAATTATTGTAGTAAAATACAGAACAAATAATTATACAATTTTTTTTTGTTTTATTATTTTTTTTAAACTTAAAATTGTCAAATGTGTTATACAAACTTATATATGAGAAGGATATAACATCTGAAAAAAAAAAAAAACAAATATATTACTGTTTAATTATCGGAACTGATAAAACTACAATATACCTATAATTTATAAAAAATAAATACAACATAGATTGATAGAAATAAATCAATCAAGTATTTATGGTAAATTATGTTAGGAAACTATCCCAGAGTGAAAAGGTCGATAGTGATATCAATTAAGTTAATATAATTTTAAAAAAAGATATGGTATAAGATATATAATTACTATGGTAAAAACATCTTATTTCTCTTTAATCAGAGCAAAACTTATTTTATATTTGCATTCAAATAAATTAAAATTAATATTATAGGTTAACAGTTATCAAAAGACAAATACATATTTTATGACAACTCTACTGAATTATCTGTACAATTGGAAAGAGAGTATAGAATTCAGTAAAACTATGTTGTTATGATGAGTTGGTGCTTGGACATTTCCCTCCAGGAATCAATAAATAATTATTTTTATTATGGATTAGAGTGTATATAATAGGTTTGAAAATAGGTACATTCACAGTATGGATTTTATTACCCAATTTAGGAGATAAAGATTGATAATAATGAAATTATCTCAACTATAATAGGCGTATTTTTTCAAAAGCAACATATTGAACAGTTACAAATTCATCTTATCCATCCATAGTACCCATACTCGAATTGAAAGTGACTGGTATAATTTTTGTAAACAATAATATGTAATATTTTTATTGATACATTTTTTAATTTTATTTAATATTTATACTTTTAATTTTTGCCCGGTGGAAGGTATAAAAACACTGTGGAAAGGGGGGATGTTGTTGATTCTAATGATTTACCTAGTCTATATGAGAAATATACAAACTTAAAATTATGTGTAATATAAATTATGTATAGTAAAAAAATGTACAAAAATGTACCTACTGATAAAAATTAACCCAATAATTCAATAAAAGCATAGACATCAACACAAGAAAAAATTCCACTTTAAAAGATAAATAAATTGTTTAAATCACTAACCAGAATCCATAATAAATTTGAAAAAAAAGTACTTACAATCCTGACACGATGACCCATTGCTTTAGCAGGAAGATTGGTCTTAAACTTCGCACGTACAGATCCAGTTGCACCGTGAGGACGAGTCACTTTTCCCCAGATAGCGCGGACCTTGGACTTTTTCTTTGGGCGTCCGGGAATTGGAACTAACCTCTTAGCCTAAAATAAAATTATAATATTAATTATTTGGAGACATTAAAAAAGTAGTAATTAAAGTCAAATAAATAATAAAATTCCAGTTTACAATGCTATAACCACATATATTGTCATTGACAATTTGAAACATTTTAGAGTGTATAGAACTCAAATTTGTAATGTTTATAACCCTTAAAGAATATTTCCGAGAGTATAACATTAGGTAGGTATTATAGCGTAAACAGGAATTTGTTCGTTAAATAAGATTTTACAAAATTACTAGTTAGAAGATGTTCTCAAAAATATGGCACTACTTTACTGTTTTAGGAAAAGGAACAACACTAAATACATATATTTACGGAAAAACTAATAGTAATTTAGACATACCCTGTATACATAAGCGACACGTTTTCCGACATAAAACCAAGAATCAGATTTGGAATCACATCCGTCAACTTTGAGTAGAGCGGTGTTTTCGTGTTGGTTGCGGAGTCCTCTACGGAAACCTGTGAATACGGCCCTGGCGTATAGACGTCCGTAGGGTCTCTTCTGGCGCCTCTTTGGCTTAACAACTTTCTTCTCTTTGTCGGCAGACTCGACGACTTTTTCTGTTTTGACTTTAACAGCCGATTTGCTGACTTTTTTAGCGGATGCTTCGGGCATCTAAAATACATACAAAACAAACAATAGGTACAGTTTTCAATATTTTCATCCAATCTGATCCTTCAAATCTGCGGACGTTCCTAGGAAAATCCTAGGCCAGCAGCCTGGAACACGTATACCGAATGATTTTATGGAAACAAAATAAGTCTAGGCAAAATTTTCATACCTTGAGTAATGCGTGAAATCGTTGACGTAAATAAAAATTAACGGGTCGATACTCGCGTAACACACACTCAAGAAAGAATTGGAATATTATCGTATAGTAAACAAACAGACTATAACCTGAAAACGACGAGTGTGTGTCAGTGTGCAGAGGAGAGGGACTCTCGGTCGTGGAAGAAGAACGAGATCAACCGTGATAACAGTAAATCGTGATTAGTGGACGGTAGCCGTCAAAATCATTACTTTCCGGCCGGCGAAAAGACGCGGAAAAATAAACTCGAATTTACTTCGTTCAGACAAAATACATTTTAGCGTAAAATTGCTTTGTCCATAAATCAAACGGAGAAAAACGACAAAATATAATATTTTGCAAAACTCTACCGACGTCCCTGTAAAATCGAAAACCGGAATACGATTTGAACATATCCAGAACATCGTTTTTTCTCCTCCAGAGCTGTACACACACGCCCGCAATATTGTCGGTGTATTTGTTTTAATAGGTTTATGGTTGTTAACACCACTACAAAATGGTGGACCAACCCGTGTCGTCGCTTCGCCCGTGAATCGTGATAATTAATTTAATGTTTTCGCCTTCCGTTATTGAACTCCGGGAATTATAACAATAATTCGTGTTCCACACTTCGACGATCCACCGACGGACTTAAAGGGGCCGAAAGGTTCGTCTTGCGCGAATCCATTGGTCAATCATCTCAGACGAATTTAATACGAACACCGTTTATTGACCGTGGACTTGTTATATGTGCACACGTCATTTCCATGAAACCTCCTATGTCCGATTGGTGAGTATTTTTTAACCGACGGAAATCGTTATTATCGTTGTTAAGCCTGTGCTACGGGACGTCTCGCCTCCGCGTCCTTGTATGGCAATTAGGGTGTATCTCGAGCCTGTGTCCGCCTTGTCGTTTGGGTGTGTTCATCGCGAATGGTTTGGGATCATCAACAGTGTTTTTTCGTGTATATTCGAGTGACGTTTCTCCGATGGTAATCGCGTTTGAAAATTTGTACACGTTTATTATTGCTTCTTCAATAAACTAACTTATCGTTTTTGATATCAATAATTTCACTTTTAAGACATAACTTGTGTAAATTAGTTATTGTCCGCACGAATCAATCAAATATTAAAAAATTATTAATTTTAGTCGTGCCTCGGCGGCGATGTGTGGAACTAAGCATTGGTCGTTGAATAAAATGAGAAGAAAACCGAAGTAAAGGAAATCTAAATGTGTTGTATTACTAGGTTAGATATAACTAGCAATCGGTCTTTTTATTAGATGGTGATTAGGTGTTGCAACAACAGTGTCAATCTTAATATTATGATTGATTTTAGCTACTGAGAAAGTTATGGAAATTAAATAGTGAAGAAAGAATAAGTTTGACGTAGGAAAAATAGTGCTGGTAAACTGGAGAAAATGTATGGAGAGTCATGTATAGTAAATGAGGACGTGGTGGCAAATTAGAAATTTGGAAGAATTACTATATTATAAAAATTAAAATAGCTTATATTTTAAATTCAAGTAAAAAATTCTTAAAATTTAATGTTACACATTGAACTTAATTTTGACAGTAGATATATTAGTTAATTAAATTAATTTTGTGTGTAATTTATTGTTTTCCGAACATGTGTGAGTAATTTAATGTAATCTATAGTTTAAGTGTTGTAAATATTCAATAGAACCATTTTTTAATATTAATGTCAATTAGATAGACTTCTGAATTTGTGTAGGTTAAACGAAACAGTTTGATGGTAATTTTGATTAATAAATTTAACAAATTATTTGTTAAAAGTAATTCAGATAGTATATTGTTTTATATTCTAGGGTTAAGAAAAATGACAGTTTTATCGTCAGCAGAGACAGCTGAACAGCCACCACGCAAAAAATTGTGTTTATCTGCATCAAGGCAACTACAAGCTAAATCCTATGCACTCTCTCAACTTAATCCAATGGCATCACCGCTTGACCAGCCTGGTAACTGAAGTTTACAATTTTTCCAACCAAGTTTTGTAAATTTAATAGTACATTTTCAACTACAATCTTAAAATTGTTCGCGTAACATCATTTATCGTATTAATAATATTTGTTCATTAAATCTGTACTTACCTATTAAACTTTTTATTATTGAATTTATAAGTTTCGATTATGGAACCCGGTTATGAAAACCACATTATGTGGTTTAGGTTACAGTTTTCTTATGTTTACTCTTCCGTTTGTCGGATTCTTCTCAATGAAATATTTTCTTGGTCATACTTTAAGCATCGAAGGATATAGAGTTATTGCTATATCAGTTATATTTGCTGTTATTATTGTACAACTTATTATTTATTGTTATGTTAAACAAGCATTTAATGAACCTGTTGATATAACTAATGAAAATGATGATCGTGAAGATAAAAAAGAGTCTGATGATGGAAAAAAAGACCAATAGTTATTAAAAACTCTTAATTAACTATTTCCATCATTAATTAATTTTAGTAATATTAAAAATAGCTGTAATATTATTCCGTGTAGATTTTAAGCATTCCTTATAAACATCTTTATTATAATCTAAATATAGTTTAATTTAAATCCCAATATTATTTATTATTATTAATCATTTATAAAATATCATGTTACTTATGGACATATATAACATATATCTAACTATATAATTTTATGGATTGGCTGGTAAATATTTTTATTTTAAATAAATAAATGCATTATTAAACCCCATTTAGTATTTTATTTTATTTTATTTTTACTATACACATTCTGTTAAACAATTTTAATGGAAAATCCTTATATACAAATATCAAAAAATTGTTACATATATCATTATGTAATCATTTACTAAAATAAATATTAAAGTAGATACCTTGTCTTTACATAATTGCATAGTGTCAATAAAATATAATAGAAAACACATACTAAAGGAAAAATAATTATCAATTACAAAAAGGGAATATGATTAAATAGAAAGTTATAAAATCTGAATTTTAAATGTGAGATTTGAAGATAAATAAAATTGGTCATCACTCATTGTAATGTAGGTATGTATTAAAAATATTCACTCAGATTCAATAAATTAATAATTTGGATAATATAATATACATTAAATTAAAGGATATTCTAAAATTTGATCTAAGTGCCTTTAATAAGATAACAAAAAATAAAATAACAATACAAATTTTATGAATTAGAATTTTTAATATAACAATACTAATAATGATCAACTAATATAATAAACCTATTAGGTTTTAAATTTGATGATTTGAAGTGTGCGTTACGATTATTTCAAACTTGTTGGAATTGATTCATCTTCAATATATGTATATAGCTTGTGTGTTAGAGGAAAGGATGGATGACATGACAATTAACTTGAACCAGGTGATATTTTTAACCTTTAATTTGACCTTTTTTCATTTTTATAAGCTTAATTTAATTGTAACATGTTCAATTAAAATATTTTACTATCGTTTCATTAGTTTCAGTAATTTACGAGTTGTCTATAAAGTGGAATTTATAATGTTGACATGACACTGGACTGATGTTAGGTTTCTGATAGAATGTCAACCTAATATTCTAATGCTGCTACTGCTATACATTTTTTGTTTTGGTCAAGGGTTCATAGGTTAAACAATTTTGCTTAATTTAAATTAAAAATACTTTTATATATAGTGTTAGAAAAAAAATAATTTCTGTCGTTTTTGTTGACATTCGTTTTGTTTATGTTACTTATTAGTATTCTAATATAGCATGATTTGAGTTACGAGTTTCTGTGTGTTTCAGTGCAATTTATTCTTACCTGTAAATGTAGGTTGTATTATACAGGCGATGATTTAAGAGGTATTAATTTTCTTTAAAGTTATCCGGCACATCAAACAACAGCAACAACTGCAGCAGCAACAACAGCAATTAAATTGTTCATGTGACAATGACAGCAATGGGACCCCCGGAGTGGCAACTTTGTGTAATCTTGGCAACACTTGTTTTTTGAACAGTGTTTTGTATACATTGAGATTTGCACCTTCATTCCTACACAACCTACACCATCTACTTACTGAATTACAAGAAATAACTGGGCGGTCGACACATGGACTTAAAGTAATTACTCACACGTAAATTATAATTTATTAGTGTCGACTAATGGTTTTTTTTAAAAAAATTTTAGGGAAAATGCTCTTCACTGGGACGAAGTACAAGTTCGATCAGCAGCAAAATGTGGAATTTTCAATCTTTATTAAATGTAAGCATGAATGACTTGAAAATTATTCAAGTTACTGAACGTCTGCATCAAGTATTCGAAGCATTACATAATTCTGAACTCAAAGACAACTCGGATCCATATCAACCCGAAGTGTTTTTACAGTCATTAAGGTTAATACAAATTGGAAATACCTAATATGTTTTTTTTTAAATATATTTTAATGTTATCTAAACAGAGATGTCAATCCAATATTCGAGGGGAATCAACAACATGATGCACATGAACTCCTCGTTTGCCTATTGGATAATATTAGAGAGGGCTGTAAATTAGTCATGCAACATTCTGTCCAAGTTAATTGCTTCATCGCACCTACTCCAGTTTCACCCGCACCGAATAAATTGAAAAAGTTTTCGGGACAAGTACGAAAATCGTTGAAAATTGCTTCCAGCAGTAAAACACGTCCTGTCAATGGCAGTCTTCCGCCCAGTATTAGTATTGCTAGTGATAAAGTGTTGCCTGAAAATGAAAATTTTGTCGGTAAGAAAAACTTACACAAAAATAATGTGTATTTCGAAACTTAGTATTAATCATTTTAATTTGGTTTAGATGATAAACAAATGTATGTAGTAAATGGGACTATGAATTCGGTCCAAACAGATGAAAATGAAAGCCTGCCTAGTGGCAGTAGCAGCAGCAATAGTAGTAGTACATCAATGTTTGATGATTTTCAAGGTGTATCTCTACTCCGTACTACATGCCTAGAATGTGAATTTGTTACAGAAAGAAAAGAGAGTTTTTGTGACATTTGTGTTCCTATCAACGGTTCAACAAATGAAGACATATCATCTGAACATGAGCTGAACCCTTATGGTTTGTTTTTATTGATTTTATTTTTATTGAAATACTGTACTGGTACTTAATATTTTTTAGACTATGATAAGGTGAACAAGTTATACCATTCTGCAATAGTAACTGAAGAATATTTACAAGACACTGATAAATATTGGTGCGAACAATGTTGTCGATACAATGAGGCAAAACGCAGTGTTGGATATGAAAGTTTACCTCGTTTACTGACATTGCATTTAAAACGATTTTGTACTAATTACAGGTAACGCATGACATACATTTACCAATCTTCTTAATTATATCATTTGTTTATATTTACTAAAAATTGTATTTTTTTATCTAGAGCTGTTGTGTCAAAAGTGAATGAGCATATGCCAACACCTTTGACATTGGAGTGTTTTTGTGAAGAGTGCTTATTGCTTAACACGCAACAACAAACTCGAGCACATAGCTATCAACTGTATGCTATTATAATGCATTTGGGTGCTACAATTGCGTCTGGGCATTATGTGGCGTATGTCAAGGCTCAGGATAACCTTGAAGAGTATGACAATTGTCCTCGTGATCGTCGCAAGACAGGGAGTCTTTCAGTTACGCCAAATGGTACTTTACCGGCAAATTACAAAAAGTCATCTATATCAAATGGTCTTTTTCGATTTTTAAAAATATCTTCTAAGACTTCTTCATCGGCTTCGGGTACTTCTAATAGTCCGTCGAGTGATTCAATTGACTCGGGAAAAGTTTCGTCAATAGGACGGTGGTGCCGTAGTTTGGAATGTTGTGGAGTTCGAATACTAGACAGTTCTGAAGGTGGGGATAGTGTTTGGCTGGAATGTGATGATGAAACAGTAAGAACAATGTCAGTTGCACAACTGACACAAATTTTAGAATCTAAAGCATCCAAGAACTCTGCACTAACTCCTTATTTACTATTTTATGTTAAAGTTAATCACAATGAGTAACTCAATATTTTCGTTTTCGTAAATACCACTACGTATTCTAGAAACCCCGAGGTGTTCAATTTTGTGATTAATATTAAATTGGAACTCCAGACATTTGGCACTTTTACCAAAGACTAACTTCTAAAGTGTGCACACTTGTCGTTCCAACTATTGATATTTCAAACATTACTCGTGATCTTTTAAATTGTATGTTTTAAAAATTATAATCATTTAATGTATATATAATATACACACATATATAATAATAATAATAATAGATTATATCTCTAATGAATGATTTTGTTAATTATTATATTATAAATTTACATATATACATAATACATTTTTTAAAATTGACTACACACTCATAATACATATAACTTAGAAATGTTTTATTAAATTATAACTTTCAAACTATTGTGGTAAATATTGTTAGTATAGTTAGTATAAACTGATTGTATGTCAATTAGGAATACAGTTACCGTTCTCTAAATCGATACAGATAGTTTCTTTTGGGTAACAGAGAACTTTTTCTTAATCTCCGTTGTCTCTTTTCTTTACTATTTGGGATTGCCCATCTGGATTCAGTTTCCCACATCACCATGTATACACCCACAGCAGTTCTCATTATGTCACTCATCTTACTCTTCCTTTCCTATCCACATTAATTTATATTACTGCTATTATAGCTTCTGACATATCATTTTGCATCATATGCTGTCAAATCGCCTTAAGTATATATTTTCTCTCATATCAAATATCAAAACACTTATGCTACCCCTTATAAACTCATCACTTATTCTATCTTGTGAATACTCATCCATCTAGTCATTCTCATTTTTGTTCTGTCTTTCTGTCTACTACCCAACAAACCAGTTTTGTAAAATTTACCTTTCAGTCCAATTGGAATTATTTTATTATGTAGTACCTCTGATACATCTTCATTTCATCCAGTCACATTTCATCATATGTTTCATATCCTCGAATTCATTGTTGTTCCTTTGTAATAGGTATCATAAATAATTAAAACAATAAATTATCTGTTTAAGTATTTGTATGTTTAATATTTATACAACTGACAGAAGAGAAGATGGATGAGCATGCCTACGATTGTTACCGATTGGAGAAATGGTGTTATTATTAGTTGTTAAAATATAAAAGCAATAAAATGTGTTAAAAAATTAAAAATATTGCGGACAATTAAAATTTCAAAGTTCAAGTTCTAACTGTATTGTAAAATATGAATCTATATTGGTGCTTCTTAAACTTTTGTAATGTGGCCCCCTGAATTTAATATTAAATTGTTATACACATTCTAAAAAACAGATTGAATAAATAGTTAATACATATACATTTGTTAATATACCTTTGTAAAACTTTATAATAATTTTAAATATAAAAAATCCATAAATAAAAATAAATTGGTAATAACTAGATATACTTACAGTATATATGTTAAAAACTAACGTGGGCTTGTATACTTTTCCATAATAAATATATGTCCGGTGTAACATTTTTTTTTTCATAATTGCATTTGTAAATAGATAAAATAAAATAATATGGCCCCTTAGGGGGCTGTGGCCTTGGTTTGAGAAGTTCTGATCTATATTATTTGTTTAAACAAATTTTCAACATTTACTTTAATTATAAAAATATAAATATCTAATGAAATTATTTAAAGTGTAATCTATTACTGAAATCATTCAACTATTGTGCCAAATTATAAAAATACATTTTTTTATAATAAAAGATTAATATTATTGTATGTAGTATTGTTCAAAAATGACAATAGTTATTATTTTGTGAAACGATAACATTTGGTTTGTAATATCAGCGAAAATTAAATGAAAGTTTTTTCCCATTTTGTTACTCTGAAAAAAAGATCAGTGCTTGATCACCAAAAATATGTTGTGTATTATATTTTAACAAATTTTGAGTCGCTCAGTTTAATATTTGGTCTTTTAATTATTACACTATTTAAAAGTATTTTATTTAAAAAAAAACTTAGTGAATATAAATTATTTTTTGAAGATGTAAATTTAATTAACTGAACTTTACACGGCATTGTGATCTGAATTTCTATTGATACAATTTCTTGTAGATGTTTTTTTAAATACAATTTAAATATTTAATCAATGATGAGATGTAGCCTTAATTAATTATTTTGTTTTTAACGAATTATGATATTTTTGTTATTTTAGACTATTGTTAGTTTACAACAATCCTCTTTAAATGATAATATGTACTTATCAAGTTGAATGCATTTTGATCCAATCACAACACAGTTTTATAATAAAATCTATACTAGTTTAACTATTTATATATACTTGGATGAGTGTCTATAGATTATCAATACTTTGAAGAAGTATTTACTGCTTAAATTAAAAGTTGTTGATTTATGAAAAACTACATTACTTAATTTTCATGTCAAGAAACTATTAAACTGAATTATTTCTGTTGGTCCCATTTAATTACATTTTATAAAAATATAAATTGTACTTTTACTTCAAGGTGGGAGGTCTACCTGTGTATCCTAAGTAACCATCCTACTATTCATTTGTCAATAATTTTGCTCTTGAGGTGAAAATGTAAGAATACTAAATAAAGTTAAAATAACAAGTGTGTACAAATATAAAAAAAAACCATAAGCAATACTATTTATTTGTTCACTATAAGCACTTATCATTTTAAAGTTTTCATTGCTTCACGTTTTTTTTTCTCTCAATAATGTGAAATTAATACTGTTAAGTTGTTATTTTTTCATTTATATAAAAAAACTAATAAGTGGGTGTCTTCCTTTAAGTATAATTGGCTCAAAATATGTTTTTGTATTTTAATTTCAACATTTTCAGTAAACCTATACTAATAATTAATCTGTGCTTGTATTATAAGATATATATTTATTTTAATTACCTACCTATTTACCTAGATAATTTATGTATTGTATGTCTATTTATTTTATTGCGTATTATTGTTATGGCTTAAAATTGTGATGAAAACAAAATTATTTCTGTTTACCTGCAGTGTTGTGTTATTATTATTATTTTGTTGTAATTTTTAAATATACATTTTATTTAAATATGCAAATGAAGACTGAATAATTTATTTTTCCGTTCAATAACAGTATCTGTAGAGTTAAACCTGTAGTTGTGTAGTCTTAATAATGTTATTTTGCCTTAGTTTTGGTTTTAATAAAAAATTGAAACTTAAAAGCATTTATTTTTTTCGTGTTGACATTGGGTGACAACCTGCCTACAAAATTTATTTTTTAGTACATGTAGAAGAAATATACAAAGTTAAACAAAATTAAATATACATATAAATTTTACCAATCTAAAGCGCCCTCTAAGAATTCAAATGGAACATTATCTTCTATAACAGAATCTATATGTTTCTTTTGCAATGTTTTTTTATTTGAAGCTACCATTGCTTTATGGCAGTGTTGCGTTAACAGCCCGATAAAACTTTCCTGTGTAGCAAAAATAAATATTTTAATAAAATCATTAACATTTGAAAAGTTTTTTACGAAATGAGTTTAGAATTGGAATTTTTACCGTTGCTTTAGTGACTAGGTATACGGCTTCTCTGGCGATTATATTGACGTCTGGATCCATTTTCATAATTAGCTTTACTCGGCCCGGCGGTAAACCTTTGTGTTGGACGTCTTTTGCAGTTTTTATCGAATCTTCTATGCCCACTTCTTTGACAGATTTTTCTACATGTGCAGCCAACTGATTCTTGTCCGTGTCACCGTTGTCTTTGTTCTCGTCGTCCGACTCGTCTGTTCGGTACTCATCGACGGTGTTCTGCTGTTGTACCTCGTCACCGAATTCTCGAATTTCTTTAGCCAAAATATCATCATCGTGATTATCGACAACAGTCAACTGTACTGACACGGGTTCGCTGTCGAACAAGTTGGGCGAGTCGTTTTCCATTTTGTACTTAATATTCAATTAAACATCGCCAAGCCAGGAACATCGAAAACTTCCCGGTGCCGTAAAACTATATACACAAATCCGATTCTGAAATATTCCATCGTCTGCTGAAAGATAACATCGTTTTGGCGGGAACGAATCTAACCTGAAAATAAAACGATATGATGTATGAGGCTCGTGTATGTTGAGTTGCCGAGCGGTACGGCGACGATTTCACAGAAGTGGTGCTAATTTTTACTCGACTGTGTAGTGTCTGACTCGCGTTGACACGACAGTCTGACTTTTTTTTTCTTTTTAAACGTTCCCATTCGAACACGTATATCTAGGGCCTAGATATTAATATTACATTGACTTACGTGTCTAGATTCTAGGCATTTAGTGAAACGCATATTGTGCAGACATCAAAATATGTTAAATTAAACGTCTGGGAAAATAGAAAATTCATATTAGAACTCGAATGTTTTATTGTACAGGGTCAACTAAACCTATAAAACACACTTGCATTTTTAGTATAAATTTTATCATCACTCATAGTATAAGTACAATAACAATTTTCGTCAGACAGAGAGCAAAAAAAAAAAAAAAAAATCACTAAATAATATTATTACGCGCACACACGATAATTACTCGTGTTCAACGGGTTCCCGGCGAACGCCGACGACCGAATGGACACTAACGCGGCTGACAATAATTCTAGGCTAAAAGATGTTTGGTCAAATACTGTAGATCTATGACATTTTGTTTGGTTATTACCATTATTGGTTGTAACCAATATATGGTTTATAATTGTAATCAAAACCTAACATCCGTGGCAAAAATGGTGGCCGCAGTGAAGTGTAAGAGACATCGCAGACTACAGACTTTATATCGGCCGATAGTTTAGTCGGGTTCTTAATCAGTACAAAGTTGTATGCAAGAGCGCACATTATAACGATTTAAAATCGGCCGATAAATAAGTTTGATGGACTACACGATTGCATTCAATCTGAACTGTTGGTCAACTATCGGCCGATTGCTTAATCAGTATGGCGATCATTTCACGCGCGCATTTTGCCGATTTTTAGTCTGCCGACTCGGCCGATTCACCAGAGCTTTGGAGTGGGAAGATAGTACGTTGTCGCACGATGTCGATGCTCGTGGAAACGTCTATCGAAAATTTGATAGAAGAAATTGAAAAGAGACCAGCACTATATAAAAAACAACTTAAAGAGTACTCTGATATAAACCCGAAGAAAAAACTATGGGAAGAAGTGTGTGAAGTAGTTATTCCCGATTGGAATGAGCTTGGTGCCCAGGAAAAAACAAAACAAGGTAAGAGCAATGGCATGAGTGCCATCAATCATTATTTTGATTTCTGAACAAAATGTTGACAGAAAATCGGTTTTTTTCTCTCTAAATTATTATATTATTATATAAAAACCACTTTTTTGTTGTTGTAAATTGTGTTAGAAAAATGGTGTTGGGAGGGAGAGGTTAGGTTGTGTCCAATCATCATACGGGTCGCTAATTTTTTCTAACGATTTCTTTTGATACTTTGCGTCGATTTTATATGATTAGGTAGACTTAACGAAACTTTTTTTTTAACCATTTTGTTCACTGGCGTTTACGAGATGGTCAAGAAGTATTATTATAATACAAATTATGTACACAAATAAATAATATTAATTAATTATGTGCGCGCCTCCCTTTCTATATATGAGTTATACGCGTACGCAAATAACAAATTAGTTAATCACGTTCACTTGTACATAAATACGATCGTTCTTATTTTAATTATACGCCAATGCAAATTATTATTGTCCTTCCTTTTTTTTTTTTTTTTCCCTGCCCTGCAATAATTGTAATGCCTATTTAACAGTAATAATTAGCAACATGCAGCGTACACCTCTATTATTCAATTGTGACCGTTCGCGGATTGTTTATTACACCGGCGATTGTCGTGTCCGTTTTCACCTCGAGGCGTCTGCACGAACGCATAATAATTTAATATCAGAACTCATTAAATTATACAGGTAGGTAACGCCGCCGCACACCTGAATATCCAACGTAAAAAAAAAAAAAAAAAAAAAAAAAAAAACGCCCCTCAGTATTCCACAAAACGTGTACGTGATGTATGCAGTGGGGAATGCAGAGGTAAACTCCTACAAAATTAGATAATCTCCAACAAGTACATAGTGTAAACTCATACACTATAGTGTCAATAGTGTGACTGGGTACAAAACTAGAGAGGGAAAAATAATTTATCCGTCAAAATGAAAACCACGAGAGGAGTGTAAATATATTTTTATTCGCATTTAACTACTCTTATGTCACATTTTAATCCGATACCGTATATACGGCTTCACTTGCTCAGCACTCCGAGTAGTAGATATTGGAATGATCCAACTGTGTCTTTAATATCTGTTTTTAATTTTTGTAACCCAGATAATGCGATAACGTTGACAGTATACATTAACATATTATAGAATGACAACAGGTAATACATGAATTGAATTCCAACTTGTACGCAATAACTTAATATCACAGAAAAAAAATGTTATCTTATAAACATAATAGGTATATTAAATATATTGCATTCTTTCTTAACTTTTGAAGTTTCAACGATTTGTATTGTTGGCATATTTGGGGAGGGGGACAAAACAATACCTTCTGCCCTCATAAAAATGTCTTTTATCAAAATGACTTACCACCTCCCGTAATTAAGAGGTTGCATATAGGCAATTTTCTCGACATTTTTTAATAATATCCAATTTATCTACTTGAAAAATATTCAAATTAATTTTCAAATACATTTACAAGCAGTCGTGTAATTTCTTTAGTATTTATGAAATAAACAAGAATGTTTATCGAGAAACCGTTCCGTTAAAACTCTTCCGGCTATGAATCTGATTGAAGAACTAAATTTTCACCGTAAAAAGAAAAAAGAGAACTTCCACTATACAACGTTGGTTTAAGATATTCGATATCATTACTGTAAAAAAATGTATTCTAGTTTGAAAAACGCGGATAAAGGTATTCTGTAGGAGGTTACATTCCATTTTATTGGGGCAGAATAAAATTCTCTAACTTTTCTATAATGCGACCTCCTGAATCTAATGTAAAATTGTTACGCCCTCCTTCCTAAGTTAAAGGTGTAGGATTTTTTTTTCTTAACTGTTTATTAAAACTAAATTGTTGGACACATACTGAGGAAACCACAGATTAAATAAATTATGTTATACGACATACGTTTTTTTAATATACCTTTGAAACACATTTATTAATATTTTTAAACTTTAAATATGCACAAATAAAAATAAATTGGTGATAATTAGATACAATTACAGTATACATTTTGAAAATTAACGTGGCGATATTTGAATCAGCAGTGCGCAAGTTTGATTCTAAAGTCTGTTCTGGAAGGCCATGCATGATCTATGTTTGTTTTTTACTATTTGAAGTTTTGAAAATGTAACTATGATAATAATTGTTTAACATAATTTTGATCACGAACGCACTTTAAAATAGGCAAAATAAAATAAATATAGTCAAATATTTCACTGCCCCCCTCCCCCAGTAATATACTTATGGCCCACAGTTTGAGAAGCACTGCTAGAGGAGATTATACTATCTTTTAAATTCAAATCGACTGGGTAATAGGTGGAAGCTATACAATTTATAGGGTAATTTAATTTATATACTGAAATCACGATAAATCATCCAAAAACAATTTCAAGCGGAATAATATTATAGTCGTGTTTTACTCCTTTATAGCCACGGTAATCTAGAAATCATCAAAAATAAAACCGATGCATTTGTTGTTAGTGTTTTAATTTTTTTGAAAAACTATTGGGAATCTGTACGTTTTTTTTTATATTCAATAAAGGATCACCTGGCGAAAAATCCACAGCTTTTAAGTCACGATGCGATGAATTCGGAGCATTTTTACTAACCGAAAAAGTGTTTTTCGAGAGAAAAAAAAACACACACGCAACTTGGTAAAACTAATAGTTTTTTCGTTGCACTCTGAATATAAAATTGTAAAAATCGTGTATGTATGATCTTAAGATTATTGAACTATTTTGAATCTTCGTATAGATAACGGTGGATCGGCTTTACACTTATGTTTTATTAAATGGTTTTGTGTATTTATTTTTTATATAAAATTCAAATAGTTTATCGCACGCTAAATTAAAATATAATACGGTTTAATACCGCCGTGTTGTTCGCGTGTATATTATATTACTATTATTACGAGCCGACAACTATTTCAAAAGTTATTTAAAGTACGTGGCGTTAATATATGTAGGCACACACACGTGCCATTATTAGGTCATCTTAATATGGCCAACTTAAAAATAAAAACTGTAATTAAAAACACGTTTTCCAATTTGTCCGAACGGTTTTTTTTTTTTATATCATATTCCGTCAGTCGAGAAGAGCCTTAACATATTTTGTACCGTTCATTTTTTTTATTTATTTATTTTTTATTACAATTGCGCAACAACAAACACAATTGCCCATGATAACTATTGCGGTTAGCGAAATAAAGTGAAACTAATTATGTTTAATTTGAAAAAAATTAGATTTGTGTAATTAATTTTATTATCATAACGAGATGTTTTAATGTTTAATTAACAGCGAGACCTTTCAAACTAAACATGTTATTTTCTCGAAACATTAAATACGAGATACTCGGGCGCATCCATTTTTTATTGTTTTATTATGTATATAAATATATTATTATTTCGTCGAATGGTGGTTTTCGGTTCGTTATAATTGTAATTGCACGTTATCTTCTCCACCGGTTTTTAAAGGCCATTGAGGCCCATAACCGCAACACAAATTTGCTTCCACCTGTCTCTATCCTGAGCTACTACTTCCATATCTCGTATTCCAAATTCTTCCAAAGTCTTTTTTTACTTTGTCTATCCATCTTTGTTTTGGTCTGCCTAGTGGTCTTTTCCCAAGGGGTTTCCATTTTAATACTGCTTTCATTAGGCTATTTGACCTCCATACGTGGCCGACCCATCCGAACAATTGTACGTTATACGGATGTAAAAATACAATCCCCTTGGCTTTTAATTATATTATAAACTCAGCGATGAGTTACTAAAACAAACTGATTTACAAACCAGGACCTTAATTCCCTTTAAAATGTTTAATACTGTGTGCAAACATTTTCTATACCCGCCTTCGAAAAATCTTAACTGTTTTAATAAAATTAAAATATTTCGGGGGACCACCCGTATTTACGGGGTTACGAATAGGCGATTTTGAATAAAATTGTTGAGAAAAAAAAAATGGTGGTAATTTATCAATTCAAAAATATTCAAATAAACGTACAAGTAGTCCCGTGTCGTTATCGCAAGTATTTTTTGTGTAATCATCAGTGGCGTAACACGAAAATTTTGGGCCTACCGTAAAAGTAAAAAGAAAAAAAATGGACCCTAAAATATACACGTCGTACACACAACAATAATTATAGACATAGATCAAAACTAATTTAATTTGAAAGAAGTTAATTCTTCAATATTTTTTTTTTCTTAGAGTTCAATTTACTCTAGTAAATCACACAACGGCCCCGAATTATTGCAGGCCTTCAGTTACGTCACTGGTAATCATGATATAAAATAAAAAGTTTACGAAAAACCATTTCGTGCGGCATAATTCTCTCCGTATTCATAGTAGAAATACCAACATTTTATAGCATAAAAAATTATCTTCGTCGTAGCGTGCGTGTATTTTTCGACAACATAAATACAATAAAAATGATCAGTTTGAAAACGTTCGGTTATTTTGGTGTTCTAATTTACTTATGGAAAATTATTGGGTAGTGACCCAATAATTTTCCACAAGTAAAAAAAAAAAAAAACCATAACAAGGCACGCTACAACATAGATAAAGTTCTTTTTAACGTGTTGTGTAATTTTGGTGATTCTATTGTATGTAAATACGGAAATAGAGTATATTTGCCTCGCGAAAAATCGTTTTTACAACTGAATCACATGGGGCGCCAGTTCACCTCTTGAGGAGCAATATTCCGTTGAGTTGTGGAGAAATTCTGTAGGAGCGCGCCACTATTATCGTTTGCAATCAAATAATATTTGCGACCACGGTCGGTTTTTCATTAATGAAAAAACTATAAACGGGTACGATCGCGTACAGATATTGTGCGTGCACGCGTCGGGTAACGCCGAAGCACCTAAGAAAATCGAATACACCAAAACTTAGTTCTGTCTCAAATTGATTAATAATTAAAATATTTTTGTTCTGATTAATGTAACCGATTCAAAATAATAGTAAAATTTGTAGATTGATGTTAAGTTATATTCTCGTATTTTGATTATTGAAACAAAATAATCGATAAAAGCTATATTTTTCACAAAAAAATCTACACTTTGAACCCTAATAACTTAAAAAAATATATATATCTAAATATCGTCGAAAATATCAGTATATGAGATAACATGTCCAGATTTCATATTCTAAGTTACAGACTCCCAATTACAAAATCCACACCATTGAGAAGGAATTCAAATTTCAGCATTAAATCTCCTCTCTCTCTCTATTGGTTAAAAAAGCGACAAACATTTGTATAAATATTTTTTAGTTCAATCATTATTAACTATAGATATATTTAATTTATTAAAAAAAGAATGATGGGACATTTCCCCCTTAAATCTCAATAAAATTTGTATTAAATGAGAAATGTTGATAATTCAGTACCTGTATAAATTATATTGTGTATTCGTCTATGATGCAAATATTTCCAACAGACTATAAATTATAATATTTTGTCGTCGTATTAATTCTGTTTAATTGAGGATAATTATTGTGTTTAGTTTGATCATTTTTTAGCTCTTTGCCTCCCCCCCCGATAATGTTTTGTACCTATATATCCGCCGACGATGACGTATAGTAAAATCGTAATTTCGATTAAGTAGTATACAAATTTACTTTTCTTACGCTAATATGACATTGCGGTTAAATAACGATTATAAAATGCTAAAAATTACTCGGTAAACAGATTTCGAACCTATATACTTATGTATACGTATATTTAGGTATATAGCAGTATGGGCGATTTTTTTTGGGCGTGCAACACAAATTTATATAAGTACACACATACCCGGTATTTTATTATTAGAAACGAATGCAACATGCAAACCAATGGACTCGAAAAAACATTATAATTCGGGTTGCATCATCACTTTTAGCTGACTTTTAAACGGGGTCGGTCGAATATTTATCATTCTCGTGGTTTTCAGTTGAGTTTTTCTCTGCTATGCATCGGAATTCAAATAAAGCGGCCCGATTGCAGTTAGTGTTGTTCTCGTTTTAATTTATATATAATGTACAGAAACTAAACATTTGATGCAGGGTCGAGTAAAAAGTATTTTTTGTATTATAAAACCAAAAAACATGGTTTTTTTTTATGTTTTAAAACAACTTATAAAACTATTTAAATTACCGTATCGATTCATCCTCTATGGTCTATAACGATTTACATTTTTTTCATGCATAACTAATAAATTCATATTATACTTATTGGTTATGAATTGTAATAGTAATGGCATGCAAGGCGAAATGTCCAGTTAATGGTTGTAAGTTGTAACTAACAGACACAGTCATTAGAATTATTTATTATTTCAGAAATTGGTGACAAATTACAATACATCATAATTTAATATTACTACAAAATCTATTAGTCTTTTTTTTTTTAAAATAATATACATTTTTCAATGAAGACATGAAGTATTTACATAATACATAACTTTTTGAACATCTGTAATAAAAAAAACCTGTTTAAAACAGTTCAGTTTAAAACACCCAGCCTGATCTGAAGGAATATTTATTCGTTATTTTTTAATATAATAAAGTTTGAATATATTTCTAGTATTGTTACTCTTTTGAGTAATTATTCAATAACGTTATACAGTGCAATTAACATTTTTTGAAATTTTAAATGCTGCTAGCTATATAATATGTAAATAGTTGACACATCGGATGCCATAGGGGGGGATCAGTGCTTTAGTGCTCCCTTGTATACAATTTATTCAACTGTTAATATAAATTTATACCTTATACATTTTAACGTTTCCAGACAATGACGAATTTAAGGGAAAAGGCCCTGGTTTTAGGGTCCGCTGAATTGGAAAATTAGATATAAGTAATAATAAAAAAAATACAATTAATTAAGTTATCATAATTTATTTTAATTAAATTTGAAATACATAATATTGTTGTTTTTTTTATGGTTTGTTAGGGAAAGGGGGCTGCCATTGTTCCCAGCACTTTTTCGGTTCCGGTAAGACGGTAACATTCTCCGGAGTATTCGTTCCCGGGGAAAAAACACACTAAACGCCATAGTATAGCAAAAAAAAAAAAAAAAAAATGATCTACAAACAATTTGCATTATGTTTGCCTTATACTTAACACTTAATGTCCAAATACAATCCTAATTCCACGCCGTTATAATATTACCAACGAATAATTAACGTTATCACATCACTACCACAGAATATATGATTTTGTATTCATCAACAATTAAAACTTGTGTTTTGACCATCACGATATTTTTACATTACACTATACAAGTCATAACTTATAACAATAAAAACGAATCGTTTTCGTTAAGACTTTTGTGTAATACATACCGAATACACAGTTGATAAATGTCAAAATTTGAAGTATTTTTTTTTATTGGGTAGCCAAAGTACCCCTCGGTGCAGTCACGCTTATTCGAATAGGCAATTAATGTATAAATATAATATATTATTATTATCGGACATTCTATGAGCGGTTGATTACAGTTTAAATACATATTAATACGTACCTATACTTATATTATTACTACTTGCATACCGCACATTATACAATATCCGTACCTATCACGTTAGGTATGTAGGCCAATTAACGTCAAACATTTCGAATAAAATTATATTATTTTGTCCCGATATACGAGCTATATTATTATTATTATTATACCGAACAAAACGCACGATTCACCGTGACGTAGTCGTTAGCTACATATATATATATATATATATATATATTATGCCATTGGATTGATTTTTACATATTGTGCATGCCTACATTGTATACTCGTATATATTATTTTAATACGGTTAATTGCCCTTGGGAATATTCCGTCAAACGTCGGCACCTTGACAGCATCAAGCCGCCGTACGTATCGTTACCGCGACACAACATAATATTATATACGCGTTCGTTTATGTAACACACTGGCCAATGATATTCGGTATAATATTATACCGCATGTAATTTGCAGGTCAGACACCACATTTCGACAATTTGCAGGTGTATTTGGGGCATTGCTCCAATGGAGAAAATCTCAACAAAAATGTTCGATTAAATACACGAATCTTATTATAATGATCACGGAACTTTCGGAAATGAATTATTACATTTTTTTGTTTACGTTTAAAAAATCAACAATATGATAAATATTCAAAACGATTGGTTTTGGCGGGAATCAAATGTGTTTTGTCTGGCCCTTATCGGTACGGTAACCTGGGGTTGGGTGAAACACGTTTGAATTCGCGCCAAAACCTATCTTTTTGAATTAGTTAAATTTTTAAAAAATCATGAATTAACGAATAGAATATAAAATAAAATAAAATATTTTCTCTCACTCAGGAACATCTGTACGATTAGGAAAAAAATGTTGACAACCTCTATTCTTTATAGAGGAACTGAATTTGTCAGAACAGTATTATCTAGAAAACTGATAATCATATATGTAGCCCCCCCGTCACACATATAAATAATATTAATATCACTGCTTGTAAATCTGTTCCAACTTTTTGCAATTTTCAACATATTTTTAATTGGATTTTAATTTTTATTAGTTTTAAATTGAGTTATGTCTCATCCGCACACCAAACGTAAAACGTTTAATTATAAAAAAAAAAAAAAAATAAACATACAATTGAAATGTAAGCAATGAGCATGTGACAATCGTGTAACAATGACTATCTTTAGTCATTCCGTGAATTTCAAGCGAACGGCTTGTTTTAAAATATAATAAAATTTATAACGGAACTTTGTTGTTAATTTTTGGTTTTTTTTTCTCGTGGCAATAGTGCCCAATCAATTTTACCAGTTTTTTTACCGCAACAACACCCGAACCTTATTTATTATTACATTATTAATTACTTTATTACGAACACTGCAGTTATACTAGACGCTACTATATTTGTGCTGCTAAAAACCACACCGTACCAATTGCAGCCTCCTCCACCCATCCCCCGGAAAATATTTTCTATATACGCCACTGCGGCAGACGGCGTTATGGACGTGTATATACGAGTACAACACGCTACATTATGACGTGTAACCTGCTATGATAATAGTAATAATACTATTATTATACGTATGTACATACTACTGGCGACACTTTTAATATCGTCGTCATCGTCGTCGATATACATTCACGGTACATTAACGATGTCTGCCTAATAGGTACACCGGCTGCGACGGCGCTCGTACAATAAACAGAAGAACGCGTAACTCCGTTTTCGATGTCGTTAATGTTTCGAAACAGATTCCGATTCAATAAAAAAAAAAATAAAAAAAATAAAACACAACACATTCGCATATTATTTATTCCGATCCTCTCACCGTCAGGCCTTGAGACGGTTTTCATAATAATATACCCGGGATATATAACTGGATCTGTATGTATACCTACACTCTATACTCTACAAACACATCACGTGCAATTATAGGCCGATTAACGATAGCCGTCGTCCCGGAATATTGGTGTGTCCGACAAAAAAACAAATAGTTTTGCTCGCGGTGTATTGACGAAATTCTTACCCTGCAGTAGTTTGACTGCGTTATAATAATATACGCAGTCACCCGTAGCGGTCCAGCTGTCGTACGGATATTAACGAAATCAGAAAAAAAAAAAAATAATAATAATAAAACCGTTACTGCCAAACACCCAAGGAGAACGGGGGAATCGATAGCTAATAATAATAATAATAATAATATTTAATATGTATACTATTCAAAATACTAACAAAATCTACGGCGAACGATAGGTAGTTTTGGGCTCAAGATGCAACTCGATTAATCATTTCGAACGTTCGCGATCGCCGCCGCCGTCGCTATATATTTAATATTATGACGAAACCATTCCTTTGGTATAGGAAAAGTAGAACGAATCGGACAATATAAGAAATATATACGGACAATATGTTGTTTTTGGGAGTTTTTTTTTACCCAGTGACGGTTCAAAAGAAAAAAAAAAAATTTGTTTCGTCGAAAATCATATGTAGAAATCGAAAGGCTTAGCCACTTCAAAACAGTGAAATTAGCCCCCCTTAAATATACTAAGTGGTCACTATACTATAAAATATAAATAATAAATATATAGTGACTTTTTGGTATTCTTGAATAACTGTGTATAATTATATAAAATTCAGCGTATTTTTTAAATTTCTAATATATTTGAATGCTACAAGGTGTGTAGTTATACTGTAAATAAATATTTGATGTTTTTTGTTTGTCTTTAGAAATTATTTTATCATTATAAAATAAAAATGTTTAAGTTAAAATATTGGTTATTTTAACCGATGTTGCTTAAATTATTTTGGAGAATCATCTATCTTCCGTATCTATTTTTTACGTAATAGTTCACAAATGCTAATATATTAAACATACATACTCGCTTATAATATATATTATACATGTATGATATATAGGACGTCTTAAATAAATCATACTTATAGGTTTAAGGTTTAAGGTGGGGAATGGTTTTTGCAAGCAGTGTGGAGAGCGCTTTATTGATATGCAATAAAATATTTTAAAATGTCAACCTCCTTTAAAATCATGACAAATTTCCGCCTTTCCCGAACGTGTTCGCAGTCTGCGTGTTTTATAAATTCGAAATATATTCACTCGAGCAAATCTATTACGTATCCATTACTCTTATTATGGAAGGTTATGATTGTACCTATATACAAAGGTTAGATTAATAAATTATCTATTAAAATGTACGTATTTATAAATTATCTATCTAAAAAATCAGGAGAGCGGGTTTGAATCCCTAACTTTGCCTCGTATAAGCATACGAATAGGAAGTATAGGTAACCTATACGCTTTTTCGACACATAACGGTGAAGGTACCCATTAAATTGAAAATAATAAAAATAATTGTCATGCTGCAAACAAAACATACATTAAATATATATATATATCTATTTTTTTTAATGGCATTTCGCGTGTTTATAAAGAAATTGGTCGGTTGAATAAACGTATTATAAGACAATTAATCTTTATTACGAACGCGTCTATAATAACACCGTCAGATACACCGTGGCTGTTTTCCCTGCCTACATATTATTATTTTGCAGGTTTCTTTTGTCCGCCGACAGAACCGCCCAGATTTTTACCGGATTTCTCAACCTTCGTCAAACATTGTTTCTATAATATACGTGTACATTATACGATACAAATATAATTAACTCGTATACTATTCGCACAATCTTTCCATCTTCTCTGCTTCTGGTGCATCTTATTGTGCGCATAACATGAAGTAGATACTCTTGTAAAACAATTTTAACGTACAAATGCAAATACCTATCGGTTATTACCTAATGAATAGGTTTTGACTACTGGATATGTGCCGTAGTCCATTGGGTAAATGACAGTAAGTATACCATGGTCGGTGACTGTTTCAAACATTGGTGCATCAATAGAAACTTCACAACGGTATTTACCGGTATTTTCCAGTTCTAATGATCTCAGAACTATGCTTTATGCAGTTGATTATTTTTTATCAACATGCACTCCTCTAACTTCGAATAATTGTACTTCTGGTAATTCCCTAGGCTGTATAACGAATCTGTAAAATTTGCTTCCGTTTTTGTCCCACGTGATTTTCCTTAAAAAAAATCTCACTACACAAAGAATAATCTCTGAAAACAATATAGTATTGTTAAAATGTTTATTTTCGAGGGATTTATATTTAAATTTTCAAAATTTGGTATAATTGCACCACGTGATTTTGGCATACGTTTATTTGGTCCATCGTAACATATAATTACGTACCCAATTAAGAAGAAAAATATTATTTTATCTATCGATGTAGCTATTATACTATACAGGGTATTTCACGAGGATTTACTTATTGCGATATCTTCTGTGAATCAAATTCTGATTTTTTTTTTTTTATATGACTCACAGAGATAAGGACTACAAATATTCATATTTTAATCAAATTCTGAATTATTTTCATTAACCTTATGATTTATGAGATAATATTTCAAAACACTAATATATTAATTATAATTATACACTATTTTACTGTAAACTAAAAAGAAATATGTGGTTAATGAAAATAAAAAGTTGAAACATTTTCAGAAGAATAAACTCTATAAAATTGCTCTCTTAAAATATATCGAAAATAATAAAATAAAAAGTTATTTTTTAACTTCTTTACCAACCTACGGAAATTTAATTAAAATATGCATATTTGTAGTCGTTATCCCTGTAAGTCATAAAAAAAAAAAAAAAAAAACACCAGGATTTGAATATCTTCATTATATCACAGTAGATATCGCAACGATATTAGTGGGACGCCCTGTACATTGTTTTAAAAGTGGATCACATCGCTTTTCGACGGTATTATAATGACTGTGCGGGTCTCTTATTGTAATAATTTTCTTTATTACAGCGTTTTACGGAATTAGTGACGGTCAGTATTTTTTTTTTTTTTTTTTTTTATACCCAAGTAAAACGAAAAACATATATTATTTACGATTATGATTGTATTTTACCGGAATCTGGTTCTAAATCAGCAACGTGTGAAATTTCGCCCCGAGCGCGCGGGCCATTCAACCGTTGCTTCGAATGATACACACAAATCATAACGAGATTTGGTATATTACATTATAGGTTATTACCTACCTATAGGTTCGCCGTAGAAAGTTCTAGTTATAGGAAATACTTATTGTATTGCAATTATTGTGATAATGTTCGGCTATATATTATTATAATAATATGAGCTTCAAACATTCAATCGCGAGGTTTGCGAACACCTCGGTTATTTCTTTTTTTATAGGTAATGGTTTACGACCAATGCTGTGGTCCTAATACGCATTGGTATACGGGGTGATCAACTAACAATATGACACTCATATTATTTCGGAAAGTATATTAACTTTTAAGTGGATTTTTTTTTGTTGACAATTCAAGACCAGCTTTTAAATGTTACATTATCGTTATTTTTGAAGGCGAAACCACCACCTCTTTTACTTTTAAACGTGGTAACTTTTAATTTTTAAATAACAACCTATATATTCAAAATCCAATAAATAAATAAACTAATACTTATTAGACAGAATACATTTCTGTACTTCAGTTTTTTAATTTCTACCAGACCGTTATCAGATATCGACTTATTAATGAACAAACCGTGCACAGAGAGGAAGAAGACGCGAAGACGAGTTACGTGCAATAGATTCCTTTGCTATGTTAGAACTACTAAAGAGATTATAATCAAATTTTTTTTTGCCTTGGAATATTTTATTATCATGCAATAATTATGATATCGTGCAAGCGTATTTTTCAACAAAATATAAGAATGTCCAAAGACTATCAAAGACAATTTTGCTTATTGCGTCTTTGGATTTTCTAACATATTTCTGTTTCTCCTCGCACATATATTTACTTCAACAAAATACATTGCTTCTACTCTCCCCCTACACACAAAACGACCAACTCTTAAAAGCGAAGAATACCTCGTTAACGGGTTGACGGAAATTACAAATGCACACGTACACATTTATTTCAACTAATACTTTATCGATTTACGGAATGTTTAATATATAGGTTGCTATTTGAAAATCAAAAGCGGGCGGTAGTTTCACAAAAATTAAAGGTGAAGTAACATTTTAGAGCTGCTTCTTTCTAAAGTTGTCAAAAAAAAAAAAAAAAATAAATAAAAAATTCCGTTAAAAGTTAATATTTCCCGAGATAAAGAGTGTCTTATAGTCGGTTGATCACCCTGTATAATGTATACGCTACCTACATTATAATATTATATACACTCGGGAGTTTACTCGAACATTTTTTTTTATTTTTCTTTCAATAATAATAACGTACTTGGGTACAGTATGCGTAATACAAATTGTTATTACCTTATAATTATTATATTGACGGGGTCTCGGACAGTCGACTACGATTACGACGGCGCCGCAGCTATCCTCCGGGCAATCGCTTTCTTTTTAACGCCAAAAACGTATCTGTAGCAGATTGCTTCGCTGTGTATCACCCGGAAGAGTACGTTTTCGATAATGTTCGCGAGTCCGTAATATTGAAATAATTCAAGCAAAAAAAAAAAAATAAAAATAATAATAATCGCTAAATTGTATTATTATTGTTATTGTAGTACGCTGTAACTTTTATTATTATTATATAAAACGATCGTAACTCATATTGTTATTTATTTGTGTTTTTTTTACATTAATAACAAAATGAAACGGCACACGCTCGCAGACTGAAATGCGATTACAGGCTACAAACGAACATTTACATGGTTTTTGGTAGTCTGTAGACATATGCCTGGTAATATATTATCGTGGTTTACAACGTATCGAATATGCTAATAATCGTTAGTTATATAGTTTTTGTATATACTATAGATAACATTGTGATTTCGTTCTGACCGTTTACTAATAATATATATTTTTCATTTAATAATCGACAAATGTCAAACGAGAAATAAATGTTAAATCGATAATAATAATATAATATAATGTAACGTTGTTGATTTCACTATACATAAATGGGTCGAAAAATGGTGTTGCGAAAAATAATTTTGTCGATTATTAATTTACATTAGGGTTTTTTCTTTGTCTCGCATGTAATATAGCGACAAAAGCATTCCGCATTTCCACGATTGCGACTCTCTGGTCGAATTTAGGGCAATGGGATTATTCATTTTATAAAGAACAATATATTTTTATGGATTGCCCGAACGATTTTAATTTTTTAATGTTTTCAATTTTTTTTTTTTTTTATCGAGACATTCGCGTTTTTAGTTTTAACTATTAATTACCTATTCGAAAACGAAAATATTAAAAATATAATTCATATAGTCTATAGTAAATACTCTTCTTTATAATATGTGTAATATGTCTGTTTGCTCTAAACTCGACTGGAGAGTCGCAAACGCGAATATGCGGTATGCCTCTGTTTGCTATTTTACACGTGAGACAGACAGAGAAAACAAATATTAGTGACGATGAGGCCCGTCGCGTTGAGGATGGTTCAAGAGGATGGTTGAGGATTGTTCAAGCCAGTGGCGTAATTGTAAGGGGTGGCAAGGGGAGCTCTTGCCCTCTCTGAAATTTTTGCAAATTTCAGAATCTTCTAAAATAAAGAAAGAATGTAATACATAAATTACTTTTTATATTCATAAGATAAAAATATTTTATTCCTCAAATTATTTCATAAAAGTTTTTAATATATATTTCACGTTTTTCCTGTTGATGTTATGCCAACGTTATCGATGCATTTTTATCTGGGTTACAAAAATAAGAAAACTAACATTAAAATAACGATGTATTTTATCGTTTAACTTTTAACAAAAAATTGGTTGTGTAATTTAATGATTAAGTGATTAAATTAGTCTTTGATTATTTTGTATATATAGAATACAAATATATTTACACCACCACTCATGGTTTTGATTTCGGATAATAAATTATTTTGCCCCCTCCCTAGTTTTTACCTAGTTACGCCACTGGTTCAAGCAATTATTCGTCTTTTTCTGGACACTTTTTCGTAAACGCACATCAAAATAATATAGGTAGTATAAATTTTACTCAATTCTCTCTGGTTCTATTTCAGTTTGACTTTATTCCATTTCATCAAGTCCGATAAATGTATTTTGATGTTAGTTATTATCGACCCATTTTTATGGTGGTTTTCTTTGTCCAAATGGTGACATACAGTGGACAAAGGTTTTGCTTACTGTGTGTCCAGTAGAATTGGACGATTCTATTTCATTTTTCTATTTCTATTTCATTGGTCGGCAGGTTATGATAATATACAATATTGTTATATTTGTGTATTTTATATTATCAATATCAATTATCACGGAATATGTTGTACGATAACAAATTATACTTGATTAGGTTTTCTGAACAACGTAGTAGTTTTAGTATTTGACATAATTCTATGATTTTAGATACGGTTTATCTATACTTTATGTTGGAAATGCTTTCACTAGTGATGGTGGCGGGGGAAGTGGGTTTACTAGGTATGACTGAACAATAATGAGGGAAGATTGGAATTTGTTTACTATTGTAGCTTTTTTTTAGTAGGTGAAGAATAACGCAGTGGATAAATCTCTAAAACATGATCGGGATATTATTGTTCTTTAAAATGTATAATATGTAATAATTATGTTTATAAATTGCAATGTACCGTGCACATTTTTTAAATTTTTTTTTTTATATAAATTAATTAGCAAATACAATTTTTAATATTAAAATTAAATAAATGTTTAGATATCGAAATTATTGTTTTAAACAAATGTAGAAAGTACGTAAATTAACTGACAATTAAAAATGTATATGCATTATGCATTTTCTACTTAAATATATAATACAATATACGCTTGTACACGAGATACAATATGGTATATATATATATATATAGTAGATAACTGTGAAGATTACAAGAATATCTTGAAATTAATTACTAATTTATGTACGATGGTTAAATACACAACATATTTTCTCGTATATGTAAAATAAATAAAATATTATATTATATTACTTAATACATAATGCATTGTTCAGTAGTTATCTTATTATTTTTAGATCGTAACTTTGATTAATAGTATATAATACAATCGAATTGTATAACGCGTTATATACGTTATTCATTTTTAATGGAAATGAACACACATTACTGTAAAGGTAACATTTTTTTTTTTAATCTTAATTATATTTTCGCTTTTCGTTACTCGTTCGTTTGATAATTTACTATGGTAATTCGATTCAGGCTCATATAAGATAGTACAGCAACAGTTATTTAACATCATCCCCCTCCCATTCCGCAAATAGTTTACCACGGTATAATAGCGTATGATAACGCGCAACAAAATAAAATAAACCGTAATATAAAAAATTAAAAAATTTAATACAGAACACAATGCGAAAAAAAAAAAAACAAAAAAACCAACATTCTAGTTCACACCGTGGGTGGGACCACGTTGTAGGTGAGAAGTCGAGAATGTAGGATGCGATAGGACAATTTAATTTATATTCGCACGCAATGATAAATCATTGTAAACGAGAAACGGTTGTGGACAAAAAGTTCGGGGTTTGAACGTGCTTTGATAAATTTAAAATTGTATTAGTTTGCAACTACGAAATAAATTATAATTGCTCACGTTTATTTACACACGTTTGGATTATATAGAAAAATAACGAAATAACAATTCGTTTTTCTTTAAAATCTTTATTAATAACAATCGGTGTTTGGGCGGTGTTCGTCTCGCGTATAGTTTCATTAGTTATTAAGCTATTAATTATGGTTCGATCACGTTTTTTTTTTCATTTTTTTTTTTCGTTTTAATCTATTGGTTGCGGACTCGTCGTGGTTATATTTCCTGCAGCACGTCATTGCGGTTATTTTAAGGAGTGATGTTTACATTGTTATAGTATAAGGTACCTATAATCATTAATCGCGCACGAATTCACCTATCCACTTATATATACGAGACAAGGCGAAGGAAATTATGTGTACGTTTCGTGTCTGATCGGCGCAATTTAATTTAATAATAATAATATACAATCGGATATTGATACGGACGCGTATTATTCGGCGACCAAGACTATATATGTGTGACATAATAATAATTTTAAGGCGGCATTTCGCTATATAATATAATATAATATGTATACATGTAATATCGAATAGAATCAAATCGTATACACGCGTACGTGACGTGTAGGTATAAAATAACATTTTCTTATTAGCTTGTTGAATAATATAATGATATATTATACGGCGATATAGTTATATATATGTATGTATACATATATAAATGTATAACGCACCATTAATAATTGGATTTAGATTCCGATTCATTAGGGCGCGCGTTATTTTTAAAGTTAATTTTAGAGAGTGCTGGCCGGTAATTTGTTCCAATATATCAAAAAATAGGGTCTGCAAAATTTGAGCTCGATAGGATCCAATTAACAAGGCACGATTTAAGTTCAAAGTTTTATGAAAAAGTGAACATTTTTGTTTTTTGGTGTATACTTTCTCAAATCTTAATATTACGAAAAATCGTATTGAATCTTTGTTGTAGAACCAATTATTTAATAAATAAATTACCTCTTTATACTTTTTTCTAAAGTTAACCCTTTCGTTTGAAATCGATACAAATCTATCGTTTCTTGCAATTTATGAAAATGTCTTGGTTGTAATTCTTTGCGATTATCCACCACTAAAAATGTACTGACACCAAAAATCGTAAATGCTATGTATATAGTTAAATAACATTTCGTTACTGACTTGTAACGTTCTTTTAAAAAAATATTTTAAGCACGAAATGCTAGGTATTATTTGAAAATGTATTTGGAATATACATATTTGAGTATGAATACTTCCAAAGATACTTTTCTTTTTCCGGACAACACTGGTTTTAGTTGACTATATAGTGAAAGTTAAAACGTTAAATTTTATCCCGGTATTATATGATAATGAGTTTCGATTCAAAACAATACAGGAGACCATCTGATATTATCAATTTTATTAATCAGTTACATCAGTTTATCAGTTTATCTGGCTTCATAAGTTTATCGTTTTATCAGAAAATGTAAAAAAAATGTCACTTATTTATTTTACTATTTTTTTTTTTTTTTACTATGATGACTTTGTTCGGTTGTTTGATGTTTAGTCGTAGATCGTATCGATCTGCGTAACTGATACTATTGTCTTTATTATTAATATTATTTTTTTTTTTTTTTTATTACAAATTTTCGTGAAATATGCGAATATCCTTGGAAACTCGGAAATACGTAATCCACGGTCGTATTCATCGAGGAAATATAGGTACCAAAGACCTCGTGTCTTTTATAGACAAGGCTAGAAATTATGATATTTTCGAGATAATTGCGTGGACAGTTTTAATTTTAATTCGTTTTCAAAATGACGTAGTATATTAAAATAACTTTTTTCGGATTATCTATACGCGCGGCTATATTTATAAAAAGTGAAATTTTAAACAAACCTATTCAAATAGTGTATAGATAGTGTGAATTTGTTGTTATATTAAAATTAAAAATAATTGATATTATTAATTTGACGTGATATAATTAAAAATTAACTCGTTAAGTTAATGTAAACAAAATTAGTGAAGATACCAACAACAATAAAAAACAAAATCAAAGGTAAAAAGTGGAAGTAAATTCAACTTTGCTTTATGTATAGTATAGTGATGCACAACGATATTTGTTTTAGTATGGATATTTTTATTTACCATGTAAATATCGAACGGTTGCCGCATAAAATAATAAATTAGTTTTTAACCGTTCTAAACGAGCAGTTTAACAATATTTATTGTGATGTTTGGTATATTTTTGTAATAAAAAAATATTGCCCACGAGTTTTCGGAGGTTGTATTCTAAAAAGTATTTTCATCTGTGAATAGAACTCTATTATCGTTGGAGACAGATTTATTAATTCCGTAAATAAATACATAAATGTGTAAATATATATAAATATATATATATATAAAAAATGAATAAATTAAAGTAATTTTGTAGGTACTCGTAGACGAGTAAAATGATTACGTAGAACGGCGTACCGAGTATGCAATTTTAATGTTGATCGTTATTGTGTCTTTACATTATTATTATTTTAGTTGTCCCCTTATTTATTTTGCTTGCTGAAATACCTACCTGGCACGCAGTGTACTTGTAATGGATATCTAAACTTCGCGATAGTCGGAGATCAATTATTCACACGTTGAAATATATTAATATAAAAAAAAAAAAAAAAAATTAATATTAGGTTATTACGATAAATAATTTTCAATACCATTACAATGTAAACTAAACATTAAGTTTTTTAAAAACTCAACCAATTAAACACAACTGGGCCTCAATTATCAACATCATCCGGATATTCGTAAATTCATATGTGATGACAACTGCAGTATTGTTCATTTTTAAATCATAAACCCTCGATGGAATTATCCAAACATTTCTAGTGACATTAATCATCACGTAGAAAAGGTGGTTGAGGCGGTGTGATGGATTTTTTTGTTATCATTTTTTTACGCCGATTACATTATACAAACAATAGATTTTATGCGGTTTTTTTTTAAAAACACTTTTTGGTAACTAAAACACTTAGATTTTTTTCGAATTACTAAGGACCAAATCCGAACCCGATAATAATTTCATGTGCCTAAGAACCATCCCGGTGGCCAATCTCATAAAAAAACAAAATTACGTTTATGATATTGTGGCCGCGTTATTACCGCGTTTTGGTATAGTTTCAAGGTTTGCTAACAGGTTCGCTATGCTGCGAAAAATTAAAATGTCATCATGATGGCCTGTTTATAATATCGTCGGTTATTAACGATATCGGTATACACTGTAATATTAGACTTACAAGAAATAATACATATATATATATTTTTATTTAAAATATTACGCTCCACAATTTAAGTTCTATACATATTTTCGGTTAAGTTCGAAAAACCAACGAAACTACTCTCTTTGGCTATTTTTAAACTACCCGGGGGCACTAAGAGGGGGATGGTGAGTCATAATTAAATTTAACCAAAGTTACTCTCTTAAAACAATGGAAATAGTGGGGAATCAATATAAAAATATTGATAGTTTACAAATAGGAACCATCCTAATATACATATAATATTACTTAATAATATCATAATTTTTTGACCTAACCATCCACGATGTATGGACAAAACAAACCCTCCAAAATAAAATAGATCGAGTTAATTTTAACGCGTTTTACAAAAACATTTAAGTTTAAGTCAATTCGTTCTATTACTTACAGTATTTAGTTATATTACATCCACCGATGAGCCACAATTATACCTATATTATATACGTAACACATAATTATTTTTCCTCAAAAAAAAACGATAGAACAAGTTCACGTTCAAGGGCATCTCGAAAAAATCTCAAGAGGTCAACACTGTAAGACGTCGATTATCGCGCCGCCGGGGATAAATATTACTGTCCGGGTCTTTTTGCCGAGCCCTTAAAATTGTATCCGTAACAATAATACGGGTGTCCGTTTAAGGCGAATTTCACCGTAGCTTTTCTGTTCTTACTGAAAACTTAAGTCGAAAATTGGCCGGCGACGGTGTGTAATATTAATGGCGAGGGCGCTGTACGACGAAATTTGTCGATGGGCTCGTCGCATTGTTGAAAAGAATATGAAAAAAAAAAAAAAAAAAAAAAATCCATGACAAATAAACGCCTTGTTGTCCGGAGGACGGTTGCGTGCGAACAACGTCTTGGGAACGGACGACGCGATTTTGGCGTGTACGCGCGCGCGGTGAAAGTAAAAACGCGTGTGTGTATCTGTACGGCGGACGGGCGCGCGTGTGTGCGTGCGAAGGCACCCGTCAGTCGCGCGCCGGACAATCGTCACACACGATATCCACACGCACCGAACGCACGCCGACCACTCGTTATCGCACCGCCGCCGCGTGTTATCGTCAGTAAATCCCCGACAGTCAGTGTGAACAAAATTTTATACAAATACCCAGCGGATTTTTTTTTTTTTTTAACTTTAAATTAAAAATTTTTTTTTCTCGATTTGTTTTTCTATTCATTGAAGCCGTCCGTTTCTTTACTGTCGTACACCCAGTTTGTTTTCCTTTCCCGGTTTTCTCGACCCGGTGAATTATTGTTGGGGTTTTTTCTTTTCGCGCCCTGTATTATCGTCCTACGCGTTCGTCTATCGCGGCGGTCTTACACCGTTATGTACGCGTCGGGAGACCCATGATACCCGCGAGCTTACGCCACTGCCTAAGAATCCCGATGACCCGCACATCACCGCGGACGACGACGATGAAGACGATATCAACCGCTACGCTGTTAGCCGCGTGGTCGCTGATACTAATGATGACTTCCGAGGTTCTGCCGGTCGCGTCCGGTTATCGGGCGGTCCGCACGTCCGGACCGCTGCCAGTCACAGTGCACGTCCGCGCCGGCGGCGTGGTAGCCGGCGGACCGGCGGCTAACAGGACTTCTGCTGGCGGAGTAATATTCCCGGGATCGGTACCGCCCGCCGCCACGGCTTCGGCCGCGTCGCCATTACCGTCACCGTCGCTGTCGTCGTCGTCGTCGTCGTCTTCGTCGTCGTCGCCATTGCCGCCGGCGCCGTCCGCGGCCAACGCTGCGGCTGCCGCGGCTGCAGGGTTCCCGTCATTCTCGACCAGCAGCAGTTCGGCGTCCAATCAGATTGCCGCCGGCCGAAACCAGACGAGATCCGAACGACTCAGAGCCAGGTGAGTTCGCAAACACAAATAATAAAAGCACGCGGGAGCGAAAGCGAACGTATTATTTTTTTTACTACTATTTTAGCGAGAATACGGTTTGCGATTACCTTTTAATAGTAGTGAGCCGATTGTGAATTTTTTTTTGGATATCCGATATTTGGCTACCAAGAAAAAACCAATACTCTATATTGAAATTAATCGATATTTCGATAGAAAACACTTTTTTCATATTCTATTAATGTTTTTTTCTCCAAAAATATCAGTATTGAAAAGAAAAAATCGAATATTTCGATGTCTTTAATATCGGTTTATGCCGATATACTCTTCACCACTGCTTTTTAATGAAAATTGTTATACCCATTTCGGCGTACCGTACCCTGGCAGTAGGAAACAACCACGTTTGTTATTGTGCCGGTAACCCCTCGAGTGGGGCCTTAGAAAATATACACGACGAGGGCTAAAAAATAAATTGAAATATTTCCAAAAACGTTCGTTTGGAGTTATCGATTAAATTTGTATTTTTTTAAATTTTTTTTTTTTTTACGTATGACGAGATTTTGATATAGTTCGGCCCGGCCTAAATGGAAATGTCTACAGATTCGCCTATAAATTACATTATAATATTATTATTGTGCGTACGATCGAATTTACCAATATGACGTCGGTCCATGTTATTATATCATGTGCGGTACGCATCTCCGCGTGGGATCGAGTGAAATAGAAAAAAAATAAATAAAAAAATATATATATATATATGTATTATACCTATCTACCTATATATAAAAAAAAAAAAAACCCGTTCGATCTACTTTCCGTTTCTACAAACCGACACGCCGTCGTCGTCGTCGTCGATGAAAATACCAAAAAATAAAAAAAATAAAAAATATTACCTCGTAATATACTTTTCCTTATATTTCTACAACAACTGTGCGGCGGTAGTAATACGAACGTTATGAGATTGTGTATGAACGTCCGCAGTTTTCCATCAAGACGGAATTTTAATAATACTTATATATTATTACGTAATCTCTTCTCCAGTTTCCCGTGAGTCTTGTACTTTTTTTTTTCTATACGTCAAAGTATCACGAAAACGATTAAAAAACAATTGAATTAATTTTTATTATTTATATTATTTATCATTTTTAAAATTTGTATATACTGTTAAACGGCTTTGACGGGATGGCCCGGTAATCCAGGAAGGCATCCAGGGTGATTCTGATACTGATCTTCCTCAGACCCACATGAATATTCATGTTAAATTTCAAGTTAATCGGACATGTTGTTTACAAAATCATGCATGCCAAAAAACGAGACATTTAATTTAATTTATATAGATAGATATATATGTAGGCCTTATTATAGCAGTAAAAAAAAAAAAAAGTGTATAAATAATTACATGTTACAAAATTGTATGAACTCTGTAATATAGACAAAATAATAACATCAAACAAATATTTCGGGCCCGAAAAATTTATTTAAAATTTGAATTTTTTTTTTTTTTTTTATAAAATTAATATTCGATTTAATAATTAATAATTTATATAGAAAATGTCGAATATGCATCAACCGATTGTAGTTTATAAACTCGTAATTATGCTATATGAAACACATTTGTATATTAGTTGGCTATATTTTCGACAATTGCATAAATATATATAAACTCCTAGAAGTCTAATAATGAGTATATAATTGTACAAAGTGTCACTTGGAAATTAGTCTATAACTTCTAATCATATCTCCCAAGGCTTTTTTTAAAGACATCTTAAACGCACACAATTGTGATTTTTTGTTGAATTTTTCCTATTACATACTACACGAATACGAATTATACCGAAAAAAGTTCAAATTATCTATGGGCGAAAATGAATAATCTGTAAGTACTATCGAATAATATTCTATTATCGCATGAAATAGTTCGTTCGTGTTATTCGTATTTTCGTGAATTATTCGAATAATTGTTATTTCATTAAAAATGAAAGTACATGGGAGGGTAGGGAGAGTAATAGTTATTTGAAATTTCGTTTTGGTTTTTTTCGGGATACAAATTGTTTGGCTTCGTTTTAATGTTTGAAAATTTAATACAAAGTCGTTCGTGAGCTAATCAAAGATCACAATTTTTTTTTTTTTTTAATATATAATTATACTATGTATATCGTTCGGAACGGTTTATCGTATAAAGTATAAATCGGAAAAATCTTAAATTAACCAACCTTCTTATTTTAGACCCTCCGGCAATATCGTTATTATTATTCCAATGATTAAAGACAGATTATTTGAATAATTATTTACCACTATATTATTTGAACAGATATGAATTATTCGATTAATTCAGGGTATTTCAGCAATGAATAATTCAATTGTTATATTATTCATTACCGCCGCACCTATACAGTTCAAATACATACTAAAACAATATTGATATTTACTTAGGGTATAAATTCAATACAATTTATCGTATAGAGATTGGGATTATCTATCTACAAGGGCGCACCTGAGATGGGCGAGTAATGGGATTTACCCTCACACCCCCCAAAATGGTTGAAATTTTCGTAATTGTATTTTGAATTTTATTTATTGTACCAAATTTTAAATTTTAAATCGAAAAAATTATCAACTATCAAAATTAAAGCATATATATACATTTATATCAGCAATACCGGGTGATTACCGGTAAACAAATAACAATGTATAATTTCACCGTGATTAAATGAAAACCCAAAGTACAAAAATTAATAATTTAATATTAAGATAAATTTAAATTATAATATAATTTCCATTGTCAACACTTTTTTTATATTAAATTGTATTTATTATTTATCTGTAGTTTATGTTATAAATAACAAGCGAGTGATGAAAGCACGTAATCCACAGGTGTCTATACGTATTTAAAAATAAAATTAGGTACTCTATTAATATTTATAAATAATTAGTTTTAGCCCCCCTCAAAATATCAACAAAAAAAATCCCGGATGCGTTCTAATCTATCGAAGTGATTTCTATAAAACTATGCACCTATATAATTTTTATCGTTAGAAGTATTTTTCTTTTTTTACGTTTTTTTTTTTAGGTAATTATATATAGTATATGCAGTGGCTGGCGTTCGCGGGTCCCGCCGTGGCCCGTTTCTAAACATGGACAAATTACCATTATCGTTATTATTTCATTTATTTTTTTTTTTTTTTTTTTGTTTTTTAATGATAAATCGAGACGAGAATATCGGTTAAATAAAGTGACGTAGGTAGGTGGTATACCTACGTAATTATACCACTGTGGTGGGCACGGAGGACTGAAAATTGATTTGCACTTCCACAGTCCGACGCCGCGGGTCTCGTATACTTGTATAATATATAGGAAATCGCGTTGTATAAATATGCGCAAGACGATTTTTCATTTTTTTTAGTCCGAAATCAACATTTAACCGTTGACAATATATCGTACGGATTTAATAAATGATAATAATAATAACATTTTATTAAACTCAAATCCGTATATAAAAATAATAAAGCGCGCGCCAGTATCGTCTACTCCTATATACATTTATAAGTATTTATTAAACCTGGCTGCGACTAGTCTGGAAAACCCGGAAAATTTTGAAATGTCAGGGGTTTATAAAATATCAATCGCGGAAATTACGTGAATTTCTAAAAAAAAAAAAAAATGTTATTGTATACCCCTGTGTATTTCATATTCACATGAAATATCGTATTTCGTCAATTTTTTTTCGAAGCGTACTACTTGAATTGTTTTACCTTCTTAGTTTTAGGAAACGTATTATAATTATAAATATTTTTTTATAATGACCGGGCATGGACAATTATTAAAAATTATCCGAAAAATTAATATCTGACATTAATATTAAAGCAAAAATAACCTGGGTAAATCTGGCAATCTTCAAATTTACAAACATTTACCTTGTTAAATTGTAAAAAACGATCAATTAATTTAACTTGATTCAAATAGTATTAATTTGTTAAATTATAATGTTATAATTCCCGATGAATTAAATTTACCTCGATAAACATTTTGGGAAATATTATTTATTGTTCAATTAACAAAAAAAAATGTATATATTTTTATAATCAAAAATTGACGGAATTAATTTGTCAATTTTACAGAGGTTTTATTTCTTGTTTCTCTCTCTCTCTCTCTCTCTCTCTCTTTCTCACCGTGTATATTTTGAAGCCATTAACGATTTGTCAAACTATCGGCGGATATTATATACGTTTAAGATTTCGAAAATCCGTTACAAAAACACTTAACAAAAAAAAATGTATTTATATTATATTATTTAACCTTTCACTATGTATTAGAGCTCGTGTTGGTTATTATTATATATTGTTCCATTCTAGTTTTAAATGCCACCCGCGTTAATTAAAGTATAATACGCCCACCGGTCTTATGCGGACCGTTTCCTTAATTATTATTATCTAACGTTCAACCGCGAACTTTTAAACAACAATAGTAAAAAATAGTATTTTCGTATCGTTCTTTTGTATATATGTCGCACAGAGCAGACTTTGCGTCTAATTGAAAAAAAAAAAAAAAAAATCAATACAAATTATTGTTGTAAATATACAGCGTGCAAACCACGATAAACTATACGCTCTCTAGTGCGGGTTTTGTATTATAATAGTTTAGAAAACTACAAATATAAATAAATAGGTTTACGAGAGGTTCAGTATAGCGAACAATTTCCGTGCTTAATATGATAAATTATCGTTACCCGTAATACGCGTTTGCTGGTCGTTAAGGTAGGTTTAGGATTTTAAGGGGTGGTGGTTGTTTTCCGTATCCTCTCCGATTTTGTAAAATTTGAAATTTTGCACATTTTAATGACCTTCTTAATGATACGTCTTTTCTATTATAGTCTATGCAAACGGTTCCCAAACTGTCGTACGCGCAGAAATGTTTTGATTAGCGAAAAAAAATGTTTTAATAATACAAGGCTTCCTATATGTAAAATAATGTATACATTTTTATTTGTTGGTAAGTAAAAAGAAAAGAAAAAGTTATTAGGTTCAAGTGGTACGCAGATAAAAAAAAAGGTTGGAAATCGCTTGTCTACACGAATATGATCGTTTTAAACTGAAAACCCACATAATGCGTTGGAATTATTATTTTTTAAATTTTAATTCTTTTTATTGTAAGTAAAATTTATCATACTGTAAATACCTTTTTTTTTTTTTTTTTAATACCCAGTTCAGTCGGGTTTAAACGGATTTAATGGATAAACACATTTTTTTCTGGATATTATATTTATACCCGGTCACACTGTAAACTAATATTATCAGTTTCTTATTAAATCTCTCTGTGATTTAAAGTGTTTTCAAATATTTTCTTTCAAAATGTATATTTACATATACTAATCAAAAACTATGTAAATACAGTAATTAATACGTACATCAATTGATTTAAATTATTTACAAGTTACATTTAAATTTAAATTGTCATTTTAAATTACAAATTGTTGTAACTAACCTTGTAGTATACAATCTTACCAAGCATTGGTTATGACGAGAGGACGCAAAATTGCATCCTGTACGGCTATACTATGCAGCTAAATTTGTCAATTGTCAATAAAATGTAATTGTTTTTTTTTTTTTTTTTTGGTCTAGGGGTTTTTGTTACTGGGTCCAACGCGTTAAAACTCACGGAGCCCATCACTTCGAACCTTGTTATAGTAAAGAACCCATATAGGAATTGTAATCCGTTTTCAACTTTCCTAAATTTTCGTCTGGTCTTTACCTCTAAACGGACTAAAATATTTCTCTTATTTTAACGTATGATTTCGGTTTTAGCGCCACGAAAATAGAAAAATCAATAAATTATAATACTGGCCTATCGGTTTATCTACTACATCGTAGGTATACTGTATAGAAAGTGTAACTATATATTTGTATTCAAATACTACACGTTTATATACTATTTTTTATCCGTATATGGTGTGTAAAAAAAAAAAAAATTTGTAATACCCTACACCTTGTTGTCCGACGATTATATTACTACTATATTATTTGTACGCCGCATTATAATACAATAATAATAATAATAATAATAATAATTAATAAAATCAGACCTCGTTCTATTATTTCCATTATACTCGAGCTAATAAAAATCGATTTACTTGTGTATACTCGTGTGTATAATAATTTGTTTGAGTCGTATATTAAATTAGATTTTTTTTATTGAAATTTTGTATTTACGTCGCAACAAATATGCCAACGCGACAAATAATAAACGTCACATGGATTTTAACGAAATTTCACGCGCAATTCATTGTTTTTACTCAAATTACTATGGGTAAAACGATACACAATTTGTTTTAAATTGCGTCTCATTTCGATACTACCGTACGGTATCGTATATATATGGCTGCCGGGATCATTAGTCATTTTTGTTCCAAAAAAAAAAAAAATTTTTATTTTTTTTGAACGAACATACCTAATATCCTATATAACCTCTCTCTGTGACTAGTTTAACCGGTTGCCATATAATATAATACGGCGGACGAGAAAATGGTAAAACAAGATGATACACATGTATAATATATATTACGTACATTTTAATTTTATTTTTATTACATTAGCTCGATTGTCGGTGAAAGCCAAATGATAAATTAGAAAATTGTAATAATACTAAATGCCGATTTCTAGATTAACTCGTATATACGGGTGGAAGGGATAGGAGAGGGCTTGCTTAAATATTTTATTAATTTAGCAATGCAGCACCAAAACCGAACCGATATCGATAAAATGTCGTCCTGCACTACAACGCACAAAAATATTTATTGAACCGAATAAATATAATATTTTTAAGTATACGTTTCTATCGGCTCTCCCTATAAAAACCTGAACAATAATAATAACGTATAAAATATTAATGGTTTTTAAAACTCGTATTTTATGTATTTCATATTGAGTGTATATATATTTATAAACACGACAATTATATAAACAATTATAAATCAGTTAAATCAAAATGTTTAATTCGTTTTTCGTCTAAATTTTGTTTTAACCGTTATATTACGTACGTGTACAGGCGTGTGTTTTATACGACCGTTATTCGATCGAAATTTCATCAAACTTTTTTTTATAATAATTTTCTTCTCTTATGCCAATTGAAAAAAAAAAATAGTTAATAAACTATAAACCATTAATATTATATAAAACAATTGTATATATATATATAAAAAAAAAAAAAAATGTACAACAATTTTTTAAAGTAATACAGATAATTTGTTTTCTCTTGCGATCAGATCTATAATTACTTGGACGTCCACTTCGATAACTCTATGTTTATATTTAATAATATATTTAGTAGCCTTTTTGGTAACTCTGATAAAAAAAACCTGATAATCTATAGACGTGATTACATCACCGCTAAAAAATTCCAAGTGGAGGAAATCCACCCATTGTCCCCTACCCCTCAGCTACGCTACTGGCTGATTTTTGAGCTTTGATTGCATAGTTTACATTTAAGTGCACCATATATATAGTTACTTGAATCATTATTTCTTCCGAGCCTATATTAAGTACATTCGATAATTGTTCCCAGAGTTATCAATTATTTTTAATTATAATATTTTTTACAATGCATGCCGTCCAAAATAATTAAATTGACCTGACAGAAAAATTTAAGTAAAAGTAACTAAATATTATTTTGGTCGACACTTTTTTTGAAATACGTTTATTTATATATTAATTCAATTATTATTATTTTTTTTTTTTGTTGGTACACCCATTTCAATATATTTGTACATAATAAAACATCCGTTTTGTTTTAAACATAAAAACGGTTTTTTTAAAACATTTTTTTTTTATTAACTTTGCTACTAACCCTATTAATTTGGATAGTATTTTTATTGGTTAAGTTTAAAGTAAAACAATATAAAAGAAAATGTAAACCGATGACATTCGGGTGGGACGGGGTGGGTCGGTTATAATAAATCACCGGATGATATACACGCCACTGCCGATTGATACCGATACCGAGGATGTTTAATATTGTTGTTATTATTATGACGAGTAGTATAACACGCGCATACATGCGCGGGAACGTCGCGATCGAACGGTACGCGGAGGCGGCCGCCGGAATCGCTATTGGCGTCTACCTGTCTGTCCAGTTTTCGCAAAACACATGCTCGACGGCGGCGTCGGCGGTACACACAAACCGCCGAGCACCGCACTGCACCGCGTCCGTTGGCACGGGTTCAACCGGGTCATCGTCGTCGGAGAACCCGTGTATATTACGTCGGGTCATGTTACGTTATTAAAATTTAATAAATCACGGCGGCGGCGGCCCTAAAATTTCCGACCGAAGCGAATTAAAATACGCACACACACACACACACGCGCGCGCGCTCGCGAGCCCGTAAATTTTATTCCGGCGGGGCACCCATTCGCCCTTGATCCACATATATTTATATTTATTATTAATATATTATCTGCCACGGTGGCGGTCGTATACGGCGAAATACGCGTAGATAAAATAAATATATATATATTATATAAATATATAGCGTTATGCAGTTATTTGCAACCATAAATGTCAATGTCCAACACGACCGCCTCGTCGATGTTCACGTCGGTATTAAAAAAGTTTTATACGTATTATATAGTTTTATATAATACATTATCAATTTAGCGTTACGATAACTCTTAACAAAACGATATTCGGGTATAGGATCGATTCTAATGTCTCATTGTGAAACCGCATAAATATTTATCGATTATCAAAGCTATCGAAGCTGAGCAATTTTATTTTGTTTAACTAGTTAGGTTGTCCTTTAAAAAAATTGTTACAAAAGGCAACATTAAAATTAATTTGGAAACATGTAAACGGATTTCAGTAATCGTAAAAATAAACATTTTCGGACAAACACTAATTGGTCAAGTTAAATGTAAAAAGTTACTTTTTCTCGTTTTTTGTTTAATTCTCCTTTACTACGCTCGTAAACAAGATTTAACCGCTTGCCCGTCTTGTTATATGTTTTAACAGAATTCCAGTAAATATTATACGTAATTTCGTCGACAGAAATAGATGCATAAAAAAAAAACCAAAATTCAGCGTTGATGGACTAAATTTCTAGCGTTAAATTTTACCAATAGTTCCGTGAGGGGGGGGGCGGAAAATTACATTTTTTTACCACAATAATATTTATCTAGACCAGGGGTCCCCAATGTTTATTTACGGCGGGCCATATCTGAGATACGCTTCGGCATTGCGGACCAAATTTTTTACAGAGAGGCGTAATGAAACAAAAGATAAATAAGAATTATTTTATTTTAACTATAATTTTACGATGGAAAAAAAAAATGATTTATTGTGATAAGATGCTGTTACTTGACGAGAAGTTTGTCTTTTAATATTTCGCGCTAGTTTGGATAGAAACTTGGTTGTTCCAACTAGCAGCGTCGCTCGTAAATGTTCGCCACTTAAGTTGGTTCTATACTTCGATTGGACATATTTCATTTTTAAAAAATTTTCCTCATACAGGTACATAGATAGAATGGATTTTCGAAAATTCAAATACGCTCAAAAAGAATTATCAAAACATCATTTAACTTGGCGGGCCGGTTCAAAAAGCATGCCGGGCCGTAGGTTGGAGACCCCTACTGGGTCTAGACGGTTTTTTTTTTTTATAATCTGTGATAAAACTAAGATAATATATTATACATTATACAATCGCAATTTATACAGTTCCGTTGAATGACGCCCAGTGGCGTTCTCATAACCGCCACTGGCGGCTGTAATAGTGTATACCAGAGGTGGCCACAACGAGGCTCGCGAGCCGCAGCGGCTCTTGTACCAAATCCAGACTGAAATTAATAAATATAAAATTCTGTTAGAATCGTTAGAAACGTTAGATAGTGTTTTTATTGCCGTCGGTTTTGTTATCATTACAGTTGTTGTTAGGCATTGATTAGCACGGTGGCGGTTATTTTAGTATTTGTAGTCAAAAATGTGTGTTGGCGCTACAAGAACTGCAAGAGGACGAAGGATTAAAATGACTCAAACGAAGTGGTGTTTTCTACCATAGAATTTTGGAAAAATGTTCCAGAAGAAACAAACTCTAACAAAATAGTGAGTGCTGTGAGACTTATTTCAATATTTGGTACTACTTATGTGTGCGAATCATTGTACTCAACGCTTAAGTTCGTTAAATCTAAATATCGGTCTGAACTAACTTATGGACTTTTAAGTGAACTTGCGAGAACTGCGCTTACAAATTACCAGCCAGATTTCGAAAAACTTACAGGAAAAATGAACACTCGAAAAAGCACTTTTCATAAGTAAAACAACAATTATGTCAACAATAATAATGTATTTGTGTAGTGTAAAAAATTCATTTTACCTAACATCGTTTTACAATGTGGCTCGCCTCGAATGAGCTCGAATAAACTTCAAAAAGTTAAGGTTAGTAGCCACCCCTAGTATTTACTATATACATAAAATATGAAAAAAATCGTATGCCAATGTTATACTCGGGCGCCGGTGATTAAAATATAAAATATCTCCGAGGAAATCGCTACGTATATAATAATTTTATTCATATTTACAATAGTGTTTTTTTTTCTTTTTTTACAATAGTTACACGTCGTACTTTATTATGTATATATTTTGACGAAATTATGTTATCATAGTATTATAAACCGATAGTTCCGAGCCGATTGGCAACAATTATTTTTATTATCATTATTCATTGTGCGGTATTATATTATAGTTGTTAATTCTAGTAGTTTAAATTATAGAAAAAAAAAAAAAAAATATATATATATATATATTTACATTATGTTATATTATAATATACTGTTGTAAGGCGCCCAGCTCTATACATTACAATAACGTATTTGGACCAAATTTATACGTGAAAAAAAAAATAATACAAATAGGTTCAAATTTCGTAAGACGTTCGTTAAATATTTTAAGACGTATACAGAGACATGTGTATAAACATTTCGAATACAATACACACGATTATTATAATAATAGTGAGAAATATTTCACATCGTGTGTTACTTTATTATTATTTTTTTTTTTATTTTTGCCGTTTCGTATACTCGGGCTACATTATTATTTATTATTTATTACGCATATTATCTATACACGTACGCACGCGATAATAATTATTATCTCTTTGAAATCGAATATATATTTTAGTTTTACGACAAAATACGCTTTTTAAACGATATATATATATACCAATATTATTATATAGCATCATTGCAGTCGACTGCAATGTTACCTATAGGAGAAGGTACCGCGCGATTGATTGAAAAGGTTATAAATACGAGTTATATAATTCTATCGTCAAAACCGTACGATTAAATAGCATCGAAACGTATATTTATCGTATAATATTTGCATCGGTGACCCAGATCTAATAACCACTCTTCTAATAAACGGGGGAGAAAAAAAAATGGTAATTTACATTATACAAGTTCGTATAATCGACTATGCAGGGGTAAGTGAAAATATCCGCCGTCGAGGACGATGACAGAGAACCTTGAATATTTCTAGTTTAAAAAAAAAAAAAGAATAATCCGATAATAACCGATAATCTGTCACTCGTGTAATTAAACCGGGATACGTAATATTATTTCTATAACAGTTGCCCGTAAGCTCTAAAAATATATCATTTTTATATAGAGATCATTTTTGAATTTCGTGTTTCGCTGAGTTCGTTGGCATTTTTGCTATTGGTTTTTTAAATAAATATTTATTAAATATACAAATACTATATTGTCGCGAGTCTCGAGTATATTGTTCCCTAAACCAGTGGCGTAACTGGGTAAAAAACTATAGGGGAGAGGGGGCAAAATGATACCTTTGTCCCCCCTAAAATACTACCCTTGCCCCCTCACAATTATGACACTGTCCTATACGATGTCTTCAGTGTACGACAATTTTATCGTAATTTTATAACCTGTGAGCGTTTTGCCTATAAAATTATATTCAACCGCCGCAGACGATACGCACAATGTGTCGTAAGGTTCTCATATGTATAGTTGATTTTTATTATTTGTCCCGTGACATTAACTGTTTTGATTTTATTTATATTCTCGATATCGACCCGGTTGGATTCTAGTGCGGTATACGGTATGCGATATACAGGGTGCGGCAGAGCCGACTGACGAGTTTAATGAGGTCATTAGCCTGTGATAAGATAAGAGTAGGCCTTAATAAGTGGTATGTTTTGAATTGTACAGTAATGCCGTTTTTATTCGTAATCATGGTCTGGACAGGTGTACATCGTGGTTTCGTCGTGCGTGCGTATTACGAAAATAATCATTCTGTGATCGCTACACAAAGGGCTTTTCTTCTGCAAATTCCTCCGATATCAACTTTTTTCTGTAACGATGAGGCCCATTTTCATCTTTCTGGAACTGTAAATAAACAACATTTTCGATACTGGGCTACAAATAACCCACGGCAGCTCCATGAAAGACCACTCCACTCTCCTAAAGTGACAGTGTGGAGTGCTATGTCCCAATTTGGGATGATCGGCCCCTACTTTTTTGAGGACGAGAACAGGACCGCGTCACTGTCACGTCCGCTCGTTATGTTGTGATGTTGGAAACTTATCTGCAGCATAGGTTGGAGGAAATGGCTGAAGAACATGATTTGGGAGATGTATGGTTTCAGCAAGACGGAGCTACAGCGCACACAGCTAGAATTTCACTTGCTGTTTTGCGACAAATGGGCGATTAGTCTCTCTGAGAGGAGACATAGGCTGGCCAGTACGGTCCCCAGATTTAAGCATGTGTAATTTTTTCCTTTGGGGCTACCTTAAGGATAAGGTTTTCAGACATCGCCCACATACCATACAAGAAATTAAACAGAAAATCACCGTGGAAGTCTAGGCCATACCAGTCGAAATGTGCCGAAAATCATATGAGAGCTTCAGAGATCGTCTACAACAGTGTATCAATGCTGACGGCCGCCATCTTGGAGATATAATTTTCAAAAAATAATTTTTAAAAATGGAATTGAATACTGATTAAAAAAATAAAAAAAACTTTTTCTCTAAGTTTTACTGTTCTTTATTTATAGCCCATCAAAACTCGTCAGTCGGCTCTGCCGCACCCTATACTTGTATAAATATTTACGTATACGAATCGCCGATTTACGGGACCGGGAGAGTATACCAATAAATTACATATTACCCGTATCATTATGCGTCCGAGACCCCGACCCGTCGTTTGGTAAGACTGTCCATCACGGTATATAATATCAATCGAGAGGTTTTTTTTTTTTTTTTAAACGCCATTAGTTAAAACGATAAAACAACGAAATAATTCGCCCGTCGGACGGAAAGGAGGAGAAGGGTGCACGCAACTGAATGCCATTAACCATTGAAAAAAAAAAAAAAAATAATAATAATAATACAAATCTAATGGTGTGTAATACCACTGGCACTTCTATTTGAACGTACCTATATAATAAGAGAAGGAACGGAAAGAAAAAAAAAAAATCAAATATTATCATCCTGTTCCTATAGTCATAACGACCTCATACGTACGCGCCGGTAATACAATGACCGATACATATATTGGATATGGTATTATAATACATTTACGTTATTATAAAATACGACTAGTCGGGTGTTATTTATGGCGAACCAACACGGTAATCGTTAACAGTGCAACAATGTAATATAATGAGTTAACGGTGAAATGGAAAGTACGTATCAACGATACCAAATGATAACGATTATGATATTCCCATGAGGTCCCGTCAACGGCCTGCGTTCAGATCCAGAGAAATGATATGAAAAAAAAAAAACCTTAAAAAAACAAAAACAAAACGTAATATTATTCCATACGATTCCGAAGTACAGTCGATTCCGTTTAATAGAGACACCGGTTAATAAGGACAACCGCTTAATCGGGACAATTCTATAATTACGAAAACAAATGTATACTTGTAATGTAAAAGTAAGCCGCTTTTCTGGGCCGCGAATCCGGATAATCGGGACATTTTTATCGAGTATAATATTAATTTATATTTTTGGAGGAAAGTCATAGCATCGATCAACAGTTGGAACCTAATTCCGAAGAATATGGTAACGTAAGAGTACTAAACAACGTAGAATTTGAACAATTGGATTCAAATGTGCAATGCTATGACCAAAATGAATACGTTAATGATGGAATTATTCAATCCATACAAGTTCAACATAATTCAGATGAAGACACGGACGAGGAACCAGATCTACCAATCCGACTACAGGAGGTAAAGAAATCTTTGGAAACATTGCGATTATTTTTTCTTCAACAAAGAAATGAGGGAAGCCCTATAAGTGCTTAGGATACTTGTTCGGACTACATTCGTCAACAAACAATAATACGTAAAAGAAACAAAGTAATATTCATAATTTCTTTAAATAACGGAAAATAATAAAACAATAAAATATATACATATATATGTATATGTACTTTTATAAATATTTAGGTTATAATACTATGTTTTTCGTTTTGTATAATTAAATAATTTCTATAATTTTGTTATTGGAATATGTATTTGTAATAATAAAAACGTAAAAAATCAGTTTTTCAATAAATCTATATGTTTTATTTTTTTTCATTTCGGATTATTGGGACAAAATAACACGCAACCGATGTGCCCCAATAAAGCGGAATCGACTGTATTATAATTTAAAATCTCCGTGTTTTAATGATTATTGTAACTATTCGGGACATCCGGGAAATTCTCATTTCCGCTCTCCCCCCCGCATAGTATTAGTCGTAAAATAATTCGCGTTTTTTTTACGCGCGGGCACAGTGCGTATAATATACGAGTAAACGGAGAGTGTCGGCGGCGTACGTGACCGAAGTATGAAATGATTTTATTAGGACGGTCACCGAAAAAAATTGAAAAAAAAAAGAAATAAAATATATACGTGAGTGTGTGTGTGTGTATAATTCATACGCCGCGTTTTGCGTATAGAATAACAATGCGAGAAGAAGATGGCGAACAAACGTCACTACATTATAATACCGAAGAGATGAGCAAATAGAAAGAAAGAAAAAAAATAAATAAAAATAATAATAATTACATTATTATAGGACGTTGTATTTAAATAAATCAGCAAGGTCAACAAAACAGAAAGGCGAACACTAATATGGTCACACCGGTTCGGAGACGAAAACGAAGTTTTACGTGCGCGCAACGACGACGACGGCGGCGGTCATATTGACAAACGCATAATAATCGTATTATTTTCTTTTGGAGGAGAGCAAACGACGACGAAAATAATTCCTATAGTATTCGTACGGGCGAAGTTGTAAATCGTGATAAATATAGCCGATACGGATACACGGTCGCAGTTTCTTGACAAGCGCGACCCTCTCAAATAATTCCTCACTTCGCCGTTTTTCGCAATTCCGTTTGTAATCGGCTAACATTTTCATTGCCGCTATAGCCAATTGGTACGCAATACACAAATATCATAATCACCGTTCAAATTGTCGACCAATTGTTACTGTTTGTTACTTGTCCGTCCATTACGGACTAACTAATGCGACGGAACAATTTATTTTATTTATAAATCGTAAACGATATTAGATTGTATAGTCGGTCGTTTTATACATCGGAGCCAACGGTTTTAGACGTGTATTTAAAATACACAAGTACACACATTCGTAAGTATATCGCTATTGCATCTGATATCAAGCCGCTGTCAAGTTGTTGTATGAGCCGACAATGCAAAAAATTCGGCTACAAAAAATATTGTTTGTTCCGCGTTATTTTTATTTATTTTTTTTTTTTTTGTTCTCTGATATTCGTCAGTGGCGACACCGTGTTTTTATCTCGCCGACGTGCCTATATATTTAGCCAGTGCAGTGTATAATATCGCGTACATCATCCAAAATACAGACGATTTTATTATTACACAGATAAACAACCCTTCCACAGGGGCGAATGCGGGATGGAGGGGTAGAGGGTTCAAATCCCGAAAAATTTAAAAAACAAATTTGTAATTGTTATTTCGAAGTTTCCCGTGAGATTTACAAATTGAAATATATGTACATACGATTATATATACTTAAAGAGTAATAAAGATTTATCTGTTCAAAAAGTACCAGGACAAATGTTATTACGGCTAATCTACACACGATAACGTTTCAAATTGTAAATAGATGTATTGCCTGCGAATATGTGGATACTTTAAACAAAATCTGAAGTCGCTATGTTATCTCTTAAGTCTTATCTCAGTTTAATATTACACGTCGTTAAATCCAGTTAGTTTTTTTCGTTCGCCGTTTTCGACATGTCCGAAATTGACGAACAACGCGTGTGCATCAAGTTTTGCTTGAAACTCATGCAACGGATACTTACGGAAATGATTAAAACCTCTTTTTGGGGATGATTCATTGAGTGATTGGCGGTTAACTGAAGACGATCCTCGTACTGGAAGACCGTCGACGTCATCTAGAAACGATGGTGTGGGGACAATTTGCGAAAAAATGCGAAATGGCCGCCGGATTAACCATTCGTGAGTTAACAAAGGGAATCTCAAGTGAGTCTTTTTTTTTTTGGCGCTGCCAAATTCGTTCCGCGATTGTTCACCACGACAATGCATCTTTAGCACATTTAGCGCTGTCGATTCGTGAATTTTGGCTGATAAAAAAATTGCCGTGGTCCCGCAGGACTCTCCCTATTCTCCAGATCAGGCTCCATGTGATTTTTTTCTTTTCCCAAGACTAAAATCTGCGCTTACAGGACAACGATTTCAATATGTAGCAACAGAACTCATAGCTTTAACTTTGGAACAGTTCCAGAGGACTATTGAAAAACGGCAAGATCGCCGGGATCACTGCATATCACCCGGAGAAGAGTATTTTGAAGGAGATGTCTCTTTAAACAATATGTAATTTTATATTTGTATGTATTAAATATACAATCTTGGTACTTTTTGAACAGACCTCGTTTATAAGAGTGACATTTATGAACATTTCATATTATTTTCACACGCCTCCCCCCACACACGAAATTTTTTCTTGCATTCGCCACTGCCTGTCCTATTATGCCGAACGCGTATTGCCGAACTCGGCACGCGAGTTACAAATCGTACCCGTATAATATACCCAAATGATTAACCTCAAAAAAATAATAATGAGATTGTTAACCACCTCAGTTTCGCAACGGTTTCGTGCTCCGCGTGCCCCGACGGAAACAACAATCGGACACGTTATACCGAAATATATTTCTAATGATTTATAACAATAAAATATTGTGTATAGAGATATCCGTTTTGTAAATATCGTTGCTTAAATTATCAAACAATGAAAAACGATCGGGCCAAACAAATAATAATAATAACAACAAATCGGGTGTGTATATATATATATATATATATACATACAGAGTGTTTCACGGAAACCAGACAAATGCAATAACTTTTGTTCTAGTTTTTTTTTTTTTTAATACGCAATATTCTTTATACTTTTGCGAAACATATTTTTGTATTTAATTTTAGTATTAAAAAACTCGAAATAGAAAATAATTTTTTTTTTTTTTTGTAGATAGATGCCCATTTTAGAAGAAAAAAAAACGTAAATTCAAATCGCTTTTCGGTACTCTTACTGTCAGTGATTGTCGATATTGAATTATTTTTCCTAAAACTAATTTGTTCTCATTCTTTATTAAATAAATATATTTAGATAACATAATCGCATATAGATATATAATATGATCACAATTATGAAAAACTAGACACGAGAACATAAACTAGTAAACATTTATTTTTTTCCAAAAATATATCGGATTTGCTAGATCTCCGTTGGACACCCTGTATATATGCATTCATTGGTCTATAATATAGGCTGTAAACGTGCGCGTAGAATTCTATACCGCTGGCCGGTAAAAAAATATTATTATGATCCGTACTCGCGAATTGCACTTTCTATAGGACAACCGATAAATATCTGTCGGACACGATCGTTTTTTTTTTTTTTTCTTTATAGGTGAGTAGGTGACCGACAATATTGTTATTATTATTTTTATTATACACCCGCAGTTGTTAAATTTTATCATGTACCAATAATATACATTTTTATTACGCATTTATATTATTAAACTACGAGATACGAGGTCTCTTTTGTATAAAATATTATATAGTATACCTATATATTATATGTAAGGGGCGGAAAGTGGCCCGTCTAAAATGGGAATTTTCCAAAAGTCCCGAATCTTATTGTGACCGGTAGCCTGATAATATTACGGGCTTGATAGAATATACATTTACTAGTTACTAAACACTATATTTTCTAGTGTTATCCTCTTTATTACATTGATTTTAATATCTTAATTTTTAGAATAACTTGTTGGAAATGTAAACAAAAATTTGTCAAATAAAGTATACCTTCGGGCGGTGGAATTAAGTACAGCGAGAAAAAAAAAAACAATTTCGGGTGTTTATCGGGGGAATTTAACAGTGGCCTGATAAAATTCAATATCTCGGCCTGAATTTGATTCCCAATCAGCCCCTGTATATTCTATACGTAATATTAACTAAAAACTGCCAACCTACATTGTTATAATATTCGTTTTTAAACGTGCTAATCGCGATATATTTATTATAATTTAAATACTAATACTAGTTTCACTCGTATTTGATTCCGATTGTAGTGACGTTTTAATATAGGATGTGGTTTTATTCTCTCGGAAAACACTTTTCGGTCAGTAAAATCGCTCCAAATTATTCACACCGTATCTCACGATAGTGCGGATTTTTCATACGACTGAACGTTTTATTTGAAAATATATTCCAGTTTATCCAAAAACAAATGACGTTATAACGGTTTTATTATTTTTACGAGGGGGGAAAAATCACGAATTATAATATAACCTTAGCAAATTCACTCAGATCGGTTTTGTGGTCGTAATGGTTTATCGTTGCTTTCGGTATATAAATTGAATAAACCCAAACATATCCTATCAAACCTTTCAACCTTTCCACCTAAGACAGTAGCCTACCCGCGTTGCGAAGTATGTTCGGCTTTTTTTTAATATGTCAACTAGAATAAAATTTTATTCAATGAATAATCACGTCGTCATTAGGTCACGCCCCAGATTTGTAATCACGCGATTCGTAATTTGTCGGTGATTTTTTTATTTTTTTGAAATGAACAATTTGTAAGTACAGAGGTACCTAGTCGTTGTCGTTATGAATTTATGAATTAATTTGACAGTTTGACAAATTCCACTTTGCTTTTTAACGTTTGTTAAATAATACATTAATATATTTATAATAATATTGTAAATATGCATGTGCGTCCAAACATATTGCGATATTTGTCACAAACGATTGTATATAATAATTATTATATGCTTATGTTTTATGCAGATATGCTGTCGAAACGGAATATTTTGCTAACTTGTGTTTTTTACACAGCAAAATAAAACGGCGTTTTCTACCTCTATTATAAAATTGTTTACGTAATTCTGAATACTTTTTTTTTATATTTATTAACATTGATCATCAATTTTAAAATTAATGGCGAAAAGTTTATAAATATGATGCAATGTGTGATTTACATTTTGTGCGGGTATATTGTGGAACGCTTAGACTAAAGTTTTTTTTTTTTTAATCGGCTTTAAAAATTGTTAAGTCATAGGACTCATTATCATTATTTATTTTGAAGACATATTATATTATTGAAACGATGCTCTCGTAATTATGAATATATAAATATATCACTTACGTATTGATTATATTCTATTAATTATATCTAAATTCGGAAATGTTGAGACGTTAAAATAAGTTATTATTTTTTTTTTTTTATAAATAAATGCTAAAATATTTTTACTGCAGAAATACGCTCGAGTATATAATATATAATCATTACGCTGTTGCAATTATTACTATTATTTTATACAGACGACAGGGAATTTTTTTTTTTTATAAGCTCATAAAAGTTTAAAACACATATATAGGTATATTGCTTAATATTATAAATATAGGGAAGCCGGTTTGGTCGGGTTAAAGTTTTAAATTTATTCATACATCACGTTTTAACATCTAACGCGCAGAGGATTAATAAATACTTATTATAAATTATACTTATGTAATAGGTATTTTCATATTTTTTTCAAATTTATTTAACGTAATGTTAACACCCGTAAGAACCGAACAGTTTTTAGTGAATATCGACGTCGTCGCGTGTTATAAAAAATGATATAGATTATAAGCATATAGGTATATAAGGTTTGCGGGCCGGTAGTATTTCCGCAAGGCTAGTCCCCGGCCCGTCATCGATGCCACAAAAAAAAAAAAAAAAAAAAAAAGGTATATAAGGTTTAAACGAGTGCGAAAAATATGATCGTGATGTGCGCACGTGAATAAATCGATATGGGTCACAAATGGTATATGATTATACCGTATTATATATACCGGTTGTAAATCATATCGGTTTATTTTTCTTTTTAATGGTAACGATATATTTATATGTTTTATACATATTACGTACAGGCACCTCCGTATAGGATAACAAATCGACGTCGCGACGACGGTCGGAATGAAATTCGCATCTAAATTACACGGTGTAAAAAATCGATTTTCCTGTGTATGTGTGTATAATATTATTATTAACACCACGTCGCGGTCGTGACCTCTCGTTGAAATTAGTTATCCGCGCGCGCGCATAATACACACTTCGAGATTTTTGTTAACGATAACGTGTCGGTCGGGGGTATGTATAAGGAACCCGTCCGGGTGTAAAAATGTTTTACATAATTACACGATTTTATAAAATAGGTCGTCGCGTAAAACACACGAAAAGGCCTTCAAATCCGGTTTGTGCGATAAAACGCAAGTAGGACTCGGTTAACTTTTCGAAGGGACCGGTAAAAAAGTTCGAATTAGCCACCAAAAAAAAAAAAAATTCAAAACGTTTACGAGTACATTCTTACTCGTTACAGACGCCTGAATGTCCGAGTCTGATCAATTTCCGCACACCACCAAGTCGTTGTCCACCTTGATAAAGTCGTCGAAAGGAATATTTACACCATCCCGGTTCTTCATTATAACTTGGTGTGATTTTTTACCGCCCCCGCATTTTCTACCCTTTCACTTATAAAAAGAAATTGTAACTTCGAGTATTCGAGTTAAACACGATTTTTTGCATTGTTTTGCGTTGATTTCAAGTTGGAAAATTGTCTTTTTTTAATTGTATAAATAGGTGATTATTTTACTCTAAAACCAAAATCAAGTGAGTTCTACGCAGTCTGCGTAAACACGTTTTGATCACTGAAAATCGCCGGTGTGGCGTCCTCTTAGACGGCAAAGCGATCAGGGCCCACCTTTGAAATTTAGACTGCCGAGTCGCCAATTCACCAGTAATCTAATTTTAAAGTCGGCAAAACTAATAATTTTTTTTTTTTTATATTTTAATGCCAGATTACTGTTATATATTACTATCGTAAAACGCATAATTTTATTATCATTCATCAAAGGAATGGGTAAAAACCATTTTTGAAGTCGGTAATCACACTTCTCCAGCAGCGGATTAAGCAATTTGCCGCCTACAAGCAGAGGAAATTTGTCGCCCCTTCATTATCATACGGTTTTTTTTTCTTCAAAAAATACTTATTTTCAGTAACCAAATTTGATGTATTTGTTCGTATTGAAAACGTATTTTATCGGAATTGTGTTTTATCGGAACCGTATTTTAATGGAAACGTATATCGTCGTGGGTAGTCGCGGGTGATCGATAACGATAAATGATAAATAATTTTTTAAGATTAAATCTGTGATGGGAATAATTGTAATCGCGGTTGTAAAATAATAATGTGGCGTTCTTTGTGCATTCTGCGCACGCGCGAGCATTATTATCAATTTATCGTATATTAACTCCATTCTGACTTCTAAACCGACTTCTTATCGGTTATCGATTTATAATCACAGAATACAAAATATGTTTCCGTAGCAATGATTTTTCCCGCAAAAATACGGTTGCGAGCAAACGATTTTATCAATACTTTACGCGCCCCCCCCCGGAAGTACGCACGTGTCATTATAATAAAATATCGTTTACGATGAGGGGCGTTAAACCAGTGGCGTTAAACGAGTGGCGTTAAACGAGTGGCGATCAGATCGGGGAGTTTTCGTGCGCGAGCGTATTCCGCGGCGCCTGCGCGCGCACTCGGCCTTTTGCGGCGGACTCGAAACGTGTTTTAACGGCGACGTCCACGATTGTCGTGCGCCGGCAAACCGCTCTCGTTTTTTTCTACATTATTATTATTATTATTATTGTAATATTTTTTTTCGTTTCGCGCTAAATCGGCCGTTACTGCAATATCGACGGACGCTATATATATATATTTTTATATATTATACTACGCGATCGTTATATTATTATTATTATTATTATATTGCGTCCGCGACCGCGTCACGCGTCGTCGACGACCGTTATTGTAAATCGTAATAATAACGATCGATATATAAAATAAATGAGTCCGCGCGGTGTGCCCGTTCGCAATAATATTATACGCAAACCTACACGCACGGCCGGACTCGAGAATTTCGCGCCCCTAAGCACTGCCGGCGCATAATATTTATCTTATCGCCCATTCCTCCGGGACCGCCGCCGATCCTTTCCCTCGTATAATTTATACACAATATACACGTATAAAACCGTAGTATTCTACGAGATTAAAGCTCGCAGGCCTATGTGGAAATCCGGCCTCGGAAATCTATATTGGCAATAACATCTATCGGCCGGCTATAATCCCGTGGTCGATTTCCTTCGGAACCGCCGAACTGATTTTTATGCGGTTTTCGCGTTTATCGTGTGCAGAGCTCTCGGGAATGGTTTACAACGGTTACTTTTCATCACAGAACTCAACAGCTCCTACTATAGAGCGATTTATACTCGATTCCACAAATGGAACATTATTTTTATGATTATTTCTGGGCGGTTCACCTGCTTAGTTTGGATGACAATTTTCAAACGCTAAAACCCGGCAAAATATTTGTCAAAAAAAAAATATATATAATAATAATAATCGATGCGTTTTATACGGTGTTATCTCTTCGGGGTGACGCGTAGAAAGGTTCATGCGCCAAGGACGGGCGAGTAAAAACAGAAGAAGAAGAAGAAGAAAAAAAAATATATATATAATGACGTCCTTGCGCGGCGCCGCGCCGGCCGAACGAACGCGACACGATCTCCGCTCGATTACACCCGGCGGCGACGGTCATCGGCGCAGTCCGCGGTCGGTTTTCTATGTAGTGTCGGACGGCTATTATTATTATTATTATTATTATTATTATTATTATCAATTAACATGATAATATACGTAAATCGTATAAATAATTAGCGTATAGAATAGGTACCTACTTGCCTAATATCTGTCGAGTTGGTACCGGCATATTTTGGTATAACCGCAAAAATGGGGTCATAGTTTTGCTACGACTTTGCTATGGCATCATGAGGATATAGGGATAAATCCAGAGGTGGACAAATTTACTTGATAGTTGATACTGTATAACAATGGAGTTTAGTCGGCAGATTTTTTTATATATGACCTAAAAAGGACATTCAATATGGTTTGGATAGTAAAACTAATTTTGTTATCTACACCCTGCCCCCCACATAATATGATAACAATCATGCTCTTATTTTTATACTTATTTCATAGAAGTTTATTACAATTATAGTTCATATCAATTTGTCAGGTAAGGGCCAAGTGTTCCGTCTTACCCTACCCCCTATGGACGCCCATGTACGGCATTTTCATATTTTGCGACTGAACGGTTTTTTCGTACATAAATAGGAAACAAACGTGCCCTACGCCTACGTAGCGTTGTTTAACCCAAAATTGAAATGTGACTCTTAGCTACTTACTTACTGTATTGTGTGATTTCGTGTGTCATTAAAACGTTTTAAGGGTTGTTATTGAGTATGATTCGATTATGGGACATGTTTGAGGTTTAAAAAAAAAAAAAAAGATTTCTTTTATGTTCATCATATTGGTGTTACAACACAAAACGTTAATTTAACGTGTTTAACGTTTGAATATTGCATTTGGTTTGGTATCGACGCTAATTATATTGGAGTCATTCGTACGAAGCGCCGGCGTGTTTGTTTCCGGGCCGCAGGGAAAACCGGCCGGTAAGAAAATCTGAAAATTCCGTAGCGAAACCGTAGCAAAACCGTGACCTCGTTTTTGAAGTTGTAGCGAAAAGTGCCGGGTGCCAACTTGACGGGTGTACCTACCGGGCGTACGGCGATAAACGGTCGATCTACGGCCGCTGGTCTACAGAAAACGATTCCGTAATCGCGCACGCATTTCCATTTCGAGCACGCGTCGCTGAGGAGACGTGACGTAATTTTTATTTTTCTTTCTTTCTCTCCAGCCGATCCCGAAACGTCGTATATAAATTCTCAAATCGATTATATTTTATGTAAAGGCGCTGTAAATTATTACACACACACATATATATATATATATATTACCACGAGTGTATAGGTTACCACCAGTGATTACGGAGTTTTTACCGTTTTATACGTTCGACAGTGCCGGTAGACGATTAATTCCAGAAGGTAAATCATCAATGAATAATATTGTACAGGTACTAATCAGATTCCAGAATACCGGAGATTTATTTATTTCCGATCGAGATTTCTTAACCATAGAATTACCAAAGGTTTGTACACGGATGTCCGTCAGTGATTATACGTGTACGTATATAAGTCATACATTGCTTTTCCCTCTTTCCTTCCGTACCGCTCTTAGTGTATCGTGAATTACGCAATATTTGTTTACCTATATACCTAATGTGTCTAACTATTGATAAATTGACGTAAATAGAATTTTTACTATATAAAAATGTTCGCAGTGTGTACGTTGAAATGGTTAAAAAAAAAAAAACAACTCAATTCATATACCGTAAAATCGAAAATCTCATATATTTTTTATTTATCTATAAATATTTTTAATCCATGCTTAGATAACTGAATTCGTGTAAACTGTAAGAACCTCCGAAAAATAAAATCATTTTTCGTTCGTATTTATGTTATTTTTATAAGAATTCATATAAACAGGATCATATTTTGACCACCTGGGTTCGTGTGGAACACAATAATGGGATCGGATTATTGTTTTTTATGTGTTAAAATGAAATAGACAAAAATGTACGTTTCCATAGTAATTTTATTTTGATGATTTTTTTTTATTATATAACAATTGTAACACGACGATGCCGAGTAAACGATCGTAGTAATTTCGTTTTGTATTATCGGTAATAATAACCTTAATATATATATTTTGTTTAATATTTTAAATTATTACATAATAATATTATATATACACAACACGTAATTATTAACGATACTTCTATGAACTTTTACTTAAAAATATTAGAAGGTAAACAGCAACGTGGATCCTATACTTGTAAATTTACCTATTAAACACTATATAACTACATTTCTCGAAAACTAGTTTTGTAGATTCGTATCAATAATTCATTGCTTTACCGGCGTATACTGGCGTATGGTTTTTTTTTATAACTTTATTTTAACGCGCGCGTTCATTTATTTTTACATTTTATTCGTCCCTAGTAAATACTGTGTAAATAATCACAAAATAAAATATATCGTCCGAAAGCGAATTAAATAATAGAGCACAGTAACACCGCCTATATTACTATACCCGCGATTTTATACACTCAATTTGTCGGCGTCCGGACTCGTTCGATTTCGATATTAATCGATACCGAATAGTTATTTTTATTCGAAATTAGGTACACACGGTGTCGTAGCGGCGTGTGTGTTGTAACAATAATTCTCTCGGTCAGAAATTATAGTTTAATTATATACGTATATACGAAATGATTTCGTCTATATTATTGGTCGGCATTAGTTAAATATATATAGGCGAGATACCCATAGGTACGATGATAATAAATCGAGCGTAATCGTTATGGGTAAATACTTGACGTATTTCTAAAACGCCGCTGTGTACGGACTAGCGGGAATTTCGAAATTACGACAACGGCCTGGCCCCGGGGGGTTAGATAACATTCATATTATTTCGTTATTATTATAGGTTATTTTTTTTTTTTATGGATTTTTAAAGATATCGAAATACGCACGCACGCATCGATGATGTAGATCGATAATAATTTTGTAAAATATGCAAAAAAAAAAAAAAAAATAGTATCCGATGAAATACGTACCGTATTACAACTGTACGTGAAATAATACATTGTTGCGTTGCGAAGTCGCTGGGTCAACAAACCCATGTAGTTTTTTTTATTTTTTTATTTTATTTTATTTCACTTTTTTTTTTTTTATCACTATTATACGTATATGGACCGTTCGCGTATTACAATCATTCAAAAAAACTAGATAACTCGGCCTTGTGCCGGATTGACAGCTCGCCGCCTTATGGATAATTATCGTGTCCGCACATTGTCGAAAGTGTATTAACATTTCACACACACAGTAAATACCGTATACCTACGACCGCTATATAAATACGGTGAAGATTAAAATTATTTTTATTCACACGTTATTATATACCAGTATTATTATTATTATTATTATTATTATTATTATTATTATATTGCAGTAGACATTCGTATAATATTATTATGTATATTCCGTGGTGTGGGCTTCTCGGCGCCCTTCTTCGGAGTAGGAGGAGGAAGGAGGACGACGGTCCGAGGTGTGAACCTTTGTCGACACCTCTACATCCTCTTTTCACAAATGGATTATCGTCGGTGTTCACGTATAGTCCGTCTGTCAATCCGGCGGATTTATGGAGTTTAAGAGCACTTTTTTTTTATTATTTCGTCGGAATGTGTTAGTTAATTACCGCCATTTTAAATATACCCGTAGACCATATATATATATATATATATATATATAATCACCAATTTTATTCTTATAATTTTTCATTATTTTTAGCCGCACATTTTATCGTGAACCCGTTGAACATTGTCTTTCTTATTTATTTTAATATACACTTGTATTATTATTATTTTGTCAATTGATACAATACAAGATGGTTTTTTCGTTTCATTTTGGATCTAGTCGGCACGTCATTTATGGATGTTATTTTTGATTTTCTTTGTATTATCCTTTATAATGGGTAAACGCCGGGAAAAAACGAGAAGAATATTTTTACGCAATAATAATGGATTACTGTTATTTTCGATTTTAGTTTTTTTGTTTTAACTCAATTCAAAATAATCGCGGAGACCTGAGACGTGGTCAAATTTTCAAAACAACCTGGTTTTTTTTCTGAATTGAACATAGCTATAGTTAATTTTATATAAAATTTAACATATATTTTCACAAGTCTTAACAAAAATATCGAAAATCCGTAGGCACAATTAAACATTTTTTTTTATTAGCTTTTGAAGTTCAGGTGGAACATCGTCTGACAGAAATCGTAAAACCTGGGCATTTAAAAACATGATTAACTGAACGTTGCTCAGAATCGTTTTTGGTCAACAACGATTTACCGTTGCGTGCAGATGTAAATTAAATTCCTCTCTACATTCTATCTTATCAGTGGCCTACTTACTTATTAACACGATAGTCCGTAGGTACGATATTATTTAATGACGGATTAATATTATATATTATTATTATTATCCTATAATTGACGTTTCTCAAGTGTAAATTGATGTTTAAACTCATTTCATTTGTACGACTTGAAGTGCAACCGCAAAGTAATAATCAGTGGTATACTTTTGAAGGGATGATTTCCCTCCTCCTCCCGACATTTTATTTTTACAAAGATAAATGAACAATATAATTAAATAAATGAAAATATTAATAATCGTTTAATTTTCAACTAGAAATATTGCTCTAATCATCAACACCAAGTGTGGTTTACGGGGTAGCCGGGGATTAGGTTAAAATCCATTTTATTATTTTGTTGTAATTAAATGAAAAAATATTTCTAGCGACCTAACATTTTCATCCAATATTTATATTAGTACTTTTTAGAAGTAGTACAATTTTCAAAATATTTTGGCATTAAATTAGTTACTTATAGACTTTTAAAATTTTCAAGTTTTAATTTTTTTTATGTGAACAAAATTTGTTGGCTTCTAAAATATACTCGATTATTGTTGCACAGTTCATCACAATTTGTACTTATAATTGAAAAAATAAATTGAGCGCAATTGTCGTAATTTATTTTTCTAAATGTTTCAAGTTCAAATTTATGATAAAAAAAAATTTATAGTTTATTGTTTGGTTAAGAAATATCACCCTGATCGCTCCCCACCCCTTCTCGTGATTTCAGTCACACAGTCGAATAATAATTCTTTAGTGTTTTTTTTTATTTTGATTTGCTATAAACGCTGCACGAAAGAAAGAAATAAACGACATTTTTCATAATACGTTTTCGTAATATTTTTTATGGAAATTGTTGCGATGATTTACGTATTACGATAATGCCGTGAAAACGGACATAATAATATATAATATTATTAAAAATCCGTCAGGGAAGGGCGAATGATCGAAAAATCAACAACAGTAATTTTGTTAGGTTAGGACTTTTACTTCTAGAGAATAATAATAATAATAATATTATTATGATGATATTGACCTCTTCTCACAGTCGTTTAGTCGTCATCGTTATAATGTCGCGCTGTTTACAGTCTCGCCAACGAAGGCGAAGGCGTTAGCAGCGTATTAATATTGTCAAATTTCCTGGTATAACGTTGAATTATTTATGAGATCCGCCCACTATATTTTAAAAATTACTGTGCTGCGAAGCGACTTTACGATAATTAAAACAACCCTGGGGTTTTGTTTTATTGGATTTTCGCTTAGACGCGCATTATAACAATAATAATATTATTATTCTCGTCCGGAGTGTGTGTGTATGTTTATCTATACAATTAAAGCGCGCGCGTGCGCACAAAAAAAAAAAGAGAAACGCTAACAGATCTGCGGGTTCTTAACTGATCTGCATATATTTATATATATATATTTGTTCTATTGCATTATTAAAAAAAAAAAGATGTTCATACGCTTTTCCCTAGGTATTCGCCACACGGTATAATATTATAATATATAAGGGTTTAATACTCCGCGGAGACTTTAACGCCCGTAATATTTGTTATCGTATAATTATATCGTGTCAAAACATTCAAATATATATATATATATAAAAGAAAACCTCTTGTTTAATGCAGATTTGTTTGCAATAACAACGAGCATGACACGTTTCTTTGGTATCAGACAAATTTGACATGGCCGCTACGGCTTTTGGAAACCTGGAAAACCCGGAAAAATCAGGGAATTCGTGTGAAATTCTGGAATTTTAATTTCTAATATTCGTAAATGTATTAGTTATTACTTGATGACACCGTTTAAACTATCTGAAAACTATTTAATGCCAATTTGATTATACTGTATTTTTAGTCCTACTGCTTTATGGGGTTTTAATTCAAAAATAATAAGTGAAATAATCATTTTAACACGTATAATTGATTTACTCTGGTAAACCATCCTGGAAAAAAGTCATGGAAAAGTCGGGGAAAATTCAAAATGGAATTTCGTGGCAACCACGATTGTGCCATTGCACACTATAAATAATAGGTTATTTTATTAAAACGTTCGCGTTGGATTTTATTATGGATCATAACGAAAATGTTGTATTTTAAAGAATAGTTTCTATGCGGATAAATTAAGACGATGTGAATTTAAAAAGAAATATATTTTTTTTAGCACGGGTTAAAAATTTACATTTGGGTATTAGAATATCATATAAAACTGTGCACGTGATATATTACATGTATGGCTTATACGAGTCGGTACGGAGTATAATCCGTTTGAATTATTTTAAAATAGACGCATATGCGTTGTTGTCCTTATTGTTTCGTTTTTACTTTCACTGAAAAATTATGATAGAAATCATTTTTAAATGAACTGCCTTAAATTTTGAATTATCATAATTTTTTAGCTAGTTGTTTTCATCTATAAATAAACAATTTAATATAATTAATATAGAAATTATACGCAATACGGTATAAAATAACAACTATTTGTAACATATACAAAAATAAGGTAACGATAATATAATTATACGATAATATTATTATTAATATGTACTTAAAAATGATTAGTGGTAGCCGATATGACTTTTTTCTGATATTCCGATGTTCGCTACCGATATAAAACCGATATCCTATCCGATAAAGGAAATAGAAAATCCCGAGCCGATATTGTAATTAACTGGTATGTCGGTTGAAAACACTATTTATTTTTTTTTTCATATTCCAAAGATATTTAATTAACGTTTTTTTCTCTACAAATAACAGGTCGATTATCAGTTTATGTCGATACCAATCACTAAAAATTATAATAAAAATCGTTATTATAATAGGATTGACGATGAAAATAAACGCGAAACTCGTATTGATCGAGAAAAATATTTCCTTTGTAATACTGTGCATTAAATGACTCCACAAATAAAGATTTCATTAAATCAATACCGTGTGACATTAATAGCCGTATAACGTATCTATTATTTAAGGGTTAAAGTGTATTTATTCAGCTCGTGAGTGTTGTTCTCAGATTAGAAGCGATAAATATTTATATAGCAGCAGTTTGTTTAATGTCGGACGGCATGCGACCGGGTATGCGTATTTTGAAACCGGTCCAGATCAATGATCATAACACCTTGTACCTTTTACTTTGCAAAGACAGTATTAGATCATAGTATTAATTGCAATAAAAAGGCATTAAAAATACTTAATTATATATACACGTATGTACGTGGATTTTTTTTTTCTCTCCTTAAGTATAATGCGAATATACGTACCTACTACTGTTGTTCGTTAACTGACATCTTAGAGGTCGCGCAGCGCAAATTTAAGCGTTAGTATAGCTATATAGTAGTACGTATAGGTAAATATATATATATATATATATTTGTCAGAATGTAATGTATTTTTTTACAAATATATTAATATACATATCTCGCGTGAAATAAAGTGAAAAATGCGTTCAATTTCAACAAGTTCTCGTCTCACAAGACGGCCTTCTTAGGTTTTTCTGAACAACTTTGAATAGTAAAAAAAAAAAAAAAATGAAAGGTTAATGAAAAATTGGTGCTAATAACGATTCTTAATTTTTTTTTTTTTGCTGACATTGACCTACGCATTACGTGAGAACATTTTATAAATAATTGTAAAAGTCCCCCAGTATTATTAAAGTTATTGGAATTTATTATTAAAATTGTTTGTAGGTCAATATTTCTAGAGCAATATAATTTAATTCACATTTTTATTAATAAAAAAAAAATTGAAAATTTTTATATTGGATAAACAAAAGTTTATATAGACACTGCCATCAAATATTAACACGAGTTAATGTTGGTTCTATATAAAAAATAAATTAATAGTGTTTTCAACTCAAATTTAGTAGATTATTACTCGGAGTAATTTTCCAAAGACAGGTATTATATTATAATCTTCTCTGGCGTAATAAACGTAATATTTGAATACGAATTGCGATAAATTGTTGGATAATAATAATAAAAAACCATAATATTTTTAACCGACAACTGTGCATAATGTAAATAACGACAATATTATAATTTCGATTTACTGATAGAACGCCAACAAATAATCACCCCGCAGGCACTCGGTTATAAATATTTCAGGACCCGAAGAAACAATTTTCGTGTTGTTCAACGACAAAAAAAAATAAAGAAAAAGAAAATACGAAACGACTACAATCCTATATTATTGTAGACGATAATTTATTTAGTTTATCTATATAAAACAAATTTAATAGGATATTACGATTTATGTCGTCGTAGTTTTTCTAGTAGACTGATTATAATAATAATAATAACGCGAGAATACATAAAGTCATTTTATATCAGTGTCGTATCCAGGGCTTGGGGCAATAGGACGTATTTAAAAAGAAAAAAAAAAATATTTTTATCATAATCGTTTCACGTTTATGTTATTTTTGTATGTAGCGTATGCAGTTTATTTTCATATTTTATCGACCAAGTATAAGTACGACGCAGTATATTTTTTAAATAGTATAGGCAATAACGGAAACGTGTAATTTCGTCGTTTGTTCTTGCCTTTCTGTTTTTATATTATAAATTGTATTATTGACCGTACGGTCGGTGGCCATTCGCCATTTCTAGTGCGGCACAGAAAAAAAAAAAAAAAAAAGACGAATGTTGATACATACACACACACACACACACACCTAGGGGGCTGACACATTTGAAATTAAATCCTATATAATGTGTAATTATAATGACACAATCGCGTAGTATGAGCTAGGCGTCTGTAAAAGGAAATTGACCATTGTCCGATACATAATTTATCATCCACTTTCTATCTGCGCGCATTTCGGACCGAATAGGGTTGCGTAATCGCGGGTCCTTTATTATTATTATACTGCCGCGTCTCTGTATATATACGAGCCGGCCGCACACAAACGCACGCGCACGCGCACACGTTCCTACATAATATCATAATAAATCCACGCGTCCGTTGTATTATACCGCAAAAAGCCGGGCGGTTGAAAAGTTTTAAGCCCGGTGAATACACAAGTTACCTTGTTCGATAGCCATCAACTTGACTATTTTTGACGGACAAGATTAAGAACAAAAATAGAACGTCCTATAACAAATATTACGGGCGTTAAAGTTTCCGCGGAATATTAAACCCTTTATATATTATACCGTGTCGCGAATACCTAGGAAAAAGGGTAAGAATATCTTCTTTTTTTTTTTTTTTTTTTTTAATAATGCAATAGGACAAATATATGCAGATCAGTTAAGAACCCGCAGATATGTTAGCGTTTCTCTTTTGTTGTGTGTGTACGTGCGTGCTTTAATTGAATCGATTTATTACGATTTTTTTTTTTTTTGTTTAAAGCCGACGAAAACTACGTTTTTTTTTACATAACGCAACGGGCGTGCAACCTGTGGGGATACCCACAGGATTGCCTAGTAGGTTTGCAACTTGTTTAAATATTTAAGAAAAAGATGTTTAAATTTCAATGTTAACAAAGCTACAAGTTTATTATTATTTTTTTTTTTTACAATAACTTGACTTAGCTATAGTTGACAAAAATCGGTTAACCTTTCTACATCTTCGTTACAAGCAGTAAAACAGCAACAGAGTTATTTTTGTATATTATAGTCGGTAACGTAGCCAGAAAAATATCAATAGGGTGGGAGGTGTAAACTTCGCAATCCTCTCATTCACATAAAAATAAGCTAATTTTCCATAAATTAAAAAGACAATTGAAAATCTGTATTCTCATTGTGTTTTAATAGCGCATTAAACTGTATTTAATTACTTTTTAATTATATCTAACAAAAAACAATATATGTACTTTTTAAACAATTAAAAAGTAGTTGGCGGATAGATTTCAGAGGGGGGAGGGGGAGTAATTTATACTATTAAAAGTAAAGCTAGGATGTTGATGACCTAAAACAGTATCAACAATTATCAAAAAATGCTTAAAAACTTAAAAAATATATCTAAAAGTGTATTATAATTATTTATTAAAAATGTTGAATTGTTTCTCTCATTCCTTGTCTGACATAAAATACATAAAATAATTTCTTCATAAAAACATTATTTTGATATTTTTCACACTCTCTGCCTGTACTAATAATCATTAAAATGTAAAAATTATCTTTGAAATATAATATTTAAGAAAAATTACCTACAATTTATCTAAATTACAAAAAAAAAAATATTAACGTTAAATAACAAAAATAAATAATTTTATAGCTAAAAATGCAATATTAAATGTATATACTCTTATATGAAGCGCGAAATAAGTTTTTTAGAAAATGCAATGATATTTTTTAGGTAATATAGCATTGTATCGGATTAAAGGGGAGGGGGAAATGCAAAAGTTATAAAAATCTTATAGTTCTAGTAATACCGATTACGCCACTGGTTTAGTAATAAATTCGTGCACATTGTTATTTAATCAGTCCGCTAAGTTTTTTTTATCGTAATTATCAATTTTGAGATGATTTTTCGAAAATTTTATTTGCAAATTGACGCGATTGTTTTAATATTTGCAGCAAATATATTAAAAACTGGTACGTAAAATATTTTGATCTTCTTTTTATGTTCAAAATATTTTACGTAAATGAACAAAAATGACATTATTAAATATAGTATCTTCTTTTTATGTTACTATATTTAATAATGTCATTTTTGTTTTATCGGTATAACCGTAGATAATTATCTATATAAAATAGTTATTTTCCCCTTCTAAAACGCAATGTATCATTTTCAATAAAAAGAAAAAAGACCCTATACTATCAGCAATTCTGTTTATGAACACACAATTTACGTTCTCCAATAATATACGCATCCTAGGCCTCCATTTCGACAATAAGCTAAGTTGCCGTTTCTACTTAAAAATAACTCAAAACTGAATGTTTAGCAAGAAAATACTTCATCAAAATATTTGGAAACACCACTTGGGGATCGGAGTCCAAAAGCCTCATCATAATATATAAATTGCTCATCCTTTCGTTAATCGACTACGGATCCACAATTTATAATTCAGAAAAAAACAATTTACTTAGCATGATTAATCCCATTCATAATCAAGGTATACGTTTGGCAACTGGAGCTTTTAGGACAACTCCGGTTGAGAGTATACTATGCAATGCTGGTGAACCTCCTTTGGAATTAATACGTCAAAATTGTATTCTCAAATACATATCTAAAGTTAAAAATCTACCTGATCATATCTCCTATAATATACTGCATAATTCTCTGTCAGAAAACCAACTCATAAACCGACGCACAATTTTCGAAAATTTTAAAAGTATCAGCGATAATCTTGACCGCCAAACACATATATTAAGCAAAATTGGACCGACTTCTCCTCCTTGGCTGTGGTCACCTACCATCGATACTCAACTTACTAGTCTCTTACTCTAGGCTCTCTAGATATACTCCCTTCTCCGCGCTATATATTATCGTCTATCGTGTTGGACGACTATTTCCTTTGGCTTTATACCGTTCGATTATTTATTTATCAGATTTTTAATATTACATTTTTTTTTTTTTTTTTTTTTAACATTTATTATAGAACACGCAATCTGTAATTTAGTTTACAAAAAGCGTATACGAGGTAAGGTATAACAATGACTCAAGTGTCGTGGTTTAAGGAGCCACCCATCGGAGGGCACTTAAGAGCGGGATGATTTTTTTTTCATAAGTTAAAAAGGGAAAAAAAGTTTTAAGATAAATAAGATAAAATTATAGGATGAGAATTGAATTAATTAATTTAAATTTACGTTTAACAATAATATGTAAATCAATCGGCCGAGATCACGAATTATTATTTGAATTATCGGCGGCGGCGTTCGAGTGCACTAGAAAATTATATAGATAAATCGTTTCGACATTCGTAATAATAATAATAATACGTATATAATATACTTAGCTTCCTCTCAAACACACACACACACACACACATATTTCTTGTTCTTTCCACACGACGACGACGGCGATGTCTTTATATATTGCGGCCGACGCGACGCGGGCGCTTCTGAAGGAGCTTGTTTCGACTTTTCCCACGACGCGCATTAGATACTTATATATATATATATATATATATATATATATATATATATACGTATTATATTATATATTATGATATATTTATATCTATATAAAACTGTGGTGAAGGAACCATGTAAACTGTATACTAACTCATTATTATTATACGATGTTGCAGTACTGCGCATAAATAAAAAAATATTCTATACCACCGCCGCCGCCGCCGCCGTATTATTATTATTCGCGTATTGTCGTAGCAATCGTCTTGTCATTAATTGTAAAGAAGGGTGCTACGTAATCGTATAAATATATATATATATATATTATAAAATAAACCAACGGTGGAAATAATCGCCGAGAAACGATGTAGTAGTATACCTATAACTCTACGTAGGTAATTATACCAGAACTACCAGAAAAATAAGTAAACGAAAACAATTATTATACAAGATTATAATAGTGTACCGGTTTAGTTGAAAATTGAGTACACCGTACAAAAAAAGAAAAAAAAAACCTATATGTATTTAGAATTAGTGCTGTATCAAATAATTTTAAAAACCATGTGGAAAAAGAACAAAACAATGTTGGTGACTTGGCGGCCAGAAATGTACAGCGGGGGAGAGGACGTAGTAAATTATAAACCGTGAAAATATTTTACAGTTTTATTTTACGCCTAATGCGACAACGGGAATTTAAAAGCCGAATCCAAAAGCCATAATATTGTATTGAATAAATCCCGCTTTTCCTTGCAAGTTGGCTGAATATATATATATATTTCAGGATTATATTATTAAATAAATATTCATAGTCGTAGTGTTTTAGAGCCCGTGTGAAGGTGTGTGAAGATGGGGACACTTAAACTGACAACAAACGAGACGATACGTCGATTATAATTATTTTTTGTTGATTTCTGAGGGGGATACATCGACTTCGAGAGAAAAACAATACGAATAATACTAATACTAATCACTCTTCACTTAACCGAACTCTGTTCAGAATCTTTTTTTTTTATTTAAATGATTTATCGTTGCTTTCAGTACTCTATAAACTAAGTGACTTTACCCTCCAAACGTCTCGTCTACAACAGCGCTGAGCCTATCCGGTTATTAAAAAATAAATTTTCAAAAAACACGATGATAATAACAACACAGTATAGGTTTTTGGATCGGTTTACGTCTTAAATCCGTATTCACATGGCGGTGAAGGGAATAACATAAAATCCGACTGCGGCGGGGTTCACACGACAATAATATAATATATAAATATAGTCGAGAGCCTTTCAAATTTGTATTTTCCTATAAACCGCAGTATTATATATTATATTATATTATTAATATAGCGTAGATAAAAAAAAAAAAAAAAAACAGCATTGTACGACTTTTACTCGAGAAAATATCGATGGCCCCGCTAATATGTGTATATATACTAGTCGTTGTTCAGCAGTGAGGCCGAACTACTTTCCAACGAGTGCAGCGCGTCTAGATGGAACGATTTTTGCAATTTTTTTTTTATATATATATACATTTTTTTTTTTTTTTTTTTATCGACGCCTCTCTGCAACGACCGGAATTTATTCGCTCGCGTTTCGCAATTATTTTGAAAAATAGGCATATAGTTTATATATATATATATATATATATATATATATATATATATATATATATACGTATGTACAGAATGAGATGCTTAGAAAGGGTAAAAACTCGTCAAACGATCGATATATATATATATTTTTTTTTACTATCGTGTGATCGTAATAGAGACGAGTAATCGTATATTATACGTGATAGGTATTTATTATATATTTATATAGTATTATTATTAAAATTATATATTATATATTACGGGACCGCCCGACGCGATAATAATAAACGTTACGGGACGACGTCGTAATATAAAAAAATTCGCGTTAAATAAAAACCAAGTGTTTGTCTATACGATGATTCGATGAGTAATAAAAAAATAAAAAAATAATAATAACTCGATTCGTCGCTATGAGGTATAATAATATATATACAAGCATATACCTGAATAATTTGCATCGTGATTGTCCTATTAAAAATAAAAGAAATAATATATATAATTATAATTATAATAATAATATACGGTACACGAATTTGTTTCGTATATACGACACAATTATGTGTAAATGTGTAAAAAAAAATCACCTAAATTAATTTTTATTTTTTATATATATATATTTGTTATAGAGCAGCGGTCTACAACTTTTTTGACTCGCGACCCACTTTTATTTTACTATAAATTTTTCGCTTTATTAGCCATGAAATTAAAAAAAAAAAAAAAAAACTAAAATTGCTTAACGCCCTAATATGCTATTGTACTGCTATAACTGAATACATTAAAATTTTTGTAAGTAGTATTCTTGGTAATGATACGAAAACAAAATAAAAAAAAAACTAATGCGTTATTTGACTTTGAATGTTTTTGCATAATAACTCGTATCTTGGCTCGATTTTACACCAGAGCAATTCGCAAATCGTGTTCGGCCTGATAAAGTTTATTTCTACATTTTCTACGTTTTAATCGTACATTTTTATATCCCGTGTCACATTGTACATCGTTATCCCGAGTAAAATTGTTGTGCCTACAATCTTAATTTTTATTTATTTTTTTTTCGAATTTTAATAAAAGAATATCACAGCCAATTTTAAAGTCACCGGTCCAAGACCGCCATAATGTAGAGGAATATTATTTTCGATCCGTGACACGCGTATATTTTAAAATTCGACCGTTGAAATATAACGAATACATATATATATTGTATTTAAATTTCGTTTAATGCAAGTATATAGTTTATAGTAAGACTGACTGTTGGGAGGTAACTTTAGGCCAGATGCGTGGTAATTCGCGACGTATAATACAGGGTGCGGCAGAGCCGACTGACGAGTTTTGATGGGCTATAAATAACGAACAGTAAAACTTAGAGAAAAGGTTTTTTTTTTTTTAAATAAGTATTCAATCCCATTTTTAAAAATTATTTTTTGAAAATTATATCTCCAAGATGGCGGCCGTCAGCATTGATACACTGTTGTAGACGATCTCTGAAGCTCACATATGATTATCGGCACATTTCGACTGGTATGGCCTCGACTTCCACGGTGATTTTCTGTTTAATTTCTTCTATGGTATGTGGGCGATGTCTGAAAACCTTATCCTTAAGGTAGCCCCAGAGGAAAAAATCATACATGCTTAAATCTGGGGACCGTGCTGGCCAGCAAGAAGAAGAATTTAATGAACGGTCTGAGATTCCTAAAGCTACAGCGTGCTTCCGGGCTGAGCGTCTTGGTGACTGCTCAATTGACTCTCTAACCAACTGCACATTTTCGGGGGTTCTTACCGTTCTGGGTGTTCCGTGTCCAAGTCTACTCAGGGTACTTCCAGTTTCTTCCAAATGCCGTATCCACAATTTGATAGTGTTAGCAGAAAGAACAGATTCAGCACGTGGAATGCCGAAATGTATACGAAAAGCCCTTTGTTGTAGCGATCACAGAATGATTATTTTCGTAATACGCGCGCACGACGAAACCACGACGTACACCTGTCCAGACCATGATTACGAATAAAAACGGCATTATCGTACAATTCAAAATATACCACTTAAAAAGGCCTGCTCTTATTTTATCACAGACTGATGACCTCATGAAACTCGTCAGTCGGTTCTGCCGCACTCTGTATTATAATATTATTGTTATTTTTTTTGTTTAAAAGGCGATCGCGATTCGCGATTTCAGACAGTTATTTAATAAAATATATATATATTTTTTTTATTATTATCTATTATCGAGCCCGCAAAACATTAACAAAGATATAATATTAATAGCGTGTAACTATAACATTGTAGATTTCGTATAAACGTGTTGGAAATATATTGAACGCCATCGGTCCGCGATCCCGCACGTAAATAAACCGTACAATTGCCATGACTTTATTTATCATTATTAATAGCGTTTGCATATTTCTTACGAGACGCATTAGAAATAGCAGAAATAACATTCGTTGTATAACTAGGAGGACTAAAATTTAAAATTTTATATGGCATATTTTGTGACCTTTTTTTAAAAATTTGTGTGCTATCCCTGGACTTTTTGTGATATTTTTGTATATTTACACGTTTTTCAATCAAAATCATATTTTATCTAATATAGTAATAATACTAATAGTACTTAATATTTATTAATAAAATAATAAACAATGCAATTTTCTAGACGTGTTTTTTTGGCTATTGTCAATCGATTTTTGATGGGATTTTTCTGTCAGTTACGACTGCGATTATCGACTGTAGCCGACTCGTTTAGTTGTTTTTTTTTCACATTTTGTTATTTGTATTTCATATTTTCAGTGCATAGCGCGCATATTCATGCAATTTTTAAGTGCTATACAATCCCAACCTTGATTATATTAGTAATAATAAAAATAATCCGTTTTTCACGACCGTATAATATCCCTATAAGCGTTTCCGCGCCGCGACGTTTTCCGAACCGGTTAGGCGCCTGGGGCGATCGGTCACGGCGGACGGTTCGTTGAACCGCAAAGCACAACAATGATCGGACAGAGTCGGTCGTCGTATGTCTAGTAAAAATATTAATGTTATTAGAGCCGACGATAATATTGTTTTTATTATTATTATTATTGTTAATGTGGCCGTCTTCTCTATTTCATATTCAGTGGCGGCACGATCGACGTTTAAGTGTCCCCCGGACGAAAAAAAAGAAAAGGCGGGCGGGCGGGCACTGTCGTCGTACTACCGCACTATGACCGACGGGCATGATTTTTGGACGGACGGAATCAAATTTTATTTTACTTTGATTCCGTTAAAACGCATCGAATCGAAATAAGGCAGTGTTGATTTTCTGTGTTCAACTATAAAATAAGCGTACAACACACGCAATAGAGCAACTTATCAATATACGGCAATATTATTTTATTTTTTAACCGTGAAAACGAAAAAATTCAATACCGACGTAAATCACGGGATAACGATATATGGTGGCAGGGACGGATTCACATGCATTTTCGACCCGGGAAAATCATTAAGATCGGCTCTCAATGTATGGATATATATATTTTACTAGCAGTCTTAGAGGAGGCTGGATAAAAAGATCAATATTAATATTCTGTGAACATTTCAAGCCTCTACTATTATTTTTAACCGAATTACAGAGTGTCCGTGATTTAGCGCCGAATTTTAAGTTGTCAAGGTTTTATTATTTTCGTTATCTATTATTATTCCGATTACTTGTGTAATAGCATTTTTTTGTGAAGTTTTTGTTGATTTTGATTATTTCCATTATGGAATAGATGGCCACTGAGGAACGTGTTTTGGTAATTAAAACATTTTACAAAAAAAAAATGTCCCGCAGCAACTGTTAGTGAATTGCGTGCGAAATTAAAACGTAATGTTGCTTCAAACGAATCATCAGTTCGAAGCGTGGTCAAAAAATTCAAAATATAAGGTTCTGTGTTGAATTTAAAAAAAAAAAAATGGGTGGCTGCGTTCTGTCCGGACTGACGAAAACATCGCTATCGTGCATGTCGTAAGTTCCAGCAATCAATTCGTCGTCGGTCTCAACAGTTGAATTTGCCAAGAACTGCATTGCATGATAATCTTACGAAAGGTCTTAAAATGCATGCTTACAAAATTCAACTTAAGAGCATAAAAGCTGAAACCGGCTGACCATGGGTAGAGATTGAAATTTGCTCGATGGATCTTGGACCGACAAGCGGAAGACGCGAACTTTACTAAGAACATTCTTTTCTCAGACGAAGTGCACTTTCATTTCTATGGTTATGTGAATAACCAAAACCGCAGAATTTGGGATATCGAGAATCCTCGAATGTCAATGGAACATCAGATGTATCTACTACGCATAACTGTGTGGTGTGCATTTTGGAATGGAGGAGTTATCGGGCCGTTTTTCTTTGAAGATGACGAGGGAGCTGCAGTCACTGTGAACGGCGATCGCTACAGAAGTATTTTTACTATATATTTTTGGCCTATTTTTAAAGGTATGGATATTCAAAATTGTCCGTTTTAAAAAGTATGGGGCAACTTGTTTCATCTCCCGTGAAACACTAACTGGATTGCACGAACAATTTCCTAAGCTCGTAATCTCATTGCGTGGCAACCAAGAATGGCCCGCTAGATCATGCAATCTTACGCCGTGCGATTTCTTTTTTATAAATCGAAAGTATACCTAAACAAACCCCAAACGATACCGGAATTGAAGGGAGAGATCGAAAGAGTCATTGATGATATGCTACCGGACGTATGTGAACGAGTCATCCAAAACTTCAATGACCGTATACTTCAATGCCACGCCTTCTTAGGTGGACATATGCCAGATGTCATTTCTCATACTTAGATCAAACTTAAATATAACAAAAATATAGAAACGAAAATAAAGGAACCGTTATTGCCGATTTCCTACTTGTTTCCCCAGATATTAAGAAAACTATAAAGAAAAACCAAAAATGACTCCAATAAAAACCTCCCATTCCCAATAAACAACTAGATCCAAATTCTTTCAGAACAAATGATACACTTGAAAATTGAACCAAGATTTCTGGTAGAAAATTTGTTCATACGGGGAAAAAAGGAAGCATACATCTTACAGTAAAACTATACGAACACCGAATCACCGGGAAGTGTCGCGGTGTCCTGCCTGGCCAATCCTAATCTGGGTGGCTATACCATTTTGTAGATAAAAATCACCTGTAAACTTAACTCAAAAAAACCCAAATTTCGATTTGTGGCAAATTGTCCCGAAAGTACGACACATATTAATTAGATATTTATATAGGGATACCGTATATACAAATTAATACGGGATCATATCCGTGTATATATATGATCATCTAGTTCGAGAACCCGGATTTTTGGATTCCGAAATTCGAAATCCGACATTTATTGTAAATCCGGATTTTTATCTGAATCCAAATTTCGGTTTTTTAATTGTGATTTTATATTCTTTAATTTCTCATAAAGCTATTATTATTATTATCTTATTGCTTATAGCATTAAATGTGTAAAACATTAAATACGTTTTTTACAATTCAAAAAAATATCACGAATATAAATTGATTTTTTTTAAAAAAAACAAGTCCCAACAAAAAAAATAAAAAAATAAAAAAACCATACATATTACACGTAATTTACATAATACCGGACAAATGTTAAAAATTGTTTATGGTAGCGTGTCTTGAAATCAATAAAATTATTTAACTCTTTTTATAATGTAAACAATTTGATTTTAAGATTTAAAAAAAAAAAAAACCAGAAATCTGCGCGGTCGAACCCAAATATTGGATTTTAAAACTAGAAATTCCGGATTTATATGATTTTTGGATAATGCGGATTCGGGTGGGATCCCTAATGGGTACTGCTCAATATTACACGCCCGTCTGTAAGTATAATATAATAACAATATAATTTGTTGTGGGTACGGTACCTATATAAATAAATATCGGGCCACAAACGGCCCGATGTGTTTTTCATTGTTGCTGCCGTCGTCGGTATAGGTTCACACAAATTGTGAAAGTATATATTATAAACCTCTATGCCTGTATTTAATACATATCTATACGGATTACGATACATAATAAAATAATAAACGAAATGTAATACGCGTGCTCCACGTGTTTTTTCAGACAGCCGTAAAAAAAAAAAAAAAAACCCAACAATGTCATTATTATTATTATTATAATGTACCCGCGCGTGGTATTGTTATTATTGCGGTAGAAATAATACAGGAAAAACGAAAAAAAAGTTCTATTTTTTTAAATTTTTTTTTATACGGCGACGTCGCAATATATTATAATATGCAGCCCTCGCCTTCTCCCCCCCCAGGAGGCGGTCGTCCTATATGTAATGCAAATATTGTTTTAAGATATTATTTCTTTGGGCGTTTCGTATTTTTTTTAATAATAATGTACCATTACGTACGTAATTTAGTAAAACGGGTATATTATTGTGTGTGCGTGTGTTAAATTTCTATGTTATCATAATGTGTGATAAGAAGATTTATGTTATTAAAAGCTGAATGGTAAATTTTACAAAACACCCTTTGTGACAAGACCAATGGCTCGCTCAGAGTTTTCATATATGGGGTGGAAATCCGAATTTTACTAGTTATAGTTATAATATTGTTAAACGTATACAGAAATTCACCTAAACAAAAAAAAAAAACACGGTTGATGTAAAAGAAATAAATATTCGATTATTTTCAGTTGCGGTCCAACTACAAAAACACATATATATCGGGTTAGTGTAAAAAAAAAAAAAAATTGAACTCGGCGACCATAATATACCCGTGTTATAGAAACAACCGTTGTAAGCCAAATGTAAAACATTATAAATAATGCTACATCATAAATGTGTGGCGTGAATAGGCCGTAAAAAAAAAAAAAAAAAAACCATTAAAGAAAAAAAGTTATGTAAATCGTTCTACTACCGCCTAGACAATATAAATATATTATATTAATACGTTATAAACTGTTACAACAATAACTTATGGAATATAATATTAATACGTCAATAAATTTAAACTGGAACACGTACGTTTTATAACGACTATAATAGGCGTTAATAGCGCCGATTTGAAAATCACTAGTCAAAACCGTACATTACATTTTTATAATATTTATTATACGGCGTGTAAGTATCGTAATATGCGAAATTTCACTCTTAAAACACCGAATTGTCGCTTTAAGGACAATTGTCCTTTAAAGGAACAATTTCAACACCACTGAGTTTTTATTTAAGGCAAGACCGTAGTAGACTTCCTGTTCTACTTTTATTCCGCGGAATAAAACCATGTGTAAGTACGTTAAAAATACGCGGAAACCCCAAAGGAATCCCCTCCCACCCCTCGTATGTTGTGACGCGCGTATAAATATATATGTAACTTTTTTTTTTTTTATTAGTATTAAATCGAAATATGAATTTTTTTTTTTTTCCGTCCCGATAAAAAGTTATACTGATAACTGTTATTATTATTAATGATATTTGAATGTTTTAACTGTTATCGGTATTACAACCGGCGATACGATTTTCCCGTCTATTATTTTTACGCAACAATAAAATATGTAAGTTTTAGATTTTGAACAAAGCTCTTCCACTGTTATATGATGTGCGTTTTTTTTTCGCCCGTCTGTGCGCAGCTTTTTTACCAGAAATCGGTTTCCGATCAATGAGTGACAGGAGAGATTTTCTATGGCAATTTTAGATCTAGTCGGTACGTCGTTGTAGATGTGTTATTTTTTGATTTTCCATGTGATTTCTTAAATAATAGAGAAAACCCGCGGATATTTATGCAATAACGATTTTCTGTTATTTTCGATTTGATTGTTCCGTTGTTATTCACGGTTAAAACTAGTTATAGACATTTGAAATGTACACCCAGTTCTTATATTTAAGCAAAATTTACAAAAAATTCCAGAGTTTTTTGATTAATATACAACTATATTTTTAATTTTCAAGTTATGGTTTGGTTTTGAGCGGGTTACACTTTTTGGCTTTACAATAATGCTCAATAATTTGACACAGCATTCATTTGACCATACGGAAATATTATAAATCCGGTAGAATAAATAACCCGTTTTTATTTTACAAGCGTTTTAAGAGCAAATTCGCACGGAAATAGTAAACGGCACAGTATTTCAAAACACGTTTAAGTCGCTCAAAATCGTTTTTCGTTAGCGACGATTTATCGTCACATACGGATAATTAATTAATTAATTCTCTCTATATCGTACACATTGTCGTGAGCGGCCTCTGCTTATACTAGTAGATCACTGTACACTACACGTGTATACGTACAAAACGACGTCCGCAACGGTTTGGTCGCCTTTTTAATTCGATTAGGTTAGAAAATCGTTAGGTATTCCGACGCACTCGGTGTACCCCGCGAATTGGCTCGATTTGTCGGCGGTGGCGGCCGTCATGCCGCATTAAAATATAAATTCGCACAGGTGTGTGATTAGCACGCGTATAATGACCGTCATAAACGAATACACCCACAAGAGTATAAAAAAAAACTCTTATCCGCAACAGCAATCGTAAACACGTCCGTTCCGCGTGCTCGTACGCGTCGTATTTATGAATATCTAATAGTATATATATATATATATATATATGTATAATAGTAATAATATTATTACTGTACGTGTGTAGGTACGCGATATTTTATCGCACGAGCGGGTATCTTTTATATTATAAAAACCGATCGAGCCAGACGGGCCGATTGCACGGGATCGTATCGTCTACCGTTTTACTCTCTGTTATACGGACAGCGTTGAATAATATTGCGGTGTCTGAGAAACGAGACTACTATGACGAAAACGTCTCGGCAATCGATAGACCATCGTAGGAGTGTACGCAAGATTATACAGCATTCGCGAATTATCGAAGACCATCAAGCGTCTTCTAAAATATATATGGTTAGATTAGGTTATAACCCGTCCCGAAATGTCGTTGGATAGTACGATGTTTATTTAATTTAACCAATAAATCCTCTTATATGCTACTAGGAGTGAACATTTCGAATGTAAACTATATGTAATTCGTAATTTTTAGAAAAAAAAATAAAAAAATAAAATAAATAAATATGCGTACAAAAAGAACAAAATGTAATGTACTGGAGTATTTAAGTCCGGGCAAGAAACGAGTAAGCCTTCGATGATGATTTAAAAATAAATCATCATCGTGTAATAGAACAAAGGCGAAGGCGATGCGCGACAATTTACTACGTTTTCATTCATATACGTGTTTTTGGAAGTAAAAAAATTATTGTACGAATACCGCGGTAGGATAAATTGAATATTTGAAACGCGATTGCCGAAGAATCACCTACACGATACCCATTTGTTTACGAGCCGTGTTCGAGAAATATTTTTCTCCGATAGTATCTCGTTCGACGATTTAAAACGTAGTACATAATATAATACTATGTTAAGTGATTTAAAAAAACCCGCTCTTTAACAGTAGATTTCGATAGAAATTAAATTCGACAGCGTTTAGGATCCATAACGAGTTTCAGATATAACCCGTCCGATGAACGCGTGCGCGGTCTTATCGGTCCGGCGGAACATAATTGATTTTTTTTTTTTTTTTTTTTTTAATATTAGAAATTCCATTAAATTTTTGCGAAACAAAAAACCAGTCATTAACTTTTAACAATATGTTTGTGCTTAAAATTGTCACCGAATTGCCGATAAAAGCGTACAAATTGTATGCTGCCTGGCGATTAAAGGAAACTGATTCGAGTACGCCTATACTTTATATAATTTATACTAACCTGTTTTTTTTTTTTATAATTTCCATAGAGCGAGCGGTTCGAATCATTTGAATATTATTATATTATCATTTTCGTTTAATCGCTCGCGGTTTTGACGTTATATATATATATATCTTTAACATTATAACGATTTCGACGCATTTGTAAAGTATTCTCGGGCGCGCGGGGGTATTTATGCGTGCCGTTACCAATTATTATTAAAACATTAACCACAATAAATCGCGTGCATAACACGCGACCGGATTCGTATATTTAAAAAATGTACGTCAAAATGCGGCACTTTGTGTTGCTGTTGGGTAATCGGTCGATTAGCACACACACGCGCCATTCATTGTATCGAGAGTCGATCGCTATTTCCGTAAACATTTGTTGGTCGGGCAATTCTGATTTCTAAAAAAAAAAAAAAAAAACACAAAACGTTTTATCAAAAATTGATCCAACGAGCACGATATTATACACGAATTCCCAATCAGTGACGTATTTAGAGGGGTGGGTAGGAGGTATTTAAATATAATAATAACGGATGAGTTTCGGTAACGTATTTTGTATACTCAATAAGTACAATTGTAAATTAAGACAATTCGTAGGGGCTGAGGGCATCGGAACCATTCAACGTCTGGATAAATACATATCCCTCGCACCCAAGACAAAAACCTAAATACGCCACTGATTTTCAATCTAAATCGCCAACACTAGTGTTGGCTGTTACTATATAAAAAAAAAAAAATAAAATAATTCTATACACCGTCACCGTCATGGCCAATTTCAGTTTTTCCAAATGTTCAGGAAAAACAAAAAAAACCATATTGATGTCGCTGATAAACTCACCTAACGATGTAACCCCGAAACTCCTAACACGGTCACGGGCGTCTTGAAAAGACGAATCTTTTAATATCATAAACGTATTTCGCATTTTTTGAGATTAGTCACAAATGGATCGTGGTGTAAAACTGAATAATGAAATTGTATTTTAATGTTAATATTAATGTGTATACTGTATATACATTTTTATTTTTGTTCTACACCGATGAATATTTCGTGACATATTTTTTTTATTAAAGACAGTTGATTATATATAAATATATCACCCCCTCTACTTTTCAATCATGCGAAACTTTTTGAACAAAATATTTAAATATATATATATTTACGTACTTGGCCGGTTTTTTTGACGTCGTCTCGGTATTGGTGCATCTAAAAAATATATATATATATAAATGTATATTGATACCGAATTCAGCAAAAATAAAATCGCGTAGTGCTTATTCGATATGGAAAATATAGATCGCCGTTCGATTATTAAAAAAATATATATATAAAACAAACGATGAAAATCGTAAAAAAGTATTGTAACATTATTTATTATGTTATAGATTATGAAAAAACCGTGACGGCGATAATGCGACGACGCGCGCGCGCGTTTCGAAACTTACATTATTCCGTTGTATTAAAATGCGTAATAATAATAAGTTTTTTTTTTTTTTTTAATAATAATAACGCGTGTAATTAAAAAAAAAAAAAAAAAACCGCTCGTATACATTTTTACTCGTCGCGTACGGGAGGCTGTCAGATTTTTGTGTGAAATAGAATACTAATATTATAGGTACAGTTTATACAAAACGTACTGCCGGCGGCGGCCTATAGAATAATAATTAATTAACGTTATTCGTGTCGTAACGGTCTCACAATTGCGGCGGCGGCGGCGATGGCTACAAAGACCAGTAAATAATAATAATGGAAAATATATATTATATTTATATTTATATAATACGTTTTTCGCCACGCCATCGCAACAGTAAATTAGGTGTATATAAAATAAATATTAAAAAAAAAAAAAAAACCGGACACACTTCGCACCGTGGGCAGCCAGCAGGTCACTGTTTTGTACGTTAGAAGTGTAAGTTTAAATTAAAATTAAATATATAAGTACCGAACGCAACGATAGATCATTACAAACAAAAAACGTTCCTGAGCGAAACTCTGTATTATATTAGAGTTATTAGACGTGCTTTCCCACCCTAGGTAACCCAGAAATCGACAAATAAAATACCGCGATGTAACGTCATTTATTGTCGGGTTTTTGTAATTTTTTTCTAGAAAAATTGTCGAGATTCTTGAATTGTTCAAATAAAGTACCACCGGGCTATCAACTTTTAACGTTCGATGTGAACTTAATAGCTTCTTCGCCACATTAAAAAATATATTATTAAAACAATTAGCTAACAAATGAGATTAACGAAATAGATTACAGTATATTCTAATATAGTTACCATCTTCTAAGTACATAACCCTTTCTTTTTTTTTTTTAAATCGGCAATACACCCGACTCTTGGAAACGCCGTAAAGCACTATTTCGGAAGGCAAGTACATACCCTTGCTGACCAGTGGGAAGAATGAAAAAAATTGGATTTTAATAATACTTGCTAAAAAATTGACAAAAAAAACAAAAACATTTTTTTTTTTTATTATAATTTAAACCTATGGTTTAAACCTGGGGTAGTATTTAATTTAAATATTCCTATAATTATATTAATCTAAGGCTTAGGTTAAATTTTTTTTGCTTAGATTCTAAGCAAATATTAGGAAAAAACTATTTGCCCCTATTATATACGATACAGGCCCGTTTATTAAATTATATGGTACGAATCCTCCTGCGATCGTATTGGAAACACATTTTGGCAATGACAAATTTTAACTTAACAGTTATGTTGTGAAAAAAAAAAAAAGTTGCCTAGTCGTTATAATATATTTTAATTTGGCTAAGAAATTAAAGGTTTTTTGACCACTTTCTTTCGGTTTTTGGCTTGAAAGTCGGTCGGGATAATTCCCGGTTAGGAGCCGCTCGTTCGCCCGGTGGTCCTGATAAAAAATTAGATAATCGAATTCAGCGTGCACGACATTCGCTCTCCCTATCCCATTCCACTGTAAGCAATTCCTCTACGGTCGGGTGAGTTAGCAATTTTTCCATAATTTCTTTCTATACGAAACAATTATTTAAACTTACCGTAGTGACTTTGTTCGTCATTATAGGTTTTCTAATAAACATATACACACTACTCCAGTTCTTGTATACAAGAAACGGTGGACAAAGTATAAACTTTTACATAATTACGTGTACAACAAACTTGTACATTTTATCTCACATAAAATCATTTACAATTAAATCGTATGGGTATCATGTAAAGCATATAAATACAGAACTTGTCCGGTTATCTCGAAACAAATTATACTTGTTTGATTTTCCTGTATACAACCGTCATCAGTGATACAGGATTGTGTGTGGGTGGTTAGAAGAAATATTTTTTCTACGAGTAAAATTACAAAACTCTGGCTTCCTCTGTATATGTTTAATTTTTATCAGTCATACGAATCATAGTAGGAATCTATTGTTAAAATGTCGAGTTCCTCCTTTTATACTATTACAGATGGTCTACATACATCAACACCTATATAGTTAGAAGGAGGCGTCCTATAGGCGCGATTACAGTTAAATTGTATGGTTCGGCTAAACCGAAAGTTACAAAAAAAAAAAATAAGTAAATAAAAATAAATAGTTTAGGATTTGTAACCTTTTAAACGATTTCTGATCATTTTATATTTATAATAAAATATAATATCACTAGACGGTCCAATAGTAATTATTGTTTACAGCGGTCACACACTGGAAGCGTACTCATGGTTTGCTTCAAGTGTTCGCGAGTTCCACGTCCGTGTGTGCCTCCCCGTATTACTCCTATGCCCGGATCGTATTTATCTGGATTCCGGATTTGCACTTTCGAGATGTGTACGCGTTCCGGGTTTTTATTGGCACCCCACCTCGAATAGCAAATCGTTTATTATGCGCTAGATGCAAAAAAAAAAAAAAAAAAAAAAAAAAAAAAACAACTCTGCGTAAACGGACGGTTGCATAACAGCAATCAACGGCCACCGACAGGGTTGGTTGATTTTCAACCGTAACCGCGCGCACACGCGACGTGGCCACACCCGTCGTCGTTGCCGGGCATTATAATAAAAAAAAAAAAAAATAAAAAAATAATAATATTAAGTAGGTATAGCGGCGGCTACCTACTCGGTGGAACGTGTGCGCGCTTGCTTGGAGCAACTCCACGAAATATCAAACGACCACCGCCGCCGACTCGCTTTCACCGCGGCCGCCGTCATTTCCGTCGTGTCGTCCCTCCTATCGCCCAAGGCATTCCCCAGCCTCACTCCCTCACACCCCAAAAAAACAGATTTTTCCTCGGGACACTCGCGATTTTAGCGCGTGCCGCCCACACCCGTCGTATATTATAATTAGAATTAGGATTTTTAAGCTTAATAAAACATTAAAAAAAAAACAAAAAAATCCTAAATCCTAGTTTGGTGGTAGACCACTTTTCTACCAAACGTCTTGCTCGATTTTTAAGTGCAGCACCTTTACTGAAATCGTCATTTTCTATCTAGTCGGTGCGTTCGGGAGGTCATTTTTTAATTTTCGTTGTAGTTTTCTTAATAATTGGGGAGAAAGCGTAAGAAAAACGGAAAATGTACGGCAATAATGGTATTGTTTTTGATATTTTCATTTCGTTGTAACTCGGTTACACATTATCATAAAGACTTGACATTTTCAAATCGTATTAGCAAATTGTCTAACTATATAAAATGGATCTTAAGGTTTCGAGTTTTTTTAGTTTTTGTTTGATTTGATTTACGTACGATTGGTTGGGCCGTTCAGAAATGCTTGAGACCTTTTACACGAGGTTTGTGCATAAGTTGTGCTTAATGGTAGAAAAGAAAAAGTAAATTGAGCATATTTTAATAATTCTGTTTTATCTTCTCATCTTCCCACCGTCTACAGTGGCCCACCCACGGTGCAAACGAAGTGTCTTGATCTTTTTTTTTTCAATTATTACTATTAGGTTCGCGTCGTGTGAACCCGGCCTTATAATAATAATAATAATAATAATATAGTATATCGATATAACGAGACCAGTAGCGGTCCACATCGTATCTGCGCAGCTACCGTATTATAAGAAGTGAAAAAAAAAAAACCGTCTACATCAATACGGCGACGTGTGTGGCTGGCGCGCCGGAATTCGATACCTAATACCGTAAAAAATATTACGGCGCCGCGTGTATTATACAATATTATTATTATTATTTTTTTTTTTTTCATATATTGCGAAAAAAGTCAAAGATGGTCTCGTATATTATACGAGACGAGACGAACGATTTCTCGAATACACGTAAAACAATATTTTCTAATTTATTGTGATCGTGGTCTGCTGCAGCATCTGATCATATTATCGTCAATATTAAAAGAACGTCATATTCCTTCTCTGCGGTCTATCTAACGATTATGACAATATAGCAAAAATGTGTTTTCGTCCTTGCAATTTCTACTCTGGTCTCGGGGATCTCTAGCTCTAATAGACTTAAAACAAATATTATTTTCACAAAATTACGACGACAACGTTTACTGTTTCCTCGAAAGGATTTTTTTGATATTTATATTTCCCAGATAATCTCTTAATACTTTAAATTTTAAAATCTTTTTATTTTAATAATAATATCTTTATATAATATTGTAGAAATGAAATATCAAGAAATCCCTCTGTGAAAATATAGCAAATGACCGTGACGTACTCTTAATATTACGACTATTTACATACTAGCTGTAAAAAAAATAAAGTAAAAACGTGTTTTCCCATTTTCACCCCCTCCTCTTTGAAAACCAAATAATCGATCAATAAACTGGTTTTTGTTTTCATCCGCATTGCCAAGGTAACCTATAAATAATAATGATAAAAAAATATTTGAATTTTCGTATCGAAAATATCGGAAACCCTGTGTGAACCACCCAAACTGATTTTTATCACAATAAAACCCTATGTTGCCAATATGCCACTCGGGAATAGTGTTGGTTTCTGTCGATGATAGAATTTTTAATATTGGATCATCTGTTCTGGAGATTACATCCTACAAATTTACATACGACTCTTACATACCTCTTGTTTATAATCACGGTTAAATATACAAGCATGTCTCAGGGAGATAAAAACATGACCGCTGCTGGCGAATATTATAGAACAAAACAAAATATCATGGAATAAACAGTATTATTGTCAATTTTCTTTTTTTTTTGCATTGTTATTATACAACAACTTGATAGCGGTTTGATATCAGATGCATTACGGCTGACATTGTCGAAAAATGCGCAGTGATAGTATAATTGGTCATCACATTGATATTAAATTAAAATAGATTTCATTGAAATCCCGTGACTTCGCCGAAACTTTATCAGCCACCCTTCTCTCTAGAACGACCAAACTTCGATCGGCCGCCGAATGTGTATCGTTTTAATAAGGTTTTTAAAAAACTAAATAAATCGTAAAATGTCGAATTATTATCAGTCGTATTATATATAAATTATATTACAGTTTTTATACAGTGTCCCCCCACGGAGATATACCCATTGCGATTTCTCTCGAAATTATGAAGAAATCAAATTCTATTTTTTTTTTTTATATATATATATATTTATGATTTGCGGGGATAAGAAGAAGACTACAAATATTCATATATTAATTATATTTATATATATTTTTTGGTAAAAAGTTGCAAAAAATAGATAATTATTTTTTGACGTTTCGACTTTTTATTTTTAATATTATTTTTAGTTTACAACGAAATAGTGTCACGTAGTATTTTGAAATATTATCCCGACGAGTTTTGTTTGTCAAAGCACTATTATGTTTAATACGCTATTTTTCTATCGATATATGAAATATGTTTAGAATACAAATCGTAATCCTTATCCCCGTGAGTCATATATATATATATAAAAAAAAACCAGCATTTTATTATCTTTATTATTTCAGGAGATATCGTAATGGGCAATATCTTCGCAGGACACTCTGTATAACTGTTATTTGTTTTATAAATTGTTCAAAGAGAGATTGACGAGTAGTTTTTAAAACCCCTTTATCCCATAATCGGGCGTACCCACCTCTCTACAAGAATATAAATACATACGCGGAAAAAATAATTAATCAAAACACAGTTGATGTTATCTAAGAGAAAACAATCACCACCGGTTAAATTAGATTCCGGTATAGTTTCCGGTTTTTATACATAGAGACAACGATTTTTAATTATTATTATTATTATTTTTTTTATCGATTTGCAAAAACCTAAATTAAAACGAAAAGAATTCGACCTCCGGTTTAAAACGTAATATTTATTTCAGCACGGATATCGTTGCTATGAATTTTGCGTTGAACCTTGTAGGAAGTTTAAATAAAAAAAAAAACCGTTAAAATATTAGTATTTTTATAAAATCATATGAAATTTAAAAAAAAAAAAAAAAATTATAATATTGTAAATTAAACGGTTGTTTGAGTATAATGTGCGCGTTTTGTAAACGGATATCGCGAAAAGTATAATAGTATTATTATTTAATTTACTAATTGGCGGTTTTCCAAATGTTCTCCAATTATATCAAATTTGGAATTTTTATTACATTTTAACGGCCACTTCAATGATAAAACATTTCCATTAAACTATTGCTCAATGCCCATTTTTAGGGAAGGGGAAATGGCCGTTTTTATGGACAAGTATGAAATTTTTGACTGAAAACCCTAACAGAACCGTATGAACTGTAGTTTCGTAAACGTATTGTTATCTTTTATTTATCACAAGTAAAATGCGAAATGTTTAAAATAAATTTTCATACGTTCAATTTTTAATAATAAAAATTAATAAATAAATTAATAAATTAATAATTAAAACATAATTACCTAACCCTGCGGGTTTATCTGACTTTTTACGGTCTAAATCGAATAAAATATACACCGCTTCCGATCCCCTCTGCGCGGTATTTCCTATTTTGGCGTGTAAAAAAAAAAAAAAAAAAGCAGGTCTCTCCGGAATATTATGTCATACGCTATACACACCTGCGATTTATTAATTGAAAAACTAAATGTGTTACGTTATAGTTCTGCAGGATGTATCGTTTTACCGATAAAAATATATCGACAGTTCACGATTTCGTATTGAAATTGAAAAAAAAAAGTAATAATAGAGTTTGTTTTTTTACTATATGGACGCAGTTACACACATATAGTTTTCGACGACGTGTCAAATTGTCGGAAAGAAAGAAATGAAAGAAATGTGTAAAACAAACGAATTTAAAAACTATTGTTGTCTCGAACGTTAATAAAATAACCTTTCACGTTTCACGTGCTAATTTGCAATTATTTTTTTTTTATTATTTGTTTTATTTTACTTACAAAAAATGTCCGAAATAATAATATTTACGGTGGACGGATAAAGATGTTCATCGTTGTTCTAATCGTCTGTTCGTTCTCGCAGATTAAAATTGTTGCACGGAATTTTTACTAGGTAAAAAATACATACGCATGTATGTAAAATGTGAAAGTGCCTCGTATCTGGTCAATTTTGATGCTAAATTTACGAACGAATAATCATTGTTTTAGCTTTACTCGCGTCAATGCTTATTATAATAATATATTTACTATAATTATAATATAATGCGCGAGAAATAAAAATAAAGGAGCGTATAAAAGAAAATAGTATAGTGAAATCACTCGTGAGAAATTTTACGATTTTTTATTTATTATTCGTAAATTGCGAAATAATCCGAAAATCGCAAACGATTGTATAGTTTAGTTTACCTATAGATAAAGTTATTACTATTTTTCGTTCGTACACCGACATTAAAATCTCCGTATGTTCTATTAAAGCAGCGATATGTTATAGAAAAAAATTAAACAACCATTTGGTTTTTGTCTCTTATTTTATACTCGGGTGCGGGTATATTTCGAACGCAACATTTACGTGAATATTTAGTTTGTCTATAGACAAACTCCGATAATACGATAGGCATAAACTGCAGTAGAGCACATACAATATATTTTTGAAACGCATTTGAAAGTGACGTTGCGCAAGTATAGAGTTTGGATTTCGAACGGGAAAAAGTCACGTCGATCACGACGACCGCAGATTATTTTCTAGTTTTTGTGTTTTTTTTTTCTTTTACCGTAGTTTTGTCAAAACGTATATGTTCGTTTTTTTTTTTTTTCGAGGGGATAAACTATCCGTCGTATCGCGATATTATATTGTATTATATACGTTTACAACCGAAACACGTCTACCTATACATGTATATAAGACTTTTCCGAACGAATACGCACATAGTTATAATATATTTAGTAATATACAATTATTGTTTTCAACGAAATATGCCAACGTTTTTTAGTCCAGACCGTCGATTGCAATTCGTTCGATTTTCGATCAACACACTCTTGCAACGGTTTGGTCAAGTTAGATTTTGTTAGGTTAGGTTAGGTTTGTTTAGGCACGCACCCCCGGGGTTTTCCGCTAGGTTTTAGATTCTGGGTGTCAGGGACGAGAGGAATGCATAGTTTTACTATGACGTGACGTTTGTTTTTTGTTTCTATCAGTATACAATTTTTCTATCAGAATTCACGGTTTCGATCGTCATCTCCGGGGGTTAGGTTTCTGGCAGCGAATATTGTCCAGTCGATGCGACGGGGAAGTCATTTTTTTTTTACTTTTCCTATATTTTTCCTCTTAATAGTCGGGAGGGCAAAAAAAAAAACCGGAAAATATACGCAATAATGGTTTTTATTATTTTCGATTTTTTTTTTTTGCTATTTCGGAGCTACATACTGGAATTCTTCGAGTTATTTATAACTATTTTAAATTGTTGAATTTTTTTTTAGATTTTATTTGGTTTATACGGATTACATTTTTTTTTAAGTTCAATAATTTGACACAGGTTTTTTTGACCGTACGAAAATATCGAAAATTGTTGAGCGCATTTTTTTTTTTTACGAGCGTTTCAAAACACTTTTAACTGAACGTCGCTCAGAATTATTTTTCTATTTACGATTTAATTTTTATACCGTATCAGCGGCCTATTTTTTTTTTTTTTTGACACGACATCACGACAACTCGACATTTTATTGACCTTTATGTAGAGCCGTTATGATTAACACGCGTGTAAGTCTCACGCGACATTACTCTTGCGCATAACTCACAATATCTATACAATTTAAAAAAAAAAAAAAAAAAAAAAAAATGTAAATATTCCTTTGCTCTGTAACAGCAATGTGGGAAATAATAATAATATACGTATATAGACGACGCGACTCGCCAGTATAGGTTAGGTATATATTATGGGTATGGGTACCTTTCACTATGTCGGCACTGTGCCCACGTTGGTTCTCATCATTTTGGCGGAAAAAAAAAAAATAAAAATAAAAAAAAATGTTCGTAATCGATTGCCGCAATCCGCATCGCGAGTACGTTAAACTCGAGTACACGGCGGTCTCTGTATAAGGCAAACCGCCCCGGGAACAACGGGCACAGCTCATTCGGCTCCAGGATATTTTATATACATTACCTATATATAATAATAATAATAATAATATTACGTATAGTTGGGATAGTTATTCGTATTCGTGCGAACGAAATATTATTTATAATACCGGCGAACAGCTAAATATACAGAAAGGGCACGTGTCCAAATTTTAAAATTTCTCAGACAATACACTCGATATCTCTGGAAAAAAAAAAAAAAAATCGCATATGTTTATAATATAGAGATAGGATTTCAATGATCTAAAACTATACGGAAATGCACTCGAAAAAATTGAAAATAAAAATTACACATTCTAAATCGTTATAATATAATAAATAATAATAATAAAAAAAATGGCATCAAAATCTATCTTTGTTGAATAATCTATATTATACAGTAGATTAGATATCATCTATGTTGCTATGCAATCGTCTAATGAACAAAGTGATTTTTGTTAAATATGGGACCGTGTGCCTTTTTTGTATATTTTGGCGATTCAGAGTAGCTATGGCTTTTATTATTTTTTTTTTTTTTTTGTGATTTTAGTAGAAAACGTTGTCCGACATTCGCGTATATTATTTGTAATATTAAAAAAAAAATGTTTTTTTCATCTCGTGTAATATAAATATATATACATATATTTTTTTTTATGAATCCAAGATCTTATTGATGAAAACGTCACGCGTCATTATAATCGCAAATCTCGACGGCTAATCTTTTATCGTAACGTTAAACTTTCGTATTTCTATATTCGGCTTCCGTATGTATATTCGACGTCTGCGGATAAACGTCATAATATACGATCGGCCGCACTACGGATTCGTAAACGAAAAAAAAAAACGAAAACGAAAATAGAAATTCGGTTTGGAATATATTATACAATAATTTAATAGATCGACGTGGAGCCGATTTAACGAAATCTAATAAACGCGGCGTAATAATTGCGGGTATATCGCGCGGTGGACAATAATTGTCGAAACTTTGTGCGGCGGCGGAAGTCGTGACGTTTGGCGGATAAGCTTCGAGCATTTTTTTTTTTTTTTTTTTTTTTTTTTCCCAAGTTAAATAAAACGTTAGTGTAAAACTGCAATTATCTCGTATAAATCGCACGGCGAATATATTATGTATTATTATTATGATTATCGCATAGGTACCTATATACCTACTTAAAAAAAAGTTCAAACGGATTACGATAAACACTGCAGAAAATTACATGTTATTATAGACCCGCAGCTGTGTGTAAATTACCGCAGTCTCTCTCGGGAGTCGAGTTGCATAAAGATTTCGCAGTAAATTTCCTCGAAGATATACGAGTATATATTAAAATAATATCAGACTCCGCAATACGTCTATTCGAGATTAAACGATATTGTATCGTTATTATTTGCAGGACTCGTGACCTGCGTACAATTTGCATAATTTCTTTATTTGATAAGTCCTATAGGGTGCGTTCGAAAACACAACTCGAGTTTAACTCTATACGGTTACTACTAGAACAAACTCCGCGGTGTAGTTCGAGATATCAGAGTTAATTCCCTGGTCGACCCTAGCGACCCGAGATAATCAACAGGTAGGTTCTTTTAACACTAATAAACAATAACGGTAATAGTGATAACAATGGTATTTCCATAGAATTATTTATTCCCATTGCGAATGACACGAACGATCGATAAAATGTCCTTCCTCATTTCTCGATTGCGGACGAATTTTATTGCACTTGAAAATAACGATTTTCCTTTAATCGTAAATAATTCCGCCTTGCATTTTCGACAGACAAAAAAAAACAAATTTAAGTTTATTTATGTATTTAATAGATATCTATTTACCAACAAGACACGGTCGATAAGAATATATATATATATATTTACTTTTCATTCGGTTATTTGATGTACTATTGATTTAGACCGATTAGACTCTATTCATTAGAGTTAACTCTAGCTACGAGTACTCGTACGCACCCCTATAGACGTCTTACTAAATGATAAATTTGTTTCAAATAACCAAGTGATAAAATTCGAATTTTTTTGTTGTATATTTCAACGTTTTCTTTTTTGTATTTCGATTTATCTGTTTAATTGTCATTTATTTTTTATTTTGTTTTAAATCACTAATATTGTGTAAGCGCTTACCAATTTTGTATTCCAGTAATTATTTACGAAAATATTTACAAAACCCATTACAGAAATATGAAAAATTATTATAAGCAAAATAAATGTACAAGTTTATAACAAAATATTGTAATTCATTTGTTAATTTTTCACATTCGATTAACATTGTTGGTATATTTTACACAGTGAATATTTAAGCGCTTATATGAATGTTTTTAGATTATGTAAAAAGTGTGCGCGGATGCGAATATTTTTTTTTTATTCTCTACGTCCGTACGATGGTAACTGATATAATAAGCGGTTTAAAAGAAAAAAAAAATACCAGCTATATGCACTCATACATATAACGATTTTTTTTCTTCAAATTTTAATTTACGACTTTACCGAGGGAAAGCGGATTTATTTGTTAAGGATATTGTTACATATATATTTTTTATCGTTCGAGTGGGTTTAATTCGATTAAGATTTAAATGAGATTACGATTTGAGTTATGGAAATCGGTGACAATGCGCACGATGAAATAGTTATTACACTCTTTTTCTCTTTTTTTTCTTTCTTTTTAACCGTTAAACTTTGAACCAAAATCATTTTTTACTCTATGTTTCTCCTTGAAATACTAAATACTCGTATTGATTTTTTTAAATATCCGATTTAGATTTAATATTACGTTATTGAACTTTATGATAATAAATTTAAAAAAAAAATAACATACTCGACAGATATTTAGGTATATAATATTTACTTATACCCGTAGCGTGAATTATTTAATTTACGTTGTATAATAAGAACATATTATTATTATTTTTTAATATCTATTAGTACGCGTATGCGTATATAGTCTTTTAAATTATTAAAGATAATACGAAAAGTAAACAGTATGTTATATTTTAATCGGTTTAATTTTTTACGAATTTCGTCGTTCGGTTCCGGTACCGGTTTTGTATTTATTTTCACTACTTTATATATATATATATTTTTTTTACCGCGTACACCGAAGTTAATTATATATATCTTTTTTAAATAATTACAAGGTATATTACTGCTGTAGTATATATGTATAGTGCCATATAATACGAGTCTGAGTCATAGATATGATATTTTCTACTATAATAATACATATGTAGCGCTATTCAATTTTAATTTATACATATAGTATCCGTGGTATATTTTATTAATTTACGTATGTCGTAACACATTATTATATAAACAAACAACATTTCTATTAAAAGTAAATTACAATTAATTTGTTAATTTTCGTCGTCGTCAAAAAAACATATTATCGAATAACAAATTTAAAGCGTCAAGATTTATTTTGTTATCTGCTGTGCGGAGTATCTAGTGTACTCTTGAAAATCTACTGGGAAAGTTTTCACAATCAGAATATTAATTTTTTTATTATTTTTTTTTTTATCACGATGTGATCATAATATGATTAGCTGAAGGATGGATATGAAATTACGTTTGTTTCAAATAAGAACAACAAAATCAAATTGTAATTTTTCGAGTAAGAGAAAGTGAACGTTTTGCGTTTTATGATAATTATGATAGGATTCGTACAATTATATTATAGTTTTAGTTAAAAATCGTTTTGTGTAATTTACGAGTGTAATAATATTAATACTTAATATTTCCGACGGAGAGTCGGATAATTTAACAAATAAATCTACTCCAGTTATCTGCAGGGAAACTGAGATTTTTTTTTCTTTCGTTAAATTATAGTTATTGACTAAATAAAATGCAATTTTTTCGAATAAAATTGCATATATAATATACTTTTGGGGGTTTTTTTTTTTTATTATTATTAATATTGCAATCGTTTAAGATTATACGCGTATAATTTATTGTTTTTTTTTTTTTTTAATTTTGATTGTCATAATTGCATTAAATATGTACCCTGCATATTAATTCACGTGCGTTCGCGTGCCCGCGCATAATATAGTATTAAATAAATGTATTACGGTTTTTTTTATATGTATATATATATATATATATATATATATATATATATATATATGAAAATCGACGAACGTATTATTAAATTTCAATTAATCGGCCACCGCCGTCGTCATCGGAATAATATTTTGTTATTTTGCTCTCGTACGACGACCGTATGTTTATATTGCAAATTACACGGTTCTGTATAATTCTATAGACAAAATCACAAAGATAAAAAAACCGTCCGTTTATACCTAAAGTCTTGCGGGCTGAGCGTAAGAACGTTTAGCGGCACAGATAAGCCGAGGCGGTGTGGAAAGGGTTCTGAAGTAAATTGCAAGAGATTTGTTATCGATTTTCAAACTTATAATTGCCATTTTTCACTACTCGTGTAGAAAGTTTTACCTAGTAGTATCTCTTTCTCTCACGATTTTCAACGATATTTTAATTGCGGACGTTTTTTCCGTGCAAAAAAAAAAACCCCTCATAATATTATTGTTCTTTGCGTACACCCTTAATAACGTTAAAAAAAAAAAAACTAAAAATATTTACATAATACATGACAATAAAATATTTATAGTACATTGTAGATATACGTAGTGTTATAAAATATGATGTAAAACCGATAAAACTGGGTGTGTATCGAACTATACGAGGAAGTGTTTTACGCAGTATAACCGTCAATATCCTCTCGTGTAATATATACGAATATATTATTATTATTTTTTTTTTTAAAGGACACGTGTTGGAGATTCGTGTGTGTCTGAAAACAAGCCGTGACCGAGCTCTTACGCGGTCAAAATAATATATATATGCGTCTAGAGTGCATTTCGATTTCGGGACCCAGATGACCGAGCGTTTATAATAAAATAATATTATGCGTATTATTATTATTATTATACCGCTAGGTGTTACCGAATAGTTTCGTGTTCGGTAAAAAAATAAAAAATAAAAAATCGTATCTCGTTATAATTCAATTGCCCGTGTGTGTTTGATTGAAATATTATATTATTTTTGTTTACGAACCGAACATTAACTGCGATTTCCGCCGACGAGTTTTGATTCAAACGTTTCCGCTAGATACTCCGAGACATATTCGTATCGTTTGTCGAAATTTGTTCGCAATAAATCCCGGAATTCTCTATTATGTAAGCCACGGGTCCTGCCGATTTTGCTTTCACGGTGTACGTGTCCAACAATCAGTGCCGTATTTGTGGAAGGGTTCTATCCCCTCTCCACCAGAACGATGTTTGAAGATCTGGAATTTCAAACACGTCAATAATTGTAGTTGGTTTATTTTGTCAATTTTAATGAAAAAAATAAATATTTCAACATTTTTTTTTTTTTTTTGTTGAAATATTTGTTTGATTTCATTAATTTATTTTTATATAAAACTGTTTATACACTTCTAATAAAACCAGTGTATGATAATATTACTGTTTTCGACTATGCAAGTCGAAATACGGGTTATTGCTGAAATAGTAGAAAAAAGGTTATCTACTACTAGTTTTTGAGACATTCCATCTGATGAATTGCTTTATTGGACCTTTTTCATTATTTATTCTTTCAACTGTTTTTTTTTTTTTTTTGATTATCCAATTTTACTTGTGTATTATGTTATTCACTAGGGTTCCGCAAAGATCACTTAAGGGTTCCACGAAAGTGTTTTTATCAAAATAGTATTTTAAAGCAATGATAATGTTGCAGTTTATCGCCATATTTCATGTACTCTTCATTTTAAAGATAACGCATAAAAAAATATTATCGTTCAGTGTTCCGTGATATAAAAAAAAGGTTAAGAAAACACTGGTCTTAAACAATATTTAACGCCAATTCGATCGTACCGTATTTGCGGTCCTATTGTTTTATGCGAAACGATTGAAAGTAACAAACCATTATCTATTTACTCTTGTAAAAACATGGAAAATTCAAAATGGAATTTCGCGGCAACCTTTATAATCCATATTATCGTATCCGTATGATATTATCAATGTATAAAGGGTGTTTACAAAAGGACGTTCTTTTTAAAAATGCCAAAATAATACTAATTTAATCAAAAAACAAAAAAAAATTGACATCATTGGAATCAGGAGAACCTCCGGTTTAGGTATGAAATATTATATCATTCATGTGACCCCCCTGTCAAACGGTTAAGGAAGTTGGCGATTACTGCCCTACAGTTCTCCTTGGTAAGATCCTGGATGACTCTCTGAATTTCTTCCTTCAAATCCGTGATCGTGTGAGGTTTCCTCTCGTACACTTGAGACTTCACAAACCCCCACAAGAAAAAGTCGCAGGGAGTAAGGTCGCATGACCTTGCCGGCCAATTTTGATCTCCTCGAAATGAAATCAAACGATTTGGAAACCTTTCATGCAACAGTGTTAAGATTTCAAGTTTTAAAAAAAACTAAGCAGGGAAGAATAAACCGGAGTGATACTAGATAACAGATATCATAACAACAGTGTTATTTCACAGAAAAATTACGGCCAATTCAAAAAGAGCGTCCTTTTGTAAACACACTGTATATATATATATATATGTAAGCTAAATCACCCTATATGTTGTAATTAAAAAATTATATAAAGGGCATGACTGACGGTAGGTAATATGCTGATATGTTAAGGGGGTACATGGGTTAGTTATATAGTGTAAAACTCGATCCAGGGTCTCCCACGAGATAGCTGTACCTATTCACCTATAATTTACCGTTAAACCTATATATAGCCTATATAACACCTATTATTTTTATTACCTTTTCCTATCAGTGGAAGTATAGTTGGGGTCGTGAATCCTTATTTCAACCTAAACATATATCTGTGAAGAACACTACTACAGTAGGCTTCTAAGCAAAACCTTTTTATGAGAAACACAACTGTCTCTAAAAACAAAACCTTTTGCCAATATATTTGATTGCGCTTTTATATAATAAAAGAATAATATTACCTGCTGCAGTTGGAAACTGGTTCGGAGATAGAATTATTTATCAAAATAATTTGGACACTTTTTTTTTTGTTCGATTAAAGAGAACGACGACGGCGTAGAGACGATAATTTTTTTACGTAAGAAGTGGCAGAATCTTCCAGAACATCGTACACTCGCGATCATTACAATGATACGGAAGTGACGCTGGAAGACTGACGCGACAATGTTCCAGCGGGAGGGCGTTTTAAGTTCTTTTTTTTTATCCGGTTATCGTACCCAGTCATGTCATAGTTTATTGACAATAACAATTTTATGATGTACTAGGAAATATGTTATAATAGTAAAAATAATTGAATATTAGTAATGTACGTGATCAATTAATATAGTAATACATATTTGTATTATGATACATCGTTGTTCGTATTTATTTATACGTTTAATCTCGTTTATTTTTTTTGTTTTATTATTATATGACATATAGATCATATGACAATTATCCTACTTTCCCAACTGGCCACCTACAACAGTGGCCTACCAAATGAGTATTAGTGTGTTTTAGCGGGATTTGATATACGATTGGCAAATACTGCGGACGACCCATTTAATGAGTCAGTCTTCCTCTTGTAATAATTATATAACGATGAGAATATAATTTGTATTGGTGTGCGTGTAGCCTACCGTATCTATAAGGCGAACAAATAACGTAAGAATATTCGAACGGGACCAGTGTGATGAATAAAAAAAAAAAAGCGGAAATTAGTCAGAGATTAATAGTACCTAATAATAATAATAATAATATTATTATTACAACTACTGCTGTAAATATGTAAATTATTATTACCGTAATTACGCGTTATGACGTACAACTACCGTGTAACACACGTGTAAAAAAAAATCGGTTTATTAATACGAGTATTTTTTTTATTATTTTTTATTTTTTTTTTTTTTTATTAATATACCTACCCGTAGCGAAATAATAATACAATGCCGGCGACATATATTTCAATAAACCCGGTTCTACCGGTATATATCTATATATTCAGTTAATTCGCATTAATTTATTACTGAACGCGATAAAATCGCATTTCGGTGTGCGCGTACCTATATACCTACACAGTAAATATATTACTTATAAACTCACTATAAACTCACTAGTCGTAACCATTTACGTATATATAAATATTAAATATACGAGAAGTTGGTGGACACGGACCTCGGACGGACCGCTTTTATTGTGACTTATCAATTAATTTATATTATATTATGTGTGCGGAACGAGAGAAATGAATGGAATTCTCGATTATTATTATTATTATTATTATTATTATTATCGTGGTCGTCGGTCGTAGTACCGGGGGACCTCCTCCACTGTCGGATTTCATTAGAACGCACCGCACACGGTGGTGACGTACAACACCAGCGAGTAGTTCGAACGGCCGCGTCGATTACATTACGCAACACTTATAACTCGCGTACGGTGAAAAAGCTTCGGGTTTGACCTTTTGACAATTTCGAAATAGTTTCGGATACGTACGTATACTCGTGTTATTTCAGTATTATTATTGTTATTATTATTATTATAGTGTGTTACACGTGTAACGTTGATATGTTTATTATATTTTCGTCAGTATTACGCCGGTGGGGAAATGTGCTAAAAAAAAAAAATAATACGAATTGAACTATAAAGTAGAAAACGAAATAAATTTCGAAAGGTTCAAAAAATAAAAATAAATATATATATATTATTTTACACGGTGTGTTTTTTACAAAGATCGGCAGTTCCAAAATACGCATTTCGGGGATAAATCGAGAAAAAAATAATGCGTTTTTAATTCAGTAAAATGCAAGTTTTATTGCGCGTGGAATGGTTAAACGTTTTTGAAATTGGCTCAAAATGTGTATTTGTATACTAAGGGAGATTTTCCTAATAAACCTCGTTTCGTTCTCTTGTGGACTCTTCCCCTTTTATCCGATTAAAACATTTCGTGTTACCGTTTGAGTGAAACTTTATAAACGAAAAAATTAAAATATTATTTTAAAATGCATTTGGAGTACGAATATACAGATACTTATAAAATGTATTTACAATATATAGGACATAAGTCCATTCAATTTTGAATATAAATACTTTTGAAAAATACAATACTTATAGTAGTTTTCGCGGAAAAACATATTCGAATAATTTTATTTAAATTTACACTGCAGTTTATTTTACTCACTTTTTGTTTTTTCGTCAATGCGCTTATGCGTTTATCGTACTAAAACTTTTTTTGCTTGAAATGCGGGTATACTTGGTTATTTTCAGGGCTCGTGAGTTCATGACGATTTTCATCATTTTTTTTTTTTTTTTTTTGTTACAACTAGGAAAGTGACGCTAAGCGAGGTACAAATCTGTTTCATGACAATAGTCATAAAAATACAAAGTTTAATACTGCATGTTTTTGTTGCATATTTTAAGTATTTTGGTATATTTAGGATACAGTCGAATTTTTGGGGAGTTATTTTCTTATTTTTATTAAAAGAATAATTACAATCTGTGCTACGTGCACAATAAGTAAATTGGAAAGAACAAATGAAAATATATATACACAAATGATTACACGAGGAGTGAGGCCATCCAGTGATAGAACCCAACATTAACTATTTTTAACTTGAAATTTCATTATAAGTAGCAGTAATGACCGTAAGCAAATCTCGACACCATTTTCTCTTAAGGCGACGTGTGGAATTCCCAGGAAGTGAATTAGATACAAGTGCAGCAATTCGAGGGTTAGAGTGAGTTTGTAATTTGGAGTGAAACTTTTTATAGTGTTTGGTGGCTAATTGGTTAACTATTTCTATTTTACAATCATTTTGAAGTGTGGCATTGGATACATACCATGGTGCAGAAGAGACAATTCGGAGAGTTATAGATTGGAAGGCCTGCAGGGTATGTAATTGGGATGGTTTAGCACAACCCCAGTTTTGGATTGCATAAGTCATAATAGGTCTTAATAGGGGTTTGTAGATTATAATTTTTGTGTGAGTAGCTAGTTTTGATTTCAGAATTGTGCGAAGTAAATGGAGACGACTGATACTATTGAGGATTTTCCTTTTAGATTTGATGTGAGGCCCCTAAAAAGTTAGTCTTTTATCGAGTATTACCCCGAGATATTTAACTTCTGAGAATATTTGGATTGGTGTTACTTGGAAGTGGAGAGGAGAAAGTATAGATTTTTTTAGCGAGAAAGGGATAGGGATATATTGATTTATCTGAGTTAATTTTAATTCTTCAATTGGATGATCCAATTATGTGTTAAATTTAGATGTATCTGAAAACAACTTATGGTATCTACAGGACCATTTGCCGGTGAAAGAATTGCAGCGTCGTCTGCATAGGTGGCTAAATGGTGTTTGAAGTTTTGGGCATATCTGCCGTATAAATACTAAATAAATCGGGAGAAAGGTGGTCACTACCCTGGGGAACACTAGCTTCAATTTTACGGTATGACGAAACTGCATTACCACATCGGATTATAAAAGTACGGTTTTCTAAATACGAACGCATTATCCAATAATATGGTGCAGGTAAGAACAATTTAAGTTTAAAGAGTAAACCGTCATGCCATACCCGATCGAACGGGGGAGTTATTAGCGCATATTCCGTATAAATTGAGGAAATTATTATTATTTCTTATTAACATTCCCCAACGTGTTTGTTTGCAAAACCTAAGTGTTTATTTCGATTTATTTGTATTCTTGTACGACTGAATGGGTTTTATGAATTTTAATGTTTGCAGAAAAAAAATCAACATTGGTAAAGGATAAGTAAAACAATTATAATAATTGACATACAAATCAAAAGAAATGAAATATTACTTTCAAAAATTAATTTTTCAATAAACTGAATTAATTTTTTTGCGCATTTATTTATATTTGTAGAGTTTGAGTGCATATAAATGCATATTTTCGAACTTTTAAGTGCATGTTTTACCCATCACTATAACATTCGCGAAATCCCAATGAATTCGTATATTATGTAATAGGTACACCTCGTTTTGTTGAAATCGCTCCATTATACGATTAGGCTCTACGAGTGAACATTCAATCGTGTATTGCCTAACTAGAGGGGTCCTAAAAGCCCTAAAGCCCCTTCCCAGTTTACGTTTCGTGTTTTTTTCAAGCTAAAATACTCGTTAAAAAAAAAAAAAAAAAAAAACGTTAGGACTTGAATTTTTCGGCGGCGGTTATATACAATCTAATAATTTTTTTTATTTATTACGAAATTGCACGACTCCGCGGGGTCCGACACGACACGGGATAGTTGTGCGGCGATAAATTTGAATAATATAATAATACAAACGGTGCTGAGCGTAATTCAATACTACTGTTGCTGGTACTGCTATACACGATAGACACGTGTCAGTGTTATTATTATTTAAATAATAAAAACTTTGCAAAATAATATTGAAAAAAAAAAAAACAACAAAACCGTTATAACACAATGGGGGAGTTCGTTACGCGGTCACCGCGCCATCCGGAAGGACTTGACGGACCGTAATATAATAATTTGCGTAGGTTAGTGTCACGACGGTAAACATAATATAATACGTCAGCGACCGGATCGGTTTTACGGGCAGGCGGCGTGACCGGTTCACCGTTTTATTTTTTTTTTAAATTTTTTTTTTTTTATATTTATACATTTTTTTTTTTTTTTTATAATACCGTTTTTCGAATTCGACGTGACGACGACGGCGGCGGCGGCGGCCGTCGCGGTGCGCGCACACCGTCTCTCCGGTGCACGTATCTCGCGGACTCGTGCACGATTTATTTATTATTTTTATTTTATTTTTTCGTGTTTCGAAAAAGAATAAATAAAAAAAAAAAAAACCAACGCTACAAAATTATAAATCGAGAAAAAGAGTGAGAGAGAGAGGAAAAAAATATAAGAATATATACGCCGGGACTACTCCCATAACCGCTGACCTCGTCCAATGACCGACGACGACGAGCCGCAAAAAGTACTAAACAACATAATAATTATTATTTTATCTCATTTTTTTTTTTTTTTTTAAACCGCTTTGGCAGCCACTACCGTAACGAAACGTCTGAATTATTGCGGTGTGAATCTTTAACGTTTTTCTCGCCGTATAATGTTATCGGCACTATACACTTAATAATTACCCACCACTCGAGCGGCGGGGCAAAAAAAAAAATAAAAAACAAACCCAACATTAAGTACACCTCAATAACGCACGTTGTTGTCCGTATCCCACTTTAGGTATAAATCACTCCGGGTAAAGTGTAACACGCCGTTTTAACAACGTTTACGTTTTTTTTTTCCAAGTTTACAAGACCGCCCCGTTTATTTATTTTGCGCAATCTCGAAAGATCCGTCTTAATAAAAGGTCGCACAATCCAACGGGGGTTTTTTTTTTTAATTTTATTCTCTTTATGTGAAAACGTTAAACGCAAAACGTGCAAACACTATTACTACTTATATATATATATATATAAAAACGCGCTCGTTTCGCCAAAAAACAAAACCAGTCGCGAAAATAATTTGTGTGCGAAGCCGACGAACATGCGTGTTTTCGTGTGGTAAATCGTGTAGTAGTTCGTATGTTCGATAAAAATAAAACGATTTAAAAAAAAAAAAATGTATTGCACTTAGTTCGTTACACGAGTATACCCGTTTGTCATAACGTGTAATATTATTATGAGCAATTAAAAAAATATATGCATAATGCAGTGTATAGTGTACTCGTCGGGTAGATATATACAATACATATTTATTGGGATGGAAGAGCGTTGGTATAAAACGGGTGGAAAACGAAGAGTAAACGCGGTTCGCGGAGAGTTACATTTTTGAAATATTATAATGATCCTATTGTAAATATCGTAACATACACCGTACATATGTCGCCCGTATGATATGAACACGATTTTTTTATTTTCACACAATTCGGTTACAGAAATCCAATACACAATAACAATAGTTCTACATGTTGCCTGCGGGTTCGTTCGTGGGAAATTCATCCGTAATAGTTGATAACGTAATCCATACACGAGTAACAACGGGCGCGGGGCAGTTCTTCCTCCGTGATAACGGAAAAGCAAACGTCCGTGGAAGAAACGAAGTCGTTTTTCCCCCGTGACCTATCCGATGTGGTTTTGCACAACGAGGTTGGGTTAGGCAAGGTGAACAGAGGTGACCGAAGGCCCAAAACGAAGCAATATTGGAAATTGTGTTCAATATTTGTTGTTTATATCGTACGCAAAACAAATATGCTGTAACGGCTCGTAAAACACACGCGATTATTATTGTATAAGTACATAGTATTATTGTATATAGGTACTTATAGTATTTTTTTAACCGTGACTCGAACGACGTTCTCTGATGGACGAAAATAATAAAATTCAACTTGTCTCGTATAGAGAAATAGACGAATAATGTATAGTGAACAACGAATAATAGCTGGACTTTTATGCACTGGACTGGAAAAAACTTCAAAACTATTACATTATTAAAAATTCCTTTATTTTTTTTTTAGAAAATTTACTTAAAATAAATAGTATTTGATCCAAAAATCCACTGTATTAAAACATCGTATAGAAAAGCCTTTAGAATATACACGCGTTCGTTATCAAGTATATAATAATGATAAACTTTAGGTTTTAATAATATTATTATAATGAAGTCTTGACTCGACTAAAATATTATTCTACATACCCCGCAAAAAAAAAAAAAGAAAGAAAGAAAAATCCTTCACACTTCTATCCTTCGGCGGTAATCGAGTAAATATTATAATTTTGTCAAACAATATATTTATTGGTATTTATTCACGACGAATAAATTATTATAATTTATATTAATTATATTTACTATACATATATATATATATATATATATATATATTATCGTATCTTGGGTTTTTGTTAATTCTACCCACATAGCTAATAATAATACGGTACGCTTTCTCTATACGTACACGAGTTGTTTATACGGTTTACAGCCCTTGGTCTATATAATAAAAAAAAATATAGAAATACGCGTACGGATCGACATAAATGCATTTTAAATTCGATCCAAGTAGGTATACTATACAAGAATTCTTTACGGAATAATAATATATAGGAAATAAATGCATATCGTATTAATCAATATCGTATGATATATTATGCATTATATATTTATTATACATTGGTTATCGCGTGTTCCATATTTTATAATAAACGCAAGTATTTCAGTTATGATCGTCGCATACCTAGATAGCTACTCCTATAATAGAAACACTAAAGCTGTTTCACGTTGTGGAATAGCGCCATAAAAAAAAAAAAGTTTATATTATTTTATCGTGTAGAAATACAATCAGGGCAAGTTCGAATCCTTATTTGGGAACATCTATTCTACTTTATGAAGATCAAACGAATTACTTCAATAACAGTTTAGAAATATGTTAAACAGGTACGCTGTTCGCGATTGCGAATCTCTGTAAATTAGAATATAAATATTTGTTTAAGACTCGAGTATATGTATGTAGTAGTTTTAGGTTTTTACATACCTATACCTTCGTCGAGAGTATGCGTAGTTTGATGAGAGTGAAAAATGAAAAAGATCCATTTAACGTCGCAGGGTTCGTACGATTCTGAGCGCCGCGAGGTTGGTTTTACTATGCTTTTTTTTTCTCTGGCTACAAACAACTGTTCCACCAGAAATCTTGCTCTAATCGAAAAAATAACTTTTTTGTTGCATTTCGGAGGAAATCTTTTTTTTGATTTGTACCTTGTAGTTTTCTAAATAATTGAGAAATAACGGGTTTTTAATTTCGATTCTATCATTTTGTTGTAATTTGGTTAAAAATAATCGTAGTCACCTGAAATTTTCACTGAATACATATATTTTAGCCCTGTACATTTATAGCCAAATTAAATTTTCTAGTTTTTATTTGGTCTTGATGCAAATAACATTTTTTTAGGCTCAGCAGATATACATGAAAATTTGATACAAAGTTAATTACTTTAGTTGTACTTAATGGTAAAAAATTTGCGCATAATATAGTTATTTATTTTTTATATAAACATTTTAAGTGCAATTTTTAACGGAAAACGTACAAATCGCAATATTTCAAAACATGATTAACAAAAGTAGCAATAATTTATCGTTGCGTACGATACAGATATAAATTAAATTCTTCTCTATATCTTTGTTATGTACAATTTTCTTTAAGAATCATTTCCATTTTTTTTTTTTTTTTTTTTATTGTGATTTTTTGTGAAAACTGTTTTAAATTTTATCTTTTTGTTAAAAAATTAAAAATGTGCACATTGATTCATATAGAAAATTCGTAACTTTTATGATTTGTATTACATAAAAGATAAAGACTGTGAACAAAGAGAAACGGAAAGAAATATATAGATATAAATAGATTATAACATGATTACTATGCTATTAAATGATGACAATATTATTTACATATTTTTTTTTAAATGGACACAAAATAATAAATATTTTATGGTAATTGTAAAACTCCCACATTTTAGATTCTGAGCAAAGTGAAGAATATATTGGTTTATAATCATATAAAAAAGATATATATCATATATTACATTTTTATGCATTTTTGATTGGTAAATTAGTTATATTATCCACAATACTTACCAAAAAAAAAAAAATACTAAAATTACCTACCAAATAAAAACTAAAAAAATCTCGAAAATGTAAAATACTTATAAATGGTTTAAAAATCTCAAGAATAGTTTAGTTTGACAATTTTGCCGTTTCTAGAAAGACAAACATAAGGATTTTATCAAAATGTCAAGACTTTTCAGTTGAATTTAAACAAATTACAAAACAAAACCGAAAATAATAAAACAGTTATTGTCGTTAACATTTTCGTATTTTTGATGTTTTTTTTCCGGATTTTTAGAACTATTATGAAAACCTCTGAGACAATAAAAAATTGACTTTCACGCTAAACAACTAGATTCAAAATCCAACAAAAAATACCTTTTGTAATTTTTTTGATTGGTGTAAGATTTCCTATTTAAAACATAAATCGTAAACATTTAATATAATGAAATTGTTTTCCCCGTAAATATTTCGTTTCTATTTTACAACTTTTTCGGTTTTTCCTAATTATCAAAATAACCGTTTGGAAAATCAATAAACGGTTTTCTATGTCAGCAACAAAATTTAAAATGCAATAAAATAAGTAATATTGTAGTCTTTCGATTAGAGCATGTTTTTTGGTAGAAAAGATGTTTACTGATATAATAAAATCAAAATATAAAAACTACACATCATAGTAAAATCAATACATTGCTTGCTTCGCTCCGAATCTAAATTTATAGGTAGACACTAACACTGTATTTTGTTTTAAGATTCTTTTTTTAAAATTTTTCATGCGCTTTACTTTGAAGCAGGCTTGTATAATTGTGTTCTCGTTTTTTTTCGGGCGCCATAATTGAAACGAGACAAATAAAAGAAATCAAATAGTTCACGGTAATAACAGCGAACAAACTTACACTCACGTACAGATATAGGATTTAATAAAAATTGTTAAATGTTAATTGAAAAGAGTTGGGAAATTATAATATCGTTTTTGGATATTATTTTGGAAGTACAGGGTGCGGCAGAGCCGACTGACGAGTTTTGATGGGCTATAAATAACGAACAGTAAAACTTAGAGAAAAGGTTTTTTTGAAAATTATATCTCCAAGATGGCGGCCGACAGCATTGATACACTGTTGTAGACGATCTCTGAAGCTCTCATATGATTTTCGGCACATTTCGACTGGTATGGCCTCGACTTCCACGGTGATTTTCTGTTTAATTTCTTCTATGGTATGTGGGCGATGTTTGAAAACCTTATCCTTAAGGTAGCCCCAGAGGAAAAAATCACACATGCTTAAATCTGGGGACCGTGCTGGCCAGCAAGAAGAAGAATTCTCCTCAATGAACGGTCTGAGATTCCTAAAGCTACAGCGTGTTTCCGGGCTGAGCGTCTTGGTGACTGCTCAATTGACTCTCTAACCAACTGCCCATTTTCGGGGGTTCTTACCGTTCAGGGTGTTCCGTGTCCAAGTCTACTCAGGGAACTTCAAGTTTCTTCCAAATGCCGTATCCACAATTTGATAGTGTTAGCAGAAAGAACAGATTCAGCACGTGGAATGCCGAAATGTATGCGGAAAGCCCTTTGTGTAGCGATCACAGAATGATTATTTTCGTAATACGCGCGCACGACGAAACCACGACGTACACCTGTCCAGACCATGATTACGAATAAAAACGGCATTACCGTACAATTCAAAATATACCACTTATTAAGGCCTGCTCTTATCGTATCACAGGCTGATGACCTTATGAAACTCGTCAGTCGGCTCTGCTGCATCCTGTATAATAAAAATTATCCATAATCACTTTAGATTAATATCCGGTGTAGGGCATTATCTAATGTTTATAGTTTATAATTATACCGACCGTCCGCGAAATTACCAAACGGGTTTTTGGTGTTACCGCGTTCGCCGCTCACGGTACTCGGGGATTTGATACATTTTGTAATATTTTTATTTTCCACAAAACAATTGTATTGCGCCAATCAAAACCAAAGTGTTTTAAAATAGTTTTATATTCGCCAAATTTTCGCACACCTGGAGAAGAAGCATTTATCTGTGCATAAGCCTTTTTTAAATGTTCGATAATTCAATCCACTAATTTTTAATAAATTATTGAAAAATACGAACAAAAACTTAAACTTTAAACATTTCCAAAAAAAAAAAAAAAAGTTATTTAACCTATCAATTGCCGCGCATACGCACAGATAATATTCTCCTCTATTTTCTTCAAAAAATTTGGTAATTTTATTCCTTTTACAGCCTCTACGGTATTCATTCGTGCAAACCCTGTTTTCATACAAGAAATTACCGGTGGTTCCTCTTAAGAGAACGTAAAACCGCATTTGCTGTCTCGGGCCAACTATAACAAAAAAAAAAATGCTTATGCAGACTTCGTAGAACCCGGTTAATTTTAATTTCAGAGTAAAAGCGCTTGTTGTTTATAATTGAAAAATATTCTACATGGCAAGGGGATTGCGGTTTTTTTTTTTTTTGAAATTAACTTTTCCGAAAAGTTACAGTTGTTCAAAAGTGTCGAAATAGTCGTTTTTTTTTTTTTTTTTTTATCAACTAATGAAAATACTCATTACAATTTCAACAAAATATGATTATATATAATTACCAACAGATATTGCAAAATTTAAACATTGGTCTACAAACATACTTGTTGGGAAAATGTTGAGAGTGCCAATTTTATAACTGGGAGTTTTGAGCACTTCCTATAATATAGCAGCCGGATTGCATTGCAGCCCACACGAACGAGGGGACCGGGCCATCGGGAAAATTCCCGATATCTCGATAGGCCAACCCACCCCTTGTGTGCAGCACATATTTCATTACGTACGGATAACATTTTTCGCAATTGGCTGTTACTATTATTATTATTATTATTATTATATAGGTATGCTCGGTATCGATAGGTTTTTTACATAGATTTAAGACCTTGACCTAGTGTATTATTATGTACACCTCTCACCGTATATACGTATATTGTTCACAAACGTTATATTTTCACGCCGGCCGACCGGTCTTATTTATTCGTTATTGGTTTTTTTTTTTGTCTTTTCTTTATTTCACACTCTCGGAACGTTACTTTTGTCGGTACGACGACCGCGTTGTATAATTCACAACCGAATCGTGATCTTAGCATAATATACAATATAACGGGCAGCCTCTTTTTGCTGGCGTCTCCCTGTGATGGGATCACATGGTAGAAAAAACAACAAATCGATCGGTCATTTCGTTCACGTCTGCGTGCGATATCGGTATATAGACTATTATTAAATGCATTGCAAAATTTAATCGAGTTTTTTTAATGCAAATAATTCGACCCCCCTCCCCCCTCGGTTTGTATACCGACCCGAACGAGATGAGCGCATTAAAAAAAAAAAAAAAATTAAAAAAAAAAAAACATAATTATCTTCAACAATCGCATAGGTATGGTTACCACGGTCGGTAACCCATTTTTTATTTTCTTTCCTGTGAGACGGTTACCGTTGGTCACGTTAGGAGCCGGATTATTATGTTATTTGTTTTCCGTTACTCCTATATAAAATGATAAATATTCGACATATATAGTTAATATCGTAGTAACAAGACACGAATATGGTATATATTATATAGTTAACAGTGTATTTATTTATTCAATATATATTTTTTTTATTATCTTTGACGTCTTGCCAAAATACGAATCGATTGCCGGTACTTATACGATGGCGCCCGTGTACGTAATATACATGTCGTATACAACAAAGCCGGGACAAGTATATCATCGGGTTATATTGTACAAATACATATTGTACGTTTTATTCACGCCCATACATCACGGATATTATTAAATTGGCTATTAAAAACCGTTTGTTGTTCGTCTAGTATTGTCGCATCGAACAAAAATTTGATTATATACCCGCATCCTTAATAACGCGTGAAACACATTACGCCCAACAACCAAAATATACAATTTTTTTAATTCTGGAAAACAGCTAAACGGATCCAGATGTTATATTTAAACGTATACGATTTTTTTTTTTTTTTTTTTACATACAACAGGGCGCTGTGGCCTTACAGCAGGCCCCCGCTCGCGATCGCCTCGCATTCACTCCGCCTCGTCCCCCCTGCAGCTATTCGAGCAATTCTATATATACAAATTTCAATATAAAAAAAATAAATACGTATCGATTTGTGCAGAAAAAAGAAAAAAAATTGTTTCGAAACACAATATATATTCGATAAGTTGTAGATATTCGATACAGCATAAGCACGCATACATGTTTCTCACGATAACGTTATTATTAAAAAGTATAATATACTAAAAAAAAAAAAAAAATAACGAATCGCCAAACACGTCGGTACGAATATACTTATGGACAAATACATTTATATTTTATTATTTATCGTTTATAAGGGTATATATATATATATATTATCGAATACTATAATGAAAAATTACAAATATTGCAATGTATTTACAATATCTTCACGAAGAAATCGACAACGGTTCCCCGTGATAATAATTAATAATAATAATTATTATATATAATTATTTGTGACTTTCTTTATTCGTAGATCACTGTCGGGTGTACAATATAATATATTATTATTATTTGCGTTTCACGTTATTTGTTTTATATTGATGAACACATAATCGTCACGGAAAGACCTTGGGTATATATACAGCTAAGATATCATCGCGAGCGCATCATCCGACGATCTTGACACTTCAACAATTAATAATGTACGAATATATTTGAATTTATCGATTCGTTTTAATACGAAACAATTCGTATTTTTTTTTTTTTTCGAACCCGACGGTGTTTCGGCTATGTTACCTATAACTATTGTAACCAATGACGTTTAAACTGTAATTACCGCATTGAAATACGAAATTATCAAAAAATATATACCCCTACCAATAATATGTTGAGGGTGTTTAAGCGTTCGAAGACCCCGGAACAACGATCGGATTGGTAATTCAACTTTTCGAATTTGCAATTAAAACCGTATTTATACAATTGTCACACCAATTTCGAAAATGTGGAGTTATCCGATGATGGTTGTTGCGCCAATAATAGTCCTTCAATTATTCATATACGTAGTTATTTTCCAATTTGTTTTATGTTCTTATTTCTATGACCACCTGTTAAATAATTTGTTTTATTTTGTTGCAGGTGAATATTGACGTATTTTATTAATATTGTAGATAGAATAACACTATAATGCATTAACATAAACACTGCGAATGAATAACAACGGAAGTATGCAAGTATACGTGTGTACAACGTACGAATGGCAAGTATAAAATTCTAATCGAAACGAATAATATTTATTTTCTTTTTCTCTACGATTAATACTTTGGAGCGTAATATTATTAGGATAACAGAAGGTTCGGTATTATTATTGTACAAGTCGTCGTGCATTCCAAACGATTGTTCCAATGCAACGGTCGAATGACGATTCGTAATATTTTATTGTTATTAAAAAAATATTGATGTTATACGATCAAAACATCACGTCAGTCGGGACATGCCCAGTGATTATAAACTCATATCGGTTATTATACCGCAATGCAATTATTTCTCGTCTGTTTGTCATAATAATATTTATATGATTACAAATATTTCATTAGAAAACACATATTTAACATAACTATATTGTGCGGTGAGAAACTTTAAATTTTAAACTACTCAATTTTATTTATATATAGTTTTCAATACGATTACAATCTCGTTAACTATAATAACTCAAATAATAATTAATATGCAAGTACGGTTTTATACTTGTAGTATATATTTTTTTTTAAATTAAATTTAGGTAGGTATCAGTTATTTTCACAGTTTCACGGGCTTTGTAATCGTACCACGATATAGTTTAATTAGTTTTCTGTTAAAAAAAATTATCGTAAAATATTTAAAACTACTTTCCTAATCCACTCGGAATCTAAAAATATGTACTCGTATAGGAGAAATGGAAAAATGTCAAAATGTCAAAATATTATTTATATTGTAAGACTATATGTATTTAAGGCACCAACAGTTTTTTTTTTTTTAAAAATCGCATGTAGTGTTGTAGTTTAAAATAAAAGTTCTAATGAAATTCTGTGTATAATTTACTAATTAAAAAAAAAACAGTTACTACGCGTATAGTAATTTTCGCATCGTTTAACTATTATAATTGGCCGCTCTGAAAAAAAAAACACCGCAGTATAAATAATATTATTTGTGTACGTGTCTGGCGATGCCAATAGCCTCTGGAATAATAATACTATTTTTATTCGGTCTTGCGAATCTTTACCGGCCGAAGTATAGCCCTGCTTACGGTTTGCTAGTATAAAAATTCCAAAAGAATTCCCCGGTGGTCACGATAGAGCGATGGCGGCGGCGGACACTTTCATAACGTACGGGTCACGTTTCGCGTTTATAAAAAAATAAAAAACCGCATATAATACAAAATATACATATACGGAAAGCTTGGACCTATCAATCGTATTATCCGATATTATTATAATTATATTAATATTATGCGCGAACTGTATCGTTTGCCACACTGGTAGCTTAAACTATAGCGCATTATAATATTAATTTATTAATACGACTTGTCCGACTTAATTCGATAACGCACAAACGACAAACTTAACCTAATCTAAAAAACAAAAAAAAAAAAAAAAAACAAAATCCGCCTGTTTAGCACCGTAATATACGTACGTCGGTGCTATTAACGTGTATAATAATAATTAACTCTTGCGATAATTTCACACACACACAGCGTATAGTTTATTGATACACGTCTAAATTATAATACGGTACGCGATATTGCGATTTTTTTTTGTTTTTTTTTTTTTACACGATTGGTGTGTATTACACATATAACACGTGCGCACACCTATATCCGAGGGCTTTCTCTCCTCGGTCGAAGAAGCGGTAGATGTAATGATGGTTTTTTTTCCCCGGCAATATCAGTAACGATTCGAATTAAAAATAATTACTTCCGTCGTTTATATATATATATATATATTTTAGATTCTGAGCGAAGCGGAAAGTTATGGTTTTACTACGACGAGCACTTTTTTTTTTTTTATTCGTACTGTCTGTTTTCGACCAGAAAACGCGATGCCATCACTACTGCGAATGCCCCTGCTGTTGCCCGATCGCAATTTGTCGGCAACCGGGTTCTGTTCTCTTAGTATGGAATGTTCGATTATTAAAATTGTTTGAGAAACGACCTCCGTAAAGTAAAATCAAATATCAAAACACGCTGTTTACGATGCATTTTTGCGGATAACTATAATTTTACAGACGGGATTTTTTGTTTTCGAACGCGAAATATTATTTTCGCAATTAAACGCGGTCGATGTAGGTAACAGGCGTCTCATAATCGGCAAAGTCGAACAATTTGTTAATAAATATTTTCTCGTACCTATATATACTTGGTGGTTTGCGACGCATCGAAATATGAACAGAGCGATAAACAAAAATCAATTAATTCCTGATCGAGTCTTACGGCTTTGTACGTACTTATGGGTAACGTATCGTATGTACGATACAAATATAATATAGTAATATTCATTACATATTTTTTTATGATTAATGTCGATGGGAAAACACCATCAATAGCACGTCACAAGTTACACAAACTGGGACCGGATAAATACGAGTATATCTTTACAGTCCATCGGTTCGATCGACGACCACGTCGATGATATTAATATAATGTCGATATTATGATTAATGAAATATTGTTCTTATATGTTGTATACATAATTATACTGTTCGGTCGATTTCGTGTAAATTATATGACGTGTGTACGCGGGTTTAAAACGGAAATTCATCATCAGTCTGTTTGCGGGTGTTTTATACGTCTTCGCTACCGCGCCTCGTACCCGACGGTGTTGGCACAAGTATAGGCCACTGATAAGTTAGAACGTAGAGAGGAATTTTCATTTATATCCGCACTCGACGATAAATCATCGCTGACGAATAACGATTTTGAGCGGAGTTGGTTTGGTTAATTATGTTTTCATCGAAATTTGCACTTGTATAACATTACGGTATAACATAATTCACCGTTAAGCACGATTTCCGATGGAATTTTATTTGTGTACGTACAACGGTGGCCTACCCGCAGTGCGAAGTACACGGCCCGGCTTTTTAATATATTTTATTATGTTTGATCATATGTAAAAACGTTCGATTTTCTTGACAGACATCCGCCGGGTTCCTCGACCTTTTCGTCTCGGCACGTGAAAAAAAAATAAAGATTAACGCTCCGGTGAGGTGGGGAATTACGCAATGAAATAATCACCAGTGCAAAACCAGTAGATCCGGATGCTTTCTCATCACCACCACCACCACCGCCACCGCCGCCGCCGGGTTTCTTAGGTTAGGTGGTCGGCTTGAAGCAAAAAATCACTAACTGCAAAAGGGGAATGTCGGGAAAGCGAGTTTTTGACTTATCAAATTTGTGTATTTACATTTTGCACTCTCGACGAGTCTTCAGTTTTTTTTTATGTATTCATTGTTTTGGCGGGCATAAAGTCACTAACGCGATAGTGAGTTCAGTTGTACCGAGTGTTTCACAGTTCATTATTTTAACAGCGAGAAACAAAGTCAAATTAATTATCTGCAAAATAGTGCACATGTCGTAAATAACGAACATTAAAAACAACAGTCAAGGCTTAATGATATAATTTTTATCGTTGTTTGGTACGCGAATTAAATAATTACAAATTTGTGGCCTATCGAGAAATTTGTATTAATCCGGCAATATACGGGACGACCTTTACGCACGAAAGTCCGTATTACGAACCGATCAGGAGTGCCGGAACAACGAGGGCAATGGAGGCTATCGTCCCCACGGGAAAAGTTTCCTGAGGGCTATGCTCCCCCCCACTGCTAAAATATATGTTACGTATTTATACGTTTCAGTAATCATCAAATAATTTGTGTGTTGAATATTGAAACCACTGACCAGAGGCGAGTAAATATTGACATAGTGAACAATATGGTTAACAAATAATAACAAATAATTATTTTATCGGAGTCGTTATATTATATTTACTACAGTTATCCGCCAAAAAAAAGAAAGTATTTTTGAAATAATTTTTAGATTATTAAATTACGTCATTTTCCTTAAGCGTTTAAAACGTTTTATGCAACCTCTGAGGTTCAAAAATCGTTCCGGCGCCACAGGAGCTGATTGCTATAATTGGTATATATATACAGGGTGCGGCAGAGCCGACTGACGAGTTTTGATGGGCTATAAATAACGAACAGTAAAACTTAGAGAAAAGGTTTTTTTTTATTTAAATCAGTATTCAATCCCATTTTTAAAAATTATTATTTTTAAATTATATCTCCAAGATAGCGGCCGTCAGCATTGATAGTGTTTGATCACTGTTGTAGACGATCTCTGAAGCTCTCATATAATTTTCGGCACATTTCGACTGGTATGGCCTCGACTTCCACGGTGATCTTCTGTTTAATTTCTTGTATGGTATGTGAGCGATGTCTGAAAACCTTATCCTTAAGGTAGCCCCAGAGGAAAAAATCACACATGCTTAAATCTGGGGACCGTGCTGGCCAGCCTATGTCTCCTCTCAGAGAGACTAACCGACCAGGGAACATTTGTCGCAAGACAGCAAGTGAAATTCTAGCTGTGTGCGCTGTAGCTCCGTCTTGCTGAAACCATGCATCTCCCAAACCATGTTCTTCAGCCATTTCCTCCAACCTATGCTGCAGATAAGTTTCCAACATCACAACATAACGAGCGGACGTGATAGTGATGGTCCTGTTCTCGTCCTCAAAAAAGTAGGGGCCGATCACCCCAAATTGGGACACAGCACACCACACTGTCACTTTAGGAGAGTGGAGTGGTCTTTCATGGAGCTGCCGTGGGGTATTTGTAGTCCAGTATCGAACATTTTGTTTATTTACAGTTCCAGAAAGATGTAAATTGGCCTCATCGCTACAGAAAAAAGTTGATATCGGAGGAACTTGCAGAAGAATTTGCTGACAGAGATTTTTACGGTTGCCGTAGTCAGTAGCATTTAAATCTTGGACAAGCATTAATTTATAAGGATGGAATGATAAATCTTCGTGAAGAATTCTCCTTAAAGAACGGTCTGAGATTCCCAAAACTACAGCGTGTTTCCGGGCTGAGCGTCTTGGTGACTGTTCAATTGACTCTCTAACCAACTGCACATTTTCGGGGGTTCTTACCGTTCAGGGTGTTCCGTGTCCAAGTCTACTCAGGGTACTTCCAGTTTCTTCCAAATGCCGTATCCACAATTTGATAGTGTTAGCAGAAGGAACAGATTTAGCACTTGGAATGCCGAAGTGTATGCGGAAAGCCCTTTGTGTAGCGATCACAAAATGATTATTTTCGTAATATGCGTGCACGACGAAACCACAACGTACACCTGTCCAGACCACGATTACGAATAAAAACGGCATTACCGTACAATTCAAAATATACCACTTATTAAGGCCTGCTCTTATCTTATCACGGGCTAATGACATCATTAAACTCGTCAGTCGGCTCTGCCGCACTCTGTATATACCCAAATTTGTTTTCGCTAAGACGACGACGACGACGGGTCAACATGTACTTTATTATTGGTGACTAAATGCATTATAGTACATATATATAATATATGATGTTAAAACCGAGTGAAAGCACCGTAAAAATAAATAATAATAATCGTACAACGCGCGCAAAGTGTTTGACGGTCGTTTATATCGCGTATTTATTATTCAATCGGCGCGTTGAGACGTCCCGGACAATATCAAACCGATACGTCATGGCGGACGGTAATATTATTTTAAACGACCGGTGTAATAATGATAGGTTAATAACAAACGCAATGCGTTTTTTTCTACGAGATTCGTCAGTAGATAACCCCGAGTAGGCGTGCAATAGTGTTATACTACCTATCAAATTTATGATGACGTAACGAAATCATCCATACGGGAAATGGACGTGTAGTATTTTAATTAACGGTATTGCGGGCGGACAGTATAGGCCAATAATAATAACACTATACCATTATCAACGCTCCTATGATGTTTTAACAACCAACACCGGGGGGGACACTTTCAAAAATACATATATTATTACCGCTATATGTATATTGCTGCGATCCGAAAACAGTGGAATACATAATGTAAATGGCGTTCAAACACTTTTTCATGGAAAAAAAATAAATAATAATAATAATAAATAACAAGGTGTCTTATTAAACCGCGAGGGACACTGACAGTGTAACATTAAAATGTCGCAAGAATACATTATGGATAGATTCTAGTCTCCGAGTGGATTTATAGATTTAGAAGAACAAATTAAAATTTAGACGGCATACACATTTTAACCCCGAGCTCTAATATTGCGGGATAGTGAACGTGTGATAATTTTAATTTTTTTTTTTAAATAAAATATTGGCGGACGGGAGAGAACGCGGACTCCCACACCTATATTGCACTTTTTTTCTTTTTTTTCGTAACAATTTTATCATGGTAACGTTAGATGGACATATACATATTATGTTTATGAGAAATTACTTTTATAACACTAGATTTTATATATAATAAACGAGACGAACAGTTGATGGTTACATAACAGTGCAGTTACAGTGGTGTACTCACTTTTTGTTTTTTTTTCATCAATGCGTTCACTAACAATTTTTTACTTGAAATTCGGCACACGTTATCACAACGATTAGAGGATTCCTACGTAGGGGCGGAGTGGCCGGGGTCTGGAAATAAAAATTTTCCAGACAACCCGAACAAGTATCGTGACCCGGTAGCCTAATGAACCTTCTATGCGACTCATAGAATATACGTTTATTAATTATTATAGGTAAACCGTTGAAACGTTTTATTTTCTAGTGTAACCCCTTTATAACATTGTTTTTGACAATTCGAATTATTTTTATATATTTATTAGAACAGTGGGTCCGAATATTTTTAGACGGCGGTGTCCTCCTGAGTAAATTTAAACTTAAAACGCTTACAAGAAAAAATAACAACATAACACTCAATTTTTTTTTTTTTTTTTACCATTCAGTACAACTCATATAATGTACCTTGGATCAAATTATCGTGTATTTTTACGGGGTACATAAATCCAAAAAGACTTAAAAATGTCCAATATTTTGAAATATTATTTGCACGACGCCTTGAAAGTGCTGAATTAAAACAAAAATAATGAATCGAGACGAACAGAAACCGTTATCTTTTGTGTTCTCTTATTTGCCAGTTTTTCTCAATTTTAAAGAAAAATGTAAAAAAAAAATTACAAAAATTGACCTTCTCTACACCCAATTCAGTTCATCCAGAAACCACCTCTGACGATGTTGATGATTAGAGCGAGATTTCTGGTCGAAAAGTTCTTAATAGACAAAAAAAAAATAACACTCATTATGTAACGTAAAACCATTCGATTCTTCGCTTAAGTTAGGTTATTGTAAATTAAAAATTGTTTTCGTATGGACCGCGGTGCCCCTAGAATGGGTTCGTGGTGTCTTTAGGGTACAGTTTGGGAATATTCAAACATACACTCCATGTAAAAATGTAAAAATGTAAAAATGCATTACCGTTTCCTAATGGTGGGGGAGGGGGTATCTAGCAAAGCCCTCCACTTTACGTTTCGTGTTTATTCAAGCGTACACTCGCTAAAATATGTTCAGACTGCGTCACTGTATGGCAACATAGTGTATTAAAATATAATGATATTAATAATTTATTATATTTCAAACACTCGAACACTATTATACCCTCTTCAATGCGAAAACCGATCTTATATTATTAACTATAGTGTTGACGTGAGTGATACTTAAAAAACGAGTTTACATAACCAATAAATGTTCTTCGACGATCGAAAATCAATACACCGCACTCTTAACACATCACGACTTTATATAATATTATATTGATAGTTTAATCCCAGTGCTAACTGGAGTCAATACATGCCACTATATAATATTATTATACGGTCACGAGAAAAATACTATAATTTACATAATAATATTTTAAATCAATCATTTAAATCGATTTGTAATCGGCTATAACAGTACCAATATTGTGTTAAATGTGTTTGATTCTGAGCGTACCGAACGATATGTATCGATTCTACTATTACGATGTGTGTGTTATTTTTTTTTTTTATACATAGATTTGTATTTTTTTTATCCATAAATAGCTTGTCTACCAAATGTCCAACTCCGATTTTTAAGCGTGGAACTTATAAAACGGTCATTTTTTTTTTATTTTCATTGTAGTTTATAATAATAACGGGGAAATTTACGGTAATGCCCTTTCATTATTTTCGATTTTTTCTTTCTGTTAAAACTCGATTAAAAATAACCGTAGAGACCTGGCAATTTTAACCGAATATTAATATTAGCCCTTTCTAATGGTGGACGTATTTTCAAAACTACGGGCCATTTTTGAACTATTTATAAGTATTTTTAGTTTTCGAATTTTTTTTTTTCAGTTTTTGTTTGATTTTATTTGGATTAAATTGGTTTGGCCGACTAGAAATGCTTGAAAATTTTACACGAGGTTGTACTGAATGGTGAAAAAGAAAAAAAGGTCGAACGTATTTTAATAATTCTGTTTTATAAGCGTGTAAATTTTGATGAAAATCGTAAAAAGTTACGACATTTTAAGACACGATTAACTGAAATTTGCTCAGAATCGTTTTTCGTTAGCAATGATTTATCGTATGAATTAAATTCGCCTCTATATTTTACCATCTCAACTTTCCGTCTATTTTTTTTAAATTTTTTTTTATTATTGAAAATCCATCGTAAACCTAACGCCGTCGTAATATTCTCCGAGTTATGATGATGTACATTGCACATTACTGGAATGTAAATAAAATAGCGTCAACGTTCGTTCGTTTATTGTAGTAGCTTTCGACTATGAGATCTCTTTTGGATTTTATAATTTTATATACGTATACTCGTATTTCTCCAAAGAAGGATAACGAGGAAGTCTTGCGCAGAGTGTATAATAATAATTATCTTTGTTTATCGCCGTTATAATCATCGGTCCGTGTAATAACAATGTGTGTGTACTACTGTGTTAAAAGTGGAAATTTATAACGATGGTATTTTGTTGCATAATAAACATATATTATATTTTTATTTTATGGGATTTTTAAATACTTCGATATAAATGAATGTCGATAACTATAAAACCGATAATGTGTTTTTTAATATTATATTTACCTAACCAACACAATATGTCTTGGCAAAGACTTGAAAATATTTTATTTTTTTAAATCGTAGCTTTAAAAGGTCCAGGCTGATAATGGTACCTAAGAATGGTCAAAACTTTTGTTTTGTTTTTAATCTTTTTATTAGCTTTTAAAACGGGATGTCTCTTTTTCGTGATGAATAAATTATATAAGTAATAACAACTGTTGTTTTTTCATCCGACTCCCCGAGAAATCAACGAAAATAATCATAATTAGGTTTTCGTACTAAAAATACCATTAACCCCGTGTCAGCCACCGTTTGGGGGTTGAATTCCATAATATAATATCGCCTATTTTACCCAGGGAGTGTGTAGATTTCTATTAGTGAAAGAAATATTGGAATCGATTTGGTAGTTCCAGAGATAACCCCTATATACAAACTAGCATATTTTACCTCTTTACAATATTATTAGTATGTTTAAAACTTATACATCGATTATTAATCCGTAAAACGCGTTTAAACACTTTTACCGACGAAAAATTGTCATAAATTTTATCGTTACGTTAAACAATTTATAATTATTGTATCAATAAAATTCAAACGCGTCTTTTATATAAGTATCATTGTATCTTGTTAGTGAAGTATTACGATCTACAAATTCCCTTATAATATTTATAAAACTACGGCCGTTCTTGACTGTAATTGTATTATGTATTATATATTATTGATTAATATCGAGACCTAAGTGGGAATATCCCATAGGCTCTAATTATCAATTATTTTATAGTATTTTGTTTTATTTCGCAAACAGTACACATCACTGTGCTCCTTCTACACGTTGACCGATAAAAGAAAGCCGAAAGAACCAACGTTCACGTAGTAATATTATACCTATACATACCGTCGATTATTATTGGAAACACGGTACAGTCTAAAGAACAAAATATATAATATTATGTATAGTGTTGTTAACATTTTGTGAATTTTAACAACTATACGCGTACGGATTAACAATAAGACACCTACTAAAATCTAATTTGTATACCCGAATATAATTTTTCATATAAAATATGATAATTTATAGTATTTTATCTTGTAAAATTCGCACATGCGCTCTTAGGGTCACTCGATATTGTAACGATACCGATAAATAGGTAAAAGTACGAGAAAACAAAATTCGTTACCATTGCCTCTGCGGGCTGCGGTGTGTCCGAATCGGCCCGAATTGCTCATCATAGAACGCAACAAGTTACCATCGTGTTAGTCTGGTATCACGATAGTAACTATCACAGAGACGGCGTCTCTAACCTAACCTATATGATGATATAGTAGAGTGAATTACGATAGAACGCGCCGCGGTTGTGTTATATCATTCGGTTTATAGATAGTAGGGGTGGCACAATATTACGATAAATCAAACAAATGTACAATCTAAAACAATCTATTACAATACATTGATCAAAAAATAAAATTCCAGTCGTCTGCAGGCTCGTACTGACCCGGCGGGATACGCGAAATTCCTCGGTAGGTCGGTTCGGCCTTGTCTGAATGCCAAAATTCAGAAATTCGGCGACGGTACACCGCGGTATAACAGTATTGCTTAATACGAACGTATCGCGCGTTTCCGACGATCCGATTAGTTGAATAATCAGCCAATAAATAAATAGTCGTTGCCACTGCGTATAACGCAACGGGTCGTGGAATTACATTTTAAATAACATTATTCAGCCTGATTCGCCAGTCTGAGAATATCGGAGAACCTATGCCCATTTTTTTTTTTTTAATTATTATTATTTTTTTGACACTTTTAAAACACAGGCCCAAGGACGCACCGTGCAAATAATGCCCATTCGTTTCGAAAATTATTATTTTGTGTCACTTTATATTTTAAAAAATAAGTTATAATCGTTACTTGCAATTACTATGGAAACTAAAACTACTAAAACTGATAAGGATCAACACCAGCCGCTTGGCATATGCCGGGCCATTTAATTTGATAACGGCACGACATATGATATCCGTGGGTAACCATTATGTTTATCAAAAACGCGATTATCGCGGTGATACTAAATCGTTTATAAACCGCAATTAGTCTTTTGATTACGAATATGTCACTCGTATTATCATTTCAACGTGTTGTATTACACAATAATACATTATTTATGGAGTAATTGTAACTATACGGACGATGCAGGATCGTATTAATGTCGAATACGATATATTCGAATAGTTTTAATGGTTATAATATAATCATAATGATTCATGTAAAAACGTAACTATAAAAAAAAAAAAAAAAAATCCACTTAAACACTAAGTTGCGCCGACAAAATTCCGCGAAACTCATATTATAAAAATTATAGTTGCCGCGGACTTCGAAAAGTTACATTATTTTATTTTATATATAAAATGATTTAAACCGTCGTCGTGTTTCTCGGCGTAATTATTATTATACGGATACGTTTTTAAATGTGTTTTAATATATACGCGTACGGGTCTAGTGTAATCAATTATTAACAATAAATGCTTTTCAACCGAAAAAAAAAAAACCTAAAGCAGTTTCATTTATTATTTTTTTTTTTTAAAAAAACCCGTTTTTCTACTGCTACTATTATATTGGCGTTCGTGTTAAAACCACCATCGCCGCCGCCGTTCGTTGCCGGACGTTGTAAAAAAAAAAAAAAAGTAAGAAAAAAATAAAATAAAATACTCTCGGTGACACATTAGCAAACCGAGAGAGTCGTAATATTTACACTCCTCGGTGCTCACACCGCGTCTGCAAAGATACCAAACATTACGTGTTGCCGCGCGCGTGTACTATCCACGACTCGGTTAATAAAGGTGTAGGAATATCAATTACGAACATCAATCAACAACGGGTGTGTAGTAACATTGTTTCGTGTCTCGATTGTGCGCTTAGCTCATCGGAAAAATATCAACTTGAATTATTGCGTTCCGCTTTTCGAACGATATTTCCGTATTACTGTCGATGTAGAACAATATTCGGACTCGTTTAAGTAAATGAATAGAGTATTTAAGGACAATTATTCGAATATGTATTTTAATTATTTTTCAAAAGTACATGCATTCGTAATCGAATACTTATTGTCCGTAAATACTTTTATAATCGTTACAAATGTTTTAAATGTTTTAAATTGAAAGTTAAATGGATTCGACATTGCACTAGTATAATATAAAACCAGTGTTGTATAAAAAAAAAAAAAAAAAAACATATATGAATGCTTTTACCTACGAGACGATAATATGTAAAAACAAAAGTATTTCTAAATACTTAAAAAAAGTATCCTTTATAAATCTGATATTATTTGGTTTTTATGTTGAAATAAGTTAAATCATAAGTTCCCGTGTTAAATATCACGAAAAATACATTGAAGTATAACAGTTCAAAATTCACAAACATATTATGCAATATAAAAATGTTACTTTTGCATTATAACGATTATAAAATAAATTTCTATCCTATTTTGTAATTTTCATTATTAAAGGAAAAAAAAAATATGAAAATGCTTTAATGCATCTGCCTTATTTTAAATAATAATTTTGAAATTATTTAAATTTTTTTCGCCTTTGCCGTCTGTTCTATTGCCCGATATTGACTTTTTAAATTTTAATTAAGTTTTGATATATTATTCAGGATGTCCCACGAAAATATACCCATTGCGATATTTCTTGAGATAATAAAGATAATCTAATTTTGTTTTTTTGTTTTTAATATATATATATATATATAACTCACAGGGACACACGAAATTATATGTTTTTGGTAAAAAGATTTAAAAAAAAAAAAATAACTTTTTATTTTATTGTTTTCGACAAATCTTCCGTTTTTTTTTCTTCTGAAAAATATTGACTTTTCAACGTTTTATTTTCATCGACTTCGTGATTTTTAATATTTTGTTTTAGTTTACAGAAGATTAGTGTGTTTTGCAAACAAAACAAAACTCATCAGAAAACGAGATGAGATAATATATTTTTAAAACACTATTATGCGGTATTAAATTCTACGCGGTGTTGCTGTTAATTAAACAAAAAAAAATATTACAAATCGCGTAATTAATGCAAATAAAAAGTAACGTCAAAATGTTCAGAAGAATAAACTCTATGAAACGGCAATCTACAAATTTGTCAATAACTATAAAATAAATAGTTATTATTTATTTATTTATTTTTTTTTTTTTACCGAAAACATTTACATATAATTGATATATGCATATTTGTAATCCTTCGTGGGACACTCTGTCTGTATATATATATATATACGGACTAGCATAATATTCGTAGGCTATTATTTATATATATATAGCTGATATTATAACAGACACACGTATAGAGGAAATTGGCGAACCCGACCCGGGGGGGCCGGCGGTGGCGCGCGGTCGTAATAATATTCGCAGATTCATCGCCCACGCCGACAAGTCACGACTGAGTCTCGAGACCTTGAACCTGCCGCCGCGATAGAATTTGCGCGCGATTGGCGGAAACGAACGGCCGCGGCGGCACGGAAACTATTGCCCCGTTACGCCGCGAGACGATGGGAAACTAACGCGGTTTTATCGTCGTCTTTTTAGCGGTCAAGGACCGACGTATTTATTTTTAAACGTTTTATCGCGCCGCGGTTCCCGTCGTACTACACCAGTACGTATATAATACGTATTATTATTATTATGTATACGTTTAACCGACTACGAAAAAAGGATGTTGGATATTTTCAGCGATTTAAGTAATCCGCGATGGCGTAAAATAATTCTCTCCCATTTCCCCGTAAACACTAAATTGCTTAGCCCTAGAATTACGTAAAAGGGGATAAGGGAAGAATGTGCGTTCAGGATGGTTTTGGTCGTTTTTCAATACTTCGCTCAGGGTTCGAAATAAATGTCCACGACGCCACTGCTTCTCCCTCGCCTTGTTCCCTGACTATTCGAAAATAAAAACGTCCACTATGTTCACGATATTAGGCCATTTGACTGAAAACATCACGCAGCTCAGACCGGTTATCGACTATTATACAGTAAAAAAACATTTACATTATTTATTTAGTTGACCATTTTCGGTTTATCGTCGTGATAATAAAGACTATTGCGCTTTATCGTGTCTGTTATCCATATTTATATATATATATATATGTGTGTTTTTCCTCTTGGACACTTTTAGCGGCTCCCTCTGGACCAAATTGACTCATACTCGGGAACTAGAGTTATTTTATAAGCGGGTTGAATTTCAATAGAAATTTGTATAACCACGTGTTGATGCAGGGAAAGGGCTATTTTTTAGATGTGAACACCGCCCCCCCCACCCAACAAGATTGCCGAGAGAACGTTCGACTTTAGAGACGGATTTCTGCTCCTCAAGGGTGTTTTTTTTCAAAATTTAAAAACTAGTTCAATTCCGTTGTTATATGCATGTATTGTTTCAGATACGAAATTTGATTGTATGCTCGTAGGTATTATTATTATTTTGTGCGTATGAGTTATGAAACGCTTTTAGGTCACATTTTGGTTTTTAATCTTATATGTGGACGACAGTGGCCGAATTCAGCGGTGTCGCGATAATTTTGTATTCAAGCGCTGTGACAACAACAAATATTGCAGATGAGTAATATTAAAGGAACGTGTGTGGAAAATCAAAAAAAAAAACAATGATGATCGTGTGTTGCATTTGTTATCCGCGCGATGGATTTCGTATTTGTAGGACCGGGAGAAGTACTCGTTGTTTGCAAAGTCCTCCGGGCGTACACGACTCTCTCTCTGGTTTATTACATCCCCGCCCCCATAACAGATTCCTCCGCATGCCACTGCCCCCTATATACAAACAGACAAATTTCACAACGGAAAAATCTTTAAAATATTAGTATAGATAACCGATAACCACCATGTAGTGGCTATCAGTTACCAAAAACATATATATATATATATTTTAAACAGTAATTGCAACTATTGGGTAGTATTCGATTATTTTGTTTGTTCCCACATCTCATTATTAGTTTGTTATATTCGCCCTTCCCCTTCCCGGTGCTGGTCGTGATTTCGTTAGGTCGGATTAGAATAATATACGGCAGAGCGAGATAATTCATCCGTAAATACCCGTCTCAAGTCTGTCGGATTATTGGTAATCTTAAACGGATCGAAAAAAAAAAAAAAAAAATTGTATAAAATCATAATTTCCGAACAATTGTCGTACAAACGACGATTACACAGCTATATAATATGATTTCTTTATATGGATATAAAGCTGTTATATGGTCACACGTTCGATATACCTACGCTCCGGTAGTATAAGCGTGGAAAAGTGAAAAGAAGAACGCGCGAAAACGTTACGTACAGGTACGTAGTACGCGCCTATATAGAAATCGTCGGCATATTTTGTCGGTATAGATAATAATAATAATAATAATAACAATAAAAATAGATAATAAAAAAGTAAAATAAATATGCATTTCGTAATTTTTATTACAGCCGGTAAAAAATTCAAATGAATAGCTAGTTGCTCGGATATACATAAATAATCGTTTTCGCGTTCTACACGATACGATAATTGTTATAGCGCGCTGTCGTTGGTATTACATTAATCGCGGCGAAAGCTTATGGATTTCCGGTGTTTTTTTTTTTTTTTTTACCGGGCTCAAATCTGGCTTTAGTGTGTTAAACGGCCGCGGCATACTATTATTATTATTATTATTATTACTACTTTTATAGTTTTTAGTTATCTGTCTATCTGTTGAAAGACAATAAAACCATACTATTGAATCAATACCTGTATATTATAAAAGAAATCTTCTATAGAAGATCCATCAAATTCCTCTTCGCCGTATAATGTATAATACCATCTATAATAATCATTTTTTCAGTCCGTTATCGTTATTTTATATTAAACATATTATACTTTCCGACTATTTATACTTAATCGCGTTTTCACACGGTATTTTTTTTATTATTAAATTCCATTATAATTCTAACGCGTAGTATTGATAATAATCCATCTTTATTTTTTGAATATGTAGTTCCATAATACTGTTGATAATAAATGGTTTGAAATCTATAAAGTTATACAATTTTTTTTTTTTTTTTATTTAAAAAGAATATTTACAATCTATGATACAAACAAATTTGAACACATACATAAAAAATTTTTACAACCAGAACACACGAGGAGGGAGGCCATCCAGTGATAGAACCCAACGTTATTTTATTTATTTATTAGTTATTAACTTATCATAAATTAAATTAAAATTAAATGGTTTGAACCATCAAACATTTAATAAATCACGACACCATTTTCTCTTTAGACGGCGTGGGGGATTATTAGGAAGTGAGTTGGAAGCAAGTTCAGCGATTAAAGGATTAAAGTGAGACTGTAAAAGTTATAGATTACAACAATTATCGGTTTTACAGAATAGTCGGGTTCGTGATAACATATTATCACTGTGGATTTTGGGGTTGATATCTTCATTTTTTTATTAAGATATACGTGTTTCAGTTTAACATTAGTTGGATCTGTTTAGACTATTGGTAAATAAATTGAGTTATTCAAACGAGTTTTATTAGTAATGAACCAAAAATCTAAGTACTTGAAATGTAACAATATAAGAATTTTCGAGTTGCGTCACGACTATGTGCGTTTTTATTTGTTCGGATCCAAGAATAGAATAAGGATAAGGATTGTTATAACGTAGTTAATTATGACGCGCCACACTAATCGAATGGCAACACCTCGCGTTGTTAAAACCACCGGTGTTTGTGCGATTTAATTTACTATAATAATATTATAATTTATAATTCACTTACGGGTAAAGGTTGTGCGACGATAATAATAATTATAATTTTTTTTTTTTTCTATTATTATTATTACGACGACATTATTGTCGTCGGTGACGTTTTCTCACGGGTAACCCGCATATTTATGAAATCTTCCGAAAATAAATTATTATAATATACGGCACGTTTGTAAAGGTTATCGTAATATAATATGTCAGCGTGGGCGGACTATACGCGAAATATTATTATAATATCGTGTCGGCGTGTGCAGTTTTTTTTTTTTTTTTTTGTTTTTTTGTTTTTTTTTTTACGCGGCTATATTACGTCACACAAAGTCTCGCGCTCATTGCAGTTTATCGTGTAAACCGTTTTTTTTTCTTCTTTTAAATAACGCCATAATTACTACGACGTACTTATACACGTGTAATACTACAACGTACAGCTTGTTTTACAATCGTATCGCGGGTGGCAGCTCTTCGGCAAACGACGACTGTTATAGATATACGTACGTACATTTATTTTCCCCGTCCGAGTCGTATATATTTATAATAATATTATAGGCGTCCGACAACTTTCGTAATACTCGTCGTGACTCGGCCGAAACGTTACGATTTTGATTATTTCAGTCGGCGTGTAATACTTATATAATATTATAATACGGATAATATGTTCTGATGTGACACCAAAAACGGCCAATAAACGTCGACCCGCGGTTATAGAATGCGCCTGATATGAAACAGCCATGTTCGTACATACCAGCCCCTATTTTTTTTTTCTTTTTACAAAAATTCGCACACAATCATCACAAATCGTTTTGGGTATATGGAAACGATACGATTACGTGGAGGGCTACACTCCCCAGACCTCTTTATACTATTTCCATACCGTTAAAATTAAAAAAAAAAAAAACTATTGCTTAAAATTATTTTAATAATAAAATCTTTTATTTTTTTATATATAAAAAAAAAAAAAACATAACAATAGTGAAATTCGCCGTACGCTACCGTACAATAGAAAACTGCAAAAATATCGTACGTTACCGTATCATATCGTTACCATATGATAAAGTATTATCAATTTATTCTTTGTAGCTTGTTGATAATCATAATTAATAACTGCATGTTAAATTTGTGCGTACAAGTACATATTTATTAGTAAACATTTAACAATTGCATACTACACATTCATACTGGTTTAATAAAAAATAGAGCCGGGTTCAAACAATTTAGCGTGCTTGCTAACACACCGGAAAAAAAAAAAAAAAAAAAAATTGGATTCACCGAAATATGTTAATGACCCTTAATGATTTTTGCCAACCTGCATATATGATTATTGAGAATAATGGCCGCTCGGAAAAGTGGTGTTATTACGATTAAGTATATTTGAAAGGAAAATGCTGAGATGAACATACGGCCTGCCCTGTATTAACACCCGGACAAGACCCTGAAGAAAAATGATAATATTGAGGAAATTTCAAAAAAGAAGACTGAATAGGGTTGGACGTGTGTGGTGGAATCGAGGATCATTAATAAGGATGACCGTTAGCCTAACCTAACTTAACCTAACCTCCAGTAAAAGGTTTTATATACTCGATTGATTAAGACATATTTTGTTTGTTTTAAAATATATATATAATTTCCATTTATTATGTTTAGCCTACCTCCTCATACACCCCATTGACAAATCCTGGATATACCACCGAGCTAATCGATAATAAAACAGAAATATATTGTTTAAATATCACCAATTTTAGGTACCAATTGTAGTTTTTTACGTTCAAAATAATATTTACTCGGGCCAGTATATTTATATATACGGTTAAAGTTAATATAAAATATATTTAAAACGTCAAAGATGTTATTGTTTTATTGATTTATACTAATAAACTAGGTATACTTTCTAAATGTTGGTTAGGTTTTAAGCACGCTTTTAATTATTAACCGTATAGCTGCGGTACAAACGTTAAAATGTTTTATGTTTCTTATCGTAATATTATATAACGTGTTTCTATTATTATCGAGTAGTTATTATTCTTGTTTATAGACACTAAATTAAATTCGGTACGTTCAAAACCCATAAATATTATAATTCTACGGATTCCAATATTTTAGTGGGTCGTATTTATTTATACTAGGTTCGTCGACATTTATAGAATGTATGGTTAGGTTAGGTCCGAGTAGATTGAGAATGTATTATAAACGAATTATAAAAAATAATGAACACTATATAAGTATTATAATATATTATAGAAAGAATTGTTTAAAAAAAAACTGTATTAAGTTTCTTACTAATTGTTAGTAAGAAAATACATTTAGGTTTCATTTTTTATTTGGTTATAATTTATAAGTTTATTAAGTAGGTTAGGTATATATAAGTCTACGTATATATTATTATTATTCTAATGTTAGTTTAGAAATCGTGAGAAAAATGATACTTGCCTATATATAATACGATGTTGATGATATTTCTATTTTACTCAAATTAGTGTTGTTTTTTTTATTATTATTATTGTTTTACATTTACATTTAAATAGCGGTAAACGTTATTACTTTTTTTTTTCTTTAAAGTTTTATACGTACGTATTTTTTAGGAACTTTATTTAGAAACTACCGTGTGAATTTTTTTGGAGTTTATCTCGTACAAAACGTTGTTCACAAGACCTTAAAATACGTCGTCGTATAATTTATTAATGTTGGTATATATTTAATTGTATCGTAATAAAGTACTCGACAATAATTACTACTAACTAGAGAAATTTAATTGCGAATACTCCGCGGTATTGCGAAACTGTTAATAAAATAAATTATCAACTTAATAAGTCACGGACGTCCTTAAACATTACTGTACTCGACAAAAATACCTATCGTTGAAAATCAATAGCCGATAATAATAACTTACTATTAGCAGTAATATTTGTTCTTTATGGTGACGAATGACGATAATATTTACAGACTAGAGAGAAATAACGTATATTGTGTTACTGTCTGCATTTTTCCTCCTGCCAAACAATAAGAATCACGATTTTGTTCTTTTAAATATTACACCCTAAAAGTCATCGGGTACCTATAGTACTACAAGGATATAAGCTTGAACATTTTTTTCTTTTTTATTTAAAATTATGTTGTTCTTTTTAAAAAAAATATTGCGATATTACGAGTGTCGTTGGCAACATCACCACCACAGATGATAAAACTGTTGCGTATTAGTTATTGCTTGTTTAGTGATTGTCTCGTTACCTCGTATATGCTAACTTTGCCATGCCTCTAGAGCGGTGTTTTCCAACCTTTTTACCACCACGGACCACTTCGACAATATTTTATAAGTCGCGGACCACCTCAATTTTACGAAAACTAGGAATACCTTTTTTTTGCTTATTAACAAGAATACACAAAATTTATCGAAAACTGTTAATTTTTATTATTTTACTTTATATTTTATTACTATATACTTCACTAATATATAATTATACTTTACTATACTAAATAATTTACTTAGTGTGATTTTTGTGACTGATATCTATACACTTATAAAAGTGGAAAATACATATCGGTCTACAGCAGCAACAACGACAAGATAACCGTATAATATTATACGGTTCCTCAATAAGTCGTAATTTTTTTTGCTATTTAAAAAAAAAAAAAAAAAATTAATTTGTAATAGAAATCGAAGAACAAATCTATGGGGCCGCGGACCACCTATGACTGGCCCACGGACCACCGGTTGGGAAACACTGCTCTAGAGGTTAAGTTACTCATTGGTGAATATTGAACAATAATATCCCGCCGAATAACTCAAACTTAGTCAAATATAAAATGTTTGTATTTAATGTAAAATTAATAATGTAATAATTTTCGATACATATTGACTTAAGACATTTTCACCTTGAAATGTGTGCATCCACTTAAATAATACAAAAATGCATTGAAAGTTCATAATATTTCGTGAATTATTTAAAACCAATAACCTATTAGTGATACCCAGGAACGCCGGAACAACGAGGGCAATAGGGGGAAATCGCCTAGGAAAAATTTTCTGGGGGCTATGCCCCCACCGCTAAAATATATAATTTTCAATCGTCACCCATGATTGGTATGTTGAATATTTTAAACAAAACTCGAAACGATCAAATAATAATCGCATTGTCGTTCTGAACAATATGGAAAAGTGATTTAAAACAAAAAAATAAACTTTTTGACAAATAAATTGGAGCAATATTAAAATTTAAAAAAAAGTTGTATTATTTTAGATGAGCATTTCTAATTATATTCAACTCAATTATTCACTAAATATATATATATATATATACCTCGTATATTTGTGAAATAATTTTTAGATTATTAGCAATTATTATTATTAATTGAATCGCGTTTTATTTTCGGTAAAAACGCTTTACACTTAATGTTCAGTCCCCGGCGGTTCAAAAATCTTTCCGGCGCCACTGGCGGCGGTACTTATATTTGCATAATTCAAAAGTTTACATAAAATAAATTGTCGCGCTACGATGTAAAACTGATCGTACGCAGTTAGTATAATACAAATAATTTTCGATCGACTTTTTGATGAGAAAAAAAAAAAATAAAAATAAATAAATGTAATTTTATCGCGGTATCTCCCCTATTTATTATTACCGGAATATTCCGCGTTCCGTCGCGTTCCGCGTTTTCTACTTTCTTCGATATTTTTGAAAAAATAAAAATAAAATGTATTTATATATAACATACGAGTAAACCTGCGAGTAAACGCCTAGCTGCCGGACGCAGAGTTATGCGGTCGGCTCCCCGGGCCATATTCACCGGCAATCGAGATCAAAATGATATATTTATATATATATATATATATATATATATTATTATTACGGGAAAACGGAAACATAAGCAACGGTAACAATCGTATATAAAAATACGTTTGTCGGACCATAATATTATTTTATGCGTATAAGCGACTCTGACACACAGACATTAATATAGATTATAATATTATAGCGTATTCAGCGGCGTAACTGGGTAAAAAAAGAGACGGACGGGGCAAAATAATTTATTCGCCAAAATCAAAACCACGAAGGGCGGTGTAAATATATTTGTATTCTGTGTATACAAAATAATCAAAGACTCATTTAATAACTTAATTAAACAAAACTTAAAAAATAAACCAAAGAATACATCATTATTTTAATGTTAGTTTTCTTATTTTTGCAACCCAGATAAAAATGCATCGATAACGTTGACATAACATCAACAGGAAAACGTGAAATATATATTATAAACTTTTATGAAATAATTTGACGAAAAAATATTTCTATCTTACGTATATAAATAGTAATATTAATGTATTGCGTTCGTTTTTTATTTTAGACGATTTAGAGATTTTTACGGTTGTTATACCTGTGAGAGGGGACAAAATAAATTCTTTGCCCCCCTCCCAGGCATAACAACAGTAAAAATCTCTAAGAATTTCAGAGGGACAGTTACGTCACTGTCCGTAATTATCCGGATTTACATGGTTTTTTTCTCTCTGCCGACCCTCTCGTTACGACTATTCATACACGGGTTCAATTGTAGCGTTATTATATTATCGCAAGTTATAATAATATAGGTACTTTCGATAGTCTCGCTTTCGTTTTTTTGTGTACCGATCTTATACTATTATTACCTCATACGTTTATTCGTTTTACTATATATATATATCGGTGTACAGTGTACAGGTACACGCAATAATTTAACTATTATAATATAATATAGTCACCGCCGTCGCATTAAGAATTAACACACGTAGCTTTATATTGTCGATTTGCATAACGTTTCTCGAATAACAAAAAAAAAAAAAAAAAATTAAAATGTATAATTCCCAATTCTCAATTTAGTTTTCATTTGGAAACATTCGACAATTCATCAAACACGCCGACTCGCAGACGCTATCTCGTGCTCATTAGAGAAAAAAACAGTACACCTCCGCTGTGTTTTTAGATGTTTCACAAGCATTTGACAAAGTATGGCATTCTGGACTTTTATACAAACTAAAAAAAATACTACCGCCTTCATACTACCTTCTCCTAACTTCTTATTTAAACGAACGTTTCTTTGCCGTCGGATCGGGCGCAGAAATCTCGCACATCTCTCCAATTCTAGATGGTGTACCACAAGGTGAAGTTCTATCTCCCATTCTATATAATATATACACCGCAGACCAACCTACACATCCTGATACATCAGTTGCCGAATACGCTGACGATAAAGTAATTTACTCCACACACATAGACCCCTTAACAGTTTCGACTTTGATTACAAAATCACCTCGACCTACTATCTCCCTGGTATATCCAATGGCGTGTACAAATAAATGAAATTAAATCAATTAATACTACTTTTACCCTCAAACTATAACATCCTCCACCAGTTTCGTTAAATAACGAACTAATACCTTTCTCAAATATTAAATATAAATACGGTGAAATATTTAGGACTTTATTTAGATAAAAAAAACTCAACAGGGTCAAACATATGTATATATGACCAAACTGTCCCTAAATCGAAGGCTTTCTATTCTCCATAGTATTATGGGTAAAACCTCAAATCTCAATCTAAAATCTAAAATTAGTTTATACAATCTTTTACTCAAACCAATATGGACCTACAGAATCCAGCTCTGGGGAGTTGCCAAAAAAATTTACACTAACAAAATACAAGTGGTTCAATCAAAAATACTAACGCTCCTCCGTACGTCTCCAATGACACTCTTCACACTGACCACATATACCTTTCGTTAAAGAAATCGCAAAACACCACTACAAAAAATTCCACAAAAGACTCCACAATCACTCTAACCCCCTTATTTCTAAACTATCCTCAAACTCCTTTCCCGGTAATACTATAAGGCAATTTAAGCGAATGTGGACCAGAGATTTCTTAGCCGATGATCAAACTGGTTAGCATAGTCCACGAACGAATAAAATAAATAAATAAATAATAATTACAATAATAAAAAAAAAAAAAATGTTCGCCGAAGTACTGTCGCCGGACAGCTTCTTTAATTCATGCATTTCATGCAAAATAATATTAGTGTTATTATATAAGTATGGACTATTGTAAATACTTTTAATACTAATCATTTATACTATTGTTTTATTTCTATTACATTCAATTATGCTTATTGTACCATACACGTACAGATTGTATAATTGTCTTATATATATATATATAAAATAATAATAATAATAATAATAATAATCTTCAACTTATCTATTATACTATATATCAAAGTTTCTAATGTAAAATTACTTGTTAAGTGTTGACATAGTAATTTGAAAAATAAAAAGTAAGTTTAATGTATTTTTGTATCAGTAAATAATTCTTAAAACGGGTATGGAAGTTTCCAAAAATGTTGGACACCCCCTGAAAAATCATTCAAAATACGCCACTGGATATTATATATGTTATAACTAGGACTAGGAATTTGTAGCATTTGCACAGCGTTTTTTCTTAGAACTTTAATACACAGATTATCAAAAGCAAAATTCGATTCATACATATTGAACATAACGAAAGCATTTTCTTATGATTTTCACGAATTAATTGCATTTTTGGTACTCTAGTGTCAGTTAATAAACTGACATTAGAGTAAGTCTTCTTTTATTCATTTTTTTGTTAATTATATGCATATTCGACATTTTAAAATTTGTATAAACAAGTATTTTTATTATTATATTTTTCTCAACGAATTAAAACTTACCTTATATACTTTTATTAATAGGTGTTTACGAATTTTTTAAATTAAAGTAAAATTATCTTCACAATATACGTTATTATAGACACAGTTATTTAGTGGTATTTCCGTATACACGGTGAAGTATTAACGAACATATGAATATATGTTAATTAGTAAATTATTTTTCGGTATTAATAATCATTTTCAACTTAATTTTTACATTTTTAGTAACGTTTCAATGCCTTTTCTGTAGGTTTTTAGTGCAACATTTTCCTAGCCATAGACTTCGTAATAGGTTCCGTTGTATCGTACCTATAAACGAACAAACTGTACAACCACGTCGTGTTTTGAATTTTTCTCTGGGGTTATTCAAATAATAAATACTACAACATTATTATAGTCTATAAACCGTAATGCGATAAATCGCCTTTGTATAAGGCACGGTCGGACGGGGGCACGTATTCGATGTGATTATGCGATAGGGTGGAGAAAGTCGTCCACGGTGAATCGTCTAATACGGCGGTTTCCCCCGACCTTTTTATATCCGCGTACCACTTGCACACATTTTGAAATATTAACTTAGGCAGTCACTGCAGTATATTTTTTATGTACTATAAGAGTCTATAATTGATCAGGTTGGCATACGAGAAGTGCAGGAGTTATTAATTTGTCGAGTAAATTGAGTTATATAATCAATACAGAATACGGTGGTTTATTTTGTAACCACGATAGCAAAATATAATTAGTGTAACATTTAGATCATTATTAATTATGTTACATCATAAATCGATTTGGTGCCGATTTTAAAGAAATTCTTAAAAAATATTGTATTCGATTTTTAATAGCTTTTTGTATCGGCTCGATGCAGGTTTTTTGGTTAAACATTTTTAAATTCCTAGGGTAGTTTTGATTTTCCTCGTAGTTTCCTAAATAACGGCGGCAAAACAGAAATTTTTACGTAATAACGGTTTTTTAATATTTTTGATTTTGGTTTTTGTTGCAATTTAAAAATAATTGTATAGACTTGAAATTTACACCGAATACTACGAATATTATTATCCTATTTCAGACGTGGTAACGTTTTCAAAACATTTTGACAATTTTTGAGCTATTTAAGGGCATTTTATATATTACGTATTGGATGTGATTATGCGATAATGTGAAGAAAGTCGTAAAAATGTATACGTTGTTTTACCATGTATGAATCCTTTTATTATTAAAACTTTTTTTTCGCTAATCGAAAAATGTCTTCGTGTACCACAGAATGGAAGGAACCGCTGGCCTAATATATAAGACACTCTATACGGATATGCGTTATGCGACACATTAAATGTGTACACGTTTACACTGTACATTGTATATTACAATTACAAAGGTAATTGTATATTTATGATTTTTGTTTAAATCAAGTTTAAGCAGTTTGATGTGTTTATTGATTCGAATTTGTAAAAAAAAAAAAAAAAAAGTACAGAAAAAATACGGCTATTTGAATAAATTTGAATCTGATATACGAAAGTGGCAACAAACACGAGAACCTTTAAATCACGGGAATAAATGTGAACAAAAACCATCAAAGAAATCAACGACTTTATTGTCGTACCGATAACCTGCAAATAAATAGACCGCCACACGGAAAAAACTTAGTCGTCACAGGAATATCGGTTTGTCTGTATTTATCATATTCTTATTTTATTCGCCCGTTCTTCATTTGTTTATTAATAAATTTAAAAAAAAAAATGAATTCAATTAATTTCCACGACGAGTATGTCGATGTTTAAAGCTGTTGTACGGGTTAATACAAAAAAAAAAAAAAAACACTTAACAATATAAAATAACGATATTGCTAAATATTTTGAAAATATGATCATTTGAAAACTGTACAGATTTAAATTGTATAGAAAATGTATATAATTTGTACAGATATTGGTGATTATTAATTTGTTTGTAATGTAAATTACATAAAACTGCTGTTCCTATAAGTGCAAATATATCAATAATAATTTGTTGTTCGTATTATAATACAATTTATCTTTTAAATCGTATTCTATATTATATACGTGTCCGCGAACAGTTATTATCATTCCCAACAACCTTGACAATTGATATTTTTCGTATTGATACAAGTTCATAATTTATTGGTCGTTATTTAATAAAGATAATAATTTATAAATATCACACATTAAAAAATTAAAAAAAAAAAAAAACAAAACGTATATTCAGTCCTACCACGCGCGGTTATCGAATAATCAACATTATTCAGTTAACTCTGGCCTATATTTTTAAGTTATTATTCTTATTGTATTAAGGTCGTTTATGATTTGTAAGAGGGTTTATTGAGTGGCGTGTGTAGTAGGTGCTATTAATTTTATTAGTTACTTTTGTGTTTCGTGCGGTAGATATGTAATAGGTAATACATGTATACACGTGTTTACATAACGACCTCCACCTACCGGCGATAAATATACGAATAATTCACTATAATGTGCTACAAAACGAAAAAAAAAAAGAAAAAGAAACAAAATCCACGACGTAATCCGAGACTTAACGCTACAACAAAAATCACCCAAAACGCCCGATCAGTATTTTAGATTCCGAGCGTAACGTGGAAATAACTAACGAGTATTGCGAGTTTTACTTGCGTTTTTTTTATTCCAATCTGCCAACCACAATTCTAGAGTTGTAAAGTTTCTAGACTCTCCTCTAGTCTTTGTACAGACCCAGAAAAAAAAAAAAAACATAAAAAGTTCTCGAATAATACTTTCTAATAATAATAATAAATGATAGTTTGAAATCCATAAAAGTGGGCGCCAAATTGACGATTGAGCGTTGAAACACGTAGCGATGTATTACTATATAATAGGCAGTTACTGCGGTATATTATATGCATTGTAAGAGTCTATAATTGATCAGGTCGGCATATGCGAGGTGCCGGAGTTATTAATTTGTCGAGTAAGTCGAGTTATATAATTAATACAGAATACAGTGGTTTATTTTGTAACGACTATATAGCATAATATTAATAGTGTAACATTTAGATCGATAATTGTATTACAACATAAATAGATTTTAATGAAATTCTTAAAAATATTGTATTCGGTTTTTAATAGCTTTTTGCATTGTCTGGATGCCAGGTATTTTTCGTTAAACATTTTTAGATTTTGAGGGCAGCGAGGATTTAATATAATTGGTTTGTGTGATTTTTTTTCCGCCGTCTGTATACAACTTTTCCGTCAGAAATCTTACTCCAATCAAAAACCGACACGAGTGCATTTTTTTATTGCATTTTGTATGGAGATGGTCATTTATTGATTTCCCTTGTAGTTTCGTTAATAACGGGGAAAAAACGGGAATATTTACGCAATAACGGTTTTCTGTTATTTTTGTAGTAATTTACAAACAATTGGAATATACATTTTCAAAACACTGGCCATATGATAATTTTCGAACTGTTTTAGTTTTTATTCGGTTTTATGCGGAGCAACTATTTTTTTGGCTCAATAAAAATGCAAGGTAACTTTAACGCAAGGTTCGTTATAAGTTGCTATTTTGGTCGTATTTAAATATCGAAAATTCGTGGGTATTTTTTTATTTATTTTTTTATGAGCGTTTGAAGTTCAGGTTTTGACAGGAATCGTATTTTTTGATACTATTATCAGACGAATTTGTATGGCCCAGCAAAAATGCTCGAAAGTTTGTCGGTGGTCGGTGACGGATTGGGCAGGTGGACCACTCCTCGTATTTAGGTTTTGATGCCGATACAAATTATCTATTATTTTTACGTATTATCTAATAATAAATTTTAAAATGAAATTATATTATTGGCTTGAGCGATATAAGTGATGTCAGTGATGTTCATAGTCGTACACACAGAGATAGACACGAATACACCGGAGGTTTTATAAACCAACTGAACAAAATAACACAAATACATTAAAGTCGATAAGTTCCGCTATTTCGCAAAATGCTTCTTTGGTTGCTGATGCGTTTTAATGTTACAAAATTCGTTAAAATTGATCGGAAACCCGATAAACATCGGTAAATAAAATGAATATTCGAGTGACTGTGATTTGTGAACGAATTTTTTTTTTAAACGATTCTCTAAATGTGTACACTGGGCCCGGGGTCTGACCGGTCCGCCCCCGCACATGGTCCGTTATAAGTCGTATTCGATAGTAAAAAAAAAAAAAAAGTTGAGCGTGTAACACAACAATTTTTTAAATTTTGATGAAAACCGTATACATTTCTGTATGGTATATATAATTTCAAAATACCGCGATTATAAACTGAACATCGTCTCAGAATCGTTTTATTATTTCGATTTTCGCACGCACATTGATTGATTATTTAATGGATTTTTTTGCGTACAAACGTGAAGAAATAAAAAAAAAAAAAAAAACTTTCGCGTTGAACGTGCTGCAATTACCGACGGCTACCGTAAGACCGCTATATAAAATACGCATATATAACCCGATAAACGTTGGTAATAAATGAATTATTCGAGTGACTGTGATTTGTGAACGAATTGTTTTTTTAAACGATTCTCTAAATGTGTAGACTAGGCCCGGGGTCTGACCGGTCCGCCACCGCACATGGTCCGTTATAAGTCGTATTCGATGGTAAAAAAAAAGAAAAAAAGTTGCGCGTGTAACGAAACAATTTTTTAAAATTTGATGAAAACCGTATATATTTCTGTATGGTATATATAATTTCAAAATACCACGATTATAAACTGAACATCGTCTCAGAATCGTTTTTTTCATTTCGATTTTCGCGCGCACATTGATTGATTTATTTAATGGATTTTTTTGCGTACAAACGTGAAGAAATAAAAAAAAAAAAAAAAACTTTCGCGTTGAACGTGCTGCAATTACCGACGGCTACCGTAAGACCGCTATATAAAATACACATATATGTGTATAATTACCGTATAACGGTCACTATATAAAACGCGCTCGTTTGGCAATTTATATTAAAAAAAAAAAAAAAAAAAAAAATACAAATATAATTATTATATAGGCGGTAAAAGTAAAACGCGGGGACGTTTTAATGGGTCTCGCCCATTAGAATATTAACGCGGGGAGGCTGCGCTCGGTGCTGCAGCACGCGCGAGACCGGAAAACGCCATTACAATGTAAATATACTTACGGATATTAATTGCACCTGCGTTATCCTAAGAATATTTCGTGTGTGTGCCCGTGCATGTGATAATATAAAAAAAAATATTATGTTAATAACACGGGCGGTGGTATGGGTATAAAATAATATAATATTATGACGGGCCGAGTTCGGGCGGAGTCGCGATCCGATTTCAGTATTTACGATCGTTTTATTTATACTATTATTATTACTATTTTATAGCGTACGGTTTTTTTTATTTTTATTTCTTTTTTTCCCGTTCGTTCGTTACAGGAAAAAAAAAAAAAAAATATTAAAAAAAATATAATATACCCATATATTACACGATAGTTCGCGTGCGCACGCCATCTCAGCCGCGGCAATCTCGCGGCTTTATCCGACGACCATCGCGCCCATATTTATTATATACGTATTATTCCGCCGATTATAATATTATATGTGTGTGTTTGAGTTTTTTTTTTTCTTTTTTTACGATCGCCCCGAGGTGAGACCAGTTTCGCGCGATATAATAATATTATGTCATCCGGTCCGCCGGCAAACTTCTAGTCGTTCGTCGTCGAAATTCGCGTACCGCACGGCACGCGCGTCCGGAGACTTTAACTGCCCAGAGAATAAATAAAAAAAAAAAAAACCAACAAAAAAACAGGGGTATTTGATAATTTCTCGGCGGGGAATCGGGATGCCGGTGGTTTTTATGCAGGCCCACTTACCGAAAAATACCGTTTACTATTCGGCAAAAACCGATTTTTTTTAATACCGTACCGGGCCCGTCGTCAACACGTAATAGCGGTCTAATGGGGGTCTTGCACCCCCTCCCTCACCCTTCTATATATTTTTATAGGACGTATGTGAAATATAACCAAAATTCTATCTAGCTTAACACTCGAAATAAATTGAATAATTGAAAAATCTCAAGCGTCTATGAATATAATAGAAATTACACAATAAAAAAAAAATTTAATTATAAAATATTTAATTTAAAAAAATTTAAAATCTGGTAATATAAAATATTCTGTGCACGTTTAATAGTCTTAACGATTAATGGTATTCGTACATTTTTTTTTTTAACAATACCACTATCATATTATATTAATATGGAAAAATTGTTGAAATATCAACAATTTAATAAGAAATTTGACCATCAATTGCTTAGACAATAATAATTATGATATTATCATGGTTTTTTTGTTTCTTTTTACTAGTAAGAACCATTTACTATAGTACGAAAACGTTAAATACAATATTCCCATATTTTCGGTATAAGACAAATGTTTTATCCGCAATCCAACATAAATCAATAAAATCTAGAAAAAAAAAAAAAAAAAAATACTCAAAGCGAGGCAAAATGCATTGGAAATTACATCACGTCTAGGAACTAATAATAACGCTAATAGAAGTATACGGTGAAAATTGTAAATCTCTACAATTATTATTTACCGGGTTACAACGAAAAAAAGAGATTGTCAAAATCCGGTGTAGCGTAAATTCGCCGTTCGTTCGCTCGTAATTTTTGCCGGTTTTTCCCTATTATTATAAAGTACAATGCATTTCAAAATACGATTACCCCCCCCTCCCCGGTGCACTAAAAAGATTTAAAAATAAAATGCAACCAGTAATCATCCCTGACGGTGTTTGATAATTTAACTAGTCAATAATCGTGTCGATATACACGTAAAACAATTATCGAAAAAACAAAACAAAAAAAAAAAAAAAACCACATAATATTATCATAATAAAACCAATACATTCCTCGCTCTGCTCGGAATCTAAAATCATAAATCATTTATTAAAAATAACTATAATTTTCTCTTTTGTCACTCGGCCTGTGCACTTTCTTTTTTTCAAGGTACGGTGACAATTTATACTTGAGAAATTATATACATTATAGTCGTAATATAATATATAACTTATAATGAACCTATTCCCGTTCAAAATGTTTTTTTACTAGTTATAATCATACATTTTACGGAAGCCCTCGACGGTGTTGTACGATTTTTATTCGATTTTGTGTTTGGAAGTGTCATGAAAGTTATAGAAAACCATTAATTAGGAAAGGGATACTATGTAAAATATTCGAATGTATATCATATTCTTCATTGAATAAATAAAATGTATGATAAATATAATTTTATTATATTTCTCAATATGTAACGATATTGGTAACATTATGAAACAATAAATTATTATCTATCAAATACACCGGGAAAAACATCATCAATAGACTAATATATATATATATTTATATAATCTTAAGGATTACCAAATTGTTGGAACCGAAAATAAATATAAAAAAAATAAAGTATATTAGAATTTAAACTTTTTCAATTTATCGCCAATACGATTAATTGTCAGGTAAAATATTTTAGCTCCGACAAAAATCGATTGCATTATAAAACAATATTATTCTGTGGTATAATTTTGTAAAAAAAAAAAATTGTTTATGAGACTAATACACAATAAAAAAATAAAAAATAAAAACAAATAAATGCAATAATAATATATACATAAATGCAGTACAAACAAGTTAAAAATAAGTAGAAAAAGAAAAAAAACAAAGCCTGTATTGTATACGTCGTGCGTAAGTTAATACGACCTGTTTCGATATAAAAAAAAAAAAAAAAAATCATCATTGGTTAATAGAACAACAAAAGCCAAAAAATATAATACGCGTAAATAGTAATGTGCCACTGAAGATATTCCCCTGGGGAATGTTCCCGAGAACAGGGAATATATGTAATATAATTTCATTCTCCTATAGTTATATGTTTGGGCATACATATTATTCGAACAATTTATGACTGTAATTTAAATTAAATATCGAAACACGATAAATACGTATAAAAACTATTACGTACCCGATAAATTCTTGTTAGGAATATTCCCGAAATTGAATTCCGGGGAATCAAACACCGCGCTACGCGTATGTATATTTTTTTACATTTATTATTATTTTTTTTATTCGAATTCAATACCATTTTAGTACTTGTATCGTGTAAACGTCCAAATGAACGATTTCCACCGTAGATGTTTTACACGTCAATTGAAACAAATAGATAAATAAAATAAATATTAAATACATATTAACGGTAATACTATACAACTATACGATTATAAGAATTGATCGTTCTATATTGCAGCAGTAATACATATGTCCCCACAATATCCTGAAATCAAAATCGATAGGCGTAATAATATTATAATGATATAATGTTGCGTATTATAACATTAACATTTTGTAATTTATTCTTGTAAAAGATATCTACTTTCGTTTGAACTCGATTCGACCTTTTAACGTTAATAAAACGACCGTTAAATGCAACATTTTATTAACGTGGTATAAGATTGAAAGAATTTTTCGATCGGACAAAAAAAACAAAATAATAATAATAATAATAATAATAATATCGTAGGCTTTACGATTGTCACGGTACGCAATTCCGAAGACGACGTAAATCGCATTATATCACACAGCGGGCCGTAAAAAGTGCACGAGGGCAATTATTATATTATTGTCGTCGTCGGTTATCCAACTCGTAGAGAATATCGAAGCGAATTAAAACTGGTTTACTATAATATACATTTTTTTATTTCTAATATTATATACCTATACGTACGAGGTAAACCGTGCGCGTCCATTCATAACACCCGTCCGTGCGCGTACGTCGCAAAAACGTTCGACGTCGATAAAATAATAATAATAATATAATATTAAAACTGCAATATATGCACGTCGTGTTCGTTAATGAGTACCTACCTACTAACTTGTATTCGGCAGTATAGGCGGTAGGCCTAAAAAAATTAGGTTATTACCGCGCGGTATACACGTAGAAACCGCACGCGAAAACCTTTTTGGTATCACAATGCATTTCGATTGCGTAATTATTATTAAACTACTACGTGTCTCTACTGTATATACGTGTATACCTACGGTGTCCATAGGTCTCGGCACGCAATGACCCTTATTATTATTATTATTATTATTATTTTTTTTTTTTTTAAGACGGTTATATAAGAGTCGAGCAGATTTTCTCTTTTTTTTTTTTTTAAATTTCCAGATCCAAATATTCTCGTACTACCCTGGTAATATTACTACTAGCTCGACATCGAAATTCGTACGCCGTGGATGTTTAAGGAGTGGTCCCAGATGGCCCGACTAATCTAAATTAACGATTTAGTGACGTAAAATGTCTAAGTAACAAAATGAAAAAAAAAAATCAAACAATTTTAAAAAGTTTTCACTAACGTTTGCGTTTAATACTGTTATGAAAAACTTTGCCCCTCCCCTAAAAAAAAGTCCTAAAAAGAGACGCTCTTGCCACTGGAGATGTTATTTTTCAATAGATCGATTTCCCGTTTTACACTTACGCTCTTTAAATTTTAATCGTATTTTTCGTGTACTAATGGTTGTTTTCATTTACAGGGAACAATACTTGTTCAACGTGTTCGAAGTGATCGTGTCTACGTTGGAGACAAAACTGCAGAGAATAGAAAACCTAGACAAGGCCGTCGAGCACCTCATGCGCCGAGTGGAAGCACTGGACTCCCGGGTGACCAACAATATCGACAAAACCGAAGCTGTAATCGGCAAACTGCGGTCTTTGGACACGAAGCTGTTTCAAAAAGAGCCGGGTACCTTAGGTCACCATCTCGAGACTAGATTGACGACATTGGACCGGAAGGTGGGCGACATTGACGCCAAGTTAGTCGGCTTGAAGAGTCAGCTGGACAACAATTTCCTGGGACCCGCCGACGACATCAACGCCGAGGCGAGCGAAAAGAAACCGGTGAACGTGCACCACCTTGACGTGACCAAGCTGCTCAACATCCAGCTGGACACGATCCGCAGCAACACGGCCAATATCGACAGAAAGCTGCAGTTCCACATAAACATGGTGTCCGACGGGCTGGGCAAGGTAATCAGCATGGTGACGGACGTGCACGGTGCGATCGTCGAACAGGACCACAACAACGGCCGGCCGGGCGCGATGGCCGCCAACAAAACGACCACGACGACGCCGGCGCCGGAACGGGCTAATAAGATCGATCAGTTGGTAAGACAAATGCACCCGATACTGACCGTGAGCGAGAAAATGGACGAGGTATGGAACGTGGTGGTCGGCACCAAGAGCTCGGTGGACGACCTGGTGCCAAAGTCGGACGAGCTGCTGACACAGACGCAACGCCAGGAGCGGGCCATCAGCGACATACACGACGATTTGCGCATGAACACCAACAAAATCATCGCCAACCTGGACGTGGTGGAACGGAGGCTGAAGAAACAGGAGAACGACGTGGTCACGTTGGCTCAGCGTCCAGTGCCCGCGGAACTGCTCCGGTTGGACCCGACCATCGACGAGTACGGCAGGTACGAAGAACAGCTGTCCGAGTCCACGCCGCCCGCCGAGGCCACGGCGTCGATGCAGTCATTTACAACGCCTAACAGTGTTGGCGGTCCTACTCCCGGGTCACCGCCGGATCTCCAGCTGTCCATCCAGACGTCCCGGAGCGCGCCGCAAAAGAACAGAGGCGTGGTTTTCCCGAGCGTCAAGAACAAACCGCCGCCAGCCAACATCAGTTTCCTGACCGATCAGTTCAATCGCGAAGTTAAGGTGAGAATGGTTTTATTTTCCGTGTCAATATGATATAGGTACTATATGTTGAAGGATGGGAACAGAAAGACCGAAAAGGAGTAAAGCGATATGGAAATTGACGGGAAAGCCCGGATTAAGGGGAGCACAAGGGGCACGGTCATCTCTTTCAACGAAATTATTATTTTTTTTTAATGCGCATATTCGAACAAATTTTCGAAAAATACATTTATTTGACTACACAATTTTAATTATAAAATAATCACGGAAAATTACTAAATTATAAATTCATAATTAATATTAAATCGATATTTGGATATTTGATAACAAGATGATAAAGTTTGTAAATTTAAATGGGAGTTGTGAACCATGTTGTACGTGGTAATAATTGATATTTGGTGTTTTTGATCTATCACGAAGACGTGCCATAATTAATCTGACGTTATAATTTTTATTTGTACGGTACAGAATTATACGATTATATACAAAAATGAGCAATACAAATTGTTGAATTGAAAGGAGGTTGACCCAATAAGGGTCGGTGTCCAGTTATTTAATCTGGGCTCGCTGCGAAGACGTATAGATGATTTGGAGATTTAGGACCGGGTGGCCAACCACAAATAAACGTTTGGAAATAGAGACGACTAGGCAGAAGAAGGATATTATTATGCAACACACCGCCCGGCAGTGGCGTAGCCAGGATTTCGGAATGGGTTGGGGGGGGGGAGCAATCCAAAAATAAAAAAATCAAATCAAATTTTAAATGTCTATTTTGACTAATCTAATAACAATGGATTATGAGATTTTGTACTTAAAACTTGAATAACTTCTGCTTCGGTTATTTCTTCAGATTTGTTAATCTTTGTCATAGCTAATCCGTTAAGCCTCTCTTCATTCATTGTTGACCGTAAATACATTTTCAATAACTTTTGAGTGAAAAATGTACGTTCTGGGGTCACTGATCTGACCGATAACGTTGCAAATAATTGAAGCGACAATTTCACATTTGGTAATAGGTCCGTACAATAGCGTAATGCATCTATAGCTGACTCGGGTGTTTTTAATTTATTTTCTTTCCATTGGTTTCGCCTCATAGGAGGTAATTCAGCTTTGAGACTTACCAAAGCATTATCAAGAAGATCATTTTCATCAATTCTCGCATCATTTAATTTTGACTCATTACTGTATACACTAAAATTGACAGGGATTAACCCTTTAAAGTGTCATAATATAATATCTTCTAACTATTTATTGAATCAAATTGTAAAATAATACGTACAATAGGAGGGGGGCCATTGAACCATGGCTACGCCACTGCCATCCGGGTTAGAAAAAATCCCTAACTTATTTTCACCGAGCCGATAAAAAAACCATTGCAATATTTTAATGTTCCACCGATAATTCGACGGTACTCGGGTGAAACTTGCTGAGTCTAAAATTTGGAAATTTCAGTATTCGGCAATTAAAATTCAACTGCAAACGAGAAATAAGACAACATTTGTTTTTTATTAGTATCAATTATTTCACAATATTTTGCATTAACTTTTATTGATAGGCAATAAATTATTTTACAATAGAATAAGTAATTATACATTTCGCGTCAAATTGATTTCAGTTCATTAATCCGATACGACTTATTCTGCACGAAATACTTAAAATTAATTTCGTAAAAAGTGCGATTTTTCACAAACGATAAAATTGCTGTATGACTTGGATCGTTTCGACCCAAAACACTGTATCATTTTTCTGAATTTACAAACTCATTTGCGCAAATTGTTTCATTTGGCATGCTTTTCGGGAACGCCATTGGCGATTGAGGCCCTTGAAATAAACGGAGAGAAGAAAAGAATACCTATATTACATTTAGTTAATATAATTTTAACCATCTGGTATTAATTTGAATTAAATTAAATATTATTCTTTATTATTTTTATCCGTTTCGGAAATGTATTACGCAAATATATGAATACGTCGTTTTTTAATTAACCGTTCTCCGTTTATGGCCTCCTCGGAAAACCTCTTGCCAAAACCGCCACTGCCGTCGAACATGTGTCATGTCATTTGATCTATTTCCTAAAACGGAAACCTTTATTTTACGTTCAGTGTAATTTTTTAAAATAAATTTACACGATACGGATACATTTAATGGAATACATATTGATACAATATATTATTATTTTGTGTAGATTTTTATCGATCGATGTGTGCGTCTTGGCGTAAAACTGGAAATTACCCGTTTTCGATAAAATTAATATAATGGAAATTTTAACCAGTTTTCAACATTTTATTCGCATTTAAATGCGAATAAAATCGAATGAGAAACCTCCCCACTAGAAACGAAGTTCAAAAAAAAAAAAAGATAGATGATATTTTAGCAGCCAGAGTAAAAATGTAGGTAAGACAATATGTAGGTATTATATACAGACGAGAAAACAGTTTTTTTTTTTTTTTTTTTAACACAGCTCGTTAAAAAATGCGTATAGGTATACCTGTGTCGCACGTTATTGCGTAAAATATTTACAGTACGATTATAAACACGTAATATATAACGATCACTATTTGAAATTTACTCTCGTTGCATAAAATGACGTTTAAACTTTAACGGGGTATAATTTCAGTTACCGCTGAGTTACACTTTGTCGTATTTTTTTTTATCTCGAATAGATTTAAACGTCGCCGTTCAAATTAATAACATAGATAGTTGTTACATATTATTATTAAATTAACGCATTTCACTGACTCCACACCGGCAAATTATTATTTTCTCTAATTAATATAACGACTCGCGAAAGCCATTATATTACTCGCCTAGTTCGACTTTTTAACGAATTTAACGACTTTATATGTATTGCAGTGAAACGATTGGATTTGTTAAGGCGTGCATTAATTATTACACTTCGATTCGAATCGGTTTAAAACACCGACATACTGCAATCGGTATATTACCTATAATATTTTTAACTTATTTACGTTTATACGATCAGTAAATGTGTGTGGCGGGTTTGTTTGTTGTTTTGTTCGGTTTTAATAATGACATGGTTTTTTTTTTTTATCCGGAAAACGGTTGCGTAACGATATTGTGACGTATACGCACGTATTGTAACCGACAGGGCCAGATTGGCCCGGCGAGACACCGGGAACACTTACCGGCAGACCGGTGTCTGTATGGGCACAAGGGAAAACGAAAAAATGTACGCTGTTCCTTTATTTTCGATTTTATTTATTAGTTGTAATTCGGTTAAAAGTAATAGTAGGGACCTGAAATTTTCACAGAATATTACCATTAGGTCCTGTAAAACATTCTGACCGGTCGTTGTATACATGCGAAAATGCACGAAAATTTGACACAAGGCTAAATTATAGTTAATGGTAAAGAATAACTGTTGCAAGCATAATGCTTGTAGCAAAATGCATATTTATTTTTTTTTATATATAATCGGGTTAATCGCATTTATTTTAATTTACTTTGTCTTAATTGTTTCGAATCAGATCGAGTCTTATTTATGTGTACCCTAATAGTTGTACAGACAACTGTATGGGGTTTACACGATTACAACGTCTGAGAAAAAACTTAAGGGTGGTACCGAAAAGGCATTAATTAAAAAAATTAAAAAATTAAAAAAAATAACTTATTTGATGATTAAAAAGTATGTGTAGAAACATCCTTGATACGTTTTCTAAATCGAAGAGTGTATCCAGGCCCCCTCATAAGACTGTTTGTCATACATAACACGTAATGTGCGCCTCCATAGGTGAAATTGCAAAGGATAAGGCAAATACATACGACCAAAAACAAAAAAAGGGTCATTCGATATAAAATTTGGCAATACATTTTTATAAATTATAAGTGTTCATATTATTTTACAGGTGGTCAAGTTCCCCGTCTTTGCCCCTGTCCCCACGCGCGCTCATGTGTAGGTGGGCCGGTCTTAATGATTTTCTTGGACCGAAAATCTATGCCAATCCGACCTCGTGTACTGATAACACCTTATCAAAACGACAGGTGTTATACTATAAAGTGACCGCCGAATCGATATACGCACAAATAGTGACCGCGCGCGTGTCGATACCAAATTTATTAATAATATTGCTATTATTTATTTTTGCCGAGCTCGCGAAATGGTTAACCTGGTATATAATACTGCCGTTGAAAAACGTGGGCAATACCCGACTGGCCCCTTTTATTATTTTTTTATTTTTTTTTACTGTTAAACTTATTAAATTGTAGAAATAGCCCGTGGTAGACACCATTATATAATACGTTGCAGGTTCCGACGTAAATATGTATACAATCGCGTTTATTATTATTACCTTGGAATTAGAATAATTACGATACGCTTTTCTTTTTAGATTGAGGCGAACGTATAATTCGGGTTATCGATTATTCTAAAAAATAAAAAATACTTTTTATACGGTTTTTTTTATTATCATAGGCGAAATGAAGACAAATTATTACCAACGATTATATAAACACAACGATGAAAAAATAGATCATTGTATTATTATTTTTTTACTAGTAAATATAATAATTATATGAATAATACGAGCGCGATATTTTACCATTGGTTTTTATATTTTTTTTAAACGATCCTTGAGCTACTTATAATGCGATATATATATGTAATAATATGTACAATCGTTTTAAAATCGATTCATATTGCGTACATTATTAACGACAGGCTTTCCGTTTTAATGTAGGTGGAGAATTATTATATTTTAATACTTAACGTATTGGAACGTTTTACTTAAAATGCATAACTTTTTAGTTGTTGTCGAAAACGAGATGAAATAATAATATCTATAGATTTTCGGTATTATAGATTAAACAATCGTGGAACCAAAGCTTGTTTAGATGTATGATATATTAATAAACAGTCGAAGGGAAAAATCACGAGTTTTAAACGAACTGAAACGGATTTTTTTTTTTTTCAATAAATAGTACAAAAATAAATAGTAAATAATAACCAGAAATAATGTTTTATCTTGACCTATGCGTTTACGTTCAAGGGGAAAAAACAAACGGTTTGTTTCCTATCGATTCTACATTTTATGATATATATTTTTTCAATAATCGGTTTGTTATATTAAGTATATGGTAGTACCGAGTACTATATAACCGAGTCCCTGGCCCCTGTCAGTTGCGGTTCCTGTAGTAAAATAATTGTCTTTTGGAGGTTAAACAAATAACAAACGTATTTGTATTGCGCACTTAATATATATATATATATATATATATATATATATATATATCACTTAACAACAATCGAAACGACGAACACTATCAACGCGCAAAAATGCTTTTAATAGTTCTGCATTGTTAGTGAAAATGTACGGTATTATTACGTATAACGTCTTATAAGCCGGGGCACGTTTAAAGCAATATAAATAAGAGTTCTGTTTCACCAGCGCGTACGTCGGTTTTCTGGTTAGTTTCAATATAAGCTTAGACAATATAATATAACCCGAAGTTATATACAGTGTACAGTATACACACTCAAACATTGTACAAACAGACGGCCTTAAAATTTCGGTAATCGTTTCGTCGTGCCGTCCTCGCCGACAAACTGATATCAGTTCTTTTGTTATCTACGATTATACCGGACGTCCAGATGCGGGTGTATAATATTTCAAATATACACCTCCCGATATACAGTGCGCGGGCGCGTACCCACGATTTGTTTGAATAGGGGCTGTTTTAATTATATATTTATATACAACTCGCGGGGAAGATGGCGTTTCACCACAAATTCTAGAATTTTCGATACGGTCCACGACGTCGTTTATCGATTAAAAATGTTCCGGAGCAGCCGGTGCTCACATGGATTACCGTCACTGTATACGATACAAAAAAAGATAACCAAAAAACCGTTATCCAGTGTTTGATATACTAATATACGTATAAAAATAAACCTTCAATTCCCACGATAAAAAAATAATATTAAATATGAAATAAAAAACGTAGTCTGACAGCTACACGTGGATCCTCCCCCCCCCCCCGAAACGTTATTTAGTCTATGCCTAACCTAACCTTACCCGTGGGACGAAGGGGGTGTTTTAACATTCAAAACACCCTCCACCTAGCTACGCGCCTGATGTTGTGCACCGGTGTGCTATTAAATTTAAAACGCTAATCGTGGGAACACAATACGACGATAATATTAATAACAATTTGTGAAATATCGTCGAAGGACGGATTTATCCTTTCTATTTGATACGTCCGAAACGGGGGCAGGTCGTCCGAAGTCGTATGCGCGACAAATCGTTACGAGGCACGGTACGATTTCAAAATAAGATTAGTACAAAACGAACACGTGCGCTGAAAATGGCGCGATACGATGACGACACAGGCCGGTCGTATAAAAGTTCACTATGAACTTACCGAAATGTCGTCTTTTATAATAACGTCTGGGAACCGTAGAGGGAATTCGGTATACATTTTTTTTTTTTGGCCGGGGGACGAAAAATAAACCTAATAAAGTGATCGGCAGAAGGAACTATACCCGTGTAATCCCCTCCGTCCGCAATTCAAATTAAATTAAACATAACCATCTTAACAATTATTTTATTGATCATAATCTGGGAAAGTCGGAAAGTGGGCTGTAGAGGGGAATTTAAATATACTAATTCGTAGCAAACAAAAAAACGATTCCGAGCAAAGTACGGTAAAAACGTATAGATGTATTTTTTTTTTTTATTAGGAAAATAACATTTACAATCTGTACAATATTGGCACAATAAGCAAATTTTCAAAAATAACATAAATATAATCATGAAAACGGTGATAAGGGAGGCCATCCAGTGATAGGACCCTTAGATGTATTAAAATTAAAAATTGTATTAATTCGTACGTACAAAACAAATTACAATGGTCCGTGTTTTTTTTCTGTCTCGAATAATTGTTGTGGATTTTTATGGGGCCAAAAAATGTTTTTTTTTTTTTCTATTACCTAAATCGAAAAATAGTACCTTACACGAAATTACGTGAGTTTTACGCGTCTCATAGTCTCATATAAAATTTAACTTCAAACGCTTATAAATAAAACCACTACTTAACGTTAATTTTTTTTTTTTTTTATATATATTAACTACCGAGTACAACTTACGATAACCTTGTGTACAAATTTTCGAGCGTTTCTGCTCGCCCAAAAACAGTTTTGTCCATATAAAACCGAATAAAATCGTATTAATTTTACAACTAATAAATTTCTCTCTGGAAAACAATAGCTAATATCGACCGTAATCCTTTGTCAACACTATAAGTGGGGCTAGATACGCGTGTGTACAGCCCTATCTAAATGGTTTTATTTGTTGTTTTTTACTGGGGAGGGGGTGTGGCAGGTATGTTATACAAATACTGGAATTATTGAACTTTGGGAATTATATCCGTATGTAAAAAATTACAAAAAAGGCCACCGTTGGTTTGGTGGGGTGGGCCGGGGACGTATACGAGATCTGTTCAAAAAGTTAGGTTAGGTTAGGTTAGGATTTTCCTAAAAATAGCAAATGTATAGTATCGTAAATGTTATTAGATTAAAATAAAATAGAGATAAGCAGCTATCTTTTTAATTAAATCTCAAATGTTTATTGCTATCTAACCATTAACTGCGCGCGTTCAAAGTACACGAGTCGTGTGTATTGTGCGATGTTTAAGATGAATAACATTCACGAACAACGTATTGATATTAAATTTTGTGTTAAACTTTGTAAATCATTTACTGAGACTCATAAAATGTTGCAAAATGCTTATGGTGATCAGTGTTTAGGACGGACTCAGTGTTACGACTGGTTTAAACGTTTTAAAGACGGTCGGGAATAAATTGATGACGACCCACGTTCAGGACGTCCGTCGACATCGACAGACGATGCTCGTGTGACAAAAGTCAATGAAATTGTGCGGTCTAATAGACGTTTAACTGTTTGAGAAATTTCAGAAGATTATAACATATCGGTTGGTTCATGTCATGAAATCTTGGTAAAAAAAACTTAGAATGTACCGCGTTGCAGCAAAATTTGTCCCTCGGTTGATGTCGGCAAGCACCTCCATCACGACAATGCTCCCGGCACACACACTTTCCTGTTAATTCGAGATTTTTGCGTGAAAAATCACACGACCGTGCTTCCTTGTCCACCATATTCTCCCGACTTGGCACCAGCAGACCCTTTTTTTTTTTTGTTTCCAAAACTAAAAGCTCCGTTAAAAGGACAATGATGTTTTACGATAGACGAAATAAAAGACAATTCGCTAACGGAGCTACGAGCAATTCGTAATAGAAACTGCTTTCCAGGATCGCTTTTAACAATGGAAACGTCGTTGGCAAAAATGTATAGACCAAGAGGGAGAGTACTTCGAGGGTGACAAGTCACCAGTAGCTTGTAGGTAAGCACTATAAATAAAAAAATTGAGAAATTCGGAAACTTTTTGAACAGGCCTCGTACGATTTTTGTTTGTTTTTTTTTTTCATCGATAAAATCGTAGCAATATATAGAAGAAGCAAAAAAAAAAAAAAAAATAGAAATATAAGAGAAGAAATTACATAATATTTTGCGCATTATGTAATTTTTGTTTGTAGGGTATATTAATTATAAAGCTGCTGTACACACACACACACATATTTACAGACATACACAGATATCTATTGGTATACGACGACTTGTCGTATATAATTATATATAATTTTTTAAGTAATAGTAATAATTACACCGCGCACTGTCCGCTGTTCGATATATGCATCACGATTTAAAGTGCAATACGGTATATAATATATATATATATATGTATATCAATTGCGTACAGATCGTGTCTATTATGGAACGAGTGAATTAATAAATGCGTTTATTTTTTTTTTTTGTTTTCTCCTAGGGATTTTCGTGTTTGGACCTGTTAAACGCGGGAATGCGACAGTCGGGCGTGTATTATTTGCAAATCCGAGGCACGGCTTACTGGTACTTGAAAGTGTACTGCGAACAAGAGATCGCGGACGGCGGTTGGACGGTGAGATTTATTTATATTATTTTTTCCATCGTAATACCAACGTGAAAACGACGTTTTCGCGGAACAATTAAAAAATTCAATATATATACATATATGCAAATACAAATAAATAATAATAGAAAAAAATAACAAAGCCCGGAGCGTTTTAAGCAGAGTGTCGCACGAAGATAGGTTATTCATGCGGTATCTCCCGAGATAAAATGTCCATTTTTACATTTTTCGAACATTTTAACTCTGTAAATCATTTATATATATATATATATATATATTTAAAAAATAAAATTTGATTATATTCATTATCTCGGGAGATACCGTAGCGGGTATATCTTCGCGGGATACCCTGTATTGGCCGTGTAATGTAAATACGACTTAATTTAAAAAAAAAAATAAAAAAATAAAAAATAATACCGTTTCGCTTTTGTATTAGCTCAGTGTTTCACGACTTTTTTTTATTCTACGCCCCCATTGTAGATAAAACTCTCACGCCCCGCCCACGCCCTACGCCCATAAATTGGCAATGGATAACCTTTTTTTTTTTTTTTATTGATAATAATAGTTATAAATTATAAATAATAAAATTAAATCATTTTTCTTTATTCTCCCGTTTATGTAAAATAAATATAATTTGATAAATACAATTTTAATTCGTAATTTACCAGTTGTCCCCCCGCCCCAAGTTGGGAAACACTGTATGAACTCATTTTTTTTTATATTTATATAATATATTTGATCACACGCATATATTACATGCATATAAACATAGTGTAAAACAAACCTCCTGCATAGACATTTTTATCAGCCCCCATTTTTATGCAGTAATCTCGTACACGCATACGTACACATTTTTACCCACCCCAAAACAAAAGCCTGTCAACTCCGACCTTATGTAATATTCGTTATATTTACAAATCTGATATTATTAAAATAAAAAAAAAAAATAATACGATTTAAACTTGTAACGCTTTCAAGCTCGCGTAGCGGTTAAGTCTAGTAGAAGTCAGTCACTTATCAGTCCCGCTTTTATACCAGTTTACCATTCGTATATTTTTTACGTTTATTTTTCGTTAACAATAAAATATACATATATATATATGTATGTGTGTGTAAAAAACGAAAAACAATATAATATGGTAATGGCGATATATAATAATGGAAATAATGCACGGGCACGCGTCATTGTTGTACGCGCGCACACGCACACAAACCATCTCATTATAATTTTTCGGACAACCTCGACGGTTTCCGACGGTGAATGATGTAACCGTCACGAACTGCAAAACTATATATATATATATAATATTATAACCGCTGTTTTTTAACGCACAGGACTTTGTTTATAGGAGGGACTTTTCGATAAAACTCACGCGATTGTTATACACCGACGACCCGTTGTCGACATCCGTCCAAGGTCTCGGGTGGTCAGCGTGTATTTTATAACATTATTTTAAACGTGTTATATTATTCTTATTATTATTATTATTATTATTATTATTGTGTTAAACGCTCGCATACATATTATTATCGTTATCTATTCTTATTGTTATAAAAAAAAAAAATAAAAAAAAAAAACGTATATAAGGACGTTGAAAAAGAAACGGCCCGGAGGAACTAAATATCGTAGGCATCGCGTATAGAACTCAAAATATTATATTATACGTATGTACGTAGGTATTATGACTGGGCTGGCAAGCAGATTACTTTTAGCACTTTTTGCACTTTTTATTTTTGAATTTAAATCGATTCGTTGACATCGCAAATAAATTTATAAATAAGTTTATGAATATCGTAAATAAAATGTTCGTAGCTTAAAATTTTCTTTTTTTTAAAAAAAAAAAAAAACAAAAATCAATCTATTAAACGAGGAGCTGTTAGTAAGTTATTTAACGAAGCAAATAAACCGTTGGAGAACAAATACTTCGAAGAAGCAGAATTAGCAATGTTAGAAGGTGTGAACAGAGTAAGAAAAGAAAAATAACTAAAAAAAAAAGAAAGAAGCTGATTTTATTCAAAATGAAATCGAAAAAAAAAATCATCTTCATAATCTTATATTAATAAAAAAAAAAAAAAAAAGGAAAAAAAAGGAAAATTAATCGAGTTCCTCTAATAATGTAATTATGATTAAAAAAAAAAAAGTTATTATTTTGTTTCTTAATAAATAATAAGTATTACATAATACGGATACTATAATATCAAGTTATTTAAAAATCAAAAATGTATTAGACATTAATAACTTTAATTTTTAATACAAAGGAATGTATTCTGTTGAAAACTATAAAGTACTATTTTATGTCGATTTGTATATATTTTCGTATTATTACTAAATCAGTCACTTTTGTTGCTTAATTTTTATAATTGCGTCACTTTTATCAATTTTTCATTATGCCTTCTATCCGCTTGCAGCCCCGTAGTGTGATTTCCGTAATATCATATATATATATATATATTTTTATTATAATAATGTTTTTCCTTTATTTTTTTGACAACAAAAAATTGATGACAGATGACTTGCCGTACTCGACCGGTATACGATTTCGAAAACCGTTTCGTTACGAATGTTTGTTTTAAGAGTTATGTAATAATCCCCGACTGTTATATCGACGGCATATTATTTACACCTCCGCGAAAATGATGACCTCCGGACCAACAACACCAATATCAATTTTATAACAATTGTATAATTATTTTAGTAATTATTAACGTTCGCAAACGTCTCGTATAAAAACCTTATACGGAATTGGGAAAACGTAACGGGCGTACGCACCCTGGTGGACAAAATCGCAATCACTCGTTATTGTAGTTATTATATTGTTTTATTATTCGCGGCGTTGCTCCACAAAGACAACTAAACATTTGTCTAGACACGGATAAAAGTCAAAACACTAAATGTCCGGCTAAAACACACCTAAGTATATTTTTTTTTATACAAAATCAACTTTTATCTAGTTTACGTTTAACAATAACATTTTAATCGTCAACCCCTTGGATAGGTTAGGTAACCTATAACGCATTACCCATTCCTACCACAAAAAGTGATGAAACTAGGTTTTTCCAGTTTTGCGTTTTATTTGTCAAGAAAGAAAGTACAAAATTCTGCTACAAAACTTAATCCTCTAATCAAATAGTAAATTTTGTTGATTGTCTTAGTGTACGTGCTCATAATATTGTGCTCCATGGAAACATTTTTCGAATAAAAAAAAAAATAAACATCAAAGCGCAATAGAAAAAATGGTCGGGATAATTAACCTTAAATAATTAACATATTAGTTTTGCTCAATTGTATTTTTTCTATAGTATTTATCGTTTTTCGTTCTGAATTTTTTTTTTATTATTTTTGTCTAGATGTTTACATACACTAAGCAATCGTTAAATTATATGTATTTCTCAATTATAAATATTACAAGTATCGTACGCAGTTTTACTTATATAACACTAAGACGACAACGACATGTATTTAAGAAAATAATTTTTAAAACCGAACACCTTGCATACACATTATTACATGTATTTAACACGATCCACCGGTGTCTTAGAAAAATTCATTTGCTATAATTTCACACTTGTATAATAAATAATATAACATACGACCGTGGCCGCACGTTCGCGGTTGTGTTTAAATTACTAGCCTTCGGGGGGGAAAAAAAAAAAATAATAATAATAAGATAAATTCGACAAATTTGTTTTTTTTTTAATAGGTCTTGTATTATTTATGTCCGAATCGATCAAACGTTGTACGTTATAGTAATTATTATCGACCGCAGCCGATGGTTATGTTTTAACGTTAAATACTATAGAAAAAATACAATCAAAACAAAACTAATAATATGTTAAATATTTAAGGTGTTTATAAAACGTTAAAATATAATATTTATATCGACATTTTTTTCTATTGCGCTTGGATGTTTATTTTTATTTTTCATTCGAAAAATGTTTCCATGGAGCACAATATTATTCTAAAGAATAGAACTATAAAACAATTAAAAACTTTAGTGCCAATGAAAAAAGCGGCAAAAAACCAAAAGTGTAGGGGCCGTAATGTTCACGGCGAACAATTGAAAGTTTGAAAAATCACTTAAGAGGACGTACACTAAGACAATCAACAAAATTTACTATTTGACTAGAGGATTAAATTTTGTAGCAGAATTTTTTTATTATTCTCGTACGCGTAATTAGTCGCAAGTATATACGTGGTTTTCGTTAGCGATACGTTCGATTAGTCCGATTCGGGTCGAATAAAAACGAAATAGGAGCATTTGTACGAATTATGATTATTACTTATTATCGTCATTGCTACTGTTATTTGTCGTCAGGGTTGTGATTTTCACAACATTTTGTTTTAAACGTGTCTTAATATCTAAATTAATCGTGGTGTTGTTTAAACCGTTTAAAACAAATGAATTAAACGACATAAAAAAAAAAAAAGAAAAAAACCAGTTGTTTAAAACAGAAAAATAACTTCATTTTTTTTTTATTTGTAACAATTGGACAATGTATGTATATAAAAATAATTGTAAAATGTGACTTTAAATCTGAAAATAGTGACCAGACGGTATAATCTATAATAAATAAAAAATTAAAAAAAAAAAATTGCTTCGGAATTATTCGTGAAATATATATATATATATATAAAGTATCATAATAACGAATAAACTAACTTTTCCTAAAAAAACAAAACGGTCGCCCGACCCAATCTTATACTTTAGGGTCGCCGATTACAATTGATATTCACTTATTATGCAATATGTACCCAATATATTATATAATATATGTTCGTAAGCACTAAAGTAATAATATGAATACATTTTAAACTTTTTTTTTTTTTTAAATTAATTGATTACACTGTAGACCGTTCTAAATTCCTACACGTCTAACCACAACTTTAATTCAATATTATTCTCTACGTTGTACCAAGAGAAGAGATAATTATATTGGTATACTTGATTGTATTATAGCATAATAGTAGTTATGTAGAATGCTCACGGTGCTCGCTCCAATACCAGACTTATTGCTTCTTATTATACTTGCACCGTATTTAATAATAATTTTATATCAGGCACTCGTGTATTATTATGTTATTATAAATTAATTTAATTTAATTTAATTTTTTTTTTTTTTGCTCCACCCATACCAAATATTTGTACATAACTACTAATGACCTATTTTGTTTTTTAAACATGTTTAAAACAATTGAAAGAAAACAAAATACGTTTTAAACATACAGTAACCGCGTTTTAAACGATTTAAACGGTTATTTTTGGTTATTATCAACCTTGTTATTTGTGCACGGTCAGTCAATCGATAACCTCGCAGGAACACTCGGATAATAAAAAAAAAAAAAAAAAAATGTTTTGATTTTTTCGGATTTATCCGATTGTTACATCATCAAAATTCTAAAACAAGACAACTCCGATTCCCAATGAAAACTATATACATTATGTATTCTATGTTTATCGGATTGGCCTGTTTATTTATTTCTTTAAACTAACGCTGTCGCAAAAAGTGCATTTTCAAAAAAAAAAAAAAAAAAGTGGTGGTGGTGTTATCTGGTTGTCGCGTCAAGGTGTTCGAAAATTATACGGACGAAATTGAAAAAAAAAAAAAAAAAAATCAATTTAAATTATATTGCATACCTCCTAACGGTAAAAATGATTCCGGGCCAATAAAAAAAATATCGTAACAACGAGTAATTTTTCAAAAAAGAATTATAATAATAATAATAACAGTCGGGTAAATTGTTTTTTTATTTAAGAATATTTTATCGAACACGAAACACAAACAATACGGGGATATAATAAATCAAAATTTATATAAATTATTATATGAACGTATTTTTTTTATTTTTTATTTTTTTTATATATATATATATTTATACTTCTATGTATATTGTATATTTTAACCGAGAAAGTATAATAAATCATTTTTACGTGTCAAATGCTTATAACACCAACGAACGCGCTCATCTGGTCTGCGTCGTATCGATCGTACGTATGCAATTTACGCTATTACGTAGTAGGTATGTGCAGCACTCGTTTGAACTATTGCATTTTTTTTTTTTTTTTTTTTTAATATTATAAAAAAAAAAAACATTTTAAATTACCAACCATAATAGTATTAACGTCAGTAACCTGTCACGTTAAAATTACAATTCAGAAAATCGTATAGACTACACGATACCCGTACATACGATACGTACGATTATACGATATTTTATCGAAATATTTCAAAACCGAGAAAATTTACAACGCTAATTCAAAAACTATAATACACAATACCTTAATATTTAAGTACTCGGAGTCGTTTTCGTTTCCTTTAATAATGTGCAATACTTCTAATTGATTTCGTCTATGAATATTTTAAGATATCTAGTATATATGTAAGTACTTTTCGTTTTTTTTTTTTTTTTACGCTGTTGACAGACCCCCATTAATTTGATTTTAATTTTTTTTTTTCTTCTTTCATTATTTGGTCAGTACCCGTTTTTACATTCTGATAGCAACATTATATAGGATACTGTTTTTCAGTGTTGGGTGGTAACGAACGCAACGAGTTACTTTGTTTGTAACGCATTACGCAATTACGTTAGAATTGTTTCACGGTTACGAAAATGTAATGGAAATTACTTTTAATTAGTAATTCCTAAAATATAACGCGTTGCAGTTAATGTCAGCGGACCCGCGTCCCGATGAATGTAAACGCGGTAATATTAAAAACGCTTTTAAACAAAATTATGAAATACAGATAAGTTTTTAATTGTCAAGAAAATTGTTTTAATTTATAAATTTATAAATTTATTAAATAATTTATATTGCGGTATAATAATGCACTTACCTATACAATAATTAATGACTATTGGAAAAAAGTAAAATTAATTATTACTATTTTTCAATAGTTGTAAATTAACAATATTGTTATGCATTAAATGTTAAAATTGGCATTTTTTTTTTTTTTTTTTTTTGTAACAAGAAGTAACATCATAGTTACTTTTTTTAATTTAAAATTAAAGTAATATCATTAGAATTTTATTTGATTAACGAGTAAAGTAACTTTATTACATTTGTCTCTAAGTAACGAGTAAAGTAACTTACCCGAAACTGCTGTTTATGTAAACTAATAGTAATAACGTACAATCAGATTTCATCCTCTATTTTTATTTTAAAATTTGTATTACGTATTTTTTTTGGATGTATTGAGATGATATAGAGACGTGAGGCCCGCCACATTTTTACTCCTCCTCCAATACCGTTCAAATTAAACTACTATTACCTAAATATATTTAATTTATAATTTTATTTAAAAACATAACAATGGTAAAAAAAATAAATCTTCCGTACGGTACCGAAAACTACAAAAATTATACTAATAATGTTTTATCAATTTATTCTTTGTAGTTTGTTAACAATCATAATTAATAATAATTAATAATACTGTTCACAGTATTAAACCATTTAAAATGTATACGTACAAGTACATATTTATTAGTACACGTTTCTCAATTCCGTACAGTACACTCATGATTTCCTAACTACACACTTTGTGTTCAATAAAAAAAAAAAAAAAAATAGTACTTGTGATATTCAAACATAATGTGGACACGACACAAAATCTCCACCGCGTGCAGTATAATTGATTATTTGTAAATTCGAACCAGTGCAAAAATCATAAACACAAAAACGGCCCTTAGTTTCCCCCGTCCATTTGTTTTAATAGATTTTTAACGTGGCCGGGATGGACCGGTTAAACAAAAGTTAAATCTAGGGAGCACGTACGATTACCGTAGCCAGAGACCGATCTTAAAAAAGCAACTCCGACGTGTTCGTCATCTAATCTTATACGTTATCAATAAAACAACACTTACGTCTCGTAGCTACCCGTGAGTTTCCGAAGTTGGTGTTCATTGTACATCCGTCTGCTGTCCACCTGCACTATTGCCTTCCTATATTATTTTTTTAATACATCACTTTGCATATCTATGGGTTATATTAGTTTATACCTGACCGCTGTGCTTGTTTTATTTTTATTTTTAATATATTTATATATTACGTATCAAGTTCATGACGTGTATGCTTATCAATGTACGGATGTATTATTTTCATATTGTAGGTGATTCAACGAAGAGACGACATTGCCGATCCGATACGCGAAAATTTCAATAGGGACTGGACCGATTATAAAAACGGATTCGGCGACCCCACTAAAGAATTTTGGATGGGCAACGAAAATATTTACATGCTGACCAGCAACGATGAATACATACTAAGAATTGAACTGGAAGATTTCGAGGGAAACAGAAGGTAATACGGTTATTTTTAAGCGTCTGGAATGTATATCCCACATGGCAATTGTACAATGTTAAATCTTCAAAATACATTACGTTTAACTGTTCGTTTTTCAGCATTTGAACAAGAATTGTTCAATGTTAAATAAATACTTAACTAGATAGATTATATATAGACTAAATATTGCAAATGCAATTTTTATCGAACGCTTACGGCCAATAGAGGAGGGTTAGTGTGGGGGGACATTAAATTCCAGGTTAAAAAAAAAAAAATGATTTTTAGATACATATAAGTTCTTATAATTAAGTTTCTACAATTTTATATACGGCAGGGGCCAAGAGGTGGACAAACAAAATTTGGACATCCTTCCTTCAAATAAAATAAAAAAATAATAATAACAATTACTTTTTGTCACGCCCTTGCGTGAAGGCCCCGACCCTTGTTTATTTCCAGTTAACCAATACATACCAATATGCAGAACAAGTGTATAGTAGTAAATTTAGTGCAACTAGGACTGGGTAGGGAATACTGCAAAATGGGCACAAATAGCACGAATATTTAGGAAGGAGGTTAGCCCAGATAAAAGAAATCGTGTATCGAGTACACGTTTCGCAACGTGCTAAAAACTAAATAATTTTAAACTATTAAATTACACTAATTGCGTCCGTTTTTTTTTTTTTTTTTTAGATACGCTCAATACTCACATTTCAAAATTTACTCGGAATCCGAATACTACAAGCTGGAGATTGATGGATACGAGGGAAATGCCGGAGATTCGTTGAACGATCCGTGGTACGGGAGCAACAACAGCCCGTTCTCTACGTACAACAGGTTTGTAACAAAACGACGATTTTATGCTGGTTCTATGGTAATAAACGTTTTTTTTTTGTTTTTTAAAGAGATAATGACAGATCCAGTTTGAATTGTGCGTCAATGCTGAAAGGAGGATGGTGGTGGAAGTCTTGCGGCAGGGGACTCAACGGATTGTATTTGAACGATCCGCAAGATTTAACGGCTAGACAAGGTAAAAACAAGGGATAAGTGTAGGCAGCTTAACGGTCACGACAAAGCCGATCACGGTTTATTAAATAATACGATCATTGGTAAAAAATAGATTCGATCGCAACATATTTTTACAATAACACGATAAATGTATGATTATAATAACGTTAAAACTCGGGTGTTAAATTGTTTCTGTGAAAATATTCTGCGGTTAGTATGATTTAGCCAAATGTGATAGTGTTTTACACCGACGGCTGAATTATACGTACACGTAGTACGGAAAATTAAAAAATACTCTATTACCCGGACGGCGCTGTGTGTCTAGTAATAAAAATTAGTATTTTCGTTTATCAAAAAAAAAAAATAAAATAATATATTCAAAGCAAGGCGTCCACGTAATTACATTGTACATCATATTATAAACAAAACGAAAAAAAAGAAAAAAAAAACACTATTATTTCACCGTTATCATGTTGTTACAAGTTCTTTGCTTTAGTATGCAATTAAGACTCGCAAGGGTGAACATTTGTTTAATTTTTAGACATTTTATGTGCATAAAAACGAGTAAATAAGCAATTTAGTTTCGAGAAAGTCACATTTACGAAGAAAGTGCCTACGGTATTAACGTAACCTATTTTGAAATTAATCGTAATAACCGTTGTGAATGTTTCAAATATTGTAATCAGATAAAGAGGAAAAAAAAACTTCGTATTATACAATATATTGAAATAAATAATATATTGTACGAATAATAAGAGTGCGTTGCCGAGTATGAGTCATGCGAAACATTTTTTATATATATATATATATATATATATATATATATATAGCTGTATAAGAAGTACTCACTCTTAAGTCGTAGACCCGAGAAAAATCAATATTTACCTTCACCGACACGTGCAGAACCGCAAATATGAGAAATGTACTAAATATTTTTGTACGAAATACTGTTCTCTGTATAGAAAATAGAAAATACGTACGAAATTTGTGATTAACCAACCCCTCCCCGTGGTTAGCACATTGAGAAACAAGATTTATTTTTCTTTTGATTATAATTCGAAATATTGAAGTTACTCTAACGATTTTTTTGAACACGATTAAAAATAGTTAAAATAGTTTTGCACATAAAAGATAGAATATAATTTTTTGATTAACCCAACTTCAAAATAAATAATTATAATTGTTTCAATAAATGTACGAACATAGTTCGTGTTTTACGTGTTCTCGTTTCATAATGCAATAGCATAATGATGCAATTTTAACGATTTATCTCGGTAACTATTTATACTCATATTTTTAATTAAATTTTTATTTTTTTTTTATTTTCATAATTAAATACACAATCTATACAAATAACTGCACAATAAGTGTATAAGATAATAGACTATATAACATGAATTTGTTTGAACAAGAAGCCACCCATTACTGGACACTTAGCTAGGCATAAATATTATTTATTGAGGTATTTTTTATTGAGATATTTTTATTTTAAATGGTCCCGACACCATTTCCTATTGAGTCTGTGCTGTGAATTTTCTGGAAGTGTGAAGGTATGTAACTCCCTAATTAGTTGGGATTGGGGTGATTTTCTAGTTTGACAAAAAACCGATTGTAAAATAATTCCTCTTCCGCTATACCCGGTTCGATAACTAGATCTTCGTGGAGAGTTAAATTAGAAACAAAGAAGGGAGCGTTAGTGATTATTCTTAAAGTAATATTCCGAAAGACTTGAGTTTTATGTAAATTAGATTTTTTTTTTTTACCGATCCCCAGTGTTGTATTCCGTATGTCCATATAGGCTTTAGGAGAGTTTTGAAATTAAATTAAATTAATTTTATTTTTTTTTAATTTATCGATAACTCGGAAATGAATATTTTCGGACGGTGTGCGTATATTTTTTTATACGCGGTATAATAATTTTTCTTTAGTGTTTATATCAGATACATTTAGTATACAAAAAAAAATATAATTTAAATAAGAATGTTTAAACCGTATTTTGCCCAACTGTCGAAACGTTTTAATTATACAAATTTTTTATTTTTACCGGTGTTTTCTATATTTATAGGTATCGTATGGTTCCGTTGGAGAGGATGGGATTACACGTTGAAAAAAGCACAAATGTTAATCAAACCAAAGGTCACAGTTATCCCGCCACTGCCCGTCGTAAATGCCGTGTAAGAAGACGTTTTATGTATTTTACATAATAAAAAGGAGGAGGGAGAAGGGGGCAAAAAAAGAACGGTCCATAAAAAATACGCCGTTGTGTTTTAATTAGGCTCGAATTTCACTACTTTATTTTCTTCTATTCACCTTAATAACGAGTCTAAATTACGTATATATATATATATATATATATATATATATATATATATAACTAACATCTTTGTTTTTTTTTTTTTTTTTTTTTATTGGTCGAATCGAAAGGCATAAAAAATTGTTGATATTGTAAAAATGTATTTATTTTGTAAATATATTTAAAAAAAAAAAAAAAATTATGTGCCTTATATAAATAATAAAATACATATAGAATATATAAATATAAATGAATATTATTATTATTATTGTTTAGTATTTTTAATTAAAAACTATGTGTATAATTTTTATCTTTTTATTTTGTTATTAATATAGTATGTATCATTTAAGATAACATTTGGATACTTGAATTCATTACTTTCATGACCGTTGTCTAATTTCTCTACGTTCCTCTTTTTATCAGGTTTTTTCCATTTGTTTAACAATCATCTAATAAAACTTTTAAACATTATTGTAATAATAAACGAATGTCGTTATTATTTGATTTTATCACAATTATCCTCGTATCACATATAGTTGAACCATGTCGGGTCCATTGTCGGATACGAACTTGAACTCTGAGATAAAGCCGTTTTATCCTAATGGGTAAGTAAATCCCTACTTCAATTAAGAGGTGCCGTCGCTATCTATGATTTTTTAGTCAAAATCTACGTTTATACATAGATTGTACCTCGAGTCTCGTCGTTTTTACCTAAACAGTTATAAAAACATGAAAGTTTAATAGGCATATTCTTTTAGATCTCCTTTGATAGTTTTTTTTTTTTTTTTTGGATGTGTTAGCAAGGTTAACACCTTAAACAAAGTGCTCTTGTATCAATTTAAGTGTAAATCAATATTTTTAAATACATTAAAGCAGTACTCATTGTCGTATAAATTGTTAAAACTTTTAATTTGATAACACTATAACATTAGACCAGGGTTTTATAACTATTCTGATTCATAATATTAGTTAATTATTGCTAAACAATTCTTATCCTTAAAACTTCAAGCTTGAGATACAGTCGGCTACAGACGATGTACAAACGATTGACTCAGGTTTCAATCATAATTTCAAAGGCGGAGGAAGCATTACCAGAGAACCCCAAATTATGAATAAAAATTATTTGAATACCGTCGAGGTACCAAAGACGATACTTGAGGTATAAACGAGGTACAAACTATTGATGTAGGTTTTAATTAGAAATTAAGAAAGCAAAAGTGCTGAAGAAAATCCGGACTTAAAACTCTCATGGCTCGTAGAGTGATTTAAACGATAATTATATTAAAATATGAATATGATTAATTTTTTTTTTTTATGGATTTGGTTACATTATTAAAAATCAAATTCAACAGATTTTTTTTTTTTAATTATTTAAAGCCATATGGAGTTGTCCAATATTTAATTTTTATAAGGGTATTAAGTGAATACAAATTGTGTTTGACTCACATTTCTCTCCCTACGCGCATTCCGGCCCTTTATAATACGTCTGCGGTTAATATCCCGGTCCCGACATGGTGGCGCGCTCTATTAGATGAAATATGTAAACAATAATATGCCCTTATAATAACGTATACGTATTACCTTCATGGTTATTTTAACAGAGCACGGCACTAGTTTCGATCAGGTTCAAAGATTACTGACCATATGGTCATATAATAAGGCAGTGGTTTAAAATATCTAATAATAGTAAAGTTTTTACATTTCGTGTTTTCAATGTAACGTTTCGATTGCCTTATGAAATGTATATTTGAAAAATGTTGCCACGATTTCTTCTTTGATTTGCTCCAACAAGTCATCAACACATATAATCGACATTTGGAAATAGTTAAACAATTTTGGTTCATCATTACTTAAACATGGATACAGCAGAATGTACAAACTTGTACTTAGTCTGTTATTTTTTTTAAATAGGATGAACCCAGTATTTCCTATTTCCCAGCCTATGACGCTGCAATCGACAATATAAATTCCATAAGCATACAGCTTCTGCTACGTCCATCTTGGCCGGAATATAAAACACGACTGACTATAGTTATACGCGCACTTAACGCGTAAAATCTGTAATTCATATGAACACTGTATAAAAACACTCTTCGTGTGAACCTAGCCTTAACCGCGCACCAGCGATCGATGTGTCGGGGATTTATTACTGCTATTTTACGTTTTGTGAAGGTGGTGCGAGTTGAGTATACGAAGAACAATCAATGGTTAACAATTATGTACGGTCACCATTGTTATGAACTTATTAAAAGAATCCACAACAAATAAATAAATTGTGAACGTACCTGAATTAGTAAAAATTATTCAACTATATTTTAGTGTTGAGTAAATTACAATTTTAATGAAATAATATATATCCTAACAAAGGTTCGGCCGAAGCTCTGCTAATACCAGACTAAATTATTCCACGGCGGGAACTGGGCTGTGTCAACCGATACAGTTTAATGTGCTATTGCAGCAAACACCCCCTATCGACACCAACAACGACCTGTCATACTATTTCTGCAGATCGTCTGGTAACCTAATTCCTAATATTATAACATAATATAATCAGGGGTTCAGAACACCATCAATATGTCATCATGATGTCATGTTAGAGTGCGAATCTGCTTCCACGCACTTAGTATAAATCTTCCTCCGTCAGCCTTTTTTTTTTTTTTTTTTTTAAACCGGCAATACCCCTGCCTTCCGGAAACGCCTTGAGGCACTACATCAGGAGGCAGGTGTGTAAACCTAGCCATAACCTCGCATCAGTGATCGATATGTCGGGGATTTATTAGTGCTAATTTACGTCCTAAGAAGGTAGAGGGAGTTGAGTATACGATGAACAATTAATGTTTTACAATTATATACGATTACATTTGTTATGTAATTATTAAAAGAATCCACAACAAATAAATAAATTGTGAACACACGCTAATTAGTAAAAACCAAATCATTTTGTTTTATTATTAACTGGCTATAAGCAATAATAATAAATCAGTATTGTATTGTATTGAAGTCGCGTTCACGTGGTAACCGTATTCGGTTCAACTAGTCAATAGTTGTCGTCGTAAACGTTCGACAATTGATATTCGCAAACCACACTCAGAAGTACAATCGTAATTATATTGTTTGTCTCTTGCAATACGTCCGAATATTGAACAATAATGGCTGTTAAGTTAACGGAATTGTATTTGATGTTCGTCGTGTCGTCCGCCGTAGTTTACATTGTAAACCGTATAAAACAATTATTTACGGTCACCTCCGCCGCAAACGGATTCGGCAACGGCCGAATAACTGACGACAAACAGTCCAACAGTGTACCGGCAGAGAAGGATCCGAGTAAACGATTTTGTTTATATTATTAAAAACTATCTAATTATGTAATTACGATTCCGGACGAAGCGAAAAATCGGTTAACACACTAGTGTGTGTTTTTTAATTTTTGAATTTTTTAGAAACATTTTGATAGAAATCTTAAACAGATTACAACATATCAAAAACACGATTAACCGCAAATTTTCGCTCGGAATTATTTTTTCGTTAATACAATTCCTCGCTTTATTCCTCTTCATGATAGGATTATTCCTACTATACCAACTTCTCACCTTTGCGACTATAGTAAACTCATAATGCGAATTGAGTCCTTTTTTTTTTTTTACAGAACTTCCTGTCGGTGAACATGGAGGATTGAATATAGCCTTGGAAATTGTCTCGATAATTAATAGGCTAGACGCAGTCGAACGAAACCGTAGGAAAAGCAACGGTAAAACAATCAGAAACAATAGTAAAACAATCACTAAGATTTCAATGATTGTAATTAGAGCTCGAAAGTCTTTTTAATCGTATGTTTTTTTGTGGGTTATTTGATTTATTGCTAAATAAGCTAGAAATTAATTTCACAACACTACAAGGGAAATATCAAAATAAATTTAGATAGTTATTTCCGCAAAATCAACTGTAGCAATGGTATCGATTCAATGCAAATTTATATAAAACCAAGTTGGCTTAATAAATTACGAATTCGTTCCTTCCTAGTAGCCAACCCGTAATGCGGATAAATCCGTGTATTTTTATTTTTCAGAACTTTCAGTCAGTGATCGCGAAAGATCGTTGATAATTAGTAGGCTGGAAGCGCTAGAAAGAAATAATATTAAAGGCCAACGTAAACCAACGGAAAACAGCGGTAAGAGTTCAAAATTTTGAATAAGAGCTTGGTTGTTATTACATTCAATTGTTTATTGTGAGCTATTGGATTTATTGCTAAGTAAAAACTAGAAATTCATTTACCAACACTACAAGAAAAATATCAAAATATAGATTTGTGGAACTAAAATTAAACATTATCAATAACATGGTCGATTCAATGTAAATTTATATAATGGGCTTTTTATACAAGATGAAAAATGAAATGATTTTAAATGTAAAACATCCATATACGTTATGTTTAACTGTACGGCATATTATACAATAACAGTAAAAAGAAATAATTTATGCGAAATAAAGAAAATTTTTTGGTTTTAATTTTTATTCTGGAAATATAATTAATTTGTGAGACATTTTCTTAATATTTTTTTTATACACAATCATAAGATCTACAATTCTATCCATTCTGTCCATTTTTTTAATGAATATAATAATTTGCATAGAAAACGTTAAATTTTCCTATTTTCCCTATTTTACTAAAAGCTCATATTTACCGAGGTACCTTGAGATATTTATATATTTAATGTTAACTTCTCGAACATTTTATTGATATATGAAAGCGTATTATAAGAACTAATCTAAAATCAATTTGTCTTAATAAAAAATTAAAAAAATTTGTTCCTTCCTAGTGGCCACCCCGTAATGCGAATTATGTGTATTATTTTTTTTTCAGAACTTCCTGTCAATGATCAAGAAAAGTCGTTGATAATTAGTAGGCTGGAAGCGCTCGAAAAAAATAGAGTTAAAGGCCACGATAAAACAACGGAAAATAACGGTAAGAGTTCAATATTTATATAAAGGGCTCGGAAGTTGTTGCATTCGCATGTTTTTTGTGGGCTATTTGATGTACTGCTAAGTTAACTAGACATTTATTTCACAACGATGCAGGGAAAATATCAAAAATTAATTATTTTAATAGCATATTTCTTAATTTTACCATTTTTTAGAGCATATTTGATTATTCGTGATATACTATTTCAAAATGCATAGTTTTTAATGGTTATATTGTATTGTATTTTCTAATGCCATTCATTATAATTAAAATTTACTTATTACATTTGTAACTATATATATATATAAACCTATATAGATTTTCATTTACGCTTTTTAGATAGATAATTTATTGGGAACCGTTTAAAACACAATTTATTTTATTGATGGATCATTTATTCCTATTAATTTCTTTTATTTTATATACTTTTATTCAGGAAATTATTTAAAAAATTACAATGAAAATGTACTAATACTTATACATATAGGTACCTATCATTTTTTGTATTTTTGAGTAAACTGAGGAATATTATATCACAACTGTGTGATTCCTCTTCAAGTGTATCTAAATGTTAATATGGCTGTAAATTATTGTTATAATTACTTATTGTACACACTGTAATTCTTCAAATAATGTCTAATTAAAAAAAAAAAAACCGCAAATGTATGTACATCAAATCCACCAAACGTCGTGTAGAAAAATATAATGATATTGCATATTTGTACTTTTTTTTACTTGCTTTTCAAGAGCATTAATTTCCGAGCCCTAATTATAATATACAGTAGAATCCGTTTAAGACGCTCGCACCCGGGGACCAATAACAAATATCACATTTTTTTTTATGTATATTGAAGAGAAGAATTTCTTGGTTTTATTAAGACGGTGTAACGTTTCGTTGGCATTGCAAAAGTTGAAATTAATCGATTTTCTTAACTCTTCTTATATTCTTGACACAATCGAGTGCATTTGTTACCGGGAGAACTATTGTCGGATCACCTTTGTCCTGTTCCTTGCTTTCTTCCTCTAAAGTCGTAGTTATATGTCGTCCAACGTTTTCGGTATGAAGGGAAATCGTCTTAAACGCCTTACACTGTACACTTTTCATTTATCGTCAATCGATTACAATTATGAAAATGAACGTAAAGGTATTTTAGTTGTTACAGACAGCGGCGTGTTGCCAGACACCGGCACCGACGATCGATACGAAAAACTAGAAAATCGATATGGTAATATAATTTTTTTTTCTTCACAGTGTTACAATTATAATTTCGGCATGAATTTTTATTCGCGAATTTAATTGTAATTAAATTATAATTAAAATAAATTATTTTTTATCAAAGGTGATTTATTGGAAAAATTCGTAAAACTAGAAGAAAAGTATAGATGTCTAAAACATAAAACTTCCGTTCAGAGTAAGTCAGAATCACAATTTCTTGGTTGCGAGGCTAAGAGGTCGTTTTGTATAATTTTGTGTTTTGTTTACGATAAACAGGGCCGGTGGATAATAACAGTTGTTGTAACAACGGATCGCCAGCATATGGATACGGTGAACCCCGAGGAAACAGATGGGCCCCCCAGCCGGCACCGTACAATTATAACTATGGCTATACGCAGCCGACACCGACATACGGACAGTCGAACCTTACATATGGGCAACCGACCTGGACATACGGGCAGCCGTCCCCTACATACGGGCAGCCGTCCCCGACATACGGGCAGCCGTCACTGACATCGCCGCCCTCGGCGCTAACTCAAATGCCGCAGACACCGCATTCATATACACTCCCCGCACAGAGTTCTATAACTCCCATATCGATTCCATCACCGTCAATAGAGACTACTAACTCGACAACGGGATCACCACCGCCGCCACCACCGCTCCCAGCGATTTTACCGCCGCCGTCTCCGGCGACTCTTCCACCACCGCCCCCAGAGACTTTTCCGCCACCACCCCCGGATTTTCTACCGCCACCGCCACCAACGACTCTTCCGCCGCCTAAGCCTTTACCATCACTGTCTTCGCCATATCCCAATGATGTTTTCCAACGCATACAAATTACCACCGATATGTTGAAGGCAGTTAAGCTAAAGCCGCCCCAAGATAGGAAAACAAAAACAACAATTAAATAAATAATTAGTTTTGTCAACTATAGGGTATTTTTTTCGTTAATAATGTGTTCTCGTTGTATAATCATAGTAATTGACGGTCTTGTTGTTTTATTTTTGTAGGTCTAGTTGGGTCTCGACGGCCACGTTGTAGACATATTTGTTTTGGTTGAATTGCATTAGTTTAATGGAATAAATTTTAATGTCGGTTTTACTAGTAAAATCGGTATTATATTGTTATATATTTACCCAAATCGGTTACGACTTTACAAAGTTATTGGCGGAAACCTAGCGGCTGTAGATAATAAATATCCTCGTTCGCTGGGTGGGATCGTAGGATGCGGCTTTTTGATTTACCGGCTTGTGCAGTGTAATGATGAGTTGATGAACTATTCGAATAGTGTAGATTATTGATAGTTTTTCTATAGGAGTGGATGTTAAATTATATTCGAATATTATTTTATTCGGTCACGGTCACGAAAATCAACATTCGAACATAATAAACCGTTTTATAGAATCACTATGATCTTTGAATTTTTACTACTTTCATACTTTAATTTATACGAAAGGTGCTCATCACTACTTCTGTCTAATAAACACGTGTTGAAAGGTCAGGTTAGTAATCGTGAGGAACAATATCTGTATGGATTTCAATTTTTTTTTTAAAGTATAATGTTATTAATAATTATTTGGGATAATGCGGAAGTGAAATACATTTTGGTAAGTAAACGGTGAACGATGGCGGAGGAGTCGCGAAATCGGACGGTTGGCTATCTCTGGTACGAAGTGACCGGTGGCGGGCGGTGTTGCTAGCACGTTGACTTACAGTTGATATACAATATATTAATAGTTTTAAGCAGCACTCGATTTTACTGTAATCCAGCCCGTCCGCGTGATTGTGTAATTACAGTTTGAATTTGTTTACAGACTCGCTCCGAAACGGGGAAAAAGGACTGTTTACTTTGTAACGCAGCTGGAGAAGCAATGATGATAAATCCGAGCATCACGCAACATTGTACGCTCCTCTTTTTCTCTAGAATGAATGAGAAGGTGCAAGTTCGGTTTGCAAAGTTATGCATTTTATCGCGGCAAGAGAACGGTGTTGCGCTGCCGATGACCCCTGCAACATTTTGCGCTCAGTCTTGTATTATCTACACGACGTATACGTTTATATTTTGTTTTATAATTTGGATGCCGATCAAGTACTTGTGTTGGTTGAGGAGGCTCGTCGCGTTATATATAATTTTCATTTATAACATCATCATAACCAGGACGTCGTAAACCGGATGTGTAGCTAAATTAGACGAGAATTAAATATAATGGGTATTTTTTTTATATTAATTCTTGTATTATGCTCCAACCGTAATAAAACAATTATTAGTAAAGTTTCTGAGACTTAGTATTAAGTTTACTATACTAAAATATTGTCAACTAAATAGTTGACCGTGCGCTCAACTATTAACTATATAAAGGGTAGTGAAGAAGTAGAAAATTTGGTGATAGTGATTATGGTATCGAATTTTCTTACGAAGAGGCTTAGTCATAATTAGACAATATTCAAAAACAAGACGTCACTGCGACTGTATTTTCGTCAAAGAAAAGGAAAAACAATAAGACTATTAAATCTTCTGTTGGAGAAGTCGTCACAGATCTCATGGCCGAATATTTTAAGATAGTCACTGTTTAAGCTCAATCTCAAAAGAAAAGGATCCTAACATTAACATTCTTCAAAACCCCTGTGTCTGGTAAAAATAAGCTACTTTCAAACAATAGTGATGATATGCTTGATAGTCACGAAGATTTTTAATTGGCAAATTGGCAAGAGTACCTCTCTCTGTGCACAATGTTTACAGTAATTCAGCTGGACCTCCCTCCAACATCTGTGATAATTCATAAGTGAAAATTGAACTGTTGATAATCATGTACTGAAATATTATTATTGTAATTAAAAAAATTTTCAAATGTGGTAGCCCGTGCGTGTTTATATATCTGAATTTTTTTTTTTGTTGTGCGTCCAAAAAAATGTTTTGCAACAAATTGTCGCAGCCGGCACGTTTCCAGTTTTAGGTTACACCAAATAAATATCATTTATGATTTTGTATTCAAATAAATAAAACAATATTTTGTTCCAAATGTATATTTTTTCCGTACACGTCTCAATGCAAATAATATAATACAAATTATACGAGAGAAGGTATACCACTTGACACATCTATGCGTATGCCGATATAGAATAAAATTGAAAATAATATTGCCAAATTAAAACTGAAAACATCGTTATATCTGCGAAAATGATATAATTGAAATAAAATGATCAGGCGATAACGACGTGACAGTACTATTTTAATATATTCTGAAATTTAGTAAACGTGTTAAATATCGGTTGCCATTCAAGGGTGCTATCACTGGATGGGTCTCCCTAATGTATTCGTTATTGTTTTTCAATTATACTGATAATTTTTTATCAATTTATTTATTTATTTATTTATTTTATCCTTTGTAGTTTGTTGACAATCATAATTAATAACTGTTCAAAGTATTAAACCAATTAATATGTACAAGTACATATTAATTAGTACACGTTTCTCAATTCCGTACAGTACACTCATGATTTCCTAACTACACACTTTGTGTCGGTGTTTACTAAAAAAAAAAAAAATAGTACTTGTGATATTTAACCATAATGTGGAAACGACACAAATTTTCCACCGCGTGCAGTATAATTAATTATTTGTAAAGTCGAACCAGTAAAAAAATCATAAACACAAAAACGGCTCTTCCGTTTTCTCCGTCCATTTGTTTTAAGAGATTTATACGTGGCCGGGATAGACTGGTTAGACAGAAGTTAGATCTAGGGAGCACGTACGATTACCGTAGCCAGAGACCGATCTTAAAAAAGAGACTCCGATGTGTTCGTCATCTAATCTTATACGTTATCAATAAATCAACAATTACGTCTCGTAGCTACCCATGTGTTTCTGAAGTTGGTGTTCATTGTACATCCGTCTGCTGTCCATAAGCACTATTGCCTTCCTATATTATTTTTTTAATACATCACTTTGCATATCTACGGGTTATATTAGTTTATACCTGACCGCTGTGCTTGTTTTATTTTTATTTTTAATATATTTATATATATATTATGTATCATGTTCATGACGTGTATACATGTCAATGTACGGATGTATTAATTTCATATTGTAGGTAATTCAACGAAGAGATGATATTGCCGATCCGATACGCGAAAATTTCAATAGGGACTGGACCGATTATAAAAACGGATTCGGTGACCACACCGAAAATGTTGGCAGACTGATTAATGAACGGGTCAGGTCATAAAATTTTAAAAAAAAAACACGCACAGGAAATGCGAGGGGCCGTTTTATTTCTTAGTTTTTCAGTTTTTTTACAAATCCAAAGGTTACTTGGTCCGGGCCCTGTATAGTTTTACCATACACATTATAGTGAGTCGGACTGAGTTGTACGTCTCAAAACTGTATATAGACGGACTCACCGTTGACTGACGGCTTCTCAGTGGATGTTAAATGGGAAAAGGTGTGAAGACAATAAAGAACACTTATTAACAATAAAGTTAATTTTTTGACTGAGACTGGGCAACCCGTGGTTCGTACAAATGTAAGGTATGATACCAACAGTCTGCCTATTCATCAAGTCGACACTTAGTCTAAACTAAGTCTAAAAAAATTATGGAAATCCATATCCGTATATATAGTCAATTCGAAAGTAAAAGCTAGCGAAAGTAGAAATCACTTACTTAAAGCGAATACTCTCTAAATAGTCGTAATTCCTAATCACAAACAAATTATCTATTTAGACACGTAGTAACTATAAAATGTGTTACTCAATATACTATGCACACACTATGTACAAAGTAGTGATCACGGTTTACCCGGATTACTACAATATGTATAATGACGAATCTACTATCCACATCCAATTTGTGTTCAGAGTTGTATGAGAGTGTTTAGTTTTGAAACCGAGAGCACGACACCAACGACGACGATTGCATCCTTTTTTCGTCAACAATGGAAGAAAATTCAGTAAAGAATTTTTCATCAATGAAATCGAAAAAAGCTCCTGGATTTGGGACATGACCAGTCGTCATTACTCAAATAAAAAAACAAAAAGAAATGCTCGGAAGAAATAGTACTCATATTTCAAGGCTGTACAGATAATTCGCCTTTTTATCATAAAAAGGCGAATTACAATATCTAATCACATTTTCTTCATTCACGATTTCTTCTTTGATTTGCTCTAAATAGTCATCAACACATTTAATCGACATTTGGAAATAGTTAAACAATTTTGGTTCATCATTTCTTAAACTTGGTTACAGCGCGATGTACAAGCTTGTACTTAGTCTATTTTTTTTTAAATGGGATGAACCCAGTATTTCCTATTTCCCTGCCTACGACGCTGCATTCGACTATATAAGGTCCATAAGCATACAGCTTGAGCTACGTCCATCTTCGCCGGAATATAAAACACGACTAACTATAGTTATACGCGCGCTTAACGCGTAAAATCTGTAATTTATGTGAACACTGTATAAAAACACTCTTCGTGTGAACCTAGCCTTAACCTCGCACCAGCGATCGATGTGTCATGGATTTATTACTGCTATTTTACGTTTTATGAAGGTGGTACGAGTTGAGTATACGAAGAACAATCAATGGTTAACAATTATATACGGTCACCATTGTTATGAACTTATTAAAAGAATCCACAACAAATAAATAAATTGTGAACGTACCTGAATTAGTAAAAATTATTCAACTATATTTTAGTGTTGAGTAAATTACAATTTTAATGAAATAATATATATCCTAACAAAGGTTCGGCCGAAGCTCTGCTAATACCAGACTAAATTATTCCACGGCGGGAACCGGGCTGTGTCAACCGATACAGTTTAATGTGCTATTGCAGCAAACACCCCCCATCGACCCCGACAATGACCTGTCATACTATTTCTGTAGATCGTCTGGTAACCTGATTCCTTATATTATAAAATAATATAATAAGGGGTTCATAACACCATCAATATGTCATCTATATGATGGAGTGCGAATCATGCACTTGGTATAAATCTTCATCCGTCAACAACGCACAAAAATCGCTCTCTACTTTTTTTTCGATCCTATATCGCATGTTGTAGAACCCAACTCCTAAACCACCCAAACCAACTAACCCGGTAGAGGTTTTCGACGCTCTATTCGCAGACCAGTTTTTTTGGTTTGGTCGATTGTACATGTAGCTTCCAGTATCGCAAAGTGTTTAATGGACATACGATTTCAATAGAGAAACCAATTCTGGTTTACCGGATTCAAGGAATTCCCTATAATCCGGCAAGTCGTTTATAATTTTCCTAAAAATCCGTATTGATCCCCCAGAGTCCGTTATTTTGACCGAAACCTGTGTACCCCCAAACCAAATTCAAACGGGTCTTCTATTTACCCGTCAAGTCATCTGTTGGCTGATCATCGCAATCTAATGATCTTTCATCATTGTCGTGGCGTGCGCTATTTTTCGTAGCACTACCCAATCATTTTTTTATGAGTTATTTAAAAAACCAATGCTATACATATAGCAGACCGTGCGAAAAACAATCTTCGCGCAGATCAACTCCCGCAAATGTCAATGTCTGCCCCTGCGACTTATTGATGGTGACTGCGGAAGAAACTCTAACTGGAAATTGCACTCTTTTGAACTCAATCGTCAAGTCTGAAGGAATCAAAGGAATTCTTGGATTAAAAGCAAGTTCCCCGGCGGCTGGACCCGTAAGAATTGCAACTCGCAGCAGTCGCTCTGAATTTAAAAATTGTTTATTGATGTTTTATTATTAACAATGTTAAAATGTTGAATAGCCTATGTCACTTCTCCCGTCATAAACAGTCTAATGAAAATACAAATTACAGCCAAATCGGTTTAATAGTTTTTGAGTTTACCCCGAACATACAAACAAACACTAACATTTTATATAATAGTATAGATAAAACATACATGTAATCCACGGATACAGATTAAAATCAAATCATTTTATTTTATTATTAACTGGCTATAAACAATAATAATAAAAGGATATTGTATTGTATCGTAGTAACGTTCACGTGGTAACCGTTTTCGGTTCTACTAGTCAATAGTTGTCGTCGTAAACGTTCGACAATTGATATTCGCAAACCACACTCAGAAGTACAATCGTATTTATATTGTTTGTCTCTTGCAATACGTCCGAATATTGAACAATAATGGCTGTTAAATTAACGGAATTGTATTTGATGTTCGTCGTGTCGTCCGCCGTAGTTTACATTGTAAACCGTATTAAAAAATTATTTACGGTGACTTCCGCCGCAACCGGATTCGGCAACGGGCGATTAACTGACGACAAACAGTCCAACAGTGTACCGGCAGAGATGGATCCGAGTAAACGATTTTGTTTATATTATTAAAAACTATCTAATTATTTAATTACGATTCCAGACGAAGCGAAAAATCGGTTAACACACTAGTGTGTGTTTTTTAATTTTTGAATTTTTTAGAAACATTTTGATAGAAATCTTAAACAGATTACAACATATCAAAAACACGATTAACCGCAAATTTTCGCTCGGAATTATTTTTTCGTTAATACAATTCCTCGCTTTATTCCTCTTCATGATAGGATTATTCCTACTATACCAACTTCTCACCTTTCTGACTATAGTAAACTCATAATGCGAATTGAGTCCTTTTTTTTTTTTTACAGAACTTCCTGTCGGTGAACATGGAGGATTGAATATAGCCTTGGAAATTGTCTCGATAATTAATAGGCTAGACGCAGTCGAACGAAACCGTAGGAAAAGCAACGGTAAAACAATCAGAAACAATAGTAAAACAATCACTAAGATTTCAATGATTGTAATTAGAGCTCAAAAGTCTTTTTAATCGTATGTTTTTTTGTGGGTTATTTGATTTATTGCTAAATAAGCTAGAAATTAATTTCACAACACTACAAGGGAAATATCAAAATAAATTTAGATAGTTATTTCCGCAAAATCAACTGTAGCAATATCATGGTATCGATTCAATGAAAATTTATATAAAACCAAGTTGGCTTAATAAATTACGAATTCGTTCCTTCCTAGTGGCCAACCCGTAATGCGAATTAAATCCGTGTATTTTTATTTTTCAGAACTTTCAGTCAGTGATCGCGAAAGATCGTTGATAATTAGTAGGCTGGAAGCACTAGAAAGAAATAAAATTAAAGGCCAACGTAAACCAACGGAAAACAGCGGTAAGAGTTCAATATTTTGAATAAGGGCTTGGTTGTTATTACATTCAATTGTTTATTGTGAGCTATTGGATTTATTGCTAAGTAAAAACTAGAAATTGATTTACCAACAATACAAGAAAAATATCAAAATATAGATTTGTGGAACTAAAATTCAACTTTATCAATAATATGGTCGATTCAATGTAAATTTATATAATGGGCTTTTTCCATTCTGTCCATTTTTATAAAGAATATAATAATTTGCATAGAAAATGTTAAATTTTGCTATTTTCTCTATTTAAGTAAAAGCTCATACTTAACGAGGAACTTCGAGATATTTATATATTTAATTTTAACTTCCTGAACTTTTTATTGATTTATGAATGCGTATTATAAGAACTAATCTAAAATCAATTTGTCTTAATAAAAAATTAAAAAATTTGTTCCTTCCTAGTGGCCAACCCGTAATGCGAATTATGTTAGTGTATTATTTTTTTTTCAGAACTTCCTGTCAATGATCAAGAAAGGTCGTTGATAATTAGTAGGCTGGAAGCTCTCGAAAAAAATAGTGTTAAAGGCCACGATAAAACAACGGAAAATAACGGTAAGAGTTCAATGTTTATATTAAGGGCTTGGAAGTTGTTGCATTCGCATGTTTTTTGTGGGCTATTTGATGTACTGTTAAGTAAACTAGACATTTATTTCACAACACTGCCGGGAAAATATCAAAAATTATTTATTTTAATAGCATATTTCTTAATTTTACCATTTTTTAGAGCATATTTGATTATTTCAAATATTACTATAATACTATGAATAATACTATTTCAAAATGCATAGTTAAAAAGAGTTTTTATTGGTTATTATTGTATCGTATTTTTTAATGCCGTTCATTATAATTAAAATTTACATATTACATATTTAATATGTTATAATACATAATTTATATATTACATATATATATATATATATATATATATATATATATATATATAAACCTATATAGGTTTTCATTTACGCTTTTTAGATAGATAATTTATAGGGAACCGTTTAAAACACAATTTATTTTATTAATGGATCATTTATTCCTATTATTTCTTTTATTTTATATACTTTTATTCAGGAAATTATTTTAAAAAATACAATGAAAATGTACTAATACTTATACATATAGGTACCTATCATTTTTTGTATTTTTGAGTAAACTGAGGAATATTATATCACAACTGTGTGATTCCTCTTCATGTGTATATAAATGTTAATATGGCTGTAAATTATTGTTATGATCACTTATTGTACACACTGTAATTCTTCAAATAATGTCTAATTAAAAAAAAAAAAAAAACCGCAAAGGTACGTACATCAAATCCACCAACGTCGTGTAGAAAAATATAATGATATTGCATATTTGTACTTTTTTTTACTTGCTTTTCAAGAGCATTAATTTCCGAGCCCTAATTATAATATACAGTAGAATCCGTTTAAGACGCTCGCACCCGGGAACCAATAACAAATATCACATTTTTTTTTTATGTATATTGAAGAGAAGAATTTCTTGGTTTTATTAAGACGGTGTAACGTTTCGTTGGCATTGCCAAAAGTTGAGATTAATCGATTTTCTTAACTCTTCTTATATTCTTGACACAATCGAGTGCATTTGTTACCGGGAGAACTATTGTCGGATCACCTTTGTCCTGTTCCTTGCTTTCTTCCTCTAAAGTCGTAGTATATGTCGTCGAACGTTTTCGGTATGAAGGGAAATCGTCTTAATCGCCTTACACTGTACACTTTTCATTTATCGTCAATCGATTACAATTATGAAAATGAACGTAAAGGTATTTTAGTTGTTACAGACAGCGGCGTGTTGCCAGACACCGGCACCGACGATCGATACGAAAAACTAGAAAATCGATATGGTAATATAATTTTTTTTTCTTCACAGTGTTACAATTATAATTTCGGCATGAATTTTTATTCGCGAATTTAATTGTAATTAAATTATAGTTAAAATAAAACATTTTTTATCAAAGGTGCTTTATTGGAAAAATTCAAAAAATTAGAAGAAAAGTATAGATGTCTAAAACATAAAACTTCCGTTCAGAGTAAGTCAGAATCACGATTTCTTGGTTGCCAGGCTAATAGGTCGTTTTGTATAATTTGTTGTTTTGTTTACGATAAACAGGGCCGGTGGATAATAACAGTTGTTGTAACAACGGATCGCCAGCATATGGATACGGTGAACCCCGAGGAAACAGATGGCCCCCCCAGCCGGCACCGTACAATTATAACTATGGCAATACGCAGCCGACACCTACATACGGGCAGTCGAACCTTACATATGGGCAACCGACCTGGACATACGGGCAGCCGTCCCCTACATACGGGCAGCCGTCCCCGACATACGGGCAGCTCTCCTCGACATACGGGCAGCCGTCCCTGACATCGCCGCCCTTGGCGCTAACGCAAATGCCGCAGACACCGCATTCATATACACTCCCCGCACAGAGTTCTATAACTCCCGTATCGTTTCCATCACAGTCAATAGAGACTACTAACTCGACAACGGGATCACCACCGCCGCCACCACCGCTCCCAGCGATTTTACCGCCGCCGTCTCCGGCGACTCTTCCACCACCGCCCCCAGAGACTTTTCCGCCACCACCCCCGGATTTTTTACCGCCACCGCCTCCAACGACTCTTCCGCCGCCTAAGCCTTTAACATCACTGTCTTCGCCATATCCCAATGATGTTTTCCAACGCATACAAATTACCACCGATATGTTGAAGGCAGTTAAGCTAAAGCCGCCCCAAGATAGAAAAACAAAAACAACAATTAAATAAATAATTAGTTTTGTCAACTATAGGGTATTTTTTTCGTTAATAATGTGTTCTCGTTGTATAATCATAGTAATTGACGGTCTTGTTGTCTTGTTTTTGTAGGTCTTATTCGGTCCTTACGGCCACGTTGTAGACATATTTGTTTTGGTTGTATTCATAAGTAGATGATGACTATTCGAATAGTGTAGATAGTTTTTCTATAGGAGTGGATGTTAAATTATATTCGAATATTATTTTATTCGGTCACGGTCACGAAAAATAACATTCGAATATAATAAACTGTTTTATAGAATCACTATGCTATTTGAATTTTTACTACTTTCATGCTATAATTTATACGAAAGGTGCTCATCACTACTTGTGTCTAATAATCATGTGTTTAAAGGTCAGGGTAGTAATCGTGAGGAACAATATTTGTATGTAGGACAATTTTTTTTTTTTTAAAGTATAATGTTATAAATAATTATTTGTGATAATGCGGAAGTGGAATACATTTTGGTGAGTAAACGGTGAACGATGGCGTAGGAGTCGCAATTTTGGAAGGTTGGCTAGCTCTGGTACGAAGTGATCGGTGGCGGGCGGTGTTGCTAGCACTTTGACTTACAGTTGATATACAATATAATAATCGTTTTAAGCAGCACTCGATTTTACTGTAATCCAGCCCGTCCGCGTGATTGTGTAATTACAGTTGGATTTTTTTTACAGTCTCTCTTCGAAACAGCTAAAAAGGACCGTTACGTTATAACGCAGCTGTAGAAGCAATGATGATAAGTCATTGTGAATCGAATATAATTTCGAGCGTCTCGCAGAGTTTTTCGCTCCGCATTTTCTTTAGAATCATGAGAAGGTACAAGTTCTGCTCGCAACCTTATGCAGTGTATCGCGGCAAGATGACGCTGTCGTGCCGCCGAAGAACTCTGCAACATTTTCTTTGCAGCGTCCCATAGCGCTCAGTCGTATATTATCTATACGTCGTATACGTTTATATTTTATTTTATAATTTGGACGCAGATCAAGTACTCGTGTTGGTTGAGGACATTCGTCACGTCATATATAATTTCAATTTATAACATTATAACCAGGAGGTCCTAAACCAGAAGTGTAGCGAAATTGGACAATAATTAAATTTAACATGTATTTTTTTAATATTATTTCTCATGTTATGCTCTAACCGTATTGGAACAATTATTAATAACGTTTCTGAGACTAAAACCGTGCGCTCAACTATTAACAATATAAAGAGTAGTGAAGAAGTAGAGAATTTGGTGATAGGGGTTAGTGAGGATGGTATCGAGTTTTCTTACGAATAGGCTTAGACAGGTTTAGACAATATTCAAAAACAAGACGTCACTACGACTGGATTTTCATCAAAGAAAAGAAAAAAGAATAAGACTATTAAAGATTTAATATTCTTCTGTTGGAGAAGTCGTCACAGATTCTATGGCCGAATATCTCAAGACAGTCACTGTTCAAGCTCTATCTCAAAAGAAAAGAATCCTAACATTAGCATTCTTTAAAACCCTTGTGCCTGGTGTAAGCTACTTTTGAAACAATAGCGATGATATGCTTGATAGTCAGAAAGATTTTGAATTGGCAAATTGACATGAGGCCCCCTCTCTGTGCACACTGTTTACAGTAATTCATCTGGACCTCCCTCCAACCTCAGTGTCAACAGTTCAATTTTCACTAATGAATTATCACTTTTTTAGTTAATAATTCTTCAGTGAAAATTGAATTGTTGATAATCATGTACTGAAATAATATTATTGTAATAAAAAAAATGTTCAAATGTTGCAGTGCGTGTTTATATATCTAAATTTTTTTTTTTTGGTGCGTCAAAAAAAATGTTCTCAACAAATTGTCGCAGCCGGCACGTTTCCAGTCTTAGGTTACACTACATAAATAACAATTATAATTCTTTATGCAATACAAATACCAAATTCTATTGTATAATTTCGGGTTGTATTTAGCTACGGGCATTTTTTTTGTCCCAAATGTTTCTTTTTTTTTCCGTACATGTCTCAATACAAATAATATAATGCATTTGGATGTAGAATAAAATTGAAAATAATATTACTAAATCAAAACTGATAACATCGTAATATCTGTGATACTAAAATGACCAGGCGATAACGATGTGACAGTACTATTTTAATATATTCTGAAATTTAGTAAATGTGTTAAATATTGGTTACCATTCAAGGTTGCTATCACTGGATGGGTCTCCCTTATCATGTTTTTCTGTCTCTTTTCGTTATTATTTTTACATTTTACCACATTTGCCTATTGTGTTTTGATAATACAGATTGTAAATTTTTCTAATAAATAACAAAAATATATAGACGGTGAATGAGGTGCACGCTTAAAAACGGCTACTCACATTTCATCAATCATTTACGACACAAACACATATATTCCGGCGGCCTTTGCGTGAATAGAAATTGCCTAAATGTTGCCTCTTAGTAAATAGCCATGAGCCTTAAATAACATTTAGTGTCTAGCTAATGCGTGTTGTTTAAATAATATTCGAATGACCTTTAAAAATAATTCTTATAGCCGAAGTTAAGCGTACGTGAGTTATGCTAAATTTTATTGATTTAATATTTATTATGATTGATAAATCACCAATAATAAATCGGAACATTCAGAACATCAGTTATTTTGAAATGATAAATTGTCATCTATGGCATTTCTATGTCGTCGTACGCATGAGTTGGGATTGTGCGATTCCTGGAAGTTCTTATCCACCGCGTCTGTTTTTAATATGAATTGTAGAATCGAATTCCTATATTTGGTATATACGTATATTAATTTCCGATTGTCGTGATAAAGGATCATTATATTATTACAATCTCATCGTTATGTTTTCAAGTGTTTTTGACTGTTTTTCCAGTGTTACTTGTTTTGTCTTTTCCTCTACAAACGATTTACCTTTCGACAATTTAATTTTCTCATCATGAACCATTGAGACGCGTCGAATAAATGGAAAGGAAGAGCAGAAAAATAATGCGGTTGTGCAAATAATTACTTCTCAAGTCATGTCAAAATTGCGCCAAGATTTATTCGTTATTTCATGTAGCCAGTACTTAGTTGTTCATATTTTTCTATAGGCTAAATTTAAGAGAAATTTTCTTAAAAATACGAAAACATACCACAAGTGTAATCATTGGGCAAATGTCAAATATAAATGTAATTGTAAATATATTTGAAACATGGTTTCATGTATAATCAGTAGGTATGGTTTTAAGTTTTATTTAATTTTTATTTTAAATAGGTCAAACCAAAGAACTTACTGTAGGCTTACATGACAAATACGGAGAAAATGATACAGACTTGCTGATGAGTTCAAACGCAATAAATGATGGTAAATTATTATTTTAATTACCTATGTTAAAAAAAAAAAACTGTCTAGTGCTCATGTAAGTCTTGTTTTTGTTTAAAATAGATCAAGCAGACAATTATACAGAAGAATCTAATGAAAAATGTATTGAAAAACGATACTGACCCGCCTACTGATTCATGAACAATACATGAAGGTGATATCGTTACTGCTCATTTAAGTTTGGTAGAAATAACTAAAAATTAACACAATTGTATAAGTAATATTGATCTATAATTTTTTTTTTAAAACATTTTTTGATTATTACAAAATTATGTAGAATACAAAATTTAAAATGCCCTATAATGAAAATAGTTACCAAAAATAAAATAATACATATCTTTGAACAGAAAAAAAAAGTAATACAGTACAGCAGAAAAACAATATTATGTTTATATAAATGTGAAAAACTATTATTCACTTTATATGAAGTGGACAAATCAACAAATAGTTGATAAACAATTTTATAAATAATACAAATTATGAAAATAATATATTAATATATAAATAAATATTTTTAAATAAAACAAACTGAAGACTACAACATTCCATATTTTATAAAAAAACAAAGCCAACCAGTCTAAAATATTTTTCAAGTTACATCCAGTTCAACCTTGTGACGATTCAACTTTACCGTTTGTTAGTAGAAAAGCATTTATCTACAAAAATAAAACAGAATACGTGTACATATGACAAGACCAACAAGAAAATGTTTTTTTTTCCGTTTATTTAGCTTTTTCAGTAGACACTAACCATTATATTTGTGGAACGACCGACTGGAAACATATTTATCAATGTAGTACCGAACATGAAAATAGTAAATGTCATGTACAATGTTGTAATGCCTATTTCATATACTGCACTCAAAAATATATTGGTAGTTTATTAAACAGTAATCAAATGCATCTACCTTGTGAAGGAGTTCAAAAATATCGACAAATCTTTGAACTTATTAAAATTGAAGTTATTAAAATAATAGGAAAATGAGGTTTAAGTGTTGAATACGTAATGAGGCAGCATATTTTCTAAGACATCCTGCATTAGATCACGGTATCTTTTTGGAAATGATTCTGTTGTTTAGTAAATATGATACAGTGTTAAATTAACATATAAATATAATTATAAATAAAATGGTAAAAAATCATTTAAAAGAATCTAGAGGAAGAGGCAATTTTGTGACTTCTTAGCCATTATTCTATTGAAAATATCACTTCAACAATTTCATAAATAAAAAAAACAAATAATATCTGAGCAAATCACAATAGCTGGTATGTTTTTGGTTTTAATTGGTACCACTCAAGACGTATTGGTTGTGAATCAATGTTCTACTATTCTTCGCTATGTTTATAATGGACAAATTAATGAAAAATTAATAGCTGTTAAATATTGTACAGAATCCACTGGAAAAAGTTTGGTAGTACTATTACAAAGTGTTATTAATGACGCTAATATAGATACATTAAATTACATTGGAAATGCAACTGACGGAGCAGCAAATATGCAAGGGTGCTTATAATGGTTTAACTTCATGGCTAAGTAAAGTAGCTCCAGAACAAATTCATGTTTTGTGTTTTAATCATATACTAAACATAGTTATTTGTGGTGCTATTAAGAATCCTGTTATGGTAGTCAACTTTTTTTCTTTAATCTATGGATGTGCAGTTTTATTGAAAGAGTCATATAAGCGAATAAATATATGGAGAAATATAAGTGAAAATAATGATGAAAACATTTGTCACAAATGTTTACAACTAATTGGAGTTAAAAGGTCGGCATCGAAACAAACTGCGGTAAATAGAAATTTCTGTATGTGTGGAATATATGATGAAGCCATGTACCCTGATTTAATTATTTCATTTAGTAAAATCTGTTCAAAACAATCATTTAGATCAAACATTCGAATAAAAGCATCTAACCTATTGAAAGCGTTATTGAAATATGAAACAATTCTTATCATACATATATTTATGAAGATTTTTCAATTACTGGCCCACTATCAAGATATTTACAAACTAGTGGATTAGACAGTCTTAAATGCATACAAATTGTTGAAGTATCAAAGATATTTAATTGAACTTAAAAAAGATCAAAGGAGTATGAAACTTATAAAGATTATGGGTAATTTATTTCTAAAACTAATAATACAATTTCAACACGGGTTAATGAATTTAATGAAGACTTTAAATTCGAAGAAGTTCAAAGTGAATTTGAAGTTAAACGTTATTTCTAAAAAAATAAAAATTGCAAATTATGAAGCTACTGATGATATTATTATGAATGTTGAAAAGAAGTTTACTGTTGATGTCCATAACAGAGTATTTGATACAATTATACAAGGTATGGAAAGCCAATTTACAAATAATAAAGAGATACTTATTGATTTGACGTTATTATCACCTTTTCATTTTGATTAATTTGCGAATGGACTACCTACAAATGCTTTTACCAAATAAGCTGTAAAATTAAAACCATATGTCGAAGACAATCAAAATGAAATAAAAAATAAATTATGTGAAGACATTTTAAGTTTTTTTAAATCTTGGAAACATTTAAAGAAATCTGTGGTGGTGAATATACTGAAAATTGTATTTAAATAGCGACTAGGAAAATGAAGATGAAGACAAAGATAAATCAAAACCATGGAAAACATGTAAAATCTGAGCATTTGTTGTTACAATGCATTAATTAAGTATAATCTTTTTTCTAAGGCTTATCCTACATTATCAATTGCTTATCAGTATTTACTAACGTTGCCCGTAACCCAAGTGGTATGTGAAAGGTCATTTACTACTTTAAAATATTTAAAAAAACCATTTAAGAAATTAAATGACAACTGAACACACAACAGTGGAGTCATTCATGTTGATGGCAATTGAATAGCACATTTTTCATAGTTCAGATAATGATATGATTATAAATAAAGCCCGTGAAAATTCCAAATTATTTCCTAAATTACTCTTATAAGAAATTAATTTTATGACATTTGTATGTATATACTTTTTATATCTAAATATAAAATTATTATTATTCAGTGTTAGGTATATAATATATTAAATGTTTTAATATTTCTAATTGTTTTGTTTTATAGTTTTTATGCGTTTTAATTTAGTAAACAATAGTACATATTTGTAGACATACAAAATAAAACAATTTATGTGTTCACATTATAAGTTATTTGATGGACAAAGTATACATTTTTTTGTGTAGGTAAGCCTCTTGAAACATTCAACTGATAAACTAATGAGCAAAAAAAAAAAAAAATTTAAATTTACTTATTTTTTAACACATTATTTTTACCAAATTAAAATCCAAATCTTACTCAATTTTCTAATGCATGGTACTAATTTGAATTAATTATCTAAACAACAAATTTATACATATTCTATCTTTTTAATTGGTTTTTATTAACAACATTTTTTTATTTGCTATTAATATCACATCTGTTATTAGTAATTCAAATAGTACCATGCGCTAGAAATTTTAGTTACTAATTTGGTGAAAATATTGTGTTAATAAATAAATTTAAAAAATCCATTAGAACATTGTAATAAATATGCAATTTGTTCACAATTTAGATGGCTGTATCTCAGGCAATTTTTGAGATAAAAAAAAATGTATTGGACAAAATTGCTGGGAAAAAATAGGAGTATTCGAATGTGGTGTTACCATTTAAAAAAAGATAAATTGGGTTTCGCGTCCGCTCACCGAAAGAAGAATTAAACATTTGAAATTTATACTAAAATATGTATTTAAGTACTCCCTCCCTGTAACCTCTCGTAAACCGAAAAAACGCTAACAAATATTAAAATCAAGAAACTCCTAGGACCAGAAGAAGAAATGATAGCACTGTCGTCTATTCGTCCTCGGTATCAGTCTAATTACAAAAAACAAAGCCAAATATCACATTAAATTTTAAAATATATAATATATTTTTACTAAAAGGTTAAATAAAAATAAAAATGCCTTTTTTCTCTTCTTATTATTTAATTACTATAGTGTTTCGTCAAAATGTATGGTTATAAGAAATGTGCCGGGAGCATAAAAACGTTGAGAACCACTGGTCTAAACTAACCTAACCGCGTATCCATCATAGAATGGTACTATTTTGGGATATTATTGTAGACTCGGTTCCAAAAGAGAAGGCACCAGGCGACGACTGGTTTTCGTCCAGCGGCGCGAATTTCCCACAAATTATCTATTGGGCTGCACAAGATCGCAAGCTGCTTATCATTTGTAATGCGCAGAACGCAATGCGCTCGGTCTCTTCTCTTTTAAAACGGAGTATATATGTGTTATGGCGATAACAGCGATAACTCGTTAGCCGTAACGTATTTAATTTTTGTCATTTTATTTCTTACGGAGAAACAAAATTATTAGTAGTAAACTCGGCGCGTTCAACGCTGTCGACTACGTCTTTTTATTTTTTCAAATTTCTTTACAACGAGTGGTGTAAATCTAGGAACGGTGGCGTAAAATACAAAAAGCTGCGAGAATAAATGAAAAATAAGGTTATTATTAAAAAAACAAGAAAATCTGAGAAATTCTTCACCGCGCCGAAATTGGAAACAGGTAATAACTTTACTCAGTAACTTTTTTTGGAACGCTATTAGTTTAACCCAAGCGATTATTTTGATATTTTTTTTTCGTATTCGCTAACCTTAAAAGTCGAACATAAATAATGTTATTGTAATTCTATCTAACCTCCTAGCGGTCTTAACACCGCTATTTAATTTCTTTATTTTTAGTGTATATTTTAAGTACTATTATATTATATTTTGCATAAAACATTACTGAGGAATAATTTACAAAGAAATTTAAATTTAAAAAAAAACATTCAAGTTAAGCAACTAACTTTAATTAACATTATACACATTGTACAAATTAAACTTGGAATATTTATTTTTTAATGTTATTACTGTATTATTAAGGCCCGTTGTTTTTCAGCAATGCATTTATTCGCTGGATAAATTAATTAATGTTTTTTGATGAAATCTTATCGTCCAGATAGTTTCATTTGGTAGATTGTGGCATTGATTATAGAATAGACAGTTAAGTTCTACTGTAGGGATAATCACAGACTAAAATTACATTTTATTATTTTTGTTGTTATTGTCTGTTGACTATGATCAACCGTGTCGTTACAGTTTTGCTGCCTCTCAGAGTATTTATATTTGCACATCATGGCGGTAGTCTTACGGGTTTCTGTTGAGTATTATATATATGTGCATCATAATATTTGCACGGATTATAATCTGCAATATTTGTATATGAATTGGTTGTTTGGCCTATTATCGAAATTGCCGCACAACAAATTATCCTACGTACGCATTATAATATACAGCCACTCAAACATTGTATATCATTATCTGTATATATAAAAAGACTTGTCCTGGGTGATTCATCATCGCCTAGCCGGAACTGCTGAAGCTATGGTTATAAAATTTTCAGTAAATGTACTTATTACTATGTATAGGCGCACTAAGAAATGATTTTTCGAAATTCGCATTTTAAAGGGTTAGTTATACCTAGGGGTACAAGGGCTAATGAAGTAAAGTCATGTCTAAAAGCTTCGTATTTGTGGCCACATATCCAGAAAGTTGCACTTCATAAAAATATGAGGGTTCATGTGAAAGGTGACACATCTGCTGGGATTTTCGCTGAGATGTTACTTAAAATAGGAGGCGGAAATTTCCCTTCATTGGAAGGTGAGATCACTATTCCCTTAAATTTGTATACAGTTGTTAGCTCTTTATCAGAACTAACTTCCAGAATTTACCCTGATATATTAAATATCAAGATGAAACCCATCGAATGGTTGTGCGAGCGAGCCATCTTCAAACCAAAGAACGACAAGGCCGAAATCAATGAAATTCTACTAAAGGTATTTAATGAAAAAGCTGTTGAATATAAATCTTTTGATTCGGTGATCCAATCAGATGATGCTGTCCATTACCCTTTAGAATTTCTTAATTCTCTGAATCCTTCTTCCATCACATAAACTTATCCTTGAAATTGGAGCACCTATAATGTTACTAAGAAATCTTAACCCACCTAAATTGTGTAATGGAACTAGATTGCAAGGTAAAGCTCTACACAAAAATGTAATGAAGCTATAGTTGTCACTGGGTGTGCTAGAAGAGATATAGTTTTAATCCCGAGAATAACGTTAATTCCAACTGATTATCCCTTTGAGTTTAAAATAATACAATTCCCACTCAAAGTTTGCTTTGCTATGACAATTAATAAGTCTCAAGGACAATCATTGAGCATGGCAGGGATTGACTTGAGAGAAGAATGTTTTTCACATGGACAGTTCTATGTCGCATGTTCTAGAGTTAGCTCTGACAGTAGTTTGGTTATTTTAGCCCCAAAAGGCAGTACCAAAAATACTGTTTATAAAGAGGTATTGAGATGAACAAAATATGTCAATATAAATATTGGTAGGTTTTTATAACACCATAATGTATTATTACAGAAAGTTATAATTTTTTGGGTATATTTTATTTCAACATTTTGTCGATTAGAATTGTATCTTACAATTTGTCTTCAAAATATTAAAATAATTTTTTGCTGACTTCTGATTGTTACAATACATAGACAACCTAGGATAAACTAAAAGCAGCCTGTAATTAATATAAAAACTGATAAAATAAAAGTTATAGTAGGTTACACAAAAAAACTGTACACGGGCGAAGCCGGGTTATTCAGCTAGTAACAAATATTATAAACAAGCTGTGTACCCTGTGTATGTAACTTACATTTTAACAATTCATTTAAAATATACAAAATAAACATAATTGTTTATGAATATTTAGTTAATTGATATAGTTTTTCAAAAAAAAAAAACAAACAATTGTACGTACACTCAATATACACTTTTATAAATTTATAAAATTGTATTTTTATAAACAACTGTCAAACACATCCTCGCAGAATACAAATCCTACGAACGAGCAACGCTCAATACCAACATTATCCCAAAACCCCTATGAAACCATAGGACTAGACATTGAGCGAACTTCCTCAAAGAGACTTAACTTGACAAGCAAATGTATAACTTATAATTCAAAATTTTTTCTAACAATATATAAAGATTTATATAAACATATTAAAAAAAAAAAAACAATAAAATTATCAAAATAAGACCCTATTTTAATATTGTGAAAAATTAATGGCCCCAGCTGTGCCGTTATTTAATGAAAATCAATAATAATAATAAAAAAAAAAACAGATTTTCTTATACAATTTTAAACTACCTAAATGAACATGAGGAACATAAATAGGAATAATATATAAAGGAATGTTGGACTAGACAGTTTTAAATATGTTTAAAAATGTATAGTTTTGACGTTTTAGCTTATTCAGACATAGTTAAGTGAGTTTTTTTTTACAATTTAATGATGTGTCTATAATATACAATTTATGTTTTTTCAAAAGGTTTAAGTTCATCATCTAACCATTTATTAATTTAAGTATTGTTTTTTATTTTAAGTGTTAATTTGGACCTAATTTTTTTTTACGTTGAATTTTTTCAAAATTGTTTTGAAACATTTTTAAAGTATGATTTATTATTTTGTTTAGAGAATAATGGTACCTTTGGTCCCCATCATGGTCAAAAGGTGAATAATTTTTGTTTATTAAAAATAGTTGTCTTTTTACATTTAAATTTTTATTGGTGAATGAATTATTTTGACAGTGGTGGCAATTAAATTGTTTATTACACTTGTAAGTAAGATATCCCACAAAATAAGTAATCAAACAGCCTTCCAATGTAACTTTATTTGTTTTAGTCTCGTCTACAGGGCACAACTCGTCAGTATTAGTAGAAATATTTGATTCAGTATTAGATGGTTCTAGCATAATATCAGTATTAGTAGATAATGGAGCTATTACATCAAATTCTTTAGAATCCTGGTCATCGGTTTCTTGGGATGTTTCATAATTAACTTCTGTGGACATACATATAGAAAAAATGCAATTATTTTTAATATAAGTTCATATTGTTCAGGATTTAGGATTTTTATTATATCTCCCCTTTATGCCAAAATATGCTGATTACATTTTCAAGTTAACATTTTGGTTAAGCCGATTTGTTATCACAAATTCTATTTCATTATTTTTTTCCTCCCCAAAAAATTGCAAAATTGCGTTTATAGTTTGTGTAAATCCTTTAAAACACGGTGGTTTCAAAATTTTTCCTTTTTTAATTTTTGTCAAGTTTAAAAAATATATTGATGTTTCTAATAAGAATGTATTAACATTTCCTGAATGATTTATTTATTTTTTTTAATGCTGTATTATATTGATTATGACTGAATATTGATCTACTATTTAAGTAATCAAATAAATTATTTATAAACACAATGAAATTGGCTGTATCAAATGCATTTTAACTGCAAAATTGTTCAGTTGAAGACATAGAGTGACTGAAGACTTGACCGGCTAGCTTAATGAGTATTTTTTGGAAAGAAGTTGGGTGAATGTGTGAATCTGTTATAATAATTAGTGCTTTACTTTTTTTATTTAATTTGTTTTTTTTATGTCATAAAATGAAAAGATTTTGTTATTTTTTTTGAAAAAAAAAGCTTCAATAAAATTGTTACGTACACTTTTTAATAAATGCAGAACATTATATAATGTTTTAAGACCAATTACAAAAAAAAAACAAAAAAAAAAAAAATGGATTTTCTTCAGAAATATTTAATAATTTTAAAGAACCTTGGTTGAATGTGCTTTGATCGCACACTATAATCTATGGGCACAAGCCAACATCGAATAATTTTTTTATAATATCAATTATTAATTCCTTTAAAATATTTTTATTAACACAGGAATGTGCAAGATAATGTGCGTTAGGAAATTTCCATTGAGCATATACCCCACTAGCCATAAATACCAAAATGCAGTTAGCATAGATTTATTATTTATTTGTATTTATCTTACCGTAGATCTCTAAGTCTTGAAATCCTTTGATAAAATCATAATATTTGGAATACTCTACAAATTCATTTATGTACATCTAGCCAAAACAAACTGTAGAAGTTTTTTCTTTGTAAGATCAGTGCTGAAACTTCTTTCTTTATGACATGACTAAAAATATATTATTGATACCAGGTAAAAATTTTGATTGGCTAATTGACTTTTTGCAGTCGTAAAAAGTTATATGCATTAGATGATTTATAAAATAAATTTAAAGATATATTTATTCCATCGGTTGTCCATGTATGACGTTTATTTTTTAATTTTATAGTTACCATAGCTCTAGAGTTATACGATGAAAACTTTAAAGCATACATACAATTATTCAAATTACTATGAGTTTTATGTTTAGAAACAGATTTTTTTTAATTTTAAGATATGTGTATTTTTATTGTGCATTAATTTTGATTTTGTTTCAATTGTTTGTTTTAATTTAATTTTTCTGATCTAATTAACTTTTTAAATTTGGCATTTAAATTAAATTTGATATATTTTTTTTTTTGCTGTGTAGAAATGATTGAAAAAGAACTAGTATAAAGACTAGGAAATAGTAATTCTACTATATCTGCAGCTCTAGGTTTGATATGTTTTAGTCGGGAGTTAGGAATTGTAATTAGTCAGCACCAGCCGATGTAGACGGTTCTTCTTCAGATTTGACAATTATATCTGTATGGAAGAGATGTCGGTTTCAATGATTTTTTATTTCCATGCATGAAATCATTCAACTGGAGTATTCCTGAAACAGATATCTATTGTGTAACTCGTCTACATCAAGTGCTAATAAACTGTGATTAAATATATTTATAGACAAAGAAAACTATTAATAAAAATTGGAACAAGTCTCAATAATTAAAATCATTTTAAGTTCCAAAAAAAAAAAAAAAAACTAGGGCTCGGATGTTTATTCACTTAAAATAGCTTTTGTAGGTATTTATTCACCAAAAAATAATTATATATGCATACAAATTGTAGAATATGTACTTATACCTATATAAACACCAACATATTATGTAAAAAATCTAATTGTTTTTATAAATCCTAGTCTTAAATTTATTTTTTATAATTGGAAACATTCTATATTATCTATACATTATAAAGTTTGTTTCCAATTATCTCAAATATTTTAATTCAATTGTAAGTATATTTAATTACCAGAGATAATCACCCAAATTTCATTGATTGCATCTTTGGCATATCTGAATAATCTTAGGCCAGGAAACTTAATTGTCGTTATTAAACAATTGAAATACATTTGTATTTGTTTCCTGGCTTAATTTTACAAATTTTAACTCTTTTTATAAAAAAAAAAAAAACAGAAATACATGTACGCAACGATAACGTGACGTGTATACGTATTTACTCTGTCAAGCATAGTTGATTATTATAACGATATACAAATATTTTAAACCTATAATTGTATGTTTATTTTAAGTGTTAAGTTTATTTTTTATATTTTTATAAATAACCCTGGTGGTCAGGCTTACCCCGCGCTTCACCAGTTATATATGCCTTCTATGGCGAGGTGTTACCTCCTCTGGTAAAAGCACGACGACTATAAGCTCTTCATAGTACCTAATATTTTGTACAACACTGCTTATCTATTTATTCTATAATCAATGATAGTGGTAATGATTGTAGTAGTAAAAGTGTATTGCGGAACAAGTTGCGGTGATTAACTTCATTATGATTGGTCGATATCCTTACTGTCATCATTGATCAAACAAAGTTAAGTGATATGCATTCATTATATTTTTTTGCGTTGTTTTTCGTTACTCGTTACTTATTCTGTGCTCAATGTCCATACCTACCTAATCAAACTATTTTTGACAAACTACATCAAGACGTATAAGAGCGATGCATTTTTTGTCTGTGGAAAAGGAGTTGTTATTATAATTATTATATGCTCTTATATGTCCCAAAATTTGTATAAGACTACTTCTTTTAAAATTATGAACCTGTCTCTGAAATCGTGATCATCCCAAAATGTCATGTGGTCGATTTGTGCGCGGAATAGTGTACAATCGTCGTTCATAATTTAAAAACTCGACAATTTCCATGATGATGACATCATGGAATATATCAAATAATAAATCCATTATTATCCAAGTTTATTAAATACAAAACATTAATAGATAGAATAAAAATATTAAATATTAAATCACATATTCTTATTGTGCTGTAGGGCACAGATTGTATATATAACAAAAAAAAAAAAAAATTAAATGCAAATTTGGAAAAAAGAACTGATAATAATTTTTGATATTTATTCGTCAAAAAAATTCTTATTCCACATTATTATTCATCGAATAGCCTTATTCCTGCATTAATAAACCGATAATTATCCATATTCTCTTATCTGTCGAATAACGCGTGTTATTTAACGAATAAATGTGATTATAAAACTGGGCCCTAAATAAAATATAATTATTTATTTATTTAAATATTTTAAAAATTTAGTTTTTAAATAAAATATCTGGATGGCGATTTATTTTTAAATCAAGTAACTTTGATTTCGTTGCAATCATTGCGTTTTACGTGCACCAAAACTACTGGTGACTCCAAGTGTACAGATAAAATTGATAACTATTGCAATAAGTTTATAAATATATGGAATCGCGAGGGCTCATACTAAGCTAATCGATTACTATAAATAAAAAAAACCGAGGTTTCCCAAAGGTGCGGTGTAAACACCTCTGCTAGGAGGTTAATATTCGATTTTAAATAATAATTAAGGGTCCTATCACTGGATGGCCTCCCTTATCACGGTTTTCATGTTTATATTTATGTTATTTTTGCAAATTTGCTTATTGTGCTAATATTGTACAGATTGTAAATATTATTTTCCTAATGAAAAAAAAAAAATCAATAATAAATAATAATTTAATTGCATTTCTTTAAAAATTTTTGTCAGTTAAAAAAAAAAAAAAAACTTATGAACACTTACGGGTGGCAAAATTGTTTAATCCGACACCGGAATGAACATTATATTAATCATTATTACCATTTTTGTATAATACTATTAATCACTTAATATTTTAAATGATAATAATGTTAAGAGGCCCCCCCCCGCTCGTGGATATTTAATAATGGGCAACATTTTGGCAATTTCTATTCTCGCAAATGGCCGCCGGAATATTATTTGTGTTGGTTTTACGGTTTACAGAGTGCGGTTTTACACGTGCACCGCCGCTGCGGCTTCACCTCCTTTCGCCCGATATACAACACGCTTACATATATTCAGAATAGATTAAAATAGTAACTGCCGCGTGCCGCGTCATTGTCGCCTAGTTATTTTTGTATCACAAATATTACAATGTTTTTCACTTTTGAATTGGTAATATTATTTTCAATTTTATTCTAGGCCGGCGTACGCGTAGAATGTGTAGAACAGCGGTGGTGGTTGTGCGGACCACCAAATTTGTAAAAAAAATCTTTGAGGCCCTATAAACGTAAGCATATGTATATATATATATATATATATATGTATACATATGGCAGTTATTGGAAATAAAAGAGTTAAAAAAATCAATTGTTTATTAAGAAAAGCACTATTACAGTCTATTAATAATAAACGAACTACATGAGATAAAATTATATTCAAACGTTCGAGATAGCGTTAATTGTATACTAATCGGACACTGTAGAGTGTAGATAATATTCATAAATATTATTATAACCAGAAATATTATTAGGTATATAATAAAAATATTATTTTAAATATAAAATATTATATTATTATATATAACCTAACGCTGTTCGCGGCCCATGGGTTGGGAACCGCTGGTGTAGAGTGTACCTACTCGTATATTTTATATTTTATATTATATTATGTTATTTGCATTGAGACATGGACGGATAAAAATATTCACTTGAGAAAAAAAGCCTGTAGCTAAATACAACCCAAAATTATATAATAGAAATGGTTTTTATTTTTTATTTTATTGAATAATGACCAATTAATCACAATCGTTATATATTTGGTGTAGTAACGTAACTGAACAACGCACAGAATCGTATTCTGTCGACAATGATTTATGGTTGCCGCCAGATATAAATTGGATACGCCCCGAGCATACACGTAAACATGCTAAAAAAAGTTATTATGCAGTCGTTTATATGACCGACCAACGAAAATGCTTTGAATAAATGCAAATTAACGAGATTAGGGGCGTTCGAAACGTTCTAAGTATTCGATATTATAATATGGAAATATCAGGCCATCATTTTTTAGTGAAATTGAACGATTTGCAATATTCACGCACGCACTACGGTCGCGCGCTCAGTCAACGATTTAGCCCAGCACAATAATACAAATGGCCAGTTTTTTTTTTTTTTTTCCTTGGAAAGAGGACGATTATAGACGATAATATTATATCTACAACCTTGGCTACGGTCGACGATAACGCCAAAGACGGTGAGACCGACAAAATACCATAAATCGTAATAAAAATAAAATCCTGGACAATGCGAAGGCACGGCAACGCTGTGTATTATTCGTGGGAACGACTAGGGTAAATCTATTGTTCGGTGCAAACAACGAATTCGTGCCCGCCGCTCGGCGTATTATAGGTAGGAACGCCCGCATTCCATAGCCGTTATTATTATTTTTTTTTTCTCTCGATATTATAGCCAATCGTACCAATTGTATATTACGACGGAAAATATAGTTGAAATTTAATTTAATTTAAATTCTTCAATAAATGTCTCAATATTTTAGGCGGAGTGCCCGCCCGTGTGCCCCATGGCACGAGCAGCCACCGCATACGTAATATTATACGATTTATACGCGTAAACGTTTTGTATTTGAAAATATCACGAAACGACAAATGTTATAAGAATATTTTATAATATAGTGCTGCCACGAACGGTTGTGTTCGTCGTAGCGGCGTACGGACCCTCGCCGCTGCATTGCAGCTGCCCTTCACGGTAAATAAATAAATCAATAGAGGTCCCCTCGCGCGGTACGATCCTGCGCACGACGCCGCCAACCACACCCTTCGGGCCGCGTTTGTAACCGTCGCCGAACAATAAGCCGGCGAAAACAGGACGGGCCCCGCCGGGCGGACCGACGAGTTTTGAGGGGTGCGTTATAAATAACGAACGGTACAACCCGGAGAGTTTATTGTATTAAAATCGAGGCGGCAAAGAGGGTTCCTGTTTTGTTTGATTATGTTTTGTGAACGATTTCAGAAACGTGACAGCTGTAAAATGGCAATTGTGTTAAAGGGGATTTTTTTCCTCGGGATATACCAGCTGTTCTTTTCTGGTATCGCTTTTTGTGGCTCGCGGACCCCTATACAAATAATCTTTGAAGCTACGGAACCCTAGCAAAAAAAAATATTATTTTTATAACTGAATTTTTTCATTACAAACTGCACAAAAATATCTTTAAAAATAAAATAAATTAACACGAAGGCTGATGTTGCATTTCTGAAAATATGACCACGTCTAGAAATGGCTAATATAAATATTCGGTGATAATTGCTGGTTTCTACGATTATTTTTTAGTTGAATTGATATAATGACAAAACCGTTATTGTATAAATATTTCCGTTTTATCCTCATTATCGAGGAAACTACAAAGGGAAAAAGTTACTTCCTCAATGCGCAAAAAACTAGAAAACTAGATTCGAAATACAACAAAAATCTCCCTTGTCGTTTTTCGATCGGAACAAAATATCCGGTAGAAAAGTCGTTTACAGACAGAAAAAAAAACATATTATAATAGTCAAATTAATTCGCTACGCTTGGAATCTTAACTATGCGTGCAAGTTAATAATCGCATACCTAAACGATACTAATAGATCTGTTATTATTTTGCACTTAATATTAATTCGTCGGTAAATTCATGAAATTGCTTAGAAAGTGTACTTCGTTTCGTGGCGACGGTCGGTTTTTATTGGGTTGGTAACATTGTACAAGTACGATTCATATAGTAATAAAATGTATATAAAATGTGCGGACGCGTTAGTCGGAGGCACACCCCACAATTCCTCTCTTACACCCCATACACCCTCTTGTCCAACAACTATTGATTATACGTTAGACTGTCTCTTTGGTTACCGTCCTCCTTTCTCATCCCTTCCCGATCGTTTTGCCACCGTCGGTCACCCACAGCGCTCGCGTCCGGGTTTCTGCAGAGCCCGGCCGGGCCTTATGCCGCCGCGCCATCTTCATTTTGCAAACGTCCGTGTACCTTGCAGTACGTTGTTTGCTACACTCGTGTTTGCTCCATTTTTTTTTTCTATCATTAAAAGTAAAATTAATTTCCTTATATTCTATTAACATTGTGCTCGCATGGTTCGATATCCAACGGCTGAATACGGCTCGTCGTTGATCATACCGGGGAGTGGCGATTGTTTTCCGACGGCATTCTGAGTGATAATACCTACGTTAAATCCATCAGGTCAGTATAATTAGGTTTTAATATATTGTATACATATTAAATTCGTTTTACGTTATTGACGTTAGCCGATGCGCGTTTAATTAAAAATTTACTTTAAAATAATTCAGCTATAATAAATACATACATAATATCGTGCACATGTACGATGATTTTATTCAATCTTATTTTTTTTTTTTTTAGTATTTTATTATAATATATTAGGGCAGTTAAACCATGCGATGGTAATACTCGGTAACCTTCATCCTACGATGCCGCCGCCGCCGCCGTGGGGCGTTAGAGTCGTTGGGATATAGAAGGGCGGTTTCCCTTGTCGTATATGCGTGACAGCAACGCGCCGGCTGCGTGCACCTCTCGCCTTCCTACGGTGGGTGAGGGGTGGGGGTACCACACCCTTTGCCGACTACACTAGCGGTTCCCAGTGGCGGAATTTACGGTTGGTCGCCATTGATATATTAAACATACGGTATTGAACACATATTTATATACAAACACAAACGACATATTATCATTTGTGTTGGCATCACTGCATCTCTCTTGCACAATATCACGGAAAATGATCACTTTCTTAGTCTCACGAGAAAGAAACACATTGTCCCCTACCGTTATGTCGGCAGACAAATATAGATGCGGACGCGCGTTATAGGAAAGCTGCATCAATATGTTTAATATCTATGGCGGTCACCATAACATTCATGGACGGATCCGTGGTTAAATAAATGGGCGCATCAACAAAATTATCGTTCTACGCAGACTAACAAGACAAGGCGAACAGGGGGAGGGACGAGTAGTTACCGTGTAGTCCGCTAGTGGCACTTGCATCGCTACGTTAAATTTCCCTCCCGGTACTTTGCTCGCGCCAATCAAACGTGGCTCGGTGATACGGCTATCATTTTCGGCCAATTCCATTTTAGTCCGTCGGATTGTTCGATAACAATTTATTTTATTGACGTTACCACAATAACCATTCTGATAACATATTGAATGTATATACTCTCCATACGATAGACATTAATATAAGGATTGCGTGTCACCCATACCTTATCATAGGTAGTATCAACATTGTTAAAAAGATATAGACGACACCCGAGTAAATGATATAGGACCTATCTTGTTCTAACAATGTTGTTATCTCTGTTATCTTTGTATATCTTTGTTGTTATACTCTCTTTCTCTTCCACTAACCATAAGATTCCAATGATCTTATGAAAATGTATGTTATCTCTTTCGCCCTCGGACCTCTTTCTATAGATAGACTATAGTCTGTACCAAATACGAGCGCATGAAAATGGGTCGAAGCTGTCAGAGAGCGCTACCGTTGTCCGTTCCGGCGGCGGTTGGTTATCTTTTTATACAGAGTATTTGTATTACCACACCATTTTAACTATAGTACGTGATTAGTCGTTAATTTAATTCCCTGTATTCACGGCGGCGAATACGGCCGACTAACGGCGACCAATGTCAGAGCAAATAGACTCGCCCCCCCCCCCCTGGCCCTGGCGTCGCTCCGCTATTCATTTGGATGCGCCAACGCGGTGCGCTCTATTTGGTACAGACTATAGCAAGTTTATTTATTATCGGGTCAATGCGTCATACATACTTGAATACAATATCCGCGATCCATCCATGTTTTTTATCTATACGAAAATATTATTTTTGCGTGGGTTAATATCTGTATGTTATATAATAATCAATGATACGTATGCATACAATCTATATAATTGCAATACATCATAATTACAATATGTATAATATTTAGAATAATTTTTTTTTTTTTTTATACATTTTCAGAGCTGACTTGAAAGCGGTGCAATTTCAATAATATAAAATAATTTTAAAATAAGTATCTCCCCCTCTCACACCCAATATACCACCGTTGGGTTATATGAAATATATATAATATAATTCGAATAATAAAATAATACCAAACCATTGCATTACATTACAGAACAACACTAAATTGTAAAATTAAATATTAATATAAATTTCTTTATATTCTAACCGATACACAATGCCAAAGACAAGGGGGGAAACAATTACAATTGTAGTATTTGCAATTGTTTTGTTTATATTCTTCTATTATAGAATGTATGAAACTGAAATTGTCAGATTTACTCTACATGAGAACAACTATTGTGTCCGCCTTCCAATAAAGTCTATAAAAAAATCTATGAATTTTATGGATAAAAAGAATAACGGACCGTCGGTTTAATTCAAAATAACTCTACATATTGTATGTACAACGTCAAAGGACATACAGATGCTGAGATTTTTCTTTCAACCACGGTACCGTGTTGTTTTTTCAAAATATCAACCGATATTTTTTTTGTAATTTGTCTGTTATTTTTAATCCCTGTTTTTCTGATCTTAACAGACGCAAGTTGATGTTATTAATGAGCATTTTTTTCATTTATTGTGACAAATTGGCTTTCTAGCGAAGAATCCAGAAAACCAGCAAGGTATGTGGTAATTTTTGTTATTTTTTTGTGTCTTTAAATCCGTATGTATATTTGGTGAATACATCCATTTTATCTATTTACAGAGGGACTACCCGAGTTGACGGATAACGTTTTAGCAGTGTAACGGAGACCTTTAGCATTGTAATAGACGGAACCTGGTGACTGGTGTGGCAAAAGGTATGAATTAGGTTAAGAAATGAGGGTTTAAGTAAAACACAAAATTGGCATTGGTTTAAAAAATCTTAATTCTGTCAACATGTGGCGTTGACCGTAGAAATATTGGATTAATATATAAGTAGTATGTAATAGTGGCTGTTTCACGTAACCGTGTAATATAACAAATTCAAGTTAGACTTGAAGTCTAACAAAATAAACAATCAAATTCCAGTATCAACCATTAATTAGTTTAACACTTGGTAAATATTCAATACGTACAGGGTGTCCTGCCGTGGTTCTCGATGCTAAAATAATATTGTTAACGTTCAATTTTATATAGGCTAGTTACAGTATTAAAAACAATGTTTTATTTTTAACTAAAATTTGTATATTTTGTTACTTCTAAAAATTGAAATTATTAAAAATAATAACAAGAATTTTAAAAGTTTTAAAGTTAATAATTTCGTTATTTATGTTATCGTACCTATAAATTGTATTCTTACTATGAAAATAATTCAAACCAGGATTTTTGAAATGAACCCTGTGCTCCGATTCAATTTTGATCTTGGATAAAATTCTAAATCTAGATGATAAGGTCTTCTGATAATGTGCTGTTTAAATTCTATTTGATTTAACAGTATAACATTTTTGAGATCATTGGGATGTAAATCTGAGTTATGGTTATCTTTATCTAAATATAATTAGAATTAAATAAATGTCCATTTAAAATTATTGAACCGATCTAAAAGTTAAGCCAGCCTAATACCAACATATAACACTATATTATCCGGATTATAACAACAAATATTCAACAATAAATACCAATTAGTTAGTAGATTATATATTCTAAGTGATCCCTTTTATCTATACCATTTTATTAACCATTTATTTATAGTTAAAAAAAAAAAAAAAAGTGGTTCATGGTAAAAGTCTTATATACACTATAGTTCATGCAACAGAAAATAATTTAGTTTGACTTACCTACTTTGATCTTTAGGTATATTTTTCATATTTGTATTTTAATTTAATATTATATTTTAATAATTCATATAATTATTTTTTTTGTATTCATTAGTCATTGCATATGGTATTATTATACAACAATTATTTACACATATAATTATAATTAATGCAAACAATTAGTGGTTAATAATCAACATAAAATTGACACATTTAATGATAATTATAATTACTAATTAGTATTATTAAAACACAACAAATTTTTGCACATAAATAATTTGAAAGTAATAATATAATAATAATAAAAATAATATAATATTGAACGACTGAACACAAATAACCAATATAGATTACAGAAAAAACAATTCAGAATATCTGTAAAATAACCTATTGGCCCATACGTATTATTTGCCAGAGTATCATGATCAGTTTTAGATTGCTTAACGGGATCGTCTGGATTGACTAGATTAACGTCACCTAAATTAATAAGTATTTAGTTTACTTAGTAGAATACCAACAAAAACACAGAAGTCAGTTTTGCTGGTTTTGGAATAAAAAAAATCATACAAAGTTTTCATTTTTGTACTTTGGTTTATATTAATATTCATTTTTGATTTATTTGAACAATTCTGAAGTTTAGAAACGGGCAATCGTTGGTGAATTCAGAATTGAGGGGCTTCAATGCATAAAGTACTTTATCTATTTTTCTCATTTTTCAGTAGAGCAGGTTTTTTTTTTAGAGCATTTTGAATTTGTGCAAGTCACACCTAAGGGTATTAAAAAAAAAATCTAAAAAAATATTTTCATATTGTTTATAATAAAATTCCTTTCCAGTTTAAGTTCTTTATTGCATTTTTTAAGATTTAAAAAAATTGTTTTCTATAAACAACCTTTTTCTAGATAAGTACATTTAAAAAAATTGTTAACAATCTCACACAAAACGTATTTCTGGAAAAACAATATTTTGTTAAAAATCCATTAGTTAAAAAAAAAAAAAAAAATTATTTTTGGAAAAATGTACTTATTCCAGGGAAAGGTTTATTGTAATACATTAAAATAATTCTATAACTTAATAAAATATTAATAATAATATAATGCAACATTTTTCCATTTATTATATTTTTATTTATCAACCTTGGTAAATAATAAAACAGATTATAGAATACTTTTTGGTATTATTGTTTAGTCTTACTATTATATAAAAATAAATCATGTTTTTTGTTGCTATTACTAATCGTAAAAACTACTGAACAGATTTTCAAAAATGTTTTTCTATAGATTCCTTATGTTACCGCGGTGGTAATAGACTAATCAGTTTTTCATTTTTTTTTTTTTACATTTTAAAATGCCAAAAATAAAAAATAATAATTCAGTATAGAATATAGGTTGTCATGGAAACATTTTCAATTGTTATAGTTATAAACTAGTTATAATTAGTTATATTTATTGTTAATTTTTATTAAATCTGTTATTACGGGCGCCCAGATTTATTTATTCCTTCACTTGTAACCAATATTGGGTTCAAATTAAAAATGAGCTATTATAACCCCAAGCCTAACCATCAGCTTTAAACATTAATAATATCATATTAAAAATGTTACTAGAAGTTAAAGGTTATAGATCCATTGACACGGTTGTTAATATAGAAAATACTGTACACTCCCCTCATAATTTCTGAACTCCCTTAACCCATCTGGGTTTCCTCCTCATCTAGAACTAAAAGTAGGTATTCCTTCAATTTTATTACAAAACCTCAACCCACCTAATTTATGTAATGGTATTAGATTGCTAATAAAATTGACGTATAACAATAATATTAAACAAATTTTTCTTAATATATATTTTGCTTTAAAAAAATAAATTACCAGAAAACAATGGTAAAAAGAAGGAAACACGGAAACCCCGTTTTTATATATTAATTTTTTTTTCCATTCAATATTGTGCGGGATATATTATCATATTTTCGCTCAGACTTAACTTTATAGTTTTTAAACTTAAAAAAAAAAAAAAAAAAATATACAATTTGAACCAACAAAAAAGTGGCATGGTCGAGGTAGTTTAGTATCAAATAACACTATAAGTATTGGTTAGATAATTTAATATGTAATAAAGTAGAAACCATTTTAATGAAATTCAAGGGACTACTCAAAATTGCTCATAATAACCGATTCTCATTATGATCAAAATTATAAAATAAAATTACATATACAATGTAAATATATTTTTATGACCATAATATGGTATTAAAAATAGTTGCATTATTATTTTAAAATTAAATTTACATTGCATTAAAAAAATCTGTTATCTTAGTTTGTATAAAAATTATGCTGTATTTTTTCAAAATTTGTTTTTGAACTTACATTATTCAGAGCTATATAATTTGATATAATTTTTACTGCATTGAACATTGAACCAATGATCAATGATCAATTTCATGGGGAGTATTCATCTTCTTCACTATTGTCGTCTTCCTTGAGTTCTTCGGGTTGGTTATTCAATGAAGAAATAATTTTTAATCACTTAATGGCTTTGAAGGAAGCACATCATTATCAAAATTAACATAATTAATCATCTATATTTGGCAAACTAATTTCTTCTTGGACCGCTTGTAGAATAGAATTATTGAAACCAGCATGACAAAAATAGTTTTAAATTGTACTCTCTGATACTTTTTCTCAAGTTTGAAAAATCATTAATATGCCATATAATACATTGATATTGGTATAAATTTTATTTTCTATATTATTGATCATTTTGTGCACCAAATTTTTTCGAAAATAAGTTTTCATACATTTTATTACACTTTGATACATTGGTTGAAGAACAAATATACAATTACTGAGTAAAAAAACAAGTTTAATATTGCATAATTTAACTTTGGAATGTGCCGGGCAGTTGTCAACTGGACAGATATTATCTGTCATAACAACCGTATAGTCATTATACAGATGTCATAATAATCTAAACAAATTAGTACATATAATATAGGAGTTTTGCTGGGACCTTCAATCCAAAATCACTACACCCGATATGTTACTACAACCAGTTTCATTATAATCGGTTTCTATTGTAGATACATTTTGAGGTATTTTATATTAATTTATTTTATATATTAATTATAAAAACAATTATTCTGTACGAGGAACTGTCTCCGATAGAAACTGTATTTATTATTTGAATTGAATCAGTCAGGTTCTCACCATAAATCAAAAATTTCATATTATTTATTGAGACTTAAGTAATTATCTGAATCACTCTAAAAAATAAATTAATATAAACAAAATTATTTCATTTATAAATCATAAAAACAAAAATAACTATAAAATAATATTATGATACAAAACAACTAGTATCAAAAATGCTTCAAATAGAAAAACATACCATAATATTATATTAAAAGAAATAATAATGACAACTATTATAAAGCAGGTATTCTATAGGTAATTTTTAAAGTTTGCATTCAAAATTTGTATTTATTTATTATTAAGTTTTTTGTTATTTTAATATAGATAATGTTAAAATTTAAATTTAAATAATAGTTGATTAATTGATATAAACTTACAATCTGATGATGTCTATCTAATTGCTTCATATCCAAGGGTATTGTCCACAATAGAAGAACTAAGCCAAGATTGTTCTTTATCCTTATTTTATAAAATATTAATGACACATTATTAAAATTATTACATACCTATCATAATGCAATGTATATATTATAAAATATGAACCACAATTAAATACCTACAGAGAATCGCTATGTTCTTTTATAGTACTCTGATCTATTGCATTACAATAAGTCAAACGTTTAGGCTCGAATACCTAAAATAATAATTAAACAATATGTAAATCATTAAAATTTTGAAATCGTTATATTTACTTTTATTACATTATAAAATAAATATGAGTTTGTTTACTTACGGTTTTCGCTGTGTTGACCGTTTAATTATGTGAGATCTTTTCATTGTGATATTTCAATTACAATAATAAAATCATCTCAACACAATCAAATAAATATTTATGTGACACAAACAAATTCCAAATGCGAATTTCCAACAGTATGTTTGTTATGATTTTAGAGGGAAATGGTATCATCGAATACATATTGTACAATATCTTACATTGTAATGAAGTTAGGAACGAGATTAGTACATTTTATGACAATTTGAATTACGTAGAATTTTTAATTAACACATGACATAAATATAATTAGCAATTAAATTAATTAAACTTTTATTAAAAATGTATTTGTTTGTTTTGGAAAAAAAAACGTTTAATTACTTATATCAAATGTATATGAAAAGTAGGAAAAGGAGTGTTTTCTTTCATAATGAGAATGATGCTATTTAACAAAAAATGAAGGTAATAGTCCGTTACATGGTGAATTACTATATAAAGTACATTTTTAATAGTACAATTTTTTAAGGTATATATTTTGTAGTAAAATGGAAAATGATCGTTTTTCAATAATGGTTTTCTTAAGGAAAAATACCGTGGTGGCTTATTATAATGGCCCCATTAGATTCCCCATATAATTTACAATAAGAATTTTTTAATTCCGAAATCCGGATATTTATTTGAATCCAAATTTTGGTTTTTAAAATTGTGATTTTATATCCTTTAATTCATTTCTCCTAAAATTTACTATTATGTTGTTGTTAATAGTATTAAATACGTTTTTACAATTAAAAAATATCACAAATAGAAATTTATTTTAAATAAGTACAAAAAAAAAAAAAAAATCATACACATTATACTTAAATTTATATAATATAATACTAGCCGACCCGGAAAACGTTGGTAACTCATAAATATACGAATTTTCAGATTTTAAATTCCTAAATCCGGATTTATTAGATTTTCGGATAATCCGGATTTATGTCACATCACTAGTACATACATATTCTATAAAGGGCTTTTCTGATATAAGTTAAATGGCTTCCATACGAATAATAAAATAAACGAATTTACATTATTTAATCTAATAACTTTGTTTAATAATATTGACGATAGCGGTTTCGTTTTAATACAACTAAAATGTTTTAATTGGGACGGCTGGGCTTGTTTTTACCGCATTAGACGAAAACGAATCTCATTTCCTTTTCGGGGATCAGTCTTGATCTATATTTAGTTTTAATTACTTCCAAGGCTGAAAAACCCGTCTCGCACTAGTTGGAAGAAGCGAATTGATATCTAAGTCCAAATGTTTCCGTTGTATTTATTTTCCACTGCGGACGCAGTTCCCTTGATAATAACTGGACGCCCCTGTTAGCCGCGACGCACTGCTTGGATACCTCCACCATCGGCATAGGTGTCATTTAGGTTTAATTCTGGGAGGGGGAAACTAATCACAATTTATGCATTTAAAAATCTTCTCACATCCAACTAATCTAATACATTCTACTTAACTTTTTACTTACCATTTAAATAAGAACAGATAACAGATTTGTTTTATTTTATACTTATACTCATATGTTAATGAAAAATAAACAAATACACATTTAAATCTAAAAGTATACAAAAACTAAACTAGTCTATTTAGTTCATAACAACTATTGAGTTGTTAAACGTCTACCTCTTATTGTCGCTTCTGAGTTAAATATATCAATAATTTTTTGAAAATCAATAGGATATTTCTTATGTATGTACAGCACTGCTTAATTGCTTAAGCGTTCTTGATTCATTGTTACTCTTAAATAAATTTTCAAACGACGTAATGCAGAGAAACTGCGTTCATAAGATGTTAGTCGGTATGGTTAAAATTGTTTTCAGAATATCTGAGTATACCTGAAACCCTGCTCGTATGTCTTTAGACTTTAAATAATTAATCTTTTTATTAATTGAGTTACATTCCAAGTTTATACATTTTTTATTCAAAATGTTTACTTAATTTGCCAAATCTTCTCTTTCTCTTCTCTTTCTAATAAATAAGTTGTACAAACATTATTTATCGATTCAGAGTAAGGATTTATATTGAATTACACAAAGAATTTAATACTCTTGAATTTTAAGTCCACTTAACTTTAAAAATTCTCTAATTAATTAGACCGCTGTCGTGTGAATGAAAACATTTTATTATTTATTTAATTTCCGGGTAGATGATGGCGACCTTGACCACTGGCGGTTAAACCGCTCAGTGTGTAATCAACTATACTCTATGTGGTAATATCCATAGTTTTATAGAATTGACATTTATTTATATTTATTTATTGCAATATTGATCTGACTTAACACGGGGAATAAATTTCTGATATAACTATCTAAAAATAATTTTAACATAAATATTTTAAATAAATTTAAAATTGTTTAAATAATATTAAACTTGTGAGGGGGGCAAAATGATAAGTTTGTCTTCCCAATTTATTTTCTGGGAACGAGGCAATTGCCCCTCGTACAAGCCTCCCCCAAAGGCTACCTATAACATTCGTACTACTATATATTATGTCGTTTCAGACAATGAGCGAACAACAGTATTACCTACTCCATCAAAAAATAATGGAATGGATGAGAATCCATTACGTGTTTGGAGAGCGCCTAATGCGGATGCTCGATCGATTTCACCAACCTGCGCCCCAGACCACCACCCGGGATTTACACACGCTCTATAGGTGGGCCACGGAGGAGTTGCAGCAACGCCAGGAAAACGCTTCAGCACGTGCCAGGCGTCGTGAATCACATGCCAGACGTCGTGAATCACGTGTCACGTCGCTTGGATCACGTACCACGTCGGATGAATCATGCTCCACGTTGCGCGAATCACGCTCCACGTTGCGCGAATCACGCTCCACGTTGCGCGAATCACGCTCCACGTCGCGCGAATCACGCTCCACGTCGCGCGAATCACGCGCCACGCATCGTTCACGACGAACCACGCCTCGTGAACCACGAACCATGCCTCGTGAACCACGAACCATGCCTCGTGAACCACGAACCATGCCTCGTGAACCACGAACCATGCCTCGTGAACCACGAACCATGCCTCGTGAACGACGAACCACGCCTCGTGAATCATGCGCTACGCCTCGTGAATCACGCGCTACGCCTCGTGAATCACGCGCTACGCCTCGTGAATCACGCGCTACGCCTCGTGAATCACGCGCTACGCCTCGTGAATCACGCGCCATGTCGCGCGGATCTCGTGCCACGTCGCGCGGATCACGTTCCACGTCGCGCGAATCACGCACCACGCCTTTTGAACCACGAACCACGCCTCGTGAACCACGAACCACGCCTCGTGAACCACGAACCACGCCTCGTGTACCGTTTACCGGGCCGCGTGTACCGTATACCGGGCCGCGTGTACCGCATACCGGGCCGCGTCTACCGCGTGGACCGTATACCGGGCCGCGTTTACCGTGGACCGTGTCACATGAACCACATGTCAACTTTCGTGTACCGCAGGCCGCAGAACATATACCGCCATCCATGCGAAATAATATCGAACAAATGATGTCAGTTCCCTTGATCGAGACTATCAATCGGGGCGGCTTGAGACGTTGGGACAACAGGCACCAAGAATGGGTGCCCGTCAGATGCTACCGGTGCCACGGGCTTGGTCACATGTCGTCTTGTTGCTTTGGCGAAGATTATAGCACAGCGTGCAGGAGGTGCTATCAGGAGGGCCACAAGGAGGCCCAGTGTACGGCAAATAGTAGCACTCTACTCCCCAATTAAGAAGGATGCCGATACTACGTCGGCGCACAAACGATAGGAGCAGCCTGTCGAGACAACGATGCAACAATGGTGTGGGACGAAATTACGCGTAATAACGTTTAAAAATTTTTGGCCATAAGTAGTTTTTATGTACTTGCTATCTGAATGTTACCCGGCTTCTTCCAGTAACAAATTTCTAATTTATATAATCTTTTTAATCTATTTATAAATTTAAGTTAAAACAATTCTAAATTCAACACCTTTTGCATTAAACTCTTAGCGGAGAAATATAAAAACGTACATTTTTGTTTCAAAACTACCTCCAGGTTACCGTTTTCAGGGACCACGTTTTGCGTGCTAACCTAACCTGTTTAATTGTTGGTTTTTTACAGTATCAATAAAAATATCAATTGTAATTGAAACAATCCGTTATCATTCCCCCCACATATTTCAGTTACCCGCTGTGGATTATCTTAAAAATTGGGGCATTAAATAAATTGATTCATAATACTTTAATTATAACTGAACACTCGTGCCGCGTTTGTTGTTTCAAAACGAATGCTCGTCGAAGTACCTCGCTTTTCTCCACCCAGGAATATATCAAACTCGTAATCGCAAAATTCCATCAATATTGGAATAAAGTAAATACATACCCTCGTTTATGTGTACGTCAAGCCACTGGCACCAGTAAAGTAATTTTCAGAATTTTCCAAGGCTCCCCACTTTTTTATTTTCCAAATAATTATGCCTGTGCCAATTTGACTCTTCAACACCGGTACATATTTATAAATGAATATTTTTAATGCCTAAATAATTACTGGAATTTGCCAGAGTTTGCTAGACTATTTTCAGATTTTGCCAATAATTGATGTCACTTGTGAGGGAGGAAATTCACCAATAATATCACGCAGGGATAAATGCGTAGCATGTTTGATAAATGTGTTTCAATACATGGCATCAATTCATCGAATAGCATATAAAAACAACCGCTGAGATTTTCCAGATTATGCTAGGCTATCTTCAGAGTTTGCTATCTACGGGGAGTATAAGAGACGGTGTAAATATAAGTAAGTAAATAGCTTAACGTCATTCAATAAATTTTGACTATGCGCCGGTATGAAACTGTACATACTACGTACTATACCTGCGTGATATTATTGACGAATTTTCACCCTCGCAAGGGAGAGAAATTATTGGCAAAATTTAAAAATTGTCTAGCAAACTCTGACAGATTCCAATGGTTATTAGGCATCGATAAATTAAGACCCGTATGTGCCGGCGCGAAAAAAAAGATTTTCAGGGTATGCGTAGGTTGAGCAATAAGAGCGTGTTGTTTGCGAAATAAAAAAAATGGGGGAGGGGTCTTGGAAAATTCTGAAAATTGTCTAGTAAAATCCGGAAAATTCCTTGGTAAAGTTTCAAAATTTGCTAACACTGCCTGTGGCCGCTTGACGTACATATCTTATATATTATGTTCCGGGCAATGTGAATAAAATACAATTTATTTCAATGCGAAACGTGGGAATATAATAAGATAATATTAATATTTAACAGTAATACTATTATGGTACTATGAATTACACAATCTTCCTGTTATTTTACATTTAAATTTTTTTTAGTGTTTTGTTAACCAGTAATAATTTCTAATAATATCTCAGTAAAAGAAAACTTCGGTATGTTCGTTTCATGTTCAGTATAATATGACTACAAACGTACAACGGAAACCGATTTACGATTTGCAAAGAAAAAATTTTGTAGATTGACAACATAGCGAAAAATTTTAAATTTCAACTACAAGGTGTGTTTGTACGTAACTTCGCGAAATAAAAAAAATTTGGATTGTACAATTCAAAGTTATGCATGTACAAATAAATAGGTAATAAATATTATATTATTTGGTTTTCCATTTAAATAAACATAATTTAATACTTCGCACACAATAAAAAAAAATCATATTAATACGTTCACATTACCCGTAACATACGTATGTATGTTATTTATGTAGTATATAATTTATACATATATAAATTGTTGTAATGTGGCTCTGCGGGGGACTGTGTTCCACCTCCAATTTTCGAGCATTTCCTCATCTTCATCTAGATGAATTTACGAAGATTATTATTATTTTACTTTTTATTTATATATTTATGAATAACAGCTTTTTAACAATATTGCAATTTATAATAGATATTAAATAAGTTAAGTAATAGTTTAGGTATCTTTTAAATTTGAAAAGATCTTATGATACTTTTAGACATTTTTTTTTGTATCCATATAGTACAGATAAAATACAACTTTTTATTTGATCATAAATTTTAGATTTTTTTTAAATTTTAAGTTTAATTAATCTCACAAAAAATAGGCAAAAAAATAAATTGATTTATAGTATACATAATATGGATAGAAAAAATGTTTTTTTTGATTAAATGGGATAGGTTATAGAATGTATCTTTTAGAAGTTTTAAGTTATATTGTGTGCTTAATCTTTATGTATGTTTGATTAATTTAGTGACTACAAATTTGTGTATAAAAATTATTGTATTTTTTCAAATGTAATTGTAATTGGGTTAGAAATAAGCATTAGGGTTGGGATTTTTATGCAATTGCATGTTTTTTTTTCACGAGTATAAATTAATTTACTGTCAATTATGTCCATAAAGTACAGAACAATTTTGTTTTATATATGTTTAGCAATACGGATATATAACTGTATATTCAATAGGAATAAAATATTTGTAGTTACTTTAATGTATTATTTATAATTAGGTTACTTTTATGGTAATAAAAACAATTTAATTACAAATAACAAAAAAAACATATATATATATATAAAAAAAAAAAAAAAAAATTAATTTCAAATATTATCTTTTTTGTAATGCATATAAATTCTAGCTCTAGACTAATAAAAATATTATGTAATTTTAATACATATTAAATGTTGCACTGATATTTAATTGTTTCTTGTACTTGTAGTCTACCGTACTTTTTTGATAATAAAGTTATCCTAGTGTTCTAAATGTTGTTGCACTTACTTGAGTTATTTAATATCCTATACATATACCTTTATAACGTTTCATAATTTAACAAAATACATCGGAACAATAGAAATATACTTAAACGTTGAAGCAAATGTTCACGATGCAGTCCGTCGTATATACCAGCAGGCGATAAAGCTAAATTATAATAAACCAGACAATTAATATACTAAATGTATAACATTATCGGGTGTACTTGACTATTTATCCGCCTTTGAAAATTAAAATATCCGAAACTCAATTCAATTTCCGTCAGGTATTATATATCTTTGCATCACTTGCTGATTATGCACGGCGACCAATGAGTACGGTACGTAAATAGATAACAGTAATATTGACATATTGGATTTTAAATAATTGTTTTTTCAGTATGTACGCGATTTTAACAAGACTACGGAATTGCTCGACAAAATGTGCTCAACCTAGTTCAAATGCCATCACCATATTACATATCTTCGCATCACTTGCACGGCGAGCATTGATTAAGGTACATAAATAGATAATAATTATTTTGTGATATTGGATTTTAAATAACATTTTTTTTTTTTTCGGTATGTATGCGGTATTAACAAGATTACGGACGTTGCGGTATCAAGTTTTGAGAAGCCAATTGAATGGTTCGGAAGTCGGAGGAAGTCGCATGGATTCTAATTATCTTCGATTGGTAAGTTTTTAAAGTAAATTATGTAACTTTATCGTTAGTGCATGAACTGTTATATAGGCTCTATCATTATTTCTGATTGTAACTTATTTTATTAATATTTAAATCAAAGGGTAAATCACTGATGAATATTGTGTACAGCAGATTACAGAATATCTATAATGATTTTCTGAAAATTACCACCAAGATTACTTATAAATTTATCAAAGATTTTCCATAAGATAATCAAACATTTGTACACTGATTCCTGTTATTGATTTATCCTCTGTATTTTAAATTAGTTCAAAACGTATTCGTCTTTGATTAACTTGTCCGGACCTGTTAACAGACCATACACCAAGATATGAACACAAATAATAAAAAGTGTATATTGTTGACAGAACTCTATACTTCGACCTGTACAATCTCGTAATATTAGACATACTGCCTAGTGTAATGTTGTTTTGAATAGATATTATTAATTGATATTCATAATATTTTAAAGCCAACTCCTTATATAAATGAGTTACTGTAAAATAATTTAAGTGTTATAAATTGTGTTGCCTATTTGATATACAACAGGCGATTTTTTACTCAGTCAATTTTGAGATTCTGTAGTAAAATATTGATCAAATGATGTTAAATTTTTACTATAACCGGTAATCATTTGTGGAGCTACAGAACACGTATATTTTTTTAATACAATGATATTTCGACAAATCGTTGATATAAATAAATATATTATTTTTTTTTTTCGATTTTTGTTGAACAAGTAAACAACAATATTGATGATTCTTGTCAGAGAAATAATATTGTGACTATTTTATAAGTAGGTGTCTAAGTTATATTTTTATTCTTTAAAATAATTTTAACCTTCTGCAGTACACAAGCTACGGTAAGAAAAATGTATATTATATTATGTTAACAATAGAGTAAATGTATATATTTTACATGATATGGAAACTATGAATTTATAGCACCTCGCGTATATGCTATTAAAATATAATTGTTGTTAATTATTGAAAATAGTTTCGTTCGGTATGAAAAATATCCTTTTGGATTACTCATCGCGGATAACATCCCAGAATAATAATATAATTACGACTACTAAAACAATTAACAAAAACAAAAAAAAAAAATGTACTAATTGTACACTTGTAATTTTTACCGAATTACCATTTTTTTTTCTACGTAGTATTAACGTAAACTGATTTTAATCATTACGAATACAATTTCAACACATTTTGTCTAATTTTTAATTAGTTATACTATTCGTTTTAGCCATTAATTTACTTGAGTTTGATAACATTTGTAAATCTTACTTTTAAGGCTTGCGAATTTAATCCAAAGTTCCTTATAATCTGTTTTTATGACGCTAATAAAAATAAATCGAATGCACACGGTCAGAGTATTAGAGTTTATTATGATGTAGGTTTTGATTTTTTGTTAACTGTGAACAATTTGTCCACCAAAACACTATTGTTGAACCGAAATTCCCCCTAGGGGCGGTACAACCCACGTTCAGAACAACTGCCCTAGATTATTAATGTTATGTAATCATAATACATATTTAATTTTGCGCTCATACTTTTATTGTCTCTTGTATTATATAGTGTACCGTATTTTTTTAAAGTTATCCTTGTGTTCTAAATGTTGTTGAACTTACTTGGGATATTTAATATCCTATACATATACCTTTATAACGTTTCATAATTTAACAAAATATATCGGAACAATAGAAATATACTTGAATGTTGGAGCAAATGTTCACGGCGACCATTGAGTACGGTACGTAAATAAATAACAGTAATATTGACATATTGGATTTTAAATAATTGTTATTTCAGTACGTACGCGATTTTAACAAGACTACGGAATTGCTCGACAAAATGTGCTCAACCTAGTTCAAATGCCATCACCATATTACATATCATCTTCGCATCACTTGCACGGCGAGCATTGATTAAGGTACATAAATAGATAATAATTATTTTGTGATATTGGATTTTAAATAACATTTTTTTTTTTTTCGGTATGTATGCGGTTTTAACAAGATTACGGACGTTGCGGTATCAAGTTTTGAGAAGCCAATTGAATGATTCGGAAATCTGAGGAAGTCGCATGGATTATAAACAATTATCTTCGATTGGTAAGTTTTTAAAGTATATTATAAAACATTAATATCGTCGTTAGTGAATTCGTCAAGTGTTCGTTAAAATACGTTGGTAAACTCGATGCAGGCTAATGCGATTCATCTCGATTTCGCGTATGGTTATTAATGAGTAATAAATCAAATTCTCGTGTTTCGGATCCATGTGATCACGGACGTGTCGTTTATAGAAATAATAGCATGCTGCCTAGGACGATACATGGTCTCTTAGGAAATATTAGTATTTTTTTAGAACACTACGTAGTCCTACATTGTGGTCGAATTCCGTTCGACGACGGATAATCAGGGTTAGGGAATGCAGGGACGGATTGGCATTACATTTTCGGCCCTGGGAAATTATTGAGACCGGCCCTCTATGTATGTATCACTATCAGTCTTATGAGAGGGGCTGGGTTCACTCCTACTTTTATTTTTTTTATTGTCAATATTCCCTATAGTTCGGGGTGTCTAACGACAATATCAAGCATGTTTTCATACAATTTTGAATCGTCTAGAATTTTATTTCGCTCGTGCCTTTTCGAAACCACCCTTATGTTTTTTTTCAGACGGCTTTTATCTAAAATCGTGTATACCGTATACATTTTTATGTTGTGAACAAAATTGTTTTATCTTCTCAAAAATACTCGAAAATTTGACATAAATTCATCATAAATTGTACTTAAATTTCGAATTTTTATGAAAATCGTATAAATGACGACATTACTTCAGAATCGTTATTTTTTAGCATTGATTTATTGTTGCATATAGATATAAATGAAATTCCTCTCTATATCTTATCTTTTCAGTGGCCTACTTACTTACACGATACCGTACGAGCTTAGTAACTATAAGAAACGATAGAAACAATTAAAGTTTATTTTGTAGTTATAAATGAATACAATGTTCCATTTAAATTTATCAAAACATTTTTAATCCAAACTAGGTTCATATATTCGATTTTTTTTTCACTTTTAGTTGCAAATTTGCTATATTTATTATTTTGTAAACTATTCTTAAATAATATGGGGAAAAACCGACTAAGTATATATTATTATATATTTCTGTTTTATGGGATTATAATGATTTATGATTGGCCAATTTCTCATTTGGTGTGAACATCATATAAAATTTTATGCACCTGTAAAATATGTCTACAATCATAACTTGTAACCAAAATCTCTATTCGACTAGATTCGTTTTTTCTAGCTCAATAAAACAAAAATGTCCGTACATTATAATTATTGTTAATTCTCTTTGTTGTTCTTTTAAGAGTACCTGTATTATTATTGACTAATATTATAATTCTATAAACCATCTTCAGTGAGCTAAATTGTGTAATTTTAATTACTGAAATACAGTTTTTATAACTATGAAATAATAACACAACACGAAACAAACATGCAATCGATAAACTAGAACATGTAATCAAAAGTCATTACATATGTTTTAAATGATTGTAGTAATATTTTGTAATAATATTTATATTCATTCCGCAGATACTTAAATTATTTCTTGGTTAATTTTAGATTCTGATCAAAGCTAGCAACGTATTATTGGTTTTACTATGATGTGTACATTTTATATTTGCATCTGTCAACAACTTTTCTACCAGAAGTCTTGTTCCGATATTTAAGTGTAGCATTTTAAGTCTAGTTGTCGCATTGGGGCGAAGGGGGGATCATTTTTCGATTGATTAGTTTTATTAATTAATGGGAAAAACGGTTTCAAAGTATTCTGGCAATTTTAAAACTATATATATATATATATGCAATTTTAGAATTTTTTTACAGTTTTTATTTGATATATTAAATTAGTTGGCCTAGCAGATATGCTTGATGATTTTACATCATAAGATGTACAAGAGTTAAAAAATGACTACTAAGCTTAGTAGTAAAAAAAAATAATAAAAAATAAGCGTAATGCAATCATTTTTTTTTATATTTTTATAATTGTTTAAAGTTAAAATTTTGATGAAAATCGTATAAATCAATTTTAAACTAATTTCCAATCTATGCGAATACAATTTTTTTTGCTCCATAAAAATACACAAAAATGTGGGAAGAAAAAATACAGAAAATTTAAATTTATTTTGTAGTGACAAATATAAAATACAATTTTCAATTTTAATGTATCAAAACATTGAAATGTGTTTTTCATTATCAATGATTTATCGTTACGTACAGATATAAATTAAATTTCCCTCCGTATTTTACTATCCCAACTACTCACCTACAACAGCGTCCTACCCGTGGTGCGAAGTATGTCTGTCTTTTTTTATTATTATAATTAATTCGTTTTATGAAAAAAAATAAAAATTTAAAACAATAAATTTGTAGACTTGCGGTTATTTATCTACCTACGTTGTTTATAATTTCTGAATAATTTTAATGCTTAAAAAAAAAAAAAAAAAAAAAATGCATAATGATAAAAGAATAACAGAATTATTTTTTAATAGACTGGCCAATTTAATCTCACACGTGCTCGACATTTGTGTTTTGTACACGTAAGTACATATGCCCTTCTTCAATTAGTTTTTAATTGTTCTTTATTGTCGAGAAACCATCTGCAATTACCGACTGGAGAACTGCAGTTTCAGTTTATAATGTAAACTGCCTAGTTAATTATTGTTTTCTTGTAAATGTACATACCTCTCTGGCATTTTTCTTTAATAAGCGGTGGTAAACAATAGAGTTTTTTTTAAAAATAAATTGTACTAAGAAACGTAGGTCGCGAGAACACGTAGGTGCGATTAAAATTAAATATAATTTAACCAGACTATAAGTGACTACTCTGTCGAATATAATTTTGTACTCATTCCCCCCCCCCCAAAAAAAAAAAAAATCGTTTTGAATTTGTTCGATTATATTTGCTCATTGTTCGTTAAAAAATAACTCGATACAGGTACACCCGTATTGAAAATAAAATAGTACACGAGTAATAATAAACCACACAACCACTTCACGGGCGTATATTGTTTTAATGACAGAAGAGTAAGCCAATAGATATTTAAAGTTATTTGAATGAACGTGTCGGAAGACGTATGTTTTAAATTTTTTTTTTAATATATATAATTCGGTATATATGGCTCGAAAGGAATAATAATCGCCTACAAACTCACTTAATTATGCACAAATATTTTTCAAACGTTGATCAACCGTGGGCGGCGAGAATCAGGTTTGTGCATAGGGTAGACTATTTTATACGTATGCGCACTCAGTTTTTTATATTCTCAGAGATGTCTTTAAATCATTCTGTTGGCGAATGTGTATGAAAATACACAATAACTCGTATATATAAACAACAATAAGTTTGATGGAAATAATAGAATACCGCGGTATAAAATGAATAATATAATACGCGAACATATATAGTACGTTTCATATTTTTAAATAATGTAAGTTGAATTGTCTATATTTTCTCGTTCGGTTTTATTATAGCAGGACAATATAAGACGTTAAAAACTCAATTCGACTTGAAATTTGTCTAACGGATTGCGGTAAGACCTTTGTGTCAACCGGACGAGTAGGTAAAAAAGAAAAAAAAAGAAGGAAAATTGGATAATGAAACTTGTTTTACGTTAAAAGTCGCAGTATTATTTTTTGAAGGTCTTTATACACCCACGAATAATAAAAAAAGAATCGTTTAACTGTTCTTTCTACCTACTGGATCAATGGTAGGCGTCTTGAGAATGGTACAGGTCGTCGTACCCGAACCGTCGTGTGTGCGGTGGTCTCGATTGTAACGCCGACACAGTGGTCAAAAATCGCTGGAAGCGCCGCGGCCTTTCAGTAAAAAAAAAAAAAAAAAAAAACCGTATAACAATACATTTTTATTGTATAGCGTATGACGATAGTCTACACATATGGGAAAATAACTTTTAAAGATTCGTTAATTACATTTCTGTTGAATTACTCCGTACGCGCGGTGGTTGATTAAACCGTAAAATATGTGGACAATGTTGTTCAATGCACGAGCAGTGCGTTCACATCGGACATTTTTCGCAGATATTCCGAAATGCAAATATTTCATTATTCTTTTATCGATCGCTAGTTCAGTAATATAATATACGGTGCGTTTGAATTAGCTTATTATTTTATCCCTATAGAAACTAATTATTATAATTAATTTTTTTTTTTATTTTACGATGTGAGTATTTTAATTTGTACGAGTTCAATTATTTCAATTACACGTACGAGTGTTGTCGAAACAGTGGCGTGTTTAGGATTTTGTCTTATAAAGCGGGAGGGAGGGTATATGTATTTATCCAGAGGTCACTAGCTCCGATCTTTTCACCCACTTCGAATTTTCTATAATAATTTCTTATATTAATCATACTTACAAAATACATTACTACTGAATAATATTCGTTATTATTATATTTATGTTATTACAAGCGCAACCCCCTCCCATCCGAAAACAAACCCGAGCACGTTACTGAAACTATATGAACATAATATATTTCCTCGGGATACGAAATGGTTTTAAAAAAAGGTCGTCGCCACTGTGTCGAAAGCTCGATGAATTGTTAAACTGACTTATCATCTCGTATAAAACGATAAGTAATAACTAGGCCTCGAATTTATATATGTATTAAAAAAAAAAAATCATCAAAATATGTATTAATATTAAAAAAAAAAGTTAAATAGTTTACTGATGAAAAAGATACAAAATACATTCAAATATGTATGTAGGTACATTAAACAATTTGTTTAAATAGTACTTAAACGATAATATTATTAATGGTAATACATTTTATTATTAATATTTATTAATATTATTATTCCCTTCATCTTGATCGCGTTGAGATATTATTTACACCTACAAATTTTCAATAATGATAAACGATCTACGATTTGGTCGAAAAACAGATTTATACTGACTGAAAAAATGTGCGACTTCAACCCATGTAATAGGTGCATAGATCATACTTATCATGTCTAGGAATTAATTCAGTCTGCAGTATTGTTTAATTCATTCCACAATAGACGTCTCTGATTTTTTTTTTTTTACATAATGAAAACCAACAATTTTATTCAGTACACATATTTCACATACACTTATTTTTATAAACAAATACATATATTTCGTCTTTAACAGCCACTCCCATTGATCCTTGGATTAATTGCATATTTTGAACAGCCTCATCTATGAGACCTAAACTTTGAACTAAAGTCGTCGTTTGTGTTTCTTATTATTTTATTGTATTTTTAAAAATCCTTAGTTAAAAGATATATAAACTAAATCGCTTTAGATAATTTATCATTTATATTGGTATTACTATGGTTTTGTTTTACGTGTCCGTATACAACATTTCCACCAGACAATAATCCAGCTCCGATTTTCAAGTTTAACACCTTTTCTTAAAGCATATTAGAAATAGTTAATGCATTAAAGAGGTAATCTTTTTGATTTTCGTTATAGTTTTTTTTATTAATTAAGAAAAAACGTAGGACAACCGGGAAAATTTACGGCAATAATGGTTTCATTATTTTCTTTTTATTGTGACAGTTACAAATAATTTTAGGAATCTGAAATTTTCACAAATAATAATTTGTTAATAATAAATACATTTTTTTATTAATATTAAGTCTTTCTAGGCTTTAATACTTTTTTGAAATTCAGAAAAGGTGCTACAACTGAAATTTGGAGCACGATGTCTGGCGGAAAAGTGGTTAAGGGACATTAAAAAAAAAAAAAACACGCTTAGTAAAACCAATACATTTATCGCATCGCTCAGAATGTAAAATTAATTTTAAAATGTAAGAAAGTCGATTTCAAGGGAACTTCATGACGAATTCAAATATGTTTTTAGACGTTTTTTTTCGATAACTAGGATAATTTGTACAATTGGAAAAAGGTTGATACTTTTAGACAAAAAAAAATACCCCCTTCCCTTTAAATGGGCACCGGGCAGTAGATTAGTGGAATAGTCTTATCATTAAGGTGGTTATTGATATGTAAAATAAAAATGTTCGAATTTAACAAAATAAATTTGAAAACTGAGAAAATTTGAGAAAATTCGGAAAAACGATACCGATCCTTTAATAATTGGTTTGTTTTTAAAATAAAAACGGCTAAAATACGGATCGAATGTTACTCGATTTCTATTATTTTTTTGAAAGTTTTCACAACAGTATTTGTCAGCACTTAACCGTGTTCCCATCTGGTAATTATCGGTTCTGGTAGAAGACTCAAATTTGGATACATTTCTTTCAATTATTCTACGCGATATTCGACGTTGCGGGACATTACACAAACGGCCGGGCAAACTATTAGATAAAAGTATAGATCAAAACCGGTGTTATTGGAGAATATTTCATATTAACAGGATATTAGTCTAAATTTCCAAAATTGTCCAAATATGTGAGGAAAAAAGCACAACATTTTTGTGAAATATGTAAAAACATGTATTTAGGACGAAGTATGTAAAACAGTTGATTTAATTGAAAATCACGTGACTCGAATTTATCATTTGCCGTGATAAATTTTATCGAGTCATTGTAAAAAAAATATGTATTTACATATAAATCCGAACTATAGTGATAAAATTTATAAAAAAAATTACATTAACAACCGGAAACAGTGGCGTGTTTTGTGTAACTATTAGTAAATAATTAATTATTAATTTGTAAAAAAAAAAAAAATGAAATGAAATACCAATAGGCCAAAAGGTCAGGAAACTGGGTGTTAGATAAACTTGTCTCGGTTTGCCCGTTCTATGACGTAGATTATAGAAAACATTTTATTCCGTTTTGTATGTTTAAATATATTATTATATCGTATAATATATATATAGTTTTTTAATGATTATAAATAATACTGTATTGTACTATTATATATATATATATATATATGTACGGGCGATTTGTCAGGTACTTTATTATTTAGTTTTATAGCCTATTATTAAATGTTAATATACTTGTATAATAACTATTATCTGGTCTATTAATTGTGATTTTTAGTGTACACAGATAAACCCGACATTTGGTATTTTAGTCGATTAATTAATTAATTTTCTTCATTACACCCGTGTAATCGTTAACTGGGTTTCGTAATATTTTCAACGTTTAGAGAATCAATTATATTTATACAGTGGTCGTCGCTTATTGGACTCACGGTTAATTGACTCATTCTCCGATTAGACTTAAAACGGCCGGTCCCGATTTGCACATATACTAAAACACAGCAACAAATTCGTCTATTCGACTCACACACCGGTTCATAGGGTCATTTAAAAATTAGATAAATAAAGAAGATATGTACTTATATTGAACAAATGTGCTATAAATGCGATATAAGTCGGTACCGGTATTTTGCTTTTATCGCATTTATTTGCATTTAGCTTACGATGCGTGGAATGTCGTCAGCAAAATCACAAAACGCAACTGTTTCCGGCACGGTGGTTTCATTTTCAGTTCAAAAGAAATTGAAGCCCCTGTAGAAAGACTTATTAACTGAACTTTATAATGAATGGATCAATATTGACGAAGAAGTCCAAACTACCGAAATCGTTACCGAGGATGATATATAGATGAAATACAGTCAAAACGGCCAAAAGAGAATGTGGTTGGTTATAGTGACGAAGAGGAACCTGATGAGAAACCACCATCAACTAAACAAATGCTAGAAGCTCTTCAAATTCTACGTAGAGGGATTCAGCAAAGAGGCGATTTTGACGTATTCGAGTAACATAAATCCTACTACGAAGATATGATTATGAAGTTGGTCGAAGAAGGGAAAATTCAATTAACCTAAGAGAGAGAGAGATTTATATAAATTACAATATTTTTATCAATTGGACCAACCGTTTACTTTGAAGATGCCGCCGGTCGGTATTCTAATGAAATTACCGTTATTTGAATTTCGATTATATTATACAGATTCAGGTCGACGAAGATCTTTTATTTTTTAACGAAGTCTCTTGGTGAACCCAACGCATAAAGGGTGCAGGTGTCGACAAAGAATGTCCAACGGGATTTTCCCAGCGTCTTGTGACACGTTTGAGAAGGGACCGATCTTTTGAAATCATTGGAATCCTTCGAGCGGTTAAAGCCCAACCAGCGGTATCTTTCAATGGGCCATAATTTTAAAATTTAAATTTGGAGGGGTAAAGAGGCTCCTTCAGCCCATAAATGACGTAGACTACGGTATTGATATACGAAACAATCATCGCACAGGTGGAAATTCGTCGTCTCTGTAGCTTACTGATGTTCCCGAAATACTAAAATTTTATTTTCGTATTGCTTTTGACAAAATGATTGTTTTTGGTTCGAATCTCGAACTATCGGATTCGTTTAGTTCGGTTCGATTATTGGCCAATTTCTAAAACAGTCGTTAGAAAAAAAGAAAAAAAAAGGTTAGGGGCACGTATAGAGGTATTAATTACAACTGGCTTTTGACATACGGAGAACTTGTCAGAAAATATAATGTCATTATAAAAATGATAAGATAATGATACGACATTTTTATATCGTTTATCATAATATGTTACCGTGACGAAATACGGTTCCGACAAAATACATCGCCTATAAATTATTTTCCCGCAAAAATACGGTTCCGTATATAAATATTGCGAATATTTTTTTAATATCGCAATTGCCGCGGTGACGCGTTTTAGAAAAGAGGGAAAAAAAATCATTATTTTAATGCGACGTTCCAGTGGCAGTGCGGCGGTATCGGCGATTCAGTCGGTACCACTCGACGACGAGCCGTGCGAAGACGCGTCGGGTTCGTCGAACCGATTGACGGATCGGCGACGGCGGCGGCGGCGGCGGCGGCAGTTGATTTACGCGCGTACATTTTCACGACGTTATTCGGTCTTCACGCATGTGCACTTGTGTGGCACGACATTGATTTCAAGAACGTGTCGAGGTCGGCCGCCCACACCGGCCGGTATTATAATATTATCGCGCGGTATCATATTATTATTATTATTACTATTATCATAATGATAATAACAATATTGTATTCGGTGCGGGCCCACTTATATTTACAACTGTACATATGCCCGGTACGTGTTATTCGGACGCGGCGGCGGCGGCGGCTGCGGCGCCCACGCGGTCTGTCGCCGGAGCTCCTCCGCGGTGGAACGATTGCGTTTGGCGATCGACCCGGCGCGTCGCCCCAAAACGCGCGTACGACTACGTTTTCCGGCGCGTTCGTCGTCGTCGTCGCCGCTGCAGAATTCGCGACAACGGCACATATAATCCGTTTTTTTTGACGGAGGGGGGAAGGACATTTTGATCCGTTTTGAAAAAGATAATAAAAAATTTAATTTTCTCACCGCATCGAAATGTCCACTTACCGCCAAATTCAGACTCGTCAAATATTCGAGTCGGCGCCTCTCCCCTCAAACTTTGAAATTTAGACTACCAAGTCGGCAAGATCAAATGGTAATTTTATTTTTGAATCGCTTCGACTGTAGTAATGTCTCGTTTTGTTTTTTATTTTGAATAAAACCTTTTTTGAAGTCGGCAAATTTGGTATTTGGAGCTGTTAAATTTTTAATCGCACCGCTCCATCGATTGTTAGCGTGTCCGGCTCTGATTTGAATACTCTCTCAGTGTTCAATTACGACGTGCGTTCTACGATAATCATTCGGTATTGTAATTAAAATATTTTTTAAAAGTATTCGCATTTGAAATCGAATACCTATTATTAATACTTTTATTATTGTTTTACTAATTATATCAAACCAGTGTTGTGCAAAGAAAAATTATATTTTCCACGCCGAAACGTCCGGCTCCCAGTTACTCCGAAATACCGAACCGAAGAAAAATAATAACGGTTATCGGGAAAATAATACGATATGGGAATGGGAATATAGGAGTACTAAAAATGACTGGATTTAGATGGGCTAAAAAAGGATTATACTTAGACTAATCTAACGACCTGCAAATACTAAATGACGCGTATTAGACAAAGGTCAGTGTTGGAGAGTAACGCAATGCAAATTGCAAATGTGACTGTATAAGCTATTTAAGTAACAGAGTGGTAATTTATTGATTTTTTTTTTTTTTTAAAGTAATGCATCAATTTAAACGTAATTTCTATCAAGTAACGCGTTACTTAAATTAATAATTGTATTTATCTTTACTTGTGTTTATTTTTTTATTTTTTGTCGAATATTACTATTATTAACAGCCACATTTCTTGTACGGGTACGCCAGTTTGATAACAACGATAACGATTGTCTGCAATATTAGCAATATTAAAAAAAATATATATTTATATAAAAATTACCGTCATTCGTAACGCACTAATTTTTAAATCAAAATATAATGTTGCCAGACGAAAATTGCACGCAGAGTTGACGTGAAAGTAATTTAATTACTATTTTTTTTTTTTTTTTTTTTTTTTTTTTTTTATACATGTAACGTAATTTGTATTACATTTTTAAAGTAATTTACTAAACACTTGTCAACGCGGTGACGATCGTACAGAGTAAATAAAGAAATTTAAACAATTACGATTTCATACGTCGTCTATTTCCTAACATTGAAAGTTCGCGGACGGTGTACGGCCGTAACGGTATTTTTGGGCGGTTGCATATGCAAAAAACGTCAGTAACGGAAATTATTATTTATTTATTTAATATTTTTTTTTTTTAACTCGCCGAGGATGAATTCCTCGTTCAATGAAAATCACGTCTCGAGTGAATTAAAAAAAAAAAAATGTTCGCGTCGCCCCCACAGTTGAAGTGTCATTATTTCAAAGAATAATTTACGTAGGTATTGCATATGTATACGATTGTATAGGTGCGTACAAAAACTATATAATATGTCGTCATTTCACATTTCGTATCGAAATCCGCAAACACACGAGGTATTTTTTTTTTTTTTTTTTTTCATTATTATTTAAATTAATATCACCATCGCCGCCGGTGGGTTTTCGCGTTGAAAACACATTACGACCGCATAAATCGTAATAATAATATAGTCATAATAAATTCCGATATTATTATTTACTATACCGTAATATCGTTTTAACACGAGATTTTCCGACGCATAAACATAATTCGTCGTCGACGTCTACTCCTTCAGCTGTGTCCACATATCGCGGTGACGGTAACCCAAACGAAACGTTTTATGTCATACTGCGTGACGACAAATAAAAAAAAAAACCCTCTGCGTCTGCTTAACGTTACTAAACGTTATTAAGATATAATATACGAGGTCTGTTCAAAAAGTTGATTTTATTTCTTATAAATACAAAAACTAAGTTAATTTAGTTAAACATTATTTAAAAACATCCCACCTCAAAATACTTTCCTCCGGACGGTATGCAGTGGTCCCAGCAATTTTGCTATTTTTTGAAAGTCCTTTGGAACTGTGCCGAAGTTAAAGCCTTGAGGTCTGTTGCCGCATTTGCTCTAATTCCCTCTACATATTGAAATCGTTGGCCTTTAAACGCAGATTTAGTCTCCATCGTTTCCGTATGTTTTCCTGTTTTTTTCTGAGGCCCCATACGAACACTGGCCATGAATGTAGATGTACAATTAGAAGGGATTTTTGGAAATTTTACTCCAATCGAAAACGAAAAAAGAACTTTTTTGTAGTATTTTTGAGCTTGTTGGTGCATTAGAAAAGTTATTTTTTTATTTTCCTTGTAGATTTCATAATAACAGGGAAAAAACGTAAAAACAGTTTTCTATTAAAACATTTTTTTTTTTGTTGTAGTTCAGGTAAAAATAATTGTAGCGACTTAAAATTTACACTGAATGCCCATTTCTAGACGTTAAGTCTATTTTAATTTGTCTAGTTTTTTTTAGTTATTACTTGATTTGATTTTATTTCGATACATTTATTTGGTTTCTCATGAATGTTTGACAATTTGATACAAGGTTCGTTCACCATACATTTTATTCCAAAGTTAATAATTAAAATGAAGTGTAATACAATACATTTTTTTTATAATCGTTTAAAGTTCAAATTTTGACGTAAATTGTATAAATCGTTAATCGAATATAGTTGATATTTTCCGATTTATGGGTATAATTTGTTTGGCTCCATAAAAATACAAAACCATTTTTTACGAAAAAACACGGAAAATTGTAATTTATTTTATAGTTACAGATTAATACAATTTTTAATTTAAATTTATTAGAACATTTTTACTGACTCAGAATCGTTTTACGAAATCAGTATATTATCAGTATCGTTTTTGTTGTTTATTTCAGAGTTACCTAATAACAAAAAAAAAAAAATTTTACTTTACTGAGCTGTATAGTTATGGTTTATAATAATAGTATATTATAGTTTATATTAATCGAATTATTATTAAAACACTAGCAAGACTAGTCTATTGGTTAGATATACATTTCGTACATTTTATAATAATATGCAAAACGACTTTTTTCGTTTTTTTTTCCATCCAAACAAATCTGCTGGTGATTACTCCTGTATAATTTTATTAGGTGGAATGCGTGTGCGGAAATGTTAATTCTAATATTTTTGTGGGGGCCCAATAGCAATAACCAAACGCCAAAAATTTAACCAGAAACCTCTACACCATAAATATAGTAGGTATAAACCAGATTTAATAGATATAATATTTTGTGCCCACATCCAAATGACGGTGGTACAAACGTATATTAAACGCACTTCCCGATTTGAATATTACGATTTTATATGATTTTAAATCCGTCCGGTTACGGTAAACAAAAGTTTATTAAATTTGTAATTTGTAATTTTAATTATAAATATAACTGCCACAAAATTATATTTAAAATAACAAACTAAATATACCGAAAACAAGAAAATCAAAAAATAAAATAAATACAAATTTGGTTATCTACAGTTATAGAAAAGTAAAAACAATAATTTATAAAAATGCAAATGTTTCATAATAGAATATCTATTAGATAAAGATAATAATGACAATAGTGAAATTCTAAAAGTTATAAAAATAATATTGAATTATGCATATTTATATATTTCTAGGTACAAATTATCGTGCTGCTCAGATACTCCGGTTTTGATTTGTGGTCGTGGAATCGTGGTCGACGAATTGATAATGACTCCCGACAAGGTATTAAAAGTGAAGATGTTGTATAGTTATACCGTTTATGTATCCTGATCGTAAACATTAAATTAATATTGAATTTCGACGCTTTTGACTAGGAGCCAAAAACGGCATACAGATCTACTTAGAGACAACGTGTACTAAAAAACAAATTTACGATGTACACAAAATTCGTAATTATATAAAGCCTTAAATGACAAAAAACAAAAACTGATTTAAAGTTATCTGAAATACATCCAAAAAGAGTTGAATTAAATTTGATAATGTAATCGTGCAGATAATAACTCTAACACCCTAATTTACAGTGATGTCGAGAGTAGAGGATTAATGATGAGATTTTCCTACTTTCGATATCACTGTCAATAATGGCGTACATATTTACCCAAAGAAAACAGTCGTACAAGAACAGATACTCGAGTTGCACAAGGATTTAGTCATCTAAAATACAATCTGGATTGTTGTAATCCACGATAGGTAACCCTTTTTTAAATACTTAAATTGTTTGTTCTAATTATAATCTGGCAGTTATTATATAAAACGAAATATTTGTGTTGTATTTATATTGTGTATTTAATGTTAATATTTATTTTTTTGCAAATAATACAAATCAAACGATCTACCACCAGAGTTTTTATATTTATTTTTGGTACAATTCAACAAGTTTCTCAGTTACTCCGTTTTTAATTCGAGATCGTGGTCAGCGAATTAATAGTTAATTTCACTGCTCACGATCTAGAGCCAAAAACAGTTTACAAATCTACTTGAAGACAAAGAGGATACAAAAGAATAATTTTATGATTTACAAAAAATTCGTAGTTGTATGCGGTTATATAATGGCAAAAAATAAAAACTGTTATAAAGTTACCTGAAGTACATCCAACAGAGTTGAATCAAATTTGATAATGTCATCGTGCAGCTAATAGCTCTAACACCCTAATTTACAGTGATGTCGAGAGTAGAGGATTAATGATGAGATTTCCCTACTTTCGATATCACTGTCAATAATGGCGTACATATTTACCCAAAGTAAACAGTCATACAAGAACAGATGCTCGAGTTGCACAAGGATTTCATCATCGAATATACAATCTGGATGGCTTTATTAAAATACTAAATTTGATTGTTCTAATTATAATCTGTCAGTTAATATTATATAAAACGAAATATTTTTGAAATCTTTATATTGTCTTTAATGTTAATATTTAATTTTGTTGCTCGCGTAAAAAACTTAAGTTCTTCTTACATTAGGATAGGAAATTTAAATATATTACCATTTGTAAAGTGTATTTTGTCTTTTCTTTTTTTAGATCAAAAAAAAGACATCAAATGATCTACAAACAGAGTTCATATATTTATTTGGTTACATTTCATTGAGTTGCTCAGATACTTCGTTTTTGAATCGAGATCAAGGTTGGCGAATTGATATTGGCTCATGACAAGGAACTAAAAATGAAGATTCTGCACAGTTATACCGTTTTTATACCCTGACCGTAAACAACGAATTATTATTAAATTTCGATGCTTACGACCAGGAGCTAAATACGGCATACAGATCTACTTAAAGACAACAAGTACTTAGAAGAATTTTACAGTTTACAAGAGGATTTAATCATAAGTAATAAAAACTGATTGCTATAGTCAACAATGGGTAACCCTATATAAAAATAATAAATTTGTTTGTTTTAAATATTATCACTCAGTTATTATTATATAAAACGAAATATTTGTGGTATTTATATTATGTATTTAATGTTAATATTAAATATTGTTGCTCGTGAATAAAACATAAATTATAAGTACATAAAGAGAGGAAATTGTATTATATTAAAATTTTAATGTGTTTTTCTTCTTTATTAATATCTAAAATACAAATCAAACGATCTACAAACAAAGGTCATATATTTATTTTGGTACAGTTCAGCGAGCAGCCCAGTTTATCAGGTTTTGATTCGAGATCGTGGTCAGCGAATTAATATTTCACTGCTCACGACCTCGTGCCAAAAACGGACTACAAATCTACTTGAAGATACAAAAAGTACGAAAGAACAATTTCTTGATTTACACATACCTTGTAGTTGTATGCGGTGATTTAATGACAAAAAATAAAAACAGATTAGTAGTTATCTGAAGTACTTCAAACTTTATGAATAATATTTGTAAAAGGTCATCTTGCAGCTAACAGGTCAGAGGCTTCAATTTTGTAATCTTACATGTCCTTCACCATTTTTTTTTGTTTTTTTTAGGCACAATCATCGAGATGCTCAATTACTCCGTTTTTGATTCGATGGCGTGGTTGGCAAATTGATTTTGGCTCTAGACAAGAGACTTAAACTGAAGATTCTGCACAGTTATACCGTTTTTGCAACCTGATCGTAAACACTGGGTTAATGTTGAAAACCAATGCTTTCGACCAGGTTACATAAACGGCATACACAACTACATAACGACACCGGGTACTTGGAAGAAATTTACAGATCGCACAAGAATTTATTCATCGATTATATCATCTGGATTCCTTGTGTCTACGTTTGGTTACCCTCTATTTAAATATTAAATTATTTTTTCTAATTATAATCTGTCAGTTAATATTATATAAATCGAAATATTTTTGTAGAATTTATGTTTTGTATATAATATTAATATTTAATTATGTTGCTCATGTATAAAACTTAAATTTTAAGTACTTTTAGATTGGAAATTGTACTTTTTCAACTTTTTAATGCGTTTTTGCATTTTTTTTTTTACATAAAAAAAATATTTATCAATCAGTCTACCACCAAAGTTCTTATATTTATTTTGGTACAGTTCAGTCAGCAGCTCATTTACACCGGTTTTTATTCGAGATCGTGGTCAGCGAATTTATATTCAATTTCTCTGCTCATGATCTCGTCTAAAAAATGGCTTACAGTTCTACTTGAAGACAACGGATACGAATGAACAATTTCACAATTTACCCAACATTCGTAGTTGTATGCAGTGATTCAATAACAAAAAATAAAAACAGATTAGTAGTTATCTGAAGTACTTCAAACTTTATGAATAATATTTGTAAAAGGTCATCTTGCAGCTAACAGGTCAGAGGCTTCAATTTTGTAATCTTACATGTCCTTCACCATTTTTTTTTGTTTTTTTTAGGCACAATCATCGAGATGCTCAATTACTCCGTTTTTGATTCGATGGCGAGGTTGGCAAATTGATTTTGGCTCTCGACAAGGGATTTAAAATGAAGATGCTGCACAGTTATACCGTTTTTGCAACCTGATCGTAAACACTGGGTTAATGTTGAAAACCAATGCTTTCGACCAGGTTACATAAACGGCATACACATCTACATAACGACACCGGGTACTTGGAAGAAATTTACAGATCGCACAAGAATTTATTCATCGATTATATCAACTGGATTGCCGTATTCCACCATAGGCAACTCGTTTTTTAATATTAAATTTATTTGTAGTTGTTATAAATTGTCCTTGGATTTTTTATAATTATTAATGTTATTGTTTACTTCCTATACTTTTTTCATAGTTAATATTCAATGTTATCGTATATGTATAATATTCTATCTGATAGACAATTTTACCTTTTTGCCATTTTAATGACATTTTTTTTATTTTTTTAGGCACAATTTTTCGAGATTCTCAATTACTCCGTTTTTGATTCGAGGGCGTGGTTGGCAAATTGATTTTGGCTCTAGACAAGGGACTTAAAATGAAGATGCTGCACAGTTATTCCGTTTTTGCAACCTGATCGTAAACATTGGGTTAATGTTGAAAATCAATGCTTTCGACCAGGTAACATAAACGGCATACACATCTACATAACGACACCGGGTACTTGGAAGAAATTTACAGATCGCACAAGAATTTATTCATCGATTATATCATCTGGATTCCTTGTGTCTACGTTTGGTTACACTCTATTTAAATATTAAATTATTTTTTCTAATTATAATCTGTCAGTTAATATTATATAAATCGAAATATTTTTGTAGAATTTATGTTTTGTATATAATATTAATATTTAATTATGTTGCTCATGTATAAAACTTAAATTTTAAGTACTTTTAGATTGGAAATTGTACTTTTTCAACTTTTTAATGCGTTTTTGCATTTTTTTTTTTACATAAAAAAAATATTTATCAATCAGTCTACCACCAAAGTTCTTATATTTATTTTGGTACAGTTCAGTCAGCAGCTCATTTACACCGGTTTTTATTCGAGATCGTGGTCAGCGAATTTATATTCAATTTCTCTGCTCATGATCTCGTCTAAAAAATGGCTTACAGTTCTACTTGAAGACAACGGATACGAATGAACAATTTCACAATTTACCCAACATTCGTAGTTGTATGCAGTGATTCAATAACAAAAAATAAAAACAGATTAGTAGTTATCTGAAGTACTTCAAACTTTATGAATAATATTTGTAAAAGGTCATCTTGCAGCTAACAGGTCAGAGGCTTCAATTTTGTAATCTTACATATCCTTCACCATTTTTTTTTTTTTTTTTTCTAGGCACAATCATCGAGATGCTCAATTTCTCCGTTTTTGATTCGATGGCGTGGTTGGCAAATTGATTTTGGCTCTCGACAAGGGATTTAAAATGAAGATGCTGCACAGTTATACCGTTTTTGCAACCTGATCGTAAACACTGGGTTAATGTTGAAAACCAATGCTTTCGACCAGGTTACATAAACGGCATACACATCTACATAACGACACCGGGTACTTGGAAGAAATTTACAGATCGCACAAGAATTTATTCATCGATTATATCAACTGGATTGCCGTATTCCACCATAGGCAACTCGTTTTTTAATATTAAATTTATTTGTAGTTGTTATAAATTGTCCTTGGATTTTTTATAATTGTTATTGTTTACTTCCTATACTTTTTTCATAGTTAATATTCAATGTTATCGTATATGTATAATATACTATCTGATAGACAATTTTACCTTTTTGCCATTTTAATGACATTTTTTTTATTTTTTTAGGCACAATTTTTCGAGATTCTCAATTACTCCGTTTTTGATTCGAGGGCGTGGTTGGCAAATTGATTTTGGCTCTAGACAAGAGACTTAAAATGAAGATGCTGCACAGTTATACCGTTTTTGCAACCTGATCGTAAACATTGGGTTAATGTTGAAAACCAATGCTTTCGACCAGGTTACATAAACGGCATACACATCTACATAACGACACCGGGTACTTGGAAGAAATTTACAGATCGCACAAGAATTTATTCATCGATTATATCAACTGGATTGCCGTATTCCACCATGGGCAACTCGTTTTTTAATATTAAATTTATTTGTAGTTATTATAATGTGTCCTTGGATTTTTTATAATTATTAATGTTATTGTTTACTTCCTATACTTTTTTCATAGTTAATATTCAATGTTATCGTATATGTATAATATTCTATCTGATAGACAATTTTACCTTTTTGCCATTTTAATGACATTTTTTTTATTTTTTTAGGCACAATTTTTCGAGATTCTCAATTACTCCGTTTTTGATTCGAGGGCGTGGTTGGCAAATTGATTTTGGCTCTCGACAAGGGATTTAAAATGAAGATGCTGCACAGTTATACCGTTTTTGCAACCTGATCGTAAACACTGGGTTAATGTTGAAAACCAATGCTTTCGACCAGGTTACATAAACGGCATACACATCTACATAACGACACCGGGTACTTGGAAGAAATTTACAGATCGCACAAGAATTTATTCATCGATTATATCAACTGGATTGCCGTATTCCACCATAGGCAACTCGTTTTTTAATATTAAATTTATTTGTAGTTGTTATAAATTGTCCTTGGATTTTTTATAATTGTTATTGTTTACTTCCTATACTTTTTTCATAGTTAATATTCAATGTTATCGTATATGTATAATATTCTATCTGATAGACAATTTTACCTTTTTGCCATTTTAATGACATTTTTTTTATTTTTTTAGGCACAATTTTTCGAGATTCTCAATTACTCCGTTTTTGATTCGAGGGCGTGGTTGGCAAATTGATTTTGGCTCTAGACAAGGGACTTAAAATGAAGATGCTGCACAGTTATACCGTTTTTGCAACCTGATCGTAAACATTGGGTTAATGTTGAAAATCAATGCTTTCGACCAGGTTACATAAACGGCATACACATCTACATAACGACACCGGGTACTTGGAAGAAATTTACAGATCGCACAAGAATTTATTCATCGATTATATTATCTGGATTGCCGTATTCCACCATGGGCAACTCGTTTTTTAATATTAAATTTATTTGTAGTTATTATAAATTGTCCTTGGATTTTTTATAATTACTAATGTTATTGTTTACTTCCTATACTTTTTTCATAGTTAATATTCAATGTTATCGTATATGTATAATATACTATCTGATAGACAATTTTACCTTTTTGCCATTTTAATGACATTTTTTTTATTTTTTTAGGCACAATTTTTCGAGATTCTTAATTACTCCGCTTTTGATTCGAGGGCGTGGTTGGCAAATTGATTTTGGCTCTAGACAAGGGACTTAAAATGAAGATGCTGCACAGTTATTCCGTTTTTGCAACCTGATCGTAAACATTGGGTTAATGTTGAAAATCAATGCTTTCGACCAGGTTACATAAACGGCATACACATCTACATAACGACACCGGGTACTTGGAAGAAATTTACAGATCGCACAAGAATTTATTCATCGATTATATCATCTGGATTCCTTGTGTCTACGTTTGGTTACCCTCTATTTAAATATTAAATTATTTTTTCTAATTATAATCTGTCAGTTAATATTATATAAATCGAAATATTTTTGTAGAATTTATGTTTTGTATATAATATTAATATTTAATTATGTTGCTCATGTATAAAACTTAAATTTTAAGTACTTTTAGATTGGAAATTGTACTTTTTCAACTTTTTAATGCGTTTTTGCATTTTTTTTTTTACATAAAAAAAATATTTATCAATCAGTCTACCACCAAAATTCTTATATTTATTTTGGTACAGTTCAGTCAGCAGCTCATTTACACCGGTTTTTATTCGAGATCGTGGTCAGCGAATTTATATTCAATTTCTCTGCTCATGATCTCGTCTAAAAAATGGCTTACAGTTCTACTTGAAGACAACGGATACGAATGAACAATTTCACAATTTACCCAACATTCGTAGTTGTATGCAGTGATTCAATAACAAAAAATAAAAACAGATTAGTAGTTATCTGAAGTACTTCAAACTTTATGAATAATATTTGTAAAAGGTCATCTTGCAGCTAACAGGTCAGAGGCTTCAATTTTGTAATCTTACATATCCTTCACCATTTTTTTTTTTTTTTTTTTCTAGGCACAATCATCGAGATGCTCAATTTCTCCGTTTTTGATTCGATGGCGTGGTTGGCAAATTGATTTTGGCTCTCGACAAGGGATTTAAAATGAAGATGCTGCACAGTTATACCGTTTTTGCAACCTGATCGTAAACACTGGGTTAATGTTGAAAACCAATGCTTTCGACCAGGTTACATCAACGGCATACACATCTACATAACGACACCGGGTACTTGGAAGAAATTTACAGATCGCACAAGAATTTATTCATCGATTATATCAACTGGATTGCCGTATTCCACCATAGGCAACTCGTTTTTTAATATTAAATTTATTTGTAGTTGTTATAAATTGTCCTTGGATTTTTTATAATTGTTATTGTTTACTTCCTATACTTTTTTCATAGTTAATATTCAATGTTATCGTATATGTATAATATACTATCTGGTAGACAATTTTACCTTTTTGCCATTTTAATGACATTTTTTTTATTTTTTTAGGCACAATTTTTCGAGATTCTCAATTACTCCGTTTTTGATTCGAGGGCGTGGTTGGCAAATTGATTTTGGCTCTAGACAAGAGACTTAAAATGAAGATGCTGCACAGTTATACCGTTTTTGCAACCTGATCGTAAACATTGGGTTAATGTTGAAAATCAATGCTTTCGACCAGGTTACATAAACTGGCATACACATCTACATAACGACACCGGGTACTTGGAAGAAATTTACAGATCGCACAAGAATTTATTCATCGATTATATTATCTGGATTGCCGTATTCCACCATGGGCAACTCGTTTTTTAATATTAAATTTATTTGTAGTTATTATAAATTGTCCTTGGATTTTTTATAATTACTAATGTTATTGTTTACTTCCTATACTTTTTTCATAGTTAATATTCAATGTTATCGTATATGTATAATATACTATCTGATAGACAATTTTACCTTTTTGCCATTTTAATGACATTTTTTTTATTTTTTTAGGCACAATTTTTCGAGATTCTCAATTACTCCGCTTTTGATTCGAGGGCGTGGTTGGCAAATTGATTTTGGCTCTAGACAAGGGACTTAAAATGAAGATGCTGCACAGTTATTCCGTTTTTGCAACCTGATCGTAAACATTGGGTTAATGTTGAAAATCAATGCTTTCGACCAGGTTACATAAACGGCATACACATCTACATAACGACACCGGGTACTTGGAAGAAATTTACAGATCGCACAAGAATTTATTCATCGATTATATCATCTGGATTCCTTGTGTCTACGTTTGGTTACCCTCTATTTAAATATTAAATTATTTTTTCTAATTATAATCTGTCAGTTAATATTATATAAATCGAAATATTTTTGTAGAATTTATGTTTTGTATATAATATTAATATTTAATTATGTTGCTCATGTATAAAACTTAAATTTTAAGTACTTTTAGATTGGAAATTGTACTTTTTCAACTTTTTAATGCGTTTTTGCATTTTTTTTTTTACATAAAAAAAATATTTATCAATCAGTCTACCACCAAAGTTCTTATATTTATTTTGGTACAGTTCAGTCAGCAGCTCATTTACACCGGTTTTTATTCGAGATCGTGGTCAGCGAATTTATATTCAATTTCTCTGCTCATGATCTCGTCTAAAAAATGGCTTACAGTTCTACTTGAAGACAACGGATACGAATGAACAATTTCACAATTTACCCAACATTCGTAGTTGTATGCAGTGATTCAATAACAAAAAATAAAAACAGATTAGTAGTTATCTGAAGTACTTCAAACTTTATGAATAATATTTGTAAAAGGTCATCTTGCAGCTAACAGGTCAGAGGCTTCAATTTTGTAATCTTACATATCCTTCACCATTTTTTTTTTTTTTTTTTTCTAGGCACAATCATCGAGATGCTCAATTTCTCCGTTTTTGATTCGATGGCGTGGTTGGCAAATTGATTTTGGCTCTCGACAAGGGATTTAAAATGAAGATGCTACACAGTTATACCGTTTTTGCAACCTGATCGTAAACACTGGGTTAATGTTGAAAACCAATGCTTTCGACCAGGTTACATAAACGGCATACACATCTACATAACGACACCGGGTACTTGGAAGAAATTTACAGATCGCACAAGAATTTATTCATCGATTATATCAACTGGATTGCCGTATTCCACCATAGGCAACTCGTTTTTTAATATTAAATTTATTTGTAGTTGTTATAAATTGTCCTTGGATTTTTTATAATTGTTATTGTTTACTTCCTATACTTTTTTCATAGTTAATATTCAATGTTATCGTATATGTATAATATACTATCTGATAGACAATTTTACCTTTTTGCCATTTTAATGACATTTTTTTTATTTTTTTAGGCACAATTTTTCGAGATTCTCAATTACTCCGTTTTTGATTCGAGGGCGTGGTTGGCAAATTGATTTTGGCTCTAGACAAGAGACTTAAAATGAAGATGCTGCACAGTTATACCGTTTTTGCAACCTGATCGTAAACATTGGGTTAATGTTGAAAACCAATGCTTTCGACCAGGTTACATAAACGGCATACACATCTACATAACGACACCGGGTACTTGGAAGAAATTTACAGATCGCACAAGAATTTATTCATCGATTATATCAACTGGATTGCCGTATTCCACCATGGGCAACTCGTTTTTTAATATTAAATTTATTTGTAGTTATTATAATGTGTCCTTGGATTTTTTATAATTATTAATGTTATTGTTTACTTCCTATACTTTTTTCATAGTTAATATTCAATGTTATCGTATATGTATAATATTCTATCTGATAGACAATTTTACCTTTTTGCCATTTTAATGACATTTTTTTTATTTTTTTAGGCACAATTTTTCGAGATTCTCAATTACTCCGTTTTTGATTCGAGGGCGTGGTTGGCAAATTGATTTTGGCTCTAGACAAGAGACTTAAAATGAAGATGCTGCACAGTTATACCGTTTTTGCAACCTGATCGTAAACATTGGGTTAATGTTGAAAACCAATGCTTTCGACCAGGTTACATAAACGGCATACACATCTACATAACGACACCGGGTACTTGGAAGAAATTTACAGATCGCACAAGAATTTATTCATCGATTATATCATCTGGATTCCTTGTGTCTACGTTTGGTTACCCTCTATTTAAATATTAAATTATTTTTTCTAATTATAATCTGTCAGTTAATATTATATAAATCGAAATATTTTTGTAGAATTTATGTTTTGTATATAATATTAATATTTAATTATGTTGCTCATGTATAAAACTTAAATTTTAAGTACTTTTAGATTGGAAATTGTACTTTTTCAACTTTTTAATGCGTTTTTGCATTTTTTTTTTTACATAAAAAAAATATTTATCAATCAGTCTACCACCAAAGTTCTTATATTTATTTTGGTACAGTTCAGTCAGCAGCTCATTTACACCGGTTTTTATTCGAGATCGTGGTCAGCGAATTTATATTCAATTTCTCTGCTCATGATCTCGTCTAAAAAATGGCTTACAGTTCTACTTGAAGACAACGGATACGAATGAACAATTTCACAATTTACCCAACATTCGTAGTTGTATGCAGTGATTCAATAACAAAAAATAAAAACAGATTAGTAGTTATCTGAAGTACTTCAAACTTTATGAATAATATTTGTAAAAGGTCATCTTGCAGCTAACAGGTCAGAGGCTTCAATTTTGTAATCTTACATATCCTTCACCATTTTTTTTTTTTTTTTTTTCTAGGCACAATCATCGAGATGCTCAATTTCTCCGTTTTTGATTCGATGGCGTGGTTGGCAAATTGATTTTGGCTCTCGACAAGGGATTTAAAATGAAGATGCTGCACAGTTATACCGTTTTTGCAACCTGATCGTAAACACTGGGTTAATGTTGAAAACCAATGCTTTCGACCAGGTTACATAAACGGCATACACATCTACATAACGACACCGGGTACTTGGAAGAAATTTACAGATCGCACAAGAATTTATTCATCGATTATATCAACTGGATTGCCGTATTCCACCATGGGCAACTCGTTTTTTAATATTAAATTTATTTGTAGTTATTATAATGTGTCCTTGGATTTTTTATAATTATTAATGTTATTGTTTACTTCCTATACTTTTTTCATAGTTAATATTCAATGTTATCGTATATGTATAATATTCTATCTGATAGACAATTTTACCTTTTTGCCATTTTAATGACATTTTTTTTATTTTTTTAGGCACAATTTTTCGAGATTCTCAATTACTCCGTTTTTGATTCGAGGGCGTGGTTGGCAAATTGATTTTGGCTCTAGACAAGGGACTTAAAATGAAGATGCTGCACAGTTATTCCGTTTTTGCAACCTGATCGTAAACATTGGGTTAATGTTGAAAATCAATGCTTTCGACCAGGTTACATAAACGGCATACACATCTACATAACGACACCGGGTACTTGGAAGAAATTTACAGATCGCACAAGAATTTATTCATCGATTATATCATCTGGATTCCTTGTGTCTACGTTTGGTTACCCTCTATTTAAATATTAAATTATTTTTTCTAATTATAATCTGTCAGTTAATATTATATAAATCGAAATATTTTTGTAGAATTTATGTTTTGTATATAATATTAATATTTAATTATGTTGCTCATGTATAAAACTTAAATTTTAAGTACTTTTAGATTGGAAATTGTACTTTTTCAACTTTTTAATGCGTTTTTGCATTTTTTTTTTTACATAAAAAAAATATTTATCAATCAGTCTACCACCAAAATTCTTATATTTATTTTGGTACAGTTCAGTCAGCAGCTCATTTACACCGGTTTTTATTCGAGATCGTGGTCAGCGAATTTATATTCAATTTCTCTGCTCATGATCTCGTCTAAAAAATGGCTTACAGTTCTACTTGAAGACAACGGATACGAATGAACAATTTCACAATTTACCCAACATTCGTAGTTGTATGCAGTGATTCAATAACAAAAAATAAAAACAGATTAGTAGTTATCTGAAGTACTTCAAACTTTATGAATAATATTTGTAAAAGGTCATCTTGCAGCTAACAGGTCAGAGGCTTCAATTTTGTAATCTTACATATCCTTCACCATTTTTTTTTTTTTTTTTTTCTAGGCACAATCATCGAGATGCTCAATTTCTCCGTTTTTGATTCGATGGCGTGGTTGGCAAATTGATTTTGGCTCTCGACAAGGGATTTAAAATGAAGATGCTGCACAGTTATACCGTTTTTGCAACCTGATCGTAAACACTGGGTTAATGTTGAAAACCAATGCTTTCGACCAGGTTACATAAACGGCATACACATCTACATAACGACACCGGGTACTTGGAAGAAATTTACAGATCGCACAAGAATTTATTCATCGATTATATCAACTGGATTGCCGTATTCCACCATAGGCAACTCGTTTTTTAATATTAAATTTATTTGTAGTTGTTATAAATTGTCCTTGGATTTTTTATAATTGTTATTGTTTACTTCCTATACTTTTTTCATAGTTAATATTCAATGTTATCGTATATGTATAATATACTATCTGATAGACAATTTTACCTTTTTGCCATTTTAATGACATTTTTTTTATTTTTTTAGGCACAATTTTTCGAGATTCTCAATTACTCCGTTTTTGATTCGAGGGCGTGGTTGGCAAATTGATTTTGGCTCTAGACAAGAGACTTAAAATGAAGATGCTGCACAGTTATACCGTTTTTGCAACCTGATCGTAAACATTGGGTTAATGTTGAAAACCAATGCTTTCGACCAGGTTACATAAACGGCATACACATCTACATAACGACACCGGGTACTTGGAAGAAATTTACAGATCGCACAAGAATTTATTCATCGATTATATCAACTGGATTGCCGTATTCCACCATGGGCAACTCGTTTTTTAATATTAAATTTATTTGTAGTTATTATAATGTGTCCTTGGATTTTTTATAATTATTAATGTTATTGTTTACTTCCTATACTTTTTTCATAGTTAATATTCAATGTTATCGTATATGTATAATATTCTATCTGATAGACAATTTTACCTTTTTGCCATTTTAATGACATTTTTTTTATTTTTTTAGGCACAATTTTTCGAGATTCTCAATTACTCCGTTTTTGATTCGAGGGCGTGGTTGGCAAATTGATTTTGGCTCTAGACAAGGGACTTAAAATGAAGATGCTGCACAGTTATACCGTTTTTGCAACCTGATCGTAAACATTGGGTTAATGTTGAAAATCAATGCTTTCGACCAGGTTACATAAACGGCATACACATCTACATAACGACACCGGGTACTTGGAAGAAATTTACAGATCGCACAAGAATTTATTCATCGATTATATTATCTGGATTGCCGTATTCCACCATGGGCAACTCGTTTTTTAATATTAAATTTATTTGTAGTTGTTATAAATTGTCCTTGGATTTTTTATAATTGTTATTGTTTACTTCCTATACTTTTTTCATAGTTAATATTCAATGTTATCGTATATGTATAATATACTATCTGATAGACAATTTTACCTTTTTGCCATTTTAATGACATTTTTTTTATTTTTTTAGGCACAATTTTTCGAGATTCTCAATTACTCCGTTTTTGATTCGAGGGCGTGGTTGGCAAATTGATTTTGGCTCTAGACAAGGGACTTAAAATGAAGATGCTGCACAGTTATTCCGTTTTTGCAACCTGATCGTAAACATTGGGTTAATGTTGAAAATCAATGCTTTCGACCAGGTTACATAAACGGCATACACATCTACATAACGACACCGGGTACTTGGAAGAAATTTACAGATCGCACAAGAATTTATTCATCGATTATATCATCTGGATTCCTTGTGTCTACGTTTGGTTACCCTCTATTTAAATATTAAATTATTTTTTCTAATTATAATCTGTCAGTTAATATTATATAAATCGAAATATTTTTGTAGAATTTATGTTTTGTATATAATATTAATATTTAATTATGTTGCTCATGTATAAAACTTAAATTTTAAGTACTTTTAGATTGGAAATTGTACTTTTTCAACTTTTTAATGCGTTTTTGCATTTTTTTTTTTACATAAAAAAAATATTTATCAATCAGTCTACCACCAAAATTCTTATATTTATTTTGGTACAGTTCAGTCAGCAGCTCATTTACACCGGTTTTTATTCGAGATCGTGGTCAGCGAATTTATATTCAATTTCTCTGCTCATGATCTCGTCTAAAAAATGGCTTACAGTTCTACTTGAAGACAACGGATACGAATGAACAATTTCACAATTTACCCAACATTCGTAGTTGTATGCAGTGATTCAATAACAAAAAATAAAAACAGATTAGTAGTTATCTGAAGTACTTCAAACTTTATGAATAATATTTGTAAAAGGTCATCTTGCAGCTAACAGGTCAGAGGCTTCAATTTTGTAATCTTACATATCCTTCACCATTTTTTTTTTTTTTTTTTTCTAGGCACAATCATCGAGATGCTCAATTTCTCCGTTTTTGATTCGATGGCGTGGTTGGCAAATTGATTTTGGCTCTCGACAAGGGATTTAAAATGAAGATGCTGCACAGTTATACCGTTTTTGCAACCTGATCGTAAACACTGGGTTAATGTTGAAAACCAATGCTTTCGACCAGGTTACATAAACGGCATACACATCTACATAACGACACCGGGTACTTGGAAGAAATTTACAGATCGCACAAGAATTTATTCATCGATTATATCAACTGGATTGCCGTATTCCACCATAGGCAACTCGTTTTTTAATATTAAATTTATTTGTAGTTGTTATAAATTGTCCTTGGATTTTTTATAATTGTTATTGTTTACTTCCTATACTTTTTTCATAGTTAATATTCAATGTTATCGTATATGTATAATATACTATCTGATAGACAATTTTACCTTTTTGCCATTTTAATGACATTTTTTTTATTTTTTTAGGCACAATTTTTCGAGATTCTCAATTACTCCGTTTTTGATTCGAGGGCGTGGTTGGCAAATTGATTTTGGCTCTAGACAAGAGACTTAAAATGAAGATGCTGCACAGTTATACCGTTTTTGCAACCTGATCGTAAACATTGGGTTAATGTTGAAAACCAATGCTTTCGACCAGGTTACATAAACGGCATACACATCTACATAACGACACCGGGTACTTGGAAGAAATTTACAGATCGCACAAGAATTTATTCATCGATTATATCAACTGGATTGCCGTATTCCACCATGGGCAACTCGTTTTTTAATATTAAATTTATTTGTAGTTATTATAATGTGTCCTTGGATTTTTTATAATTATTAATGTTATTGTTTACTTCCTATACTTTTTTCATAGTTAATATTCAATGTTATCGTATATGTATAATATTCTATCTGATAGACAATTTTACCTTTTTGCCATTTTAATGACATTTTTTTTATTTTTTTAGGCACAATTTTTCGAGATTCTCAATTACTCCGTTTTTGATTCGAGGGCGTGGTTGGCAAATTGATTTTGGCTCTAGACAAGAGACTTAAAATGAAGATGCTGCACAGTTATACCGTTTTTGCAACCTGATCGTAAACATTGGGTTAATGTTGAAAACCAATGCTTTCGACCAGGTTACATAAACGGCATACACATCTACATAACGACACCGGGTACTTGGAAGAAATTTACAGATCGCACAAGAATTTATTCATCGATTATATCAACTGGATTGCCGTATTCCACCATAGGCAACTCGTTTTTTAATATTAAATTTATTTGTAGTTGTTATAAATTGTCCTTGGATTTTTTATAATTGTTATTGTTTACTTCCTATAATTTTTTCATAGTTAATATTCAATGTTATCGTATATGTATAATATACTATCTGATAGACAATTTTACCTTTTTGCCATTTTAATGACATTTTTTTTATTTTTTTAGGCACAATTTTTCGAGATTCTCAATTACTCCGCTTTTGATTCGAGGGCGTGGTTGGCAAATTGATTTTGGCTCTAGACAAGGGACTTAAAATGAAGATGCTGCACAGTTATTCCGTTTTTGCAACCTGATCGTAAACATTGGGTTAATGTTGAAAATCAATGCTTTCGACCAGGTTACATAAACGGCATACACATCTACATAACGACACCGGGTACTTGGAAGAAATTTACAGATCGCACAAGAATTTATTCATCGATTATATCAACTGGATTGCCGTATTCCACCATGGGCAACTCGTTTTTTAATATTAAATTTATTTGTAGTTATTATAATGTGTCCTTGGATTTTTTATAATTATTAATGTTATTGTTTACTTCCTATACTTTTTTCATAGTTAATATTCAATGTTATCGTATATGTATAATATTCTATCTGATAGACAATTTTACCTTTTTGCCATTTTAATGACATTTTTTTTATTTTTTTAGGCACAATTTTTCGAGATTCTCAATTACTCCGTTTTTGATTCGAGGGCGTGGTTGGCAAATTGATTTTGGCTCTAGACAAGGGACTTAAAATGAAGATGCTGCACAGTTATACCGTTTTTGCAACCTGATCGTAAACATTGGGTTAATGTTGAAAATCAATGCTTTCGACCAGGTTACATAAACGGCATACACATCTACATAACGACACCGGGTACTTGGAAGAAATTTACAGATCGCACAAGAATTTATTCATCGATTATATTATCTGGATTGCCGTATTCCACCATGGGCAACTCGTTTTTTAATATTAAATTTATTTGTAGTTGTTATAAATTGTCCTTGGATTTTTTATAATTGTTATTGTTTACTTCCTATACTTTTTTCATAGTTAATATTCAATGTTATCGTATATGTATAATATACTATCTGATAGACAATTTTACCTTTTTGCCATTTTAATGACATTTTTTTTATTTTTTTAGGCACAATTTTTCGAGATTCTCAATTACTCCGTTTTTGATTCGAGGGCGTGGTTGGCAAATTGATTTTGGCTCTAGACAAGGGACTTAAAATGAAGATGCTGCACAGTTATTCCGTTTTTGCAACCTGATCGTAAACATTGGGTTAATGTTGAAAATCAATGCTTTCGACCAGGTTACATAAACGGCATACACATCTACATAACGACACCGGGTACTTGGAAGAAATTTACAGATCGCACAAGAATTTATTCATCGATTATATCATCTGGATTCCTTGTGTCTACGTTTGGTTACCCTCTATTTAAATATTAAATTATTTTTTCTAATTATAATCTGTCAGTTAATATTATATAAATCGAAATATTTTTGTAGAATTTATGTTTTGTATATAATATTAATATTTAATTATGTTGCTCATGTATAAAACTTAAATTTTAAGTACTTTTAGATTGGAAATTGTACTTTTTCAACTTTTTAATGCGTTTTTGCATTTTTTTTTTTACATAAAAAAAATATTTATCAATCAGTCTACCACCAAAATTCTTATATTTATTTTGGTACAGTTCAGTCAGCAGCTCATTTACACCGGTTTTTATTCGAGATCGTGGTCAGCGAATTTATATTCAATTTCTCTGCTCATGATCTCGTCTAAAAAATGGCTTACAGTTCTACTTGAAGACAACGGATACGAATGAACAATTTCACAATTTACCCAACATTCGTAGTTGTATGCAGTGATTCAATAACAAAAAATAAAAACAGATTAGTAGTTATCTGAAGTACTTCAAACTTTATGAATAATATTTGTAAAAGGTCATCTTGCAGCTAACAGGTCAGAGGCTTCAATTTTGTAATCTTACATATCCTTCACCATTTTTTTTTTTTTTTTTTTCTAGGCACAATCATCGAGATGCTCAATTTCTCCGTTTTTGATTCGATGGCGTGGTTGGCAAATTGATTTTGGCTCTCGACAAGGGATTTAAAATGAAGATGCTGCACAGTTATACCGTTTTTGCAACCTGATCGTAAACACTGGGTTAATGTTGAAAACCAATGCTTTCGACCAGGTTACATAAACGGCATACACATCTACATAACGACACCGGGTACTTGGAAGAAATTTACAGATCGCACAAGAATTTATTCATCGATTATATCAACTGGATTGCCGTATTCCACCATAGGCAACTCGTTTTTTAATATTAAATTTATTTGTAGTTGTTATAAATTGTCCTTGGATTTTTTATAATTGTTATTGTTTACTTCCTATACTTTTTTCATAGTTAATATTCAATGTTATCGTATATGTATAATATACTATCTGATAGACAATTTTACCTTTTTGCCATTTTAATGACATTTTTTTTATTTTTTTAGGCACAATTTTTCGAGATTCTCAATTACTCCGTTTTTGATTCGAGGGCGTGGTTGGCAAATTGATTTTGGCTCTAGACAAGAGACTTAAAATGAAGATGCTGCACAGTTATACCGTTTTTGCAACCTGATCGTAAACATTGGGTTAATGTTGAAAACCAATGCTTTCGACCAGGTTACATAAACGGCATACACATCTACATAACGACACCGGGTACTTGGAAGAAATTTACAGATCGCACAAGAATTTATTCATCGATTATATCAACTGGATTGCCGTATTCCACCATGGGCAACTCGTTTTTTAATATTAAATTTATTTGTAGTTATTATAATGTGTCCTTGGATTTTTTATAATTATTAATGTTATTGTTTACTTCCTATACTTTTTTCATAGTTAATATTCAATGTTATCGTATATGTATAATATTCTATCTGATAGACAATTTTACCTTTTTGCCATTTTAATGACATTTTTTTTATTTTTTTAGGCACAATTTTTCGAGATTCTCAATTACTCCGTTTTTGATTCGAGGGCGTGGTTGGCAAATTGATTTTGGCTCTAGACAAGAGACTTAAAATGAAGATGCTGCACAGTTATACCGTTTTTGCAACCTGATCGTAAACATTGGGTTAATGTTGAAAACCAATGCTTTCGACCAGGTTACATAAACGGCATACACATCTACATAACGACACCGGGTACTTGGAAGAAATTTACAGATCGCACAAGAATTTATTCATCGATTATATCAACTGGATTGCCGTATTCCACCATAGGCAACTCGTTTTTTAATATTAAATTTATTTGTAGTTGTTATAAATTGTCCTTGGATTTTTTATAATTGTTATTGTTTACTTCCTATAATTTTTTCATAGTTAATATTCAATGTTATCGTATATGTATAATATACTATCTGATAGACAATTTTACCTTTTTGCCATTTTAATGACATTTTTTTTATTTTTTTAGGCACAATTTTTCGAGATTCTCAATTACTCCGCTTTTGATTCGAGGGCGTGGTTGGCAAATTGATTTTGGCTCTAGACAAGGGACTTAAAATGAAGATGCTGCACAGTTATTCCGTTTTTGCAACCTGATCGTAAACATTGGGTTAATGTTGAAAATCAATGCTTTCGACCAGGTTACATAAACGGCATACACATCTACATAACGACACCGGGTACTTGGAAGAAATTTACAGATCGCACAAGAATTTATTCATCGATTATATCAACTGGATTGCCGTATTCCACCATGGGCAACTCGTTTTTTAATATTAAATTTATTTGTAGTTATTATAATGTGTCCTTGGATTTTTTATAATTATTAATGTTATTGTTTACTTCCTATACTTTTTTCATAGTTAATATTCAATGTTATCGTATATGTATAATATTCTATCTGATAGACAATTTTACCTTTTTGCCATTTTAATGACATTTTTTTTATTTTTTTAGGCACAATTTTTCGAGATTCTCAATTACTCCGTTTTTGATTCGAGGGCGTGGTTGGCAAATTGATTTTGGCTCTAGACAAGGGACTTAAAATGAAGATGCTGCACAGTTATACCGTTTTTGCAACCTGATCGTAAACATTGGGTTAATGTTGAAAATCAATGCTTTCGACCAGGTTACATAAACGGCATACACATCTACATAACGACACCGGGTACTTGGAAGAAATTTACAGATCGCACAAGAATTTATTCATCGATTATATTATCTGGATTGCCGTATTCCACCATGGGCAACTCGTTTTTTAATATTAAATTTATTTGTAGTTGTTATAAATTGTCCTTGGATTTTTTATAATTGTTATTGTTTACTTCCTATACTTTTTTCATAGTTAATATTCAATGTTATCGTATATGTATAATATACTATCTGATAGACAATTTTACCTTTTTGCCATTTTAATGACATTTTTTTTATTTTTTTAGGCACAATTTTTCGAGATTCTCAATTACTCCGTTTTTGATTCGAGGGCGTGGTTGGCAAATTGATTTTGGCTCTAGACAAGAGACTTAAAATGAAGATGCTGCACAGTTATACCGTTTTTGCAACCTGATCGTAAACATTGGGTTAATGTTGAAAACCAATGCTTTCGACCAGGTTACATAAACGGCATACACATCTACATAACGACACCGGGTACTTGGAAGAAATTTACAGATCGCACAAGAATTTATTCATCGATTATATCAACTGGATTGCCGTATTCCACCATGGGCAACTCGTTTTTTAATATTAAATTTATTTGTAGTTATTATAATGTGTCCTTGGATTTTTTATAATTATTAATGTTATTGTTTACTTCCTATACTTTTTTCATAGTTAATATTCAATGTTATCGTATATGTATAATATTCTATCTGATAGACAATTTTACCTTTTTGCCATTTTAATGACATTTTTTTTATTTTTTTAGGCACAATTTTTCGAGATTCTCAATTACTCCGTTTTTGATTCGAGGGCGTGGTTGGCAAATTGATTTTGGCTCTAGACAAGGGACTTAAAATGAAGATGCTGCACAGTTATTCCGTTTTTGCAACCTGATCGTAAACATTGGGTTAATGTTGAAAATCAATGCTTTCGACCAGGTTACATAAACGGCATACACATCTACATAACGACACCGGGTACTTGGAAGAAATTTACAGATCGCACAAGAATTTATTCATCGATTATATCATCTGGATTCCTTGTGTCTACGTTTGGTTACCCTCTATTTAAATATTAAATTATTTTTTCTAATTATAATCTGTCAGTTAATATTATATAAATCGAAATATTTTTGTAGAATTTATGTTTTGTATATAATATTAATATTTAATTATGTTGCTCATGTATAAAACTTAAATTTTAAGTACTTTTAGATTGGAAATTGTACTTTTTCAACTTTTTAATGCGTTTTTGCATTTTTTTTTTTACATAAAAAAAATATTTATCAATCAGTCTACCACCAAAGTTCTTATATTTATTTTGGTACAGTTCAGTCAGCAGCTCATTTACACCGGTTTTTATTCGAGATCGTGGTCAGCGAATTTATATTCAATTTCTCTGCTCATGATCTCGTCTAAAAAATGGCTTACAGTTCTACTTGAAGACAACGGATACGAATGAACAATTTCACAATTTACCCAACATTCGTAGTTGTATGCAGTGATTCAATAACAAAAAATAAAAACAGATTAGTAGTTATCTGAAGTACTTCAAACTTTATGAATAATATTTGTAAAAGGTCATCTTGCAGCTAACAGGTCAGAGGCTTCAATTTTGTAATCTTACATATCCTTCACCATTTTTTTTTTTTTTTTTTTCTAGGCACAATCATCGAGATGCTCAATTTCTCCGTTTTTGATTCGATGGCGTGGTTGGCAAATTGATTTTGGCTCTCGACAAGGGATTTAAAATGAAGATGCTGCACAGTTATACCGTTTTTGCAACCTGATCGTAAACACTGGGTTAATGTTGAAAACCAATGCTTTCGACCAGGTTACATAAACGGCATACACATCTACATAACGACACCGGGTACTTGGAAGAAATTTACAGATCGCACAAGAATTTATTCATCGATTATATCAACTGGATTGCCGTATTCCACCATAGGCAACTCGTTTTTTAATATTAAATTTATTTGTAGTTGTTATAAATTGTCCTTGGATTTTTTATAATTGTTATTGTTTACTTCCTATACTTTTTTCATAGTTAATATTCAATGTTATCGTATATGTATAATATACTATCTGATAGACAATTTTACCTTTTTGCCATTTTAATGACATTTTTTTTATTTTTTTAGGCACAATTTTTCGAGATTCTCAATTACTCCGTTTTTGATTCGAGGGCGTGGTTGGCAAATTGATTTTGGCTCTAGACAAGAGACTTAAAATGAAGATGCTGCACAGTTATACCGTTTTTGCAACCTGATCGTAAACATTGGGTTAATGTTGAAAATCAATGCTTTCGACCAGGTTACATAAACGGCATACACATCTACATAACGACACCGGGTACTTGGAAGAAATTTACAGATCGCACAAGAATTTATTCATCGATTATATCATCTGGATTCCTTGTGTCTACGTTTGGTTACCCTCTATTTAAATATTAAATTATTTTTTCTAATTATAATCTGTCAGTTAATATTATATAAATCGAAATATTTTTGTAGAATTTATGTTTTGTATATAATATTAATATTTAATTATGTTGCTCATGTATAAAACTTAATTTTTAAGTACTTTTAGATTGGAAATTGTACTTTTTCAACTTTTTAATGCGTTTTTGCATTTTTTTTTTTACATCAAAAAAATATTTATCAAACAGTCTACCACCAAAGTTCTTATATTTATTTTGGTACAGTTCAGTCAGCAGCTCATTTACTCCGGTTTTTATTCGAGATCGTGGTCAGCGAATTTATATTCAATTTCTCTGCTCATGATCTCGTCTAAAAAATGGCTTACAGTTCTACTTGAAGACAACGGATACGAATAAACAATTTCACAATTTACACAACATTCGTAGTTGTATGCAGTGATTCAATGACAAAAAATAAAAACAGATTAGTAGTTATCTGAAGTACTTCAAACTTTATGAATAATATTTGTAAAAGTTCATCTTGCAGCTAACAGGTCAGAGGCTTCAATTTTGTAATCTTACATATCCTTCACCATTTTTTTTTTTATTTTTTTAGGCACAATTTTTCGAGATTCTCAATTACTCCGTTTTTGATTCGAGGGCGTGGTTGGCAAATTGATTTTGGCTCTAGACAAGGGACTTAAAATGAAGATGCTGCACAGTTATACCGTTTTTGCAACCTGATCGTAAACATTGGGTTAATGTTGAAAATCAATGCTTTCGACCAGGTTACATAAACGGCATACACATCTACATAACGACACCGGGTACTTGGAAGAAATTTACAGATCGCACAAGAATTTATTCATCGATTATATTATCTGGATTGCCGTATTCCACCATGGGCAACTCGTTTTTTAATATTAAATTTATTTGTAGTTGTTATAAATTGTCCTTGGATTTTTTATAATTGTTATTGTTTACTTCCTATACTTTTTTCATAGTTAATATTCAATGTTATCGTATATGTATAATATACTATCTGATAGACAATTTTACCTTTTTGCCATTTTAATGACATTTTTTTTATTTTTTTAGGCACAATTTTTCGAGATTCTCAATTACTCCGTTTTTGATTCGAGGGCGTGGTTGGCAAATTGATTTTGGCTCTAGACAAGAGACTTAAAATGAAGATGCTGCACAGTTATACCGTTTTTGCAACCTGATCGTAAACATTGGGTTAATGTTGAAAACCAATGCTTTCGACCAGGTTACATAAACGGCATACACATCTACATAACGACACCGGGTACTTGGAAGAAATTTACAGATCGCACAAGAATTTATTCATCGATTATATCAACTGGATTGCCGTATTCCACCATGGGCAACTCGTTTTTTAATATTAAATTTATTTGTAGTTATTATAATGTGTCCTTGGATTTTTTATAATTATTAATGTTATTGTTTACTTCCTATACTTTTTTCATAGTTAATATTCAATGTTATCGTATATGTATAATATTCTATCTGATAGACAATTTTACCTTTTTGCCATTTTAATGACATTTTTTTTATTTTTTTAGGCACAATTTTTCGAGATTCTCAATTACTCCGTTTTTGATTCGAGGGCGTGGTTGGCAAATTGATTTTGGCTCTAGACAAGGGACTTAAAATGAAGATGCTGCACAGTTATTCCGTTTTTGCAACCTGATCGTAAACATTGGGTTAATGTTGAAAATCAATGCTTTCGACCAGGTTACATAAACGGCATACACATCTACATAACGACACCGGGTACTTGGAAGAAATTTACAGATCGCACAAGAATTTATTCATCGATTATATCATCTGGATTCCTTGTGTCTACGTTTGGTTACCCTCTATTTAAATATTAAATTATTTTTTCTAATTATAATCTGTCAGTTAATATTATATAAATCGAAATATTTTTGTAGAATTTATGTTTTGTATATAATATTAATATTTAATTATGTTGCTCATGTATAAAACTTAAATTTTAAGTACTTTTAGATTGGAAATTGTACTTTTTCAACTTTTTAATGCGTTTTTGCATTTTTTTTTTTACATAAAAAAAATATTTATCAATCAGTCTACCACCAAAGTTCTTATATTTATTTTGGTACAGTTCAGTCAGCAGCTCATTTACACCGGTTTTTATTCGAGATCGTGGTCAGCGAATTTATATTCAATTTCTCTGCTCATGATCTCGTCTAAAAAATGGCTTACAGTTCTACTTGAAGACAACGGATACGAATGAACAATTTCACAATTTACCCAACATTCGTAGTTGTATGCAGTGATTCAATAACAAAAAATAAAAACAGATTAGTAGTTATCTGAAGTACTTCAAACTTTATGAATAATATTTGTAAAAGGTCATCTTGCAGCTAACAGGTCAGAGGCTTCAATTTTGTAATCTTACATATCCTTCACCATTTTTTTTTTTTTTTTTTCTAGGCACAATCATCGAGATGCTCAATTTCTCCGTTTTTGATTCGATGGCGTGGTTGGCAAATTGATTTTGGCTCTCGACAAGGGATTTAAAATGAAGATGCTGCACAGTTATACCGTTTTTGCAACCTGATCGTAAACACTGGGTTAATGTTGAAAACCAATGCTTTCGACCAGGTTACATAAACGGCATACACATCTACATAACGACACCGGGTACTTGGAAGAAATTTACAGATCGCACAAGAATTTATTCATCGATTATATCAACTGGATTGCCGTATTCTACCATAGGCAACTCGTTTTTTAATATTAAATTTATTTGTAGTTGTTATAAATTGTCCTTGGATTTTTTATAATTGTTATTGTTTACTTCCTATACTTTTTTCATAGTTAATATTCAATGTTATCGTATATGTATAATATACTATCTGATAGACAATTTTACCTTTTTGCCATTTTAATGACATTTTTTTTATTTTTTTAGGCACAATTTTTCGAGATTCTCAATTACTCCGTTTTTGATTCGAGGGCGTGGTTGGCAAATTGATTTTGGCTCTAGACAAGAGACTTAAAATGAAGATGCTGCACAGTTATACCGTTTTTGCAACCTGATCGTAAACATTGGGTTAATGTTGAAAATCAATGCTTTCGACCAGGTTACATAAACGGCATACACATCTACATAACGACACCGGGTACTTGGAAGAAATTTACAGATCGCACAAGAATTTATTCATCGATTATATCAACTGGATTGCCGTATTCCACCATGGGCAACTCGTTTTTTAATATTAAATTTATTTGTAGTTATTATAATGTGTCCTTGGATTTTTTATAATTATTAATGTTATTGTTTACTTCCTATACTTTTTTCATAGTTAATATTCAATGTTATCGTATATGTATAATATTCTATCTGATAGACAATTTTACCTTTTTGCCATTTTAATGACATTTTTTTTATTTTTTTAGGCACAATTTTTCGAGATTCTCAATTACTCCGTTTTTGATTCGAGGGCGTGGTTGGCAAATTGATTTTGGCTCTAGACAAGGGACTTAAAATGAAGATGCTGCACAGTTATACCGTTTTTGCAACCTGATCGTAAACATTGGGTTAATGTTGAAAATCAATGCTTTCGACCAGGTTACATAAACGGCATACACATCTACATAACGACACCGGGTACTTGGAAGAAATTTACAGATCGCACAAGAATTTATTCATCGATTATATTATCTGGATTGCCGTATTCCACCATGGGCAACTCATTTTTTAATATTAAATTTATTTGTAGTTGTTATAAATTGTCCTTGGATTTTTTATAATTGTTATTGTTTACTTCCTATACTTTTTTCATAGTTAATATTCAATGTTATCGTATATGTATAATATACTATCTGATAGACAATTTTACCTTTTTGCCATTTTAATGACATTTTTTTTATTTTTTTAGGCACAATTTTTCGAGATTCTCAATTACTCCGTTTTTGATTCGAGGGCGTGGTTGGCAAATTGATTTTGGCTCTAGACAAGAGACTTAAAATGAAGATGCTGCACAGTTATACCGTTTTTGCAACCTGATCGTAAACATTGGGTTAATGTTGAAAATCAATGCTTTCGACCAGGTTACATAAACGGCATACACATCTACATAACGACACCGGGTACTTGGAAGAAATTTACAGATCGCACAAGAATTTATTCATCGATTATATCAACTGGATTGCCGTATTCCACCATGGGCAACTCGTTTTTTAATATTAAATTTATTTGTAGTTATTATAATGTGTCCTTGGATTTTTTATAATTATTAATGTTATTGTTTACTTCCTATACTTTTTTCATAGTTAATATTCAATGTTATCGTATATGTATAATATTCTATCTGATAGACAATTTTACCTTTTTGCCATTTTAATGACATTTTTTTTATTTTTTTAGGCACAATTTTTCGAGATTCTCAATTACTCCGTTTTTGATTCGAGGGCGTGGTTGGCAAATTGATTTTGGCTCTAGACAAGGGACTTAAAATGAAGATGCTGCACAGTTATTCCGTTTTTGCAACCTGATCGTAAACATTGGGTTAATGTTGAAAATCAATGCTTTCGACCAGGTTACATAAACGGCATACACATCTACATAACGACACCGGGTACTTGGAAGAAATTTACAGATCGCACAAGAATTTATTCATCGATTATATCATCTGGATTCCTTTTGTCTACGTTTGGTTACCCTCTATTTAAATATTAAATTATTTTTTCTAATTATAATCTGTCAGTTAATATTATATAAATCGAAATATTTTTGTAGAATTTATGTTTTGCATATAATATTAATATTTAATTATGTTGCTCATGTATAAAACTTAAATTTTAAGTACTTTTAGATTGGAAATTGTACTTTTTCAACTTTTTAATGCGTTTTTGCATTTTTTTTTTTACATAAAAAAAATATTTATCAATCAGTCTACCACCAAAGTTCTTATATTTATTTTGGTACAGTTCAGTCAGCAGCTCATTTACACCGGTTTTTATTCGAGATCGTGGTCAGCGAATTTATATTCAATTTCTCTGCTCATGATCTCGTCTAAAAAATGGCTTACAGTTCTACTTGAAGACAACGGATACGAATGAACAATTTCACAATTTACCCAACATTCGTAGTTGTATGCAGTGATTCAATAACAAAAAATAAAAACAGATTAGTAGTTATCTGAAGTACTTCAAACTTTATGAATAATATTTGTAAAAGGTCATCTTGCAGCTAACAGGTCAGAGGCTTCAATTTTGTAATCTTACATATCCTTCACCATTTTTTTTTTTTTTTTTTTCTAGGCACAATCATCGAGATGCTCAATTTCTCCGTTTTTGATTCGATGGCGTGGTTGGCAAATTGATTTTGGCTCTCGACAAGGGATTTAAAATGAAGATGCTGCACAGTTATACCGTTTTTGCAACCTGATCGTAAACACTGGGTTAATGTTGAAAACCAATGCTTTCGACCAGGTTACATAAACGGCATACACATCTACATAACGACACCGGGTACTTGGAAGAAATTTACAGATCGCACAAGAATTTATTCATCGATTATATCAACTGGATTGCCGTATTCCACCATAGGCAACTCGTTTTTTAATATTAAATTTATTTGTAGTTGTTATAAATTGTCCTTGGATTTTTTATAATTGTTATTGTTTACTTCCTATACTTTTTTCATAGTTAATATTCAATGTTATCGTATATGTATAATATACTATCTGATAGACAATTTTACCTTTTTGCCATTTTAATGACATTTTTTTTATTTTTTTAGGCACAATTTTTCGAGATTCTCAATTACTCCGTTTTTGATTCGAGGGCGTGGTTGGCAAATTGATTTTGGCTCTAGACAAGAGACTTAAAATGAAGATGCTGCACAGTTATACCGTTTTTGCAACCTGATCGTAAACATTGGGTTAATGTTGAAAATCAATGCTTTCGACCAGGTTACATAAACGGCATACACATCTACATAACGACACCGGGTACTTGGAAGAAATTTACAGATCGCACAAGAATTTATTCATCGATTATATCAACTGGATTGCCGTATTCCACCATGGGCAACTCGTTTTTTAATATTAAATTTATTTGTAGTTATTATAATGTGTCCTTGGATTTTTTATAATTATTAATGTTATTGTTTACTTCCTATACTTTTTTCATAGTTAATATTCAATGTTATCGTATATGTATAATATTCTATCTGATAGACAATTTTACCTTTTTGCCATTTTAATGACATTTTTTTTATTTTTTTAGGCACAATTTTTCGAGATTCTCAATTACTCCGTTTTTGATTCGAGGGCGTGGTTGGCAAATTGATTTTGGCTCTAGACAAGAGACTTAAAATGAAGATGCTGCACAGTTATACCGTTTTTGCAACCTGATCGTAAACATTGGGTTAATGTTGAAAATCAATGCTTTCGACCAGGTTACATAAACGGCATACACATCTACATAACGACACCGGGTACTTGGAAGAAATTTACAGATCGCACAAGAATTTATTCATCGATTATATTATCTGGATTGCCGTATTCCACCATGGGCAACTCGTTTTTTAATATTAAATTTATTTGTAGTTATTATAAATTGTCCTTGGATTTTTTATAATTACTAATGTTATTGTTTACTTCCTATACTTTTTTCATAGTTAATATTCAATGTTATCGTATATGTATAATATACTATCTGATAGACAATTTTACCTTTTTGCCATTTTAATGACATTTTTTTTATTTTTTTAGGCACAATTTTTCGAGATTCTCAATTACTCCGTTTTTGATTCGAGGGCGTGGTTGGCAAATTGATTTTGGCTCTAGACAAGGGACTTAAAATGAAGATGCCGCACAGTTATACCGTTTTTGCAACCTGATCGTAAACATTGGGTTAATGTTGAAAACCAATGCTTTCGACCAGGTAACATAAACGGCATACACATCTACATAACGACACCGGGTACTTGGAAGAAATTTACAGATCGCACAAGAATTTATTCATCGATTATATCATCTGGATTCCTTGTGTCTACGTTTGGTTACCCTCTATTTAAATATTAAATTATTTTTTCTAATTATAATCTGTCAGTTAATATTATATAAATCGAAATATTTTTGTAGAATTTATGTTTTGTATATAATATTAATATTTAATTATGTTGCTCATGTATAAAACTTAATTTTTAAGTACTTTTAGATTGGAAATTGTACTTTTTCAACTTTTTAATGCGTTTTTGCATTTTTTTTTTTACATCAAAAAAATATTTATCAAACAGTCTACCACCAAAGTTCTTATATTTATTTTGGTACAGTTCAGTCAGCAGCTCATTTACTCCGGTTTTTATTCGAGATCGTGGTCAGCGAATTTATATTCAATTTCTCTGCTCATGATCTCGTCTAAAAAATGGCTTACAGTTCTACTTGAAGACAACGGATACGAATAAACAATTTCACAATTTACACAACATTCGTAGTTGTATGCAGTGATTCAATGACAAAAAATAAAAACAGATTAGTAGTTATCTGAAGTACTTCAAACTTTATGAATAATATTTGTAAAAGTTCATCTTGCAGCTAACAGGTCAGAGGCTTCAATTTTGTAATCTTACATATCCTTCACCATTTTTTTTTTTTTTTTTTTCTAGGCACAATCATCGAGATGCTCAATTTCTCCGTTTTTGATTCGATGGCGTGGTTGGCAAATTGATTTTGGCTCTCGACAAGGGATTTAAAATGAAGATTCTGCACAGTTATACCGTTTTTGCAACCTGATCGTAAACACTGGGTTAATGTTGAAAACCAATGCTTTCGACCAGGTTACATAAACGGCATACGCATCTACATAACGACACCGGGTACTTGGAAGAAATTTACAGATCGCACAAGAATTTATTCATCGATTATATCAACTGGATTGCCGTATTCCACCATGGGCAACTCGTTTTTTAATATTAAATTTATTTGTAGTTATTATAATGTGTCCTTGGATTTTTTATAATTATTAATGTTATTGTTTACTTCCTATACTTTTTTCATAGTTAATATTCAATGTTATCGTATATGTATAATATTCTATCTGATAGACAATTTTACCTTTTTGCCATTTTAATGACATTTTTTTTATTTTTTTAGGCACAATTTTTCGAGATTCTCAATTACTCCGTTTTTGATTCGAGGGCGTGGTTGGCAAATTGATTTTGGCTCTAGACAAGGGACTTAAAATGAAGATGCTGCACAGTTATTCCGTTTTTGCAACCTGATCGTAAACATTGGGTTAATGTTGAAAATCAATGCTTTCGACCAGGTTACATAAACGGCATACACATCTACATAACGACACCGGGTACTTGGAAGAAATTTACAGATCGCACAAGAATTTATTCATCGATTATATCATCTGGATTCCTTGTGTCTACGTTTGGTTACCCTCTATTTAAATATTAAATTATTTTTTCTAATTATAATCTGTCAGTTAATATTATATAAATCGAAATATTTTTGTAGAATTTATGTTTTGTATATAATATTAATATTTAATTATGTTGCTCATGTATAAAACTTAAATTTTAAGTACTTTTAGATTGGAAATTGTACTTTTTCAACTTTTTAATGCGTTTTTGCATTTTTTTTTTTACATCAAAAAAATATTTATCAATCAGTCTACCATCAAAGTTCTTATATTTATTTTGGTACAGTTCAGTCAGCAGCTCATTTACTCCGGTTTTTATTCGAGATCGTGGTCAGCGAATTTATATTCAATTTCTCTGCTCATGATCTCGTCTAAAAAATGGCTTACAGTTCTACTTGAAGACAACGGATACGAATAAACAATTTCACAATTTACACAACATTCGTAGTTGTATGCAGTGATTCAATGACAAAAAATAAAAACAGATTAGTAGTTATCTGAAGTACTTCAAACTTTATGAATAATATTTGTAAAAGTTCATCTTGCAGCTAACAGGTCAGAGGCTTCAATTTTGTAATCTTACATATCCTTCACCATTTTTTTTTTTTTTTTTTTCTAGGCACAATCATCGAGATGCTCAATTTCTCCGTTTTTGATTCGATGGCGTGGTTGGCAAATTGATTTTGGCTCTCGACAAGGGATTTAAAATGAAGATGCTTCACAGTTATACCGTTTTTGCAACCTGATCGTAAACACTGGGTTAATGTTGAAAACCAATGCTTTCGACCAGGTTACATAAACGGCATACACATCTACATAACGACACCGGGTACTTGGAAGAAATTTACAGATCGCACAAGAATTTATTCATCGATTATATCATCTGGATTCCTTGTGTCTACGTTTGGTTACCCTCTATTTAAATATTAAATTATTTTTTCTAATTATAATCTGTCAGTTAATATTATATAAATCGAAATATTTTTGTAGAATTTATGTTTTGTATATAATATTAATATTTAATTATGTTGCTCATGTATAAAACTTAATTTTTAAGTACTTTTAGATTGGAAATTGTACTTTTTCAACTTTTTAATGCGTTTTTGCATTTTTTTTTTTACATCAAAAAAATATTTATCAAACAGTCTACCACCAAAGTTCTTATATTTATTTTGGTACAGTTCAGTCAGCAGCTCATTTACTCCGGTTTTTATTCGAGATCGTGGTCAGCGAATTTATATTCAATTTCTCTGCTCATGATCTCGTCTAAAAAATGGCTTACAGTTCTACTTGAAGACAACGGATACGAATAAACAATTTCACAATTTACACAACATTCGTAGTTGTATGCAGTGATTCAATGACAAAAAATAAAAACAGATTAGTAGTTATCTGAAGTACTTCAAACTTTATGAATAATATTTGTAAAAGTTCATCTTGCAGCTAACAGGTCAGAGGCTTCAATTTTGTAATCTTACATATCCTTCACCATTTTTTTTTTTTTTTTTTCTAGGCACAATCATCGAGATGCTCAATTTCTCCGTTTTTGATTCGATGGCGTGGTTGGCAAATTGATTTTGGCTCTCGACAAGGGATTTAAAATGAAGATTCTGCACAGTTATACCGTTTTTGCAACCTGATCGTAAACACTGGGTTAATGTTGAAAACCAATGCTTTCGACCAGGTTACATAAACGGCATACGCATCTACATAACGACACCGGGTACTTGGAAGAAATTTACAGATCGCACAAGAATTTATTCATCGATTATATCAACTGGATTGCCGTATTCCACCATGGGCAACTCGTTTTTTAATATTAAATTTATTTGTAGTTATTATAATGTGTCCTTGGATTTTTTATAATTATTAATGTTATTGTTTACTTCCTATACTTTTTTCATAGTTAATATTCAATGTTATCGTATATGTATAATATTCTATCTGATAGACAATTTTACCTTTTTGCCATTTTAATGACATTTTTTTTATTTTTTTAGGCACAATTTTTCGAGATTCTCAATTACTCCGTTTTTGATTCGAGGGCGTGGTTGGCAAATTGATTTTGGCTCTAGACAAGGGACTTAAAATGAAGATGCTGCACAGTTATTCCGTTTTTGCAACCTGATCGTAAACATTGGGTTAATGTTGAAAATCAATGCTTTCGACCAGGTTACATAAACGGCATACACATCTACATAACGACACCGGGTACTTGGAAGAAATTTACAGATCGCACAAGAATTTATTCATCGATTATATTATCTGGATTGCCGTATTCCACCATGGGCAACTCGTTTTTTAATATTAAATTTATTTGTAGTTATTATAAATTGTCCTTGGATTTTTTATAATTACTAATGTTATTGTTTACTTCCTATACTTTTTTCATAGTTAATATTCAATGTTATCGTATATGTATAATATACTATCTGATAGACAATTTTACCTTTTTGCCATTTTAATGACATTTTTTTTATTTTTTTAGGCACAATTTTTCGAGATTCTCAATTACTCCGTTTTTGATTCGAGGGCGTGGTTGGCAAATTGATTTTGGCTCTAGACAAGGGACTTAAAATGAAGATGCCGCACAGTTATACCGTTTTTGCAACCTGATCGTAAACATTGGGTTAATGTTGAAAACCAATGCTTTCGACCAGGTAACATAAACGGCATACACATCTACATAACGACACCGGGTACTTGGAAGAAATTTACAGATCGCACAAGAATTTATTCATCGATTATATCATCTGGATTCCTTGTGTCTACGTTTGGTTACCCTCTATTTAAATATTAAATTATTTTTTCTAATTATAATCTGTCAGTTAATATTATATAAATCGAAATATTTTTGTAGAATTTATGTTTTGTATATAATATTAATATTTAATTATGTTGCTCATGTATAAAACTTAATTTTTAAGTACTTTTAGATTGGAAATTGTACTTTTTCAACTTTTTAATGCGTTTTTGCATTTTTTTTTTTACATCAAAAAAATATTTATCAAACAGTCTACCACCAAAGTTCTTATATTTATTTTGGTACAGTTCAGTCAGCAGCTCATTTACTCCGGTTTTTATTCGAGATCGTGGTCAGCGAATTTATATTCAATTTCTCTGCTCATGATCTCGTCTAAAAAATGGCTTACAGTTCTACTTGAAGACAACGGATACGAATAAACAATTTCACAATTTACACAACATTCGTAGTTGTATGCAGTGATTCAATGACAAAAAATAAAAACAGATTAGTAGTTATCTGAAGTACTTCAAACTTTATGAATAATATTTGTAAAAGTTCATCTTGCAGCTAACAGGTCAGAGGCTTCAATTTTGTAATCTTACATATCCTTCACCATTTTTTTTTTTTTTTTTTTCTAGGCACAATCATCGAGATGCTCAATTTCTCCGTTTTTGATTCGATGGCGTGGTTGGCAAATTGATTTTGGCTCTCGACAAGGGATTTAAAATGAAGATGCTGCACAGTTATACCGTTTTTGCAACCTGATCGTAAACACTGGGTTAATGTTGAAAACCAATGCTTTCGACCAGGTTACATAAACGGCATACACATCTACATAACGACACCGGGTACTTGGAAGAAATTTACAGATCGCACAAGAATTTATTCATCGATTATATCAACTGGATTGCCGTATTCCACCATAGGCAACTCGTTTTTTAATATTAAATTTATTTGTAGTTGTTATAAATTGTCCTTGGATTTTTTATAATTGTTATTGTTTACTTCCTATACTTTTTTCATAGTTAATATTCAATGTTATCGTATATGTATAATATTCTATCTGATAGACAATTTTACCTTTTTGCCATTTTAATGACATTTTTTTTATTTTTTTAGGCACAATTTTTCGAGATTCTCAATTACTCCGTTTTTGATTCGAGGGCGTGGTTGGCAAATTGATTTTGGCTCTAGACAAGAGACTTAAAATGAAGATGCTGCACAGTTATACCGTTTTTGCAACCTGATCGTAAACATTGGGTTAATGTTGAAAACCAATGCTTTCGACCAGGTTACATAAACGGCATACACATCTACATAACGACACCGGGTACTTGGAAGAAATTTACAGATCGCACAAGAATTTATTCATCGATTATATCAACTGGATTGCCGTATTCCACCATAGGCAACTCGTTTTTTAATATTAAATTTATTTGTAGTTGTTATAAATTGTCCTTGGATTTTTTATAATTGTTATTGTTTACTTCCTATACTTTTTTCATAGTTAATATTCAATGTTATCGTATATGTATAATATACTATCTGATAGACAATTTTACCTTTTTGCCATTTTAATGACATTTTTTTTATTTTTTTAGGCACAATTTTTCGAGATTCTCAATTACTCCGCTTTTGATTCGAGGGCGTGGTTGGCAAATTGATTTTGGCTCTAGACAAGGGACTTAAAATGAAGATGCTGCACAGTTATTCCGTTTTTGCAACCTGATCGTAAACATTGGGTTAATGTTGAAAATCAATGCTTTCGACCAGGTTACATAAACGGCATACACATCTACATAACGACACCGGGTACTTGGAAGAAATTTACAGATCGCACAAGAATTTATTCATCGATTGTATCATCTGGATTCCTTGTGTCTACGTTTGGTTACCCTCTATTTAAATATTAAATTATTTTTTCTAATTATAATCTGTCAGTTAATATTATATAAATCGAAATATTTTTGTAGAATTTATGTTTTGTATATAATATTAATATTTAATTATGTTGCTCATGTATAAAACTTAATTTTTAAGTACTTTTAGATTGGAAATTGTACTTTTTCAACTTTTTAATGCGTTTTTGCATTTTTTTTTTTACATCAAAAAAATATTTATCAAACAGCCAACACCAAAGTTCTTATATTTATTTTGGTACAGTTCAGTCAGCAGCTCATTTACTCCGGTTTTTATTCGAGATCGTGGTCAGCGAATTTATATTCAATTTCTCTGCTCATGATCTCGTCTAAAAAATGGCTTACAGTTCTACTTGAAGACAACGGATACGAATAAACAATTTCACAATTTACACAACATTCGTAGTTGTATGCAGTGATTCAATGACAAAAAATAAAAACAGATTAGTAGTTATCTGAAGTACTTCAAACTTTATGAATAATATTTGTAAAAGTTCATCTTGCAGCTAACAGGTCAGAGGCTTCAATTTTGTAATCTTACATATCCTTCACCATTTTTTTTTTTTTTTTTTTCTAGGCACAATCATCGAGATGCTCAATTTCTCCGTTTTTGATTCGATGGCGTGGTTGGCAAATTGATTTTGGCTCTCGACAAGGGATTTAAAATGAAGATGCTTCACAGTTATACCGTTTTTGCAACCTGATCGTAAACACTGGGTTAATGTTGAAAACCAATGCTTTCGACCAGGTTACATAAACGGCATACACATCTACATAACGACACCGGGTACTTGGAAGAAATTTACAGATCGCACAAGAATTTATTCATCGATTATATCATCTGGATTCCTTGTGTCTACGTTTGGTTACCCTCTATTTAAATATTAAATTATTTTTTCTAATTATAATCTGTCAGTTAATATTATATAAATCGAAATATTTTTGTAGAATTTATGTTTTGTATATAATATTAATATTTAATTATGTTGCTCATGTATAAAACTTAATTTTTAAGTACTTTTAGATTGGAAATTGTACTTTTTCAACTTTTTAATGCGTTTTTGCATTTTTTTTTTTACATCAAAAAAATATTTATCAAACAGTCTACCACCAAAGTTCTTATATTTATTTTGGTACAGTTCAGTCAGCAGCTCATTTACTCCGGTTTTTATTCGAGATCGTGGTCAGCGAATTTATATTCAATTTCTCTGCTCATGATCTCGTCTAAAAAATGGCTTACAGTTCTACTTGAAGACAACGGATACGAATAAACAATTTCACAATTTACACAACATTCGTAGTTGTATGCAGTGATTCAATGACAAAAAATAAAAACAGATTAGTAGTTATCTGAAGTACTTCAAACTTTATGAATAATATTTGTAAAAGTTCATCTTGCAGCTAACAGGTCAGAGGCTTCAATTTTGTAATCTTACATATCCTTCACCATTTTTTTTTTTTTTTTTTTCTAGGCACAATCATCGAGATGCTCAATTTCTCCGTTTTTGATTCGATGGCGTGGTTGGCAAATTGATTTTGGCTCTCGACAAGGGATTTAAAATGAAGATTCTGCACAGTTATACCGTTTTTGCAACCTGATCGTAAACACTGGGTTAATGTTGAAAACCAATGCTTTCGACCAGGTTACATAAACGGCATACGCATCTACATAACGACACCGGGTACTTGGAAGAAATTTACAGATCGCACAAGAATTTATTCATCGATTATATCAACTGGATTGCCGTATTCCACCATGGGCAACTCGTTTTTTAATATTAAATTTATTTGTAGTTATTATAATGTGTCCTTGGATTTTTTATAATTATTAATGTTATTGTTTACTTCCTATACTTTTTTCATAGTTAATATTCAATGTTATCGTATATGTATAATATTCTATCTGATAGACAATTTTACCTTTTTGCCATTTTAATGACATTTTTTTTATTTTTTTAGGCACAATTTTTCGAGATTCTCAATTACTCCGTTTTTGATTCGAGGGCGTGGTTGGCAAATTGATTTTGGCTCTAGACAAGGGACTTAAAATGAAGATGCTGCACAGTTATTCCGTTTTTGCAACCTGATCGTAAACATTGGGTTAATGTTGAAAATCAATGCTTTCGACCAGGTTACATAAACGGCATACACATCTACATAACGACACCGGGTACTTGGAAGAAATTTACAGATCGCACAAGAATTTATTCATCGATTATATTATCTGGATTGCCGTATTCCACCATGGGCAACTCGTTTTTTAATATTAAATTTATTTGTAGTTATTATAAATTGTCCTTGGATTTTTTATAATTACTAATGTTATTGTTTACTTCCTATACTTTTTTCATAGTTAATATTCAATGTTATCGTATATGTATAATATACTATCTGATAGACAATTTTACCTTTTTGCCATTTTAATGACATTTTTTTTATTTTTTTAGGCACAATTTTTCGAGATTCTCAATTACTCCGTTTTTGATTCGAGGGCGTGGTTGGCAAATTGATTTTGGCTCTAGACAAGGGACTTAAAATGAAGATGCCGCACAGTTATACCGTTTTTGCAACCTGATCGTAAACATTGGGTTAATGTTGAAAACCAATGCTTTCGACCAGGTAACATAAACGGCATACACATCTACATAACGACACCGGGTACTTGGAAGAAATTTACAGATCGCACAAGAATTTATTCATCGATTATATCATCTGGATTCCTTGTGTCTACGTTTGGTTACCCTCTATTTAAATATTAAATTATTTTTTCTAATTATAATCTGTCAGTTAATATTATATAAATCGAAATATTTTTGTAGAATTTATGTTTTGTATATAATATTAATATTTAATTATGTTGCTCATGTATAAAACTTAATTTTTAAGTACTTTTAGATTGGAAATTGTACTTTTTCAACTTTTTAATGCGTTTTTGCATTTTTTTTTTTACATCAAAAAAATATTTATCAAACAGTCTACCACCAAAGTTCTTATATTTATTTTGGTACAGTTCAGTCAGCAGCTCATTTACTCCGGTTTTTATTCGAGATCGTGGTCAGCGAATTTATATTCAATTTCTCTGCTCATGATCTCGTCTAAAAAATGGCTTACAGTTCTACTTGAAGACAACGGATACGAATAAACAATTTCACAATTTACACAACATTCGTAGTTGTATGCAGTGATTCAATGACAAAAAATAAAAACAGATTAGTAGTTATCTGAAGTACTTCAAACTTTATGAATAATATTTGTAAAAGTTCATCTTGCAGCTAACAGGTCAGAGGCTTCAATTTTGTAATCTTACATATCCTTCACCATTTTTTTTTTTTTTTTTTTCTAGGCACAATCATCGAGATGCTCAATTTCTCCGTTTTTGATTCGATGGCGTGGTTGGCAAATTGATTTTGGCTCTCGACAAGGGATTTAAAATGAAGATGCTGCACAGTTATACCGTTTTTGCAACCTGATCGTAAACACTGGGTTAATGTTGAAAACCAATGCTTTCGACCAGGTTACATAAACGGCATACACATCTACATAACGACACCGGGTACTTGGAAGAAATTTACAGATCGCACAAGAATTTATTCATCGATTATATCAACTGGATTGCCGTATTCCACCATAGGCAACTCGTTTTTTAATATTAAATTTATTTGTAGTTGTTATAAATTGTCCTTGGATTTTTTATAATTGTTATTGTTTACTTCCTATACTTTTTTCATAGTTAATATTCAATGTTATCGTATATGTATAATATTCTATCTGATAGACAATTTTACCTTTTTGCCATTTTAATGACATTTTTTTTATTTTTTTAGGCACAATTTTTCGAGATTCTCAATTACTCCGTTTTTGATTCGAGGGCGTGGTTGGCAAATTGATTTTGGCTCTAGACAAGAGACTTAAAATGAAGATGCTGCACAGTTATACCGTTTTTGCAACCTGATCGTAAACATTGGGTTAATGTTGAAAACCAATGCTTTCGACCAGGTTACATAAACGGCATACACATCTACATAACGACACCGGGTACTTGGAAGAAATTTACAGATCGCACAAGAATTTATTCATCGATTATATCAACTGGATTGCCGTATTCCACCATAGGCAACTCGTTTTTTAATATTAAATTTATTTGTAGTTGTTATAAATTGTCCTTGGATTTTTTATAATTGTTATTGTTTACTTCCTATACTTTTTTCATAGTTAATATTCAATGTTATCGTATATGTATAATATACTATCTGATAGACAATTTTACCTTTTTGCCATTTTAATGACATTTTTTTTATTTTTTTAGGCACAATTTTTCGAGATTCTCAATTACTCCGCTTTTGATTCGAGGGCGTGGTTGGCAAATTGATTTTGGCTCTAGACAAGGGACTTAAAATGAAGATGCTGCACAGTTATTCCGTTTTTGCAACCTGATCGTAAACATTGGGTTAATGTTGAAAATCAATGCTTTCGACCAGGTTACATAAACGGCATACACATCTACATAACGACACCGGGTACTTGGAAGAAATTTACAGATCGCACAAGAATTTATTCATCGATTATATCATCTGGATTCCTTGTGTCTACGTTTGGTTACCCTCTATTTAAATATTAAATTATTTTTTCTAATTATAATCTGTCAGTTAATATTATATAAATCGAAATATTTTTGTAGAATTTATGTTTTGTATATAATATTAATATTTAATTATGTTGCTCATGTATAAAACTTAATTTTTAAGTACTTTTAGATTGGAAATTGTACTTTTTCAACTTTTTAATGCGTTTTTGCATTTTTTTTTTTACATCAAAAAAATATTTATCAAACAGCCAACACCAAAGTTCTTATATTTATTTTGGTACAGTTCAGTCAGCAGCTCATTTACTCCGGTTTTTATTCGAGATCGTGGTCAGCGAATTTATATTCAATTTCTCTGCTCATGATCTCGTCTAAAAAATGGCTTACAGTTCTACTTGAAGACAACGGATACGAATGAACAATTTCACAATTTACACAACATTCGTAGTTGTATGCAGTGATTCAATGACAAAAAATAAAAACAGATTAGTAGTTATCTGAAGTACTTCAAACTTTATGAATAATATTTGTAAAAGGTCATCTTGCAGCTAACAGGTCAGAGGCTTCAATTTTGTAATCTTACATATCCTTCACCATTTTTTTTTTTTTTTTTTTTTCTAGGCACAATCATCGAGATGCTCAATTTCTCCGTTTTTGATTCGATGGCGTGGTTGGCAAATTGATTTTGGCTCTCGACAAGGGATTTAAAATGAAGATGCTGCACAGTTATACCGTTTTTGCAACCTGATTGTAAACACTGGGTTAATGTTGAAAACCAATGCTTTCGACCAGGTTACATAAACGGCATACACATCTACATAACGACACCGGGTACTTGGAAGAAATTTACAGATCGCACAAGAATTTATTCATCGATTATATCAACTGGATTGCCGTATTCCACCATAGGCAACTCGTTTTTTAATATTAAATTTATTTGTAGTTGTTATAAATTGTCCTTGGATTTTTTATAATTGTTATTGTTTACTTCCTATACTTTTTTCATAGTTCATATTCAATGTTATCGTATATGTATAATATACTATCTGATAGACAATTTTACCTTTTTGCCATTTTAATGACATTTTTTTTATTTTTTTAGGCACAATTTTTCGAGATTCTCAATTACTCCGTTTTTGATTCGAGGGCGTGGTTGGCAAATTGATTTTGGCTCTAGACAAGGGACTTAAAATGAAGATACTGCACAGTTATACCGTTTTTGCAACCTGATCGTAAACATTGGGTTAATGTTGAAAATCAATGCTTTCGACCAGGTTACATAAACGGCATACACATCTACATAACGACACCGGGTACTTGGAAGAAATTTACAGATCGCACAAGAATTTATTCATCGATTATATCATCTGGATTCCTTGTGTCTACGTTTGGTTACCCTCTATTTAAATATTAAATTATTTTTTCTAATTATAATCTGTCAGTTAATATTATATAAATCGAAATATTTTTGTAGAATTTATGTTTTGTTTATAATATTAATATTTAATTATGTTGCTCATGTATAAAACTTAATTTTTAAGTACTTTTAGATTGGAAATTGTACTTTTTCAACTTTTTAATGCGTTTTTGCATTTTTTTTTTTACATCATAAAAATATTTATCAAACAGCCAACACCAAAGTTCTTATATTTATTTTGGTACAGTTCAGTCAGCAGCTCATTTACTCCGGTTTTTATTCGAGATCGTGGTCAGCGAATTTATATTCAATTTCTCTGCTCATGATCTCGTCTAAAAAATGGCTTACAGTTCTACTTGAAGACAACGGATACGAATGAACAATTTCACAATTTACACAACATTCGTAGTTGTATGCAGTGATTCAATGACAAAAAATAAAAACAGATTAGTAGTTATCTGAAGTACTTCAAACTTTATGAATAATATTTGTAAAAGGTCATCTTGCAGCTAACAGGTCAGAGGCTTCAATTTTGTAATCTTACATATCCTTCACCATTTTTTTTTTTATTTTTTTCTAGGCACAATCATCGAGATGCTCAATTTCTCCGTTTTTGATTCGATGGCGTGGTTGGCAAATTGATTTTGGCTCTCGACAAGGGATTTAAAATGAAGATTCTGCACAGTTATACCGTTTTTGCAACCTGATCGTAAACACTGGGTTAATGTTGAAAACCAATGCTTTCGACCAGGTTACATAAACGGCATACGCATCTACATAACGACACCGGGTACTTGGAAGAAATTTACAGATCGCACAAGAATTTATTCATCGATTATATCAACTGGATTGCCGTATTCCACCATGGGCAACTCGTTTTTTAATATTAAATTTATTTGTAGTTATTATAAATTGTCCTTGGATTTTTTATAATTACTAATGTTATTGTTTACTTCCTATACTTTTTTCATAGTTCATATCCAATGTTATCGTATATGTATAATATACTATCTGATAGACAATTTTACCTTTTTGCCATTTTAATGACATTTTTTTTATTTTTTTAGGCACAATTTTTCGAGATTCTCAATTACTCCGTTTTTGATTCGAGGGCGTGGTTGGCAAATTGATTTTGGCTCTAGACAAGGGACTTAAAATGAAGATACTGCACAGTTATACCGTTTTTGCAACCTGATCGTAAACATTGGGTTAATGTTGAAAATCAATGCTTTCGACCAGGTTACATAAACGGCATACACATCTACATAACGACACCGGGTACTTGGAAGAAATTTACAGATCGCACAAGAATTTATTCATCGATTATATCATCTGGATTCCTTGTGTCTACGTTTGGTTACCCTCTATTTAAATATTAAATTATTTTTTCTAATTATAATCTGTCAGTTAATATTATATAAATCGAAATATTTTTGTAGAATTTATGTTTTGTTTATAATATTAATATTTAATTATGTTGCTCATGTATAAAACTTAATTTTTAAGTGCTTTTAGATTGGAAATTGTACTTTTTCAACTTTTTAATGCGTTTTTGCATTTTTTTTTTTTACATCAAAAAAATATTTATCAAACAGCCAACACCAAAGTTCTTATATTTATTTTGGTACAGTTCAGTCAGCAGCTCATTTACTCCGGTTTTTATTCGAGATCGTGGTCAGCGAATTTATATTCAATTTCTCTGCTCATGATCTCGTCTAAAAAATGGCTTACAGTTCTACTTGAAGACAACGGATACGAATGAACAATTTCACAATTTACACAACATTCGTAGTTGTATGCAGTGATTCAATGACAAAAAATAAAAACAGATTAGTAGTTATCTGAAGTACTTCAAACTTTATGAATAATATTTGTAAAAGGTCATCTTGCAGCTAACAGGTCAGAGGCTTCAATTTTGTAATCTTACATATCCTTCACCATTTTTTTTTGTTTTTTTTAGGCACAATCATCGAGATGCTCAATTACTCCGTTTTTGATTCGATGGCGTGGTTGGCAAATTGATTTTGGCTCTCGACAAGGGATTTAAAATGAAGATTCTGCACAGTTATACCGTTTTTGCAACCTGATCGTAAACACTGGGTTAATGTTGAAAACCAATGCTTTCGACCAGGTTACATAAACGGCATACACATCTACATAACGACACCGGGTACTTGGAAGAAATTTACAGATCGCACAAGAATTTATTCATCGATTATATCAACTGGATTGCCGTATTCCACCATGGGCAACTCGTTTTTTAATATTAAATTTATTTGTAGTTATTATAAATTGTCCTTGGATTTTTTATAATTACTAATGTTATTGTTTACTTCCTATACTTTTTTCATAGTTAATATTCAATGTTATCGTATATGTATAATATTCTATCTGATAGACAAATTTACCTTTTTGCCATTTTAATGACATTTTTTTTATTTTTTTAGGCACAATTTTTCGAGATTCTCAATTACTCCGTTTTTGATTCGAGGGCGTGGTTGGCAAATTGATTTTGGCTCTAGACAAGGGACTTAAAATGAAGATGCTGCACAGTTATACCGTTTTTGCAACCTGATCGTAAACATTGGGTTAATGTTGAAAATCAATGCTTTCGACCAGGTTACATAAACGGCATACACATCTACATAACGACACCGGGTACTTGGAAGAAATTTACAGATCGCACAAGAATTTATTCATCGATTATATCATCTGGATTCCTTGTGTCTACGTTTGGTTACCCTCTATTTAAATATTAAATTATTTTTTCTAATTATAATCTGTCAGTTAATATTATATAAATCGAAATATTTTTGTAGAATTTATGTTTTGTTTATAATATTAATATTTAATTATGTTGCTCATGTATAAAACTTAATTTTTAAGTACTTTTAGATTGGAAATTGTACTTTTTCAACTTTTTAATGCGTTTTTGCATTTTTTTTTTTACATCAAAAAAATATTTATCAAACAGCCAACACCAAAGTTCGTATATTTATTTTGGTACAGTTCAGTCAGCAGCTCATTTACTCCGGTTTTTATTCGAGATCGTGGTCAGCGAATTTATATTCAATTTCTCTGCTCATGATCTCGTCTAAAAAATGGCTTACAGTTCTACTTGAAGACAACGGATACGAATGAACAATTTCACAATTTACACAACATTCGTAGTTGTATGCAGTGATTCAATGACAAAAAATAAAAACAGATTAGTAGTTATCTGAAGTACTTCAAACTTTATGAATAATATTTGTAAAAGGTCATCTTGCAGCTAACAGGTCAGAGGCTTCAATTTTGTAATCTTACATATCCTTCACCATTTTTTTTTGTTTTTTTTACGCACAATCATCGAGATGCTCAATTACTCCGTTTTTGATTCGATGGCGTGGTTGGCAAATTGATTTTGGCTCTAGACAAGAGACTTAAAATGAAGATGCTGCACAGTTATACCGTTTTTGCAACCTGATCGTAAACATTGGGTTAATGTTGAAAACCAATGCTTTCGACCAGGTTACATAAACGGCATACACATCTACATAACGACACCGGGAACTTGGAAGAAATTTACAGATCGCACAAGAATTTATTCATCGATTATATCAACTGGATTGCAGTATTCCACCATGGGCAACTCGTTTTTTAATATTAAATTTATTTGTAGTTATTATAAATTGTCCTTGGATTTTTTATAATTACTAATGTTATTGTTTACTTCCTATACTTTTTTCATAGTTAATATTCAATGTTATCGTATATGTATAATATTCTATCTGATAGACAAATTTACCTTTTTGCCATTTTAATGACATTTTTTTTATTTTTTTAGGCACAATTTTTCGAGATTCTCAATTACTCCGTTTTTGATTCGAGGGCGTGGTTGGCAAATTGATTTTGGCTCTAGACAAGGGACTTAAAATGAAGATGCTGCACAGTTATACCGTTTTTGCAACCTGATCGTAAACATTGGGTTAATGTTGAAAATCAATGCTTTCGACCAGGTTACATAAACGGCATACACATCTACATAACGACACCGGGTACTTGGAAGAAATTTACAGATCGCACAAGAATTTATTCATCGATTATATCATCTGGATTCCTTGTGTCTACGTTTGGTTACCCTCTATTTAAATATTAAATTATTTTTTCTAATTATAATCTGTCAGTTAATATTATATAAATCGAAATATTTTTGTAGAATTTATGTTTTGTTTATAATATTAATATTTAATTATGTTGCTCATGTATAAAACTTAATTTTTAAGTACTTTTAGATTGGAAATTGTACTTTTTCAACTTTTTAATGCGTTTTTGCATTTTTTTTTTTACATCAAAAAAATATTTATCAAACAGCCAACACCAAAGTTCTTATATTTATTTTGGTACAGTTCAGTCAGCAGCTCATTTACTCCGGTTTTTATTCGAGATCGTGGTCAGCGAATTTATATTCAATTTCTCTGCTCATGATCTCGTCTAAAAAATGGCTTACAGTTCTACTTGAAGACAACGGATACGAATGAACAATTTCACAATTTACACAACATTCGTAGTTGTATGCAGTGATTCAATGACAAAAAATAAAAACAGATTAGTAGTTATCTGAAGTACTTCAAACTTTATGAATAATATTTGTAAAAGGTCATCTTGCAGCTAACAGGTCAGAGGCTTCAATTTTGTAATCTTACATATCCTTCACCATTTTTTTTTGTTTTTTTTAGGCACAATCATCGAGATGCTCAATTACTCCGTTTTTGATTCGATGGCGTGGTTGGCAAATTGATTTTGGCTCTAGACAAGAGACTTAAAATGAAGATGCTGCACAGTTATACCGTTTTTGCAACCTGATCGTAAACATTGGGTTAATGTTGAAAACCAATGCTTTCGACCAGGTTACATAAACGGCATACACATCTACATAACGACACCGGGTACTTGGAAGAAATTTACAGATCGCACAAGAATTTATTCATCGATTATATCATCTGGATTCCTTGTATCTACGTTTGGTTACCCTCTATTTAAATATTAAATTATTTTTTCTAATTATAATCTGTCAGTTAATATTATATAAATCGAAATATTTTTGTAGAATTTATGTTTTGTACATAATATTAATATTTAATTTTGTTGCTCATGTATATAACTTAATTTTTAAGTACTTTTAGATTGGATATTGTACTTTTTCAACTTTTTAATGCGTTTTTGCATTTTTTTTTTTACATCAAAAAAATATTTATCAAACAGTCTACCACCAAAGTTCTTATATTTATTTTGGTACAGTTCAGTCAGCAGCTCATTTACTCCGGTTTTTATTCGAGATCGTGGTCAGCGAATTTATATTCAATTTCTCTGCTCATGATCTCGTCTAAAAAATGGCTTACAGTTCTACTTGAAGACAACGGATACGAATGAACAATTTCACAATTTACACAACATTCGTAGTTGTATGCAGTGATTCAATGACAAAAAATAAAAACAGATTAGTAGTTATCTGAAGTACTTCAAACTTTATGAATAATATTTGTAAAAGGTCATCTTGCAGCTAACAGGTCAGAGGCTTCAATTTTGTAATCTTACATATCCTTCACCATTTTTTTTTTTTTTTTTTAGGCACAATTATCGAGATGCTCAATTACTCCGTTTTTGATTCGATGGCGTGGTTGGCAAATTGATTTTGGCTCTAGACAAGAGACTTAAAATGAAGATGCTGCACAGTTATACCGTTTTTGCAACCTGATCGTAAACATTGGGTTAATGTTGAAAATCAATGCTTTCGACCAGGTTACATAAACGGCATACACATCTACATAACGACACCGGGTACTTGGAAGTAATTTACAGATCCCACAAGAATTTATTCATCGATTATATCAACTGGATTGCCGTATTCCACCATGGCAACTCGTTTTTTAATATTAAATTTATTTGTAGTTATTATAAATTGTCCTTGGATTTTTTATAATTACTAATGTTATTGTTTACTTCCTATACTTTTTTCATAGTTAATATTCAATGTTATCGTATATGTATAATATTCTATCTGATAGACAATTTTACCTTTTTGCCATTTTAATGACATTTTTTTTATTTTTTTAGGCACAATTTTTCGAGATTCTCAATTACTCCGTTTTTGATTCGAGGGCGTGGTTGGCAAATTGATTTTGGCTCTAGACAAGGGACTTAAAATGAAGATGCTGCACAGTTATACCGTTTTTGCAACCTGATCGTAAACATTGGGTTAATGTTGAAAACCAATGCTTTCGACCAGGTTACATAAACGGCATACACATCTACATAACGACACCGGGTACTTGGAAGAAATTTACAGATCGCACAAGAATTTATTCATCGATTATATCATCTGGATTCCTTGTGTCTACGTTTGGTTACCCTCTATTTAAATATTAAATTATTTTTTCTAATTATAATCTGTCAGTTAATATTATATAAATCGAAATATTTTTGTAGAATTTATGTTTTGTTTATAATATTAATATTTAATTATGTTGCTCATGTATAAAACTTAATTTTTAAGTACTTTTAGATTGGAAATTGTACTTTTTCAACTTTTTAATGCGTTTTTGCATTTTTTTTTTTACATCAAAAAAATATTTATCAAACAGCCAACACCAAAGTTCGTATATTTATTTTGGTACAGTTCAGTCAGCAGCTCATTTACTCCGGTTTTTATTCGAGATCGTGGTCAGCGAATTTATATTCAATTTCTCTGCTCATGATCTCGTCTAAAAAATGGCTTACAGTTCTACTTGAAGACAACGGATACGAATGAACAATTTCACAATTTACACAACATTCGTAGTTGTATGCAGTGATTCAATGACAAAAAATAAAAACAGATTAGTAGTTATCTGAAGTACTTCAAACTTTATGAATAATATTTGTAAAAGGTCATCTTGCAGCTAACAGGTCAGAGGCTTCAATTTTGTAATCTTACATATCCTTCACCATTTTTTTTTGTTTTTTTTACGCACAATCATCGAGATGCTCAATTACTCCGTTTTTGATTCGATGGCGTGGTTGGCAAATTGATTTTGGCTCTAGACAAGAGACTTAAAATGAAGATGCTGCACAGTTATACCGTTTTTGCAACCTGATCGTAAACATTGGGTTAATGTTGAAAACCAATGCTTTCGACCAGGTTACATAAACGGCATACACATCTACATAACGACACCGGGAACTTGGAAGAAATTTACAGATCGCACAAGAATTTATTCATCGATTATATCAACTGGATTGCAGTATTCCACCATGGGCAACTCGTTTTTTAATATTAAATTTATTTGTAGTTATTATAAATTGTCCTTGGATTTTTTATAATTACTAATGTTATTGTTTACTTCCTATACTTTTTTCATAGTTAATATTCAATGTTATCGTATATGTATAATATTCTATCTGATAGACAAATTTACCTTTTTGCCATTTTAATGACATTTTTTTTATTTTTTTAGGCACAATTTTTCGAGATTCTCAATTACTCCGTTTTTGATTCGAGGGCGTGGTTGGCAAATTGATTTTGGCTCTAGACAAGGGACTTAAAATGAAGATGCTGCACAGTTATACCGTTTTTGCAACCTGATCGTAAACATTGGGTTAATGTTGAAAATCAATGCTTTCGACCAGGTTACATAAACGGCATACACATCTACATAACGACACCGGGTACTTGGAAGAAATTTACAGATCGCACAAGAATTTATTCATCGATTATATCATCTGGATTCCTTGTGTCTACGTTTGGTTACCCTCTATTTAAATATTAAATTATTTTTTCTAATTATAATCTGTCAGTTAATATTATATAAATCGAAATATTTTTGTAGAATTTATGTTTTGTTTATAATATTAATATTTAATTATGTTGCTCATGTATAAAACTTAATTTTTAAGTACTTTTAGATTGGAAATTGTACTTTTTCAACTTTTTAATGCGTTTTTGCATTTTTTTTTTTACATCAAAAAAATATTTATCAAACAGCCAACACCAAAGTTCTTATATTTATTTTGGTACAGTTCAGTCAGCAGCTCATTTACTCCGGTTTTTATTCGAGATCGTGGTCAGCGAATTTATATTCAATTTCTCTGCTCATGATCTCGTCTAAAAAATGGCTTACAGTTCTACTTGAAGACAACGGATACGAATGAACAATTTCACAATTTACACAACATTCGTAGTTGTATGCAGTGATTCAATGACAAAAAATAAAAACAGATTAGTAGTTATCTGAAGTACTTCAAACTTTATGAATAATATTTGTAAAAGGTCATCTTGCAGCTAACAGGTCAGAGGCTTCAATTTTGTAATCTTACATATCCTTCACCATTTTTTTTTGTTTTTTTTAGGCACAATCATCGAGATGCTCAATTACTCCGTTTTTGATTCGATGGCGTGGTTGGCAAATTGATTTTGGCTCTAGACAAGAGACTTAAAATGAAGATGCTGCACAGTTATACCGTTTTTGCAACCTGATCGTAAACATTGGGTTAATGTTGAAAACCAATGCTTTCGACCAGGTTACATAAACGGCATACACATCTACATAACGACACCGGGTACTTGGAAGAAATTTACAGATCGCACAAGAATTTATTCATCGATTATATCATCTGGATTCCTTGTATCTACGTTTGGTTACCCTCTATTTAAATATTAAATTATTTTTTCTAATTATAATCTGTCAGTTAATATTATATAAATCGAAATATTTTTGTAGAATTTATGTTTTGTACATAATATTAATATTTAATTTTGTTGCTCATGTATATAACTTAATTTTTAAGTACTTTTAGATTGGATATTGTACTTTTTCAACTTTTTAATGCGTTTTTGCATTTTTTTTTTTACATCAAAAAAATATTTATCAAACAGTCTACCACCAAAGTTCTTATATTTATTTTGGTACAGTTCAGTCAGCAGCTCATTTACTCCGGTTTTTATTCGAGATCGTGGTCAGCGAATTTATATTCAATTTCTCTGCTCATGATCTCGTCTAAAAAATGGCTTACAGTTCTACTTGAAGACAACGGATACGAATGAACAATTTCACAATTTACACAACATTCGTAGTTGTATGCAGTGATTCAATGACAAAAAATAAAAACAGATTAGTAGTTATCTGAAGTACTTCAAACTTTATGAATAATATTTGTAAAAGGTCATCTTGCAGCTAACAGGTCAGAGGCTTCAATTTTGTAATCTTACATATCCTTCACCATTTTTTTTTTTTTTTTTTAGGCACAATTATCGAGATGCTCAATTACTCCGTTTTTGATTCGATGGCGTGGTTGGCAAATTGATTTTGGCTCTAGACAAGAGACTTAAAATGAAGATGCTGCACAGTTATACCGTTTTTGCAACCTGATCGTAAACATTGGGTTAATGTTGAAAATCAATGCTTTCGACCAGGTTACATAAACGGCATACACATCTACATAACGACACCGGGTACTTGGAAGTAATTTACAGATCCCACAAGAATTTATTCATCGATTATATCAACTGGATTGCCGTATTCCACCATGGCAACTCGTTTTTTAATATTAAATTTATTTGTAGTTATTATAAATTGTCCTTGGATTTTTTATAATTACTAATGTTATTGTTTACTTCCTATACTTTTTTCATAGTTAATATTCAATGTTATCGTATATGTATAATATTCTATCTGATAGACAATTTTACCTTTTTGCCATTTTAATGACATTTTTTTTATTTTTTTAGGCACAATTTTTCGAGATTCTCAATTACTCCGTTTTTGATTCGAGGGCGTGGTTGGCAAATTGATTTTGGCTCTAGACAAGGGACTTAAAATGAAGATGCTGCACAGTTATACCGTTTTTGCAACCTGATCGTAAACATTGGGTTAATGTTGAAAACCAATGCTTTCGACCAGGTTACATAAACGGCATACACATCTACATAACGACACCGGGTACTTGGAAGAAATTTACAGATCGCACAAGAATTTATTCATCGATTATATCATCTGGATTCCTTGTATCTACGTTTGGTTACCCTCTATTTAAATATTAAATTATTTTTTCTAATTATAATCTGTCAGTTAATATTATATAAATCGAAATATTTTTGTAGAATTTATGTTTTGTACATAATATTAATATTTAATTTTGTTGCTCATGTATATAACTTAATTTTTAAGTACTTTTAGATTGGATATTGTACTTTTTCAACTTTTTAATGCGTTTTTGCATTTTTTTTTTTACATCAAAAAAATATTTATCAAACAGTCTACCACCAAAGTTCTTATATTTATTTTGGTACAGTTCAGTCAGCAGCTCATTTACTCCGGTTTTTATTCGAGATCGTGGTCAGCGAATTTATATTCAATTTCTCTGCTCATGATCTCGTCTAAAAAATGGCTTACAGTTCTACTTGAAGACAACGGATACGAATGAACAATTTCACAATTTACACAACATTCGTAGTTGTATGCAGTGATTCAATGACAAAAAATAAAAACAGATTAGTAGTTATCTGAAGTACTTCAAACTTTATGAATAATATTTGTAAAAGGTCATCTTGCAGCTAACAGGTCAGAGGCTTCAATTTTGTAATCTTACATATCCTTCACCATTTTTTTTTTTTTTTTTTAGGCACAATTATCGAGATGCTCAATTACTCCGTTTTTGATTCGATGGCGTGGTTGGCAAATTGATTTTGGCTCTAGACAAGAGACTTAAAATGAAGATGCTGCACAGTTATACCGTTTTTGCAACCTGATCGTAAACATTGGGTTAATGTTGAAAATCAATGCTTTCGACCAGGTTACATAAACGGCATACACATCTACATAACGACACCGGGTACTTGGAAGTAATTTACAGATCCCACAAGAATTTATTCATCGATTATATCAACTGGATTGCCGTATTCCACCATGGCAACTCGTTTTTTAATATTAAATTTATTTGTAGTTATTATAAATTGTCCTTGGATTTTTTATAATTACTAATGTTATTGTTTACTTCCTATACTTTTTTCATAGTTAATATTCAATGTTATCGTATATGTATAATATTCTATCTGATAGACAATTTTACCTTTTTGCCATTTTAATGACATTTTTTTTATTTTTTTAGGCACAATTTTTCGAGATTCTCAATTACTCCGTTTTTGATTCGAGGGCGTGGTTGGCAAATTGATTTTGGCTCTAGACAAGGGACTTAAAATGAAGATGCTGTACAGTTATACCGTTTTTGCAACCTGATCGTAAACATTGGGTTAATGTTGAAAATCAATGCTTTCGACCAGGTTACATAAACGGCATACACATCTACATAACGACACCGGGTACTTGGAAGAAATTTACAGATCGCACAAGAATTTATTCATCGATTATATCAACTGGATTGCCGTATTCCACCATGGGCAACTCGTTTTTTAATATTAAATTTATTTGTAGTTATTATAAATTGTCCTTGGATTTTTTATAATTACTAATGTTATTGTTTGCTTCCCGTACTTTTTTCATAGTTAGGTCAAATTTAAAATGTCAACAATCGGCATATTATCAAATAATTTTTGGTGGATCGCGTCACATAAATAGTTTTCAATTATAGAGATAATATGATAAGGGGGAAAAAAGTGCAGCTAATACAGAGTGAGATACATTTTTTTTAGGATTGAGTACTTACAGAAAAAACACGATAAAACTACCAAATGGTTAAAGAACCCTACTGGGTCGGGTTTTTTCTATAAAGCCCGAATTTTCGCCAATCCTGCTTGTAGTTCCTATTTATTTACGATAAAAACGTGTGGCGATTCGTATAACATATTGTATTTTGGAAGACTTTAGCAGTATATACAACGTGCACGTATATAGTGCGGCCAGCGGTCAATGGTTTCGAATGTGTAATGATTACACGGATGATATTTTTAGAAGAATTCCAAATTTAGAAGTGCTTTTTTTGCCGATTGGTATTTAGAAAGTTATTGTTATACTCATTTACTTTATTATAGCTATTACCTATATTAACCCGTGCGTTTGGTGATGAGACGCGTCATGGTTATTCGTTATATATTATGTTTATGGTTTTATAAAAAAAAAATTTCTTGACTTTTTGTTCTACTCTTAAAAAAAAAACCCGGGTGAGGTAGATTTTCTTTGGTCAATATTTCTAACGTGTACACTGCAATATTTTATATAATTGAAACCTTTTCGAACAATAACGTTTTACATGACTTACCGTTTCATAGGATTTATCATACTTGAATATATTGGCTAACCCTTTTCTCACGACTCGCAAGAACATTGTACATAGGTATAGTTATAACAGATTTACATACGAGGTGTAATCAAAAAATAACCGGACTGTGTTAATTTTATTTATATCAATTAAGATAACGAAACCCCAATTATGTCGTTCGATAAAGTAACTTTCAACGAGAATTTGAGTGTTGGTTTGAAATCGACAACAATATTTATTGTTATTTTATGGCATTTTTACAAAAACATGTTACAGTCATTCTGCACATCTTCTGCAACTTCTCTACTAGTTAATTGATGATTGTTTGAATAATTTCACGAATACGAGCAACAGTTTCATTTGTTTTACTGGTCGAAGGTCTACCAGGTCGTTCGTTATTCTCAACGGATATTCTACCTTCCTTAAACCGTTTAAACCACTCAAAACCCGTTGTCCGAGACACCATCATCTCCAAAAGCTTGCTGCAAAAGTTCAAAAGTTTCACTAGAACTTTTCCCTAATTTAAAACAAAATGTTACGCACACGTTGTTCTTCTATTGCTTCCATTACGAAAATCGCCGCATGACCGAAACATGTTTTAGTAAAAATGCCATATAAAATAACAATAAATATTGTTATCGATTTCAAACCAACGATCAAATTCTCATATATATATATATTAGATCTCTTTGCGTGAATGACATTATACATTTGCTGGAGTCAAATGAGCCAATTGTCTGCTGTTGGCGTGATAGTAATATTGTCTCATTAGCTTCAAATTCGATTGGGTTAGATACTATTTCTGTGGCAAATCGTTGGTCTACTTCCAAAAAAAAAAAAAAAAAAAAAGAGTACGAATTTCACAACCGCAAATTGTTTTTGTTTATAACAAAAATATAGGCGGTGTTGATCGAATGGACCAGAATATATCACAATATCATATTGGGATCAGAGGTAAAAAATGGTACTCTTCTATTGTTCAATACATTATAGACTTAGCCGTTCAAAATGCATGGCAACTTCATAGGATGTATAGTAAAAATAAAATCGATCAATTGGCATTTCGAAGAAGCATAGTTATATCATATTTCACACGTTACAAAACAGAACACATTCCAGGAAGAAGTGGAGGGAAACCATCAAGTGTTATTATGAAATTAAGATATGATAAATTTGAACATTATTTGATTCCACAAGACTCAAACAAGGTGTGGTCAATGTCATCAAAAAACAACAAGATGTCTGAAATGTAATATTGGTGTCCACGCAAAATCACACAAAATAATTTTCTTATGTAAATAAATTTCAAAAATATAAATTGTAAGCCTCAAAAAACAATTATCATAATTTCAATATAATATGTAATTATTCATTATCAATTAAAAGTATTACATTTTCATAATTTAAATTGGTATAATTTTATATTAAAATAAAATAATATTTATAATCGCCCAGTGTCCTATATATAGGTCACTCAATAACTCCCATTTGGAATATAATTTTTATTTTTTTTTTTTTTATCATTTTTTCAATCATTCTTAGGTCCAATTATATGAGTTTATCGTAGAAAAATCAATTTTAATGATAAAAATACACGTTGTGTTTATATGGGTTAATATGGATAATTCCAACAACGACGAAGATGAGCATGTATGGGCCATCTCCAGTTAAAAGGAATAAATGTATTATAATATATAATACGTTACGCGACGGAGAAAACATGTTTTGTATTTATTACCATGTGTATACACGGCGGTGGTCATACAATGCCGACCAAACACAGAGCGTTTGATCTCGCCCCGGGGGGGAAGGGGGTCCCGACAGCTATCGGCGGCTCAGTATACACGCGCGAGTTTGGGCACTCTTAAATTGAACAGAGTATAGACCCGAACAGTCCATATTACAACAGATCCTGTAAGAGAAATGACCGCTGTAGTTTTGACCGCAGAATTATGATCGTAAATTGCACTTTTGGCACCGCGTGTTCGTGATTTTTATATCTGCGCAGGAACACTTGCACAACACGGGCCGCGTTCCATTATAATTCAATATTATATTTCCATAAAATACGGGTTGATATTATGACGGGATTAATGACTATAACGAAATGCAATCTACGATAAAAAAATCAATATATGATCAACGGCCGTGTTATAATTATTAAAATATATATGTGTGTGTAATATATAACGTGATCGCGGTAAGCATAGCCCGTGTCTATCGATTTAATAGATACATATATATATATACATAGTGTAATAATAATTTATTTTACTTTGTCTCGTCGTCACTATACCACATCGTTTCGTTTATTCTGTCATGATTCCACGACATCGATTCGCCGGCGTCTCCGTTATCGCATAGATAATTAAGACACGGATAGGCCACGCCTATGTTAAATATATTAAATATATCCGAGGCCGCGTTCCCGGAGCCGAAGTTTAACGAAAGCCAATCGAGGCCATCTAATCATCGCATTGTCAAAAAGAAAAACCGCCAAAATAATTTATTATTATGATTTTTTTTTTTTGTTTTTTCGTCGTTTATATTTATTACGAGTATATTACAAACGTATACCTATATTAATATCCCATACCAGTGTAAAGGATTGAAATGATCGGTCATGGGAAATAATAACCAGACATCAAATTCGTATCGTTAGGAACGCCGACAATTGTTTTTATTAACTATCGCCCTCCTCAGTTTGTCTAAAACAGTGTAGCGGCAGTGCTGCTATCGAAATAAAACGTCGTCGATCACCCTGAGAACCTATGCTCAACAACAATGAATTATTATTTGTAAATTTTTTATAAAAGTATTTTGTATATTATATGTAAGGCAGATATTATTATTATTATTGAATAGGTCATAAATACAGCTGGTTTACACCAAAATTCATTACACGACCTAACGGTTCTGTATCGAAAAATAAATGAGCATATTTAGGATTGTGTAAATTTTTAAGACCCTTTCAAACTCGACGAATCACTAAATAATAATAATAATTGTTCAAGATTTACAAATTATCAACATTCAACAGGCTAGCTAGTACTATACGGGTACCCGGTATACAAGGTGCACGTGTTTTAGATAATATAATGATTATCAATTAGTTTCACACAAATTATATAAATTGACATATTCTAATGATTAGAAATATATATCATATTTACAATTTTGTTAGGACATAATAATAAAATGCCGAAAGTCCTGCGTGAACAACCCAAACTAATTTTTACCATAATAAAAACATAGCCTTTTATGTCACTCGGGAATAGTGTGGCTTTGTGAGTGAATGAATTTTCAAATTTGGATCGGTAGTTTGAACGAATTCCTCCCATAAACATGCATACGATTTTATCCATTGATAATATTAGTAAATATTTATGGTTACTCTCTTGTGATTAATTCTGGACTTGTCTTAAGCCTAGCATTTATAATATTGCCAACTGTGTATTAGTATTTTTTATGCTGCCGTTTAAATACTTTCGTTTAATCATTTCGAAACTATACTTATTTAATATTTGTTTTATACGCTCTCGTCTTTCGACATTTCATTTGCTGTTATCCGAATCAACATTACATAATTTAAATGGTAATATTTTCTGCGTATCACAGAATGTACCTATGTGAATTTTGTAGTTGATTTTTTTTGTCTCGTACAATTAATGTCAACGAGAAGTATACCGAATTATTTATACGATAGAAATACTTTGCTCAAACTTAGTGAAATATAATAATTGCGTTATTGATTATATTCCCACGGGAGAATAGGTACTTGTAGGTACAGAAATTATTTCATTACATCATTTTTTTGATATACTTCTGAGAAAGAATAGCCTGCCTAGCCTGGATATATTTTTTTTTTCTGTATAGAAACGCTTCTTTAGAATAGATTTAAACTTAAACCATTTTTGGTTTATTTATTTTGTTATTTTTAAAGAAATTGCACGGTATATTAAAATCTGCACAGATTACATAAGAATACACGTGTATATCTCGTATATACGATATTAATAAAAACGTATTAACCAAATAGAAATTTTAAATTAACTACATAATGTAACATAAAAAATGTTGAATGACGCATTACGACCACATTCCATGTCAACGTTTTAAATCGTTATTTATTTTATGCGGTATAATAATAATTCATTATTATCAGATAATCGAAAGTTGCAGTGTATGGTTTCTTAATATAGGTTTATTTCAACTATGCAATTAAAAAATAACTTCCTTGCTGTGCTCAAAAAGTCGAATAGATCAACCGGAAGATGTTAAATTCACTCGTTAAAATGGACTTTCTTGATGCATTTGTTGGCCCGTTTTGAAAGAAAAAAAAAACTCCATCAGTTACCATATTATAGTTTCCGTTATCCGATCCTATTTTGTAGTTTAATACGATATAATACAATATGTTGTCTCTAATAGTCGCTAACGTAATTATAAGATTAGAGTTCCTAATACAGATTAATGTTTTTTTTTTTTTTTTTTACAAACGAACAATTCGGAAATTCGTTTACATCGGCCGGTGTTATTATTTATGTTTAATAAAATAATTTGCAAATGAGCGCTAATGCTTTTATAGTGCAGTAGCCCTGACGTAACCTTGACGGTCAAGAATAATATGTTAAACAATTCGGAGGTATACTTAACGCGCAAAAAAGCAATAAATTGTTCGGCTAATATATGTTGTGAACGACATATACTCGTATAATACCCACGTGCACGTCATAATAATACACCTATGCATGATCGATATAAGCCATAGTCAATGCCAATGGTAAATCTGTTTTAATCGCGCGAATAAATAAATCGTAATTGATATTTGGATGCAGATACGGGAGCAAAACATTTTAAAATACACTTGCGTACGGTAAAACCGCCGTGAACTTATTATGACGGTAATTCACAAACCATTTACATTTATCGGCATTGAAATCGTACCTACGGTAATTCAAACGCTGCGATTTCATGATGGAATCCCCAATATTATTTACACATATTTTAGCATTTATACCAGAGCCGTGTCTAGGGGGTGCGAGAGGTGTATAATACGCACCAGCAAGGCCCGCTTTAGATACGACACGGGGCGCGTGAAAGGCGTCAAAATGAGAATTAAATTTGATCGAACGTTGACTAATCACTAATTATCTACTAGGTAGGAAAAAATAAATAATGTTCACAATGCGGTTTAAAATAAATTCGGGTATTTAATTATTTTTTACTAGCATACCCGTCTCGGCTCCGCCCGAGCGTGAGTGTGAGCAATCACAGGTACGAGTAGGTTGCAAATAAATCAAGAATACGCAGAAATTATTCGAAAAATGTTTTATTAATGTACTGTATCCTAAGCAAAATAAAGTTCACCTTATTAAAAAAAATAAAATTTACAAAATTTCTGTATACACAATATTTTTTTTGTTTTATCCGTCGTCAGCAGTAAAATGAATTGATTCACGGGATTTCCGGTTCTGGAGAGAGCTACGTATGGCTGACCATGCGAAAAACAATCTTCGCGCAGATCAACCCCCCACACATGTCAATGTCTGCCCTTGCGACTTATTGATGGTGATTGCGAAAGAAACTCTAACTGGAAATTGCACTCTTTTGAACTCAATCGTCAAGTCTGAAGGAATCAAAGGAATTCTTGGATTAAACGCAAGCTCCCCGGCGGCTAGACCCGTAAGAATTACAATTCGCAGCAGTCGCTCTGAATTTAAAAATTGTTTATTGGTGTTTTATTATTAACAATTTTAAACTGTTGAATAGCCTATGTCACTTCTCGCGTCATAAACAGGTTAATAAAAATAAAAATGTCAGCCAAATCGGTTTAATAGTTTTTGAGTTTGCCCCGAACAAACAAACGCTATCATTTTATATATTAATATATAGATAATAACTAATTATTAATTAACTTTATCGGACTAAATTCATGCCCAAAACCTTCTCTGTGATGTTGTTTTTAATTTAAGACGATCCAATAAGTAGTTTCGGAGTTTACCCTTAACATACAAACAAACACTTTATATATTAGTATAGATACATTTTTACTTGATGCTATTTTGCCTGTTTAAACTATATGTTTAAGTCGTTTAAGAGGGAAGGGCGCCAAAACAATTCTTGCACTGGGCACTGAAAGAATTAGCCCTGCGTACCAGGCGTTATTAACCACGCCAGTGGGTCACTGTTGTAAATGGGAAGTTGTAAAGGTAGGATATAGAATACGTCAAATATGAAATAGAATCATCTGTACTTACTCAGCTACACGTTTTATAAAATAAAAAATAAACCCCCCCCCCCCCCCCGAAACATATTGTTCAGTATATACCTAATATATTTCTGGCTTAACATCCAAAAACACACCACCTAGCTACACGATTGATTATTATACTCTCGCAGGTTTATTGTTCAAGAATTACAAACTCGACCCGAATAATATTGTAATATTATTATGTTTCGTGCCCGCCGCAGTTGTGTAACTGTCCACCCGGACGAGACTTTGCGCCGTTTCAAGTATAACATCATAATATACGAGTATTATAATATTATTATATTATACACTCTCCTATCTCTCTTCTTCTCGCGCCCTCTCTCCACCGCCGCCGGTCTCCCTACTCTCGCTCTCCCCGTATCAATCAAATAACAACATTAATATTATTTTTTTTTAATAATAATAGTATAATACTATACGTATATATATATATATATAAGTCTTTTTTCGAGTGGTCAGTGGCGGCTGCAGTAATATATAACAGCGATCGTTGCGTCATCGTTTCGCGTGCCGTTTCCTCGTGCCGCCGCCGCCGCCGCCCGGTATCCGTTTCATCAAATTCCCGTCGTCGTGTGCGCGTATAACGAAATAAACGTGTTGCCCCGGGTCAAGTCTCTCGCGGACCGCTGTCGTCGTCGGCGTTGGCGTTTACCTCTCTCTCTCTCTCTCGCGCGCGCGCGGAGTTACAACTACACAATACACCCGCGAGTGGGTTATTTTTTTATTATAACTGTTATCATTGTTATGCCTACCTTTAATAACTAGTTGTATATTATAACCCCCTCGTACGATAGTACAAACAAGTGCACTATTATATTATTATATTTACGCGGTCGCGGCACCAGGGGTCAAAACGATAAATCGGCGCGACGGCGGGCGTTATACAACGACCGGCTTCCAGACAATAATAATAATAATAATAATAATAATACCGAATAATAATAATAATAATACAAAATAATACCTCTTTTATAGGTATTTTATTATTATATAGATTTATTTATACCGTGGCGGGTATACGGTGTGTGTGCGTGTGTGTGAGTCGGACATTCGCGAACCGGGGCGTGCCCCCCGCGTGGGCAGATACCGCGAGTGGGCACGCGGCGACGGCGGCGGCCCGGTCCGAAATGGCACACGCACCGCCGCCGTCACGCCGTCGCCGCCGCCGCCGCCGCAGCCGCAGCCGCCACCACCAACGCCGCGCGCCCGCTGCAGGACATCATAACGTCCAGGCCGGTCGCGCCGCGTACTCCCGTGTCGCCGATGTGTCCGCGTCTTCGTCGTCGTCCCAATAGCCGACACGCAGTGGCGACCCCCGAAGTGGCGCGTGTCTTCGTTTTGTGACAATATCCTAGGTAGTCCTATAAGCCGATTGCCACCGTAAACGATCGCACTAGCCCATACCCCCCTCCCGCCTACCATACCCTACTGAAGCCGTCTACGAATATTATGGATTTGGGACCGTACGCCGTCGTCATCGTAAGTCCGCTCTATGTTTTATTTTTTTTATTATTTTTTATCAACATTCTATTCTAATAATACGAAGAAGAATAAAAACAATAATTATAGTCTGGAGTAATTTATGAGTTGTGTGCAAGTACGACCGGTTACGATTTAAAAAGTCATTATCAGGTAATTGAACAGTATTAAATGTTACGCGACTGAATATAAATTCAGAATGACGATGAATACACAGACAAAATTACCATTATTTACACGGGGAGTAAATTAATTTGTATTCCAAGAAATTGTAAAATGAGATGAGACTGATACCAATTTTTGTTTTTTTGATTTAAAATATTATTTTTTTTTTTCGTATGATAATATATATGTAATATTAAAATTCGAATTGATAGTTTTATAGATAGATAGAAATAGATTTTAAAATTTTTTTATTTCGTCTATAACAGGTAGGTAAAAAAAAAGAACGTTTTGTTGGTCTATACACTAGTCTCGTTTTCTTCTAAAATCGACTTTTACGTTAAACACAATATTATTACGCGGTTTCGAATGAAACGCAATAAAAATAGATTCGGTAGTATATGTTTTTCCTCTTTGCCAACAATCTGATTTTTTTTTTTTTTTACATATATTTTAGTGCGTATATTATTTTATCTTGTAATCAGTGTTGAGCGTTATGTAGATAAATAATTAATTGTCATATTTAGATAACTGACAATATTGGCTATCTGATGAATTATTTTAGATTGTATTATCTAATCTATTTCATCTGGATTAATTCTATGGATAGTAACTACCTGTATTTTTTGTTTTTTATTTTTTGAAAAATAGAATGTGAAAGCGGTAAAACACCTCATTTTGTCGTAGATTAGGATGAAAAAAATTTGTAATTGATTAAAATTTGAAATTTGTATTTTTTTTTTATCCAGATAAATACTCTTTTATCTTTTATCTTTATCTAGATCATTTAAACTTTACAATATATTTTATCTAGATACATTTCTTTAAGGTTTCTTTGCGCAACACCGCTAGAAATAGTATACATCTAAATGAAATCAATTAATTACACATTTTAAATAGATTTATGAATTATTGAAATCAGGGTGAAAATGTTAAGTTTATATTTGTATAAAATATTATATTAATACTTGTATTACAGATAGTGAAAATTTAGCGCGGGAAAAAATTTGATATATTTTAATCTAAATATTAAATAGTACTTTTATAATATAATATAGAAACCAGTATTTTTATTTTTATTTTTTCTGTTATATGTTATGGACTAATTTAACAAAGTACGTAATTTTTAAAACCAATATTGAAATGGATATTTGTCACCTACATTATAATAATATAGTTGGCATAAAATAGGAACACGTTCTTCTACACTGTTACGTACAGACTTGGCAAGATTTACCTATAGGTATAGTGTTATTAATACCCGAGTAATATATGTTTCGATTATAATTATGCAATATTATAAAGTGATTATTTCATTGAGAATATATAATTTTTCTTTTTTTTTTTCCGTACCATCACACCCATTTTATATCTCACCGGAAAAAAATAATATCTGTATACGTCTATCTAAATTAAATTATCGTTTTATAAACCTTGTTGTAATATGTATAGGTGCATCGTATGTATTTCGAGGCCAATTAAAGTGTGGTAAATCATTTTACGAAACATTTGGTAAAAATATATTAATCATTTTTAATTTTTTTTTTTTTTTTGATATATAACTCGTTTGTTCATATTTCGTTCGGGTTTATGTTGGTACCTAGTTAAATGTTTGTAATAAAATTTTAAAAAAGTAAACCGATATTGGTTAATGGTTTCGCCGTTAGACGATGCATTCGTTTCGCTTCGCTCGCTTCAACTCGATAGGATTTTGTTAGGCATATCGAACGCTCAGAATTTTCAAAAACGACCTCTATAATTTTTTTATCTATAGATAAGCGCATACACGTAGATTTATTGGGCTATGGAAATACGTGAAATAATTAAACTCTCGTTATCTTTGGTGTCATCTGCGTGACAGCAACCGTGAAAAGATATCGGGTAAATTACAGATGTAATATTTGAAATCTTTGCTTTGCTAATTAGTAATTATTGCGGATGCGAAATTGTGTATAAGTAATGTTCGTGTTTGACTACCGTCTTTGCGCTCGTTGCCAACGTTTTTTTTTTCCATCGTTTTTATCACATCCTTAGCATTATATTACAAAAAAAAAAAAAAGTACAACAGGTAGATAAACGTGTATAAACACATTCAATTTTTTCAGATTATGCAACAATAACATTGATAAATATTAAAAATATTTCACGCACCTACCTATAAAACAAGTCTAACCGGCGAAGTTCGCCACGGTTCATGTAGAATTTCCGCATAAAAAAAAAAAGTCGGGAATGTACACCCGTCAAATTAATAGATAGGCGATTCCTTTAATATCGTTTGTCTCCATAAACGAATAGTTATAGCCACTCGTCTTATGTGTATTATAGTAATAATCCCGGTTCTTGTAAATAATTCAAAAGAACACCAATGCTCTTAGTAGTGGAATATGATGGAACATTAATTAATTTGCAAAGTTAGCTTTAGGCATTGGTCTGGGCACCGACTGACGTGATTTTTCAATTAATTAAAGATACCATATACGGAATTATTATACTATGACTGGTGTTGTTAATTAGAAGTCCGGTTAAAAATAATCCGTCCGCCAATATCCGAATTGAAAAGTTAGTTGATCTCTGATCGAACTATACGTATAGTCGGAAAACTATATTAGTTTTATAATAATAATAATAATAATATAAAAACAATCGGCTTATTGTTTGTGTACACGAATTCACACACTTCGGTGTTCTCGCAGGAATGTTAATAAACCGCAAGATATTTGAACAATGTATTAAATGTAATATTCTTGCGCTAAATTTCTATTGTTTATCAGATTGTGTATAGGAGGTACTTGGCTTTTACTGCCGATGACTTTTCGGTACGCAGTCAATATACCTACACCTATAATGTCTTTAAATACCGAAGTATATATTTTATATTAATTCTACGTTGCTCTAGATCTGGACTACATGCACGTATATACAGTCAAAAGTCCTTGGGACTAGACTGCTGCAGCGTCCACCACGATTTAACAACTGAATTGATATTATACAAATACCCTATAAACATTAAAAACATGCTGGCCCGAAGGTTCACTTTCACCGAAACATATATATATATTATATAGATATTGGTTGTTCGTTATGATCTATTGCTAAATTTCTAAAGTTCTTTATAGCGTATAATATCGTAATCAGTTCTCGCAGTAGTTTGTAATAATATCGATCTGCAAAACATGATACGATCTATCCTCATCGGGATATACTCTGACTCGATAAAAAAACCGATACACGGTATAATAACGATTGTTGTGAAAAATATAACCTAACCTAATCTAAAATATCCACTGGTAGGCGTCTAAGTACGAAATAATAATATATTCGGTTTTTATGTACAAATAAGTACCTACTTATAGCACATATTTGTATAACCTACGATTTATTATTGTTGTTTTATAATATAAGACATCCTTGAAACCCTCTCAAATTTTTCAACCAGCAAAGTTATGTTGTCGGAAAATGTATTTCGATTCAATAAAGTTTTTTTATAAGAGAAAACTTCAAGGATTTTCTCATTGGTTTTTGGTACGTATACTTACAGTGTTCACTGTCCCACGAATGATATTCCTATATTATATACTGTGCCTCAATGCTCCATCAAAAATATTTGGTTTGTTTTCGTACGGTATATTGCCAAAACACAAAAAAAAAAAAAATGATTCGAATATTATATTTTCAAGGAACAAGGTCAATATAAATTAAGAGCATTTATCATTATTTGCATCCTACTTTGTGAATCCGCCTTCGGACGGTCGTCCCACACAGACGCCAAGAGGGTCCCACATTTGGACATCGTGACGTACGCGATAATGTAACATTGACATTGATATAGTTTTATTACTAAATACAGTTTTGAGTTGCAACAATACACACCTAAACAACACGACATATAGGTGCGTACCTATACTATAATTGCACAATCCCTGTACAAGGACAATTTTATGCATGAGAAGATATGTGTTTTTATGTTCATAATCTACGAGTAGGTACACAGAACAATTGAATAGAAAAACGGATATTTTAATTGAAATAATTACCTATCTGCAGTATTTGATATCAGATATGGATTTTAGATATAATTTGCAACGCCGGGTATACCTAGTGGTATCTAAATAATTACAGTATAGTATATAGTCGTCGAAATAAGCAATAGAACACTATTTAGCTAAATAATGTACACATTTTTATTGTTATAGAACACGCAATAATAAGAATCGTAATTTTCCCTTCTGTAGTTTTCACTTGAATCGTTTCCCTATAACACAAACGCGTAGTCACGGGAGTATTATTTTTCATAAAACTCGTGTAATATATTTATTGAGTTATAGGATTAAAAAATATCAATTTAAGATTTTCTATAACGAATTGTATATATATAGACATTTTTACGCTAAGTTTATGTGCTTTACCGTTTCCTCTTTTCGTTAGCATATTACAATATATTAATATTTATTACGAACACTGTTTGTCTTAAAAATGTTTGCAATTTTTTATAATAGTCGTTGCACTTTACAATTATGTAAAGTGTAATTTTAAGTAGTTACACAATTACTTTTAATAAAAATATCACTGTTCGTTAAATCGTATTCAAATATAGTTGTATAATAAATAATAATATGTACACGAAAATATACTACGTCGTATAGAGATAAAAAACTTAAAAACCGAGTAGGCACCGGGTGCCATTGATGGTGAGTCACCGTGAATTTGGGCGTCTGTACAAAAAAAAAAAAAAAAAAATCAAATACGATTCTTATTAGTTTGTGACTCGTGTGAAATTCTTGAAATCTGAGAAGTTTTTACGATAATCTTCTGACGTTTTTTTAGGTGTGGCTTTTGGGCAGTAGATAAACCTCGTTAGAATAAGCCCCCGGTAGCTCTCTGGTTGCTATTTCACAAGGCATAAACATATAATATTCGGTGTAACTAATATATAAATTACAACGGTTTAAACATGTTATACAGCATATATTCGTATTAGAGCGATTTAAAAACGTTAATGTACCTACTCGTAATACGTACTAGGTATATTGTGCATATATATAGGTCTATTATCACTTCGGAAACAATAGGTTTCCGTGTTATTTTTTTTGTTTTTTTATTTTTTTTTTCAAATTGATTAAGATTTCATTTTATACCGCTTTGTCGGATTGTTAAACGGATTGTCCAACTATAAATATATAGATAGGTAGGTAACTATACCGATCCAAGTGTAATTTCCGTCAAAAAAATAGTACGTTAAATTGTCAGATTAGATATACCCGACCACACACGATTTCAGAATGTCGCAAGAACAATAACGCTCTTATACACCAGCTCTTTGTATGATATTCGGGCTTTTGGCAAAGAGGCATAATGGTTTTTTGATCGGAAAATCCGCCGTACGATGATAAATAATAATTGTCAAAAATAATATTATTCCGTATAATAATCGAATATACAACGCGGTTTTCCAGTCGAGTTGAAGCAATAATAACCTCTCCGGCAGTCGACATTACGTGTACAAAACGTGTGAAACTCTGCAGCACAGTTCGCGCGTATTGCGTCCATAGAAAATTACTAGTTTTTTTTTTTTTTTTTTTTTATTAAAAGTCTATTGTTTCGTCAGCGCGCGCGATATTATTTATAGTGGAAAATATTGTAACGACGATGACCGGATAATCGCGCAGTTGTGTCGGATACATCCTAATGGCCACCATTGAATTGGCTCCTAATAACATTTTCGACAAGTGGTTGTCAAAATATATATATTTTTTTTACGAACGAAAGTTGAACAAATAATACGCTATATTAATATTTTATACGAAACAGTGCCGGTAATTATGTAATTGTAATTGTATTATTATTGACTATATAAAATTCGAATTCAAATTTCATTTGTTTATAATACGATATTTTTCATTATAAGACAATCAAATTCAGAACATTACGACATTACAATGTAATAACCAGATTATAATAAATTATCAATTGTTTTAAATTTTATTTTACGATTTACATGTTTAATTAACTATTGTAATGCGCGTAATATATTGGTAAACGGCTTGTAATAATATTTAAGATTATAATTAAAAATTAAAAATTTTCAACAATTTTATTAACAAATATGTATTTATTTACGAAATAAATGTCAAATGAGCAAATTTATTAAGTACAAATATTCACCACCCGGGTCTAGGAGCCAATTTAATTGCACCGCTCCTAATCTCCCATGCAGTGGTGAAACGAACGTAGTTCATAAAAAACAGTGGCTTGTCGATTTTTTTTCAGTATACTTTTACTATATTCGAATACGTATTTTAACATACTTCTACAGAAATTACTCGGTATTGTATTTATAAGTATATTTCAAAATAACATCTCAAAATACTTTTAAAAATTATCGTTTACAAGTCTGCTACTAATTTAGTAAAAATAGGCGGTGTCACCCGCAAGATTTTCCACCAAAGTATCTAAAAATATATATGTATATATATATATTTTTTTTTTTTTTCAATATGTTAAATATGCAAATTTTATCTAATGTATTTTGGTATTTTTAAAGGAGTTATCGTGAAAGAGAAAATTTTAAAATTATGTTTTATTTTATTTTTATTTTAATACTATAATTATTATTATAATAACTATTAGTTATTTGGGTGTATTTTTTTTTCATTATTTTTGAAATAGCCTTGTTTAGAGGCTTCATAATTTTTCTTTATTTAAATCGGTTGTGGTATTTCATTGTTTTATACTTAACTTGACCGTATAGAATATTTTAGAGAAGCAAAAAATGTGTTTTATTAATACATAACATCCGGTGTTATCCGTGATTTTACACAAGGACTGATTTCAAAGATCACTGGCTACCACCATGTCAATAGGAACTGCGCACACTTAAGTGTGCTTATCAGTGGCGTAATTACTAATTTTATATGGGAGAGGATATGAACATTTTTTAACGGCAGATCCGTGGGGGAGTCAGCCTCCCACACCTCCTTTTGGCCAATCACACATTAATTGTTCAACATAAAAAAAAACATTTAAAAAACGTGTAACAATAATGTTATCTAGTTTTCTTGGCTTTTGTGCCGATTCGTCAAGGATTTCTTTATTTTATTTTCCTATAGACGATACATATGTACTTTGTAGCACAGTGACGAGTTATTTCATGTTCGTTTCGCCAGTGTATACTCTCTCGCGCAAGAAAAATTCGCGGTTGTTTTCAAGAAGTGTGAACGTACGTATATGGTACCTCATAATAGAACAAGATAATATACTCGACGAGGCAACGGCGCGGGTCGATCGGCACGTAATTATTAAAGACGGGCACTGATACATATTGTAAATTGTATATGATGACGGCGAAATGACGAGAGGGAAATCCGATCGGGTTAATCGAATGTGCGAGTGAGTGTCTATTAATATTATAGGCGCTCGGGGATACCGCGCGGTTCCCGGTCGCATCGTCGGAAGTTCCGCTTTCGATTTCCATAGCGGTAGCGGTAACCACCGGGTAGAGGGAACTCGTCGGCGCGGCGGCGGCGGCGGCGGCGGCGGCGGTCGAGTCTGCGGGGACCGGTTCCGTGCGGTCCGTCGCCGCACGGCCGTTTGCGGCTTTCATTCGTCACGCGACAACCGTGTAGTACGCGCGACATCATCACCCGCGCACGCCGTCGCCGTACTGGTCGTTTTTCCCGATCGACATCTATTTCGTCATATTTATTTTACCCGCCGTCCGCGGGCTACTTGACCAGAGACCGACCGACCACACTTACAGTACCGTATATCGCGCGAAATTTCGTTTCCGCCGTTTTTTTCACCGTGATGGGATCCGACTAGACGCCCGGTCCCGGTCGCCGCGCTTGACAGCTGCTGCCGTGGGTACCCCTCCCACCGCACAGGGATCATGCGATCTTGGACTACTCCTTCGTTGCGAACGGCGTGCCTGACGACCGTCGTGTTCTTCGTGTTCCAAGTGAGTCGAGTAGAGCCCCGTACTTAAAATATTACATTTATTTTACCCAATAGGGCTTGTAAAAAAATACGATTTTTAAAAGTATTTATAAACAGTTTTTTTACACATATTATTATCGTTTCATTGGCAGAGTCGTTAATATAAGTTATTTATTATTTATTTTTGGTACAACACTGGTTGCACTACCTTATATCATGGTGTAGTACAATGCGCTTCAATTAAAAATAATACGGAAAACAATTGTAATAAACATAAAAGTATTTATAATAAGTATCCGATATCAAAATCAAATACTTTTGAAAAATATTAAAAATACAATACCAAGTAATTTTCGTAGAAGTATTTAAATTACGTCCCTTGTTCAATACTGAAAATGGATTAAAATAATTTTATTTAAATACTTTTACTTAAATACATGACAAGTCGGCTGCCGTTACTGTCTTAGTCCAATTAACAGACAACATAACTTAATAATTACGTTATTTATTCGAATTTAAGGTTTAAGTTGAAATATTAGAATTAAAACACAAATAACGAAATATTTTAAAGAGGACAATTGCATCTCGTGGCATTTTTCTGAAAAATTTTGCCAAACAAATAAGTTACAACCGTGTTGGTTTTTGATTTTTTTTTTTTTTTTAAATTACTGTAACATTTTTGTTTCACAATGTAAGTTAGACTAAAACAATAAACGCGGACACCACGTCGTTCTCTTAACCTCGCATTGTCCGATTTTGGAAAATAACTCGCTTTATTCCGCAAGCCAAACCGAGATAGTATATCACGTTCGTATAGAGTGCCAAATAATTATTTTAAATAGCGACGTGACTACGTAGACTAAAACGCGTTATTATTTATAATTGTTACATTTTAATGTTATTATTACTATTATTGTAATTCAAACTGAATTTGGCTAACACGTTTATGTATTTAAATTTAAAATATTCCAAATGTCGCCATTTTCCCAATAATAATTTTCACAGTAGATTTTGTGTCGCTTGTAGGTAAGTAGGTTATACTAAGGAAATAATATATTTTTTAGACAAACAAAATTATGAAAATTGGTGTTATACACGTCAAGTTTATACTTATTTTGAAAGATTTAATCAATTTTAGTATTTCCCCTTTAAAAAAAAAAAAAAAAAAACCATAACAAACACGAGTTTTAACAATTTAAGATTTAGACCAGAAAAGTAGGGAAGGCATGAAATCAAAAAAAAAAAATGTTCGATTTTAATTTCAATTTTGTTTTTTGCTATTAGTTTTTTCTGATTTCAATTTAAAAATAATATATTGTTGCAGAATATCAATTTAATTGTGTTCTAATTTCAATTTTAAATATAATATGTCCATTTTAAAACTTAAATATCACTTTTACATTATTATGATTTCAATATTACTATATTTTATTTTTGATTTTGATTTGGTTTGATCTTTAATTATTTATTGTTATATATTGCTTTTACATTTCATCCATTTTAACTAAGATTTTAAATTGTACTGTGGGTAAGTATTAGTTTTCTGATATTGACATCTTATCCATGATACTAAATGTCCATATATTCGGAACATTAATGGAAAAAATATTGTTCCGAGCATTTTACTAGTGTTTAAAGAGAGGAGGGGTCATATTTGAAAATCATTAGTTTATGCTCATTTGAGGAGTAGAGGTAACAAATTGAAAACACTGTTAAATTAAAGCTTAAATGATTCCATAATGGTTGAAAAAAAAAAACAGAAATCAAATCCTCTGAGAAAATCGATGATTCGCGATAAATGATATATAAACTCTCCACATTAAATATGTTGTATTTAACACATTTTAAACACAATAAATAATATATTATTTCAATTCTGTAAATATTTGTGTCGTCATAATATATACGTACAATAACTTATAAAAGATTTAAAACCAAAATACATAAGCAATTACATTAATACAAAACACATTTATAATATTCAATTGACAATAGTTAATTAGAAGCATACTACCTTACGCGCATAGAATGACTTTAAAATGTTTAAATTAATTAATTAAAAAGTAATATTTTTTTTTGTACGTCTGATGAACCTTTATAACTACATTAAACTACAAGAGTATAGTTTTAAATTGAATAAATGTAAATCGATAAAAAAAAAAAAAAAAAAGTAAATTGTTTATTTAATTAATGAATATCGTCGTATTATTATATATTTTGAAGAGACCGGCGTCTGAGTTCCTGTAATAAACGACAGGTTTACTCCTTTGACTCCAAAGCCAATAATCTCCGATAACAACCAAAATTCAATTTGATTATTGGACATATCCGCGGATAGTCGGCATTCACATATCATATTATTTAAATGTATAACATTGTTTTTGTACTTAATTTCACATGACGCGTGACAATAGAATGTGGCCATATAAATATATACCGCCATTCGAGTAAATAAAAACATTACAAAATTACGATTAATGCAGTTATCTATAGTGTACTCGCTCTGTGTATCGCAAGATAATACGGCTATAGGGTATGAATACAAAACAGAAACTTTCTAGTGACGTTATATAGGTATAGTAGAAGAAAAAGAACTTAGAATTGTCATATTTAGAACAAGTTATACGATATTGGATATATCCAATTATGTATATTAATTAATGTATCGAGTATATCCGAATTTAACTTAAACCGTTTGTTATAATGTATTGATTAAATATTTTCATATATTATTACACAACATATGATGAATTGTAGATGATCGAGATAGATAGAACTTGACCGCCAAGGCCGTGATATTTTTTAGCTCGGGGTAATTAATATAACAATTATGGTTAAGATCATTCTCGACTAATATAATTGTTATTATTTCGAAGTAATATAACCACTAAGATTTTTCATTGTATTACCAACGCATTCCTGCAGTTGATACGTCAATAATAATCGATCTATTGTTGTACCTACCTACGTATGTTGCATCATTGATTAAAAAAGAATTTTCCAAAAATCACCCTCCGGACTATCTTGCGGAATATAATCTAAAATAATTCTTCAAAGAATAACACGACAATTGAAAGAAATATATCTCTATATAATTATATCTCGATACCTTGATTATATCATTACGTCTTCAGAAGTCTACTGAAACGTATGCCAAAACACGTAAATTCTAAAAAATACAATATCATGGAACTTTTATTTTATTTATTATAAATAGTATACCTTATGAAATTTTTTTTATTGTCATTATTATTATTGTAAAACTTCCATTTAGTCATACAGTGATCATATATGACATAACCACGTAAATGATTAGATACTCTGAGTCAGACCGAAAAAAAAATATGTTTTGATGAGCAAAAACATTACCTATATTACAGCATCTCTTTCACTTCAAACGCGTTCGTAATACTTAAGTAAATCATTTTTTATACACGAGCAATCAATTCGTTTAAGCCCCGGGGCACTTAATAATAATGTACGTTTCCATGCGCGCTATTCGGTTTAACTCATTTTTATATAAAACCGTCCTATAATTTTGTTTCCAACAGATTTCACTGTTACAGGATATATGCATAGGTAAACTTTTTACGATTTAAAATCAATAAAATATGCAAACCTACCGAACTAAACGAAATGTCAAATAAGTTAAGAAAATTTAAACTGAGGTGTTTTTGGTTTTTTATCTGTGTCCCACATTTTTCAAACATAATTTATATAATACATATATTACGATAGGTCCTTCAAAGTTTTAAACGAAATATATGGTTAAATCAAGTTATAATACGTGTATAATTAAAAATAGTTTTAGCTCTATGGTCAATTTTTTTCACAACTTTTAACATTATTTATATCTGATTGTTTAAAGTTTAACGTAAGCAGAGATAGATTGGCATACATTCTCGGCCCGGGAAAATCATTAAGACCGGCCCTTTATGTATGCATGTATATTTTGTGCTAAATATGTCATATATGCAATCTTATACCCAGGGGCTGGGTAATAAGACTAATATTAATATTTTGGATCTCCTACTATTATTTATTTTTAATAAAATTGGAAATAAAGGAAACGTTATTGCCGTACATTTTCCCATTTTTCCTACGTTTTTCCCGAATCACTGAGGAAACTATAACGAAAATCAAAAAATAGCCCCTCCTCCCCCATTACACTAACTAGATCCGAATTTTTTCAGAAAAATCGCTACACTTGAAAATCGAAGCAGGATTTCCGGTAGAAAAATTGTTCTGACTGAAAAAAATAACCACACGTCATATAGTAAAACTAATGTATTTCTCCTTTTGGTCGGAATCTAAAACACCTACTGCGGTCCATACGGACACCGGCCCGCCGAAAAGTGTCCCCGGTGTCCCACCGGGCCAATCCGGCCCTGAACATAATTGTAGGCGTATAGACAAATAGCAGTGGTCTTTACATCTTAGAATTGTAACCTAACCATGAAATTATAGGTAATTATATCGTATATACGTTGGACGAATAATGAAATCTGTTGGGTATTTTTCTAAATAAATCTCATGTAATATTTTAAAGCGTTATTATGACCGACTACTATAGTAGGCACTCGTTATGCTATTGCCCACGTCAATATAATAACATCGGACTCGTAAATTAATTGGATTGACTGGGATTTTTTTATTTTTTTTTGCGTGCTAAAAACAATAAAATAGTAAATCTTTTGTTTTGTTTTGTTTTTTTGAAAACGTTACGACCGTACAGATCGCAGGGGGTACTGTTTTGGCGTAATAGACAGGGGCCTACGCTATAATAATAATGTGGTGACGACCTTCTTCCCGCACGCGCGGCGGTCTGTAGCTCCATTGTAAAAAAAAAAAAAGTTGTCTCGGTTGGGAGCAACTATATATATATATGTATATACATAGTGATCATCGACGTCCTGGAACAGTAGGTGTCTCCTCCGGTACACTATAAATTTACAGCAAATTAATAATATATATATATATATATATAATTATGATGTACGTCATACAAATACATTACGAGCGGTCGGCGTAAGTTCGTCTCGTACTAGCCGTAGATCGAGGACAAGGTCGGATCGTTAAACTCGATCGGTATAAAAAATTGTATTGTATTATATATACCGGGGAATTTTTTTTTTTTTTTTTTTTGTGAATCGGGTGTGACAATAATGTACACTTGGGCGAATAATAAGCCCCGCAGAGTGCGGACACCGCCGGTTCGCCGGTGTACCGCGATAAACGGACATTACGTCCAGCTTGCATTGTCTAAATTGCGTAATTTAAATTATAAAAATCGTGTTAAACGCCTATAAGTGTACGCGCAAAGGGATTGCAAACACATCGACTTACTTAATTCTAATTACACCGCGCGTACTCGCTATTACTATTGTACGTATGTGTTTTCGGTGTACTCGTCGTATATTATATATATACACATGAATCGCATGCGTTATGTGCAATTTAACAGAATAGATAGAATGTAAACCGCCTTGTTTAAAAATCCAAATCCAAATTCAATTTATTTTATGTTTTTTTTATTAAATAATTATCGTGTTTTTATATATATATATATATATATAAATAGCTGTATCGAGTTCCATATAGTCGTTTATTTTATAATCTATTTAAACAATTATTATTCATATTCAACTCTCATTAAACATTTTTTTTTTAAATTAACCTTCCGAGTGTATCCTATTCAACAGCTATACGTTTCGCTGTACACTTACTAAAAAGAATGAAGGTCAAGATTTTGATTAAATCGTATAGTTATTATACGCACTATTGTATGCAACTATTTGTTTTTAATTTTTAATAGTACAGACATATCTATACGTTGTTCACGTACAAATTAATCTTATGTATTTAGTGTTAAGATAAAGATCAAACTTTTTAAGCATTTTATAATGTTTTAATAATTTTGAGAAAAAAAAAAACACGAGTCCATAAAGTTTTATTTATTTATCCTTTTATAACATCAATTGTTAGGTATTTTCTTGGTTACGAAATAAGTTAATTTTCAATACATTAATATAAAAATATAAATAGTTTTAAAAAAAAAAAAAAAACGATTTTTTTCATTAAACCAAATTTGCGGTTTCGATCACAATGTTATAGTTTTGCTGGTAGATTATATATTTTTTAATAGACTTGCACCGGCGTTCAACGGTACTATAATAATATATTATGTATTCTTATTATACCTGAAATCGATTTTTTTTTTGCATCATAATTATCGGAGTTTCTTTTGTTGTTTTTTTTTTTTTTTTTATCTTTTCGAAATACAAACCAATAATGCAATGCTCTGCTATTTAAAGTGTGCGCAACAACAATTCGCGGTTTCCGGCGATCTTAGCATAATGGTGGTATGGCACAGAAATTGAAATTTTAATTTTATATACGTAAGAGCTGGTCGTCGATTTTGTGACTGTGAAATATACGAAATTAAAACAAATCGCTTATTTTAGAACCCCTCCCCCCTCAAATGTCCTAAAAAAAAAAAAAGAATAATCAAAAGCAATTATTTTGCATATAGTTATAGTTTGGAACCAGATACTGAAAATGAAACCCCACATCGATAACTATGGACTCGCACTCGCCTTTTTTTCTACAGTCTTGTAATTTTTTATTGGTTGTTAAATGAAATCGATATTTTTTTTTGGAGGGGGGGGGCGCGGAACAGTTTTTATCGATTATCTTCAAAAAAGTAAAAGTTGACTGGGGGGTGGGGGGTTACTGAAATAATAAGCGATTCAAATGTCTCTGGTGTACCGCAGCCGTCGTGTTCTTTTGCTTAAATATAACAATAATATTGTAATAACAGTGATTACAGTGAATATAATATAATATAAAACTCCGGTCGTGACTAAAGCCGAGGCACGCGTTTGGCTGATCCGAATAATACGACTCTTTGACCCGTGCAACTGCCGGTGAACTGTACGGTTATATATCGGTATACATTAGATTTACCGCGATCGGGTTTTTACGACACAGCGCTGGTTTTTTTTTTTTTCCTTCGATTTTCCCTTAGTAATAACCGTATTTCTTTCTTTTTTAATCGTATTATTATTGATACGGTTACGACGACGGGCGAAAATGGCATTTCGTATACCGCACTTGTAATAACGAGTGTCGTAAAACAGCACACGCCGGACTGCAACGCCGTAGGTACCATAAAACTGGTAATAATAATATCAATATATTCGAATTCACCCGCCGGTGATAAAACAATGGTAAAACGATAGTCGGGTTTTTTTTTTTTATGAAGGCGATATTTTCGGTCAGCTTTTGTACACAAAATAGGTTTTTATTTGTCTCGTCATATTATCATAGTTTAGGTCGAGTTTAAAAACGAAACAAACCGATTACTACGGTCGACGTGTGCGCAGCGCTCACGGTAGAAAATGTAAATTTTATTGTCGAAAAATGAAAATCATGTGCCCGCGTAGGTATATACGTACGTACGATTTTTTTTTTTTATTATTGTTATTACAAAGAGTACAGCATTTGCGTAAAAACGACATTTATATTTACTACGGAACGCCAGCAATGATTTTACTATAAACCGGAAATTAAATTTATGTACTTGTATTATTATAAATTACACGCATTCATAACGGTGTATTTCGGAGTACGCGGTTTGGTATAGTTATCATATCTACGAGTATTTATAGAAATATTGTCCGTCATACATTTCTCGTAATATATGTATAGGCAGTGTCGAACAGACAGGTAAAAACGACCGTGCGCCAGGATTTAAATATTACAATAAACATCGTGTACAGTCGTGATACAGTATAATATTATGCTATGATATATATGATGCATATATCCGATATGTAACAATTTCAGGGAACTTCGGAAAAATTTGTTTTCAACAATGTTAAAGTGAAAAACGGACATGATTCGCACCGCGGCCGCCGTTATATGCGGAAAGTGCAGAAATGGCAGGATGATATAGAAGGGAATTTAATTTACACCTGTACGAAACAATAAATTGTTGATAAATGGTAGATGATTGGGAGCAAAGTTTGGTAAAAATGTTTTGATAAATTAAAATTGAAAATTGTATTAATAATTGTGGCTACAAAATATATTACAATCCTTCGTATTTGTTCGTCTCAAATTGTTGTGTATTTGTATGGTGTCAAAATAGTTTTGTTCGCATAAATTGGAGATTAGCAAAATAATACGATTTAATGATTTATACGAGTTTCATCAAAATTTTCATTTTAAACGCTTATAAAAACAAAAAAAACTTTTATACGACACTCAACATTATTTTTTTTTTTTAGACTACTAAGTAGAATTTATGATGAATCACCTCGTGTGACATTTTCAAGTATTTCTGCTCGGCCAAAACAATTTTATCCAAATAAAACCTAATAAAAACAACTAAAAATTGGACAACTTTAAAAATTAAAACGTCATTATAAATAACTCAAAACCGCCAGAATATTATGAAAATTTTCCTAATAATTTCAAATTTTCAGAATTTTCAGAATTATAGTTAGCAGCTGTTTGGGAAAAATGAAACCATCCGTTTCCATAATAATATTCACGATATTTCGTTGGTTTTGTCATTTATAGTGTTTGTAGTAGGACGTCGTCGATTTAAAAAATAGAAAATAATCAATCAAGATAAGACAACTTTCTTCTCTCTATTCGGGTGTACGGACAATAATATTTCTGTAGTTGGTTACGTTCTAGTCGTCTCGCAGGAGCTATACCCAAGCCTATACGTATCGAAACATCGTTTTATTCGTTTTCTTCTGACTGAACGAGCTTCTGCGACCGTCTCGAGACAAGTTTAAATATTGAAACTCGAGACAAAATAATATTATAATAATGCAAAATACTACGTTCCCGACGGTATAGGTGAGAATTGTAGAAAAGATAATTGCCGACCGCGCTGTGCGTCTATATTATAGTGTAGGTGATGGATAGCCGATGACATAACACCCTGCATTTATTAGAATCCGTGTCAAAGGTGGTGGTATAGTGTACAATACGAGCTCATTGAAATGTTCCGCAGTCGACAGGGTCGTCCACACGCGCGCGAAGAACGAACACGTACTATAATAATAATTATATACAGTGTGTATCAGATGATCGACCGAACCCGTGACACTAATGGCGGCTATCCGTATTGATATTGTTTCTATACATATGATATTACACACATGATGTAGACAGTTTGATCTTTAGTGCGCTATTATTTTTCAAACGGATTTGTATCGTCATCGTAGTCGTGATTCGTCCTTAATAGTCGACTTGACGATATAATAAAAATCGCTCGCCCACCGATTTTTCCAGTACTCGTATATCGCAATCAATTATTATTCTACGTATATAATAATATCGCTTCGACGACGATTCGTATATCTATAGGTCTACATCTGTATAATTTGTACGGTTTTCACGTTTCCGACCGGGAATTTTGCACGCCCATTATTGTGGCGCGTTATCAGTTGAGATTAAGAATACATTATAATATAATCTTTTGACGAAAACAAACTTTTGTGAAACTAACATAACCTGCGTACAAATATTAGTCGTACGACATTACCTACTGAGCGTTCACGCGCGAAATGAGAACATGTCCTAAAAGATTGCGAATCGATAATATTATACACACAATGCGAATTTTTATTATTAAACGCACGGACAATTGTTAAAAAAAAAAAAAAAAATGACTTTCGCTAAGCGTGTTTAGTGAAAAATGTCAAAATTAAAAAGAAAAAGAGAAACGAAACGTTGCAGTATTATACTGGGTTGTACACAGTCGGTGGTATAAACGAGCAGTAGAGACTTTAACGACGGGATGGAAAAAACGATAATGCGTATTATGGTGACAACAATAAAAATAAATAATATTATAATATATATTAAGTTGTACGAATGAGCTCGGCAGTCAGTTGGAGATTTAGAACCAAGGTGGTTGACCCTAAAATAGTCGAGAAAAGAGCCGCGAGGGAGGAAGATGCTGATGTGGGTGTGAATAGAGATACTGCGGTGAGACATATGTAATCGATGTAATCCATATGTGTTCAATGTAATCGATCGTTGTAAGCGTTATAATATAATACTTGTTAAGTATTTAAGTAAAAATATTTAAACATAAGTATCGGAATACTAATTTTAAATACTTTAATCATTTTTAAAATCGTTTCCCGCATTATTTCCAATTAAAGCGCATCGCATTACACAATGTTTAAAGTTAAATGCATTCAGAATTCATACTTGCACTTGCATTAACCAGTATTGTATAAAAAAGAAATCTTACGTAAAAACCTATATAAGGATAATATGTAAAAAAAAAAAAGTATATGTATTCGTACACAAAATATATATAATTGTAAATACATTTTAATAATATTCAACCGGTATCTTTTACAAATCTGATTATACACTTGAAGGTATGAATTTGAACACGAAATAATTCGCCTATTGTACTGCACGGTTTAGTGTGCAGTTTACGGTCGTCAAACGTGTTGAAAGTGCGTATTAAATCACTTGTCTATACATGCCTTATTATAATATGTATACTACACACTGCGATGATTTTTGTTTGGTATGGTTTGCGAACATTTTGTTGCGAAGTTTAGATTTAATATTATTATGCATAAAACATACAACACACAACTGCGTAACGCGCGAGTAAAATAATTTGGCATTTGTAAATTATTACACATAACGGTTTTCGGTCTGATTTCCATGTAAATTTGATACATTATTATTATTCATTGGTCGGCGTCCGAGCACAGAACAATATACACAATGGCGGCCTTATTCCGCATAACACTGTGTATGGGTACAATAATATTATATTGTCCGAAAAAGATTCGCAGCTCCGGCAAAAAAATCACGACGTCGTGTCCTTTTTTTTTTTTTTTTTTTGTAATACTGTGACGATTACGTATGCACTCGTAGTGATATTATTGAATAAAATATTATCCGGCAGAGCTCGAAATCCACTAGTAATGTATGATTTAACTGGATCTACTGGATCATTATTATTCTTATATATACCAAATATTTGTCGTATAAAAAAAATAACGAACTGTCATTTGTGACCTCTTTTATTAGGTTATTATTATTTTGTGTCCCACGCAATTTTCATTACCACGCGATATTATATTACCATAACTCATCCGTCTTGGTCGTAAGTGTACGCATATTTTTAGATTTTCTCGATTGCCGTTTAAACCAAATTTGTACCGAACGTGGCTAAATAACATAAAAGTATGTTAAGCACTAAGACCACGTATTTCAAATTATTGTGAAATGCGCACGTGTATTATTTAACGTACCATTTCATGAAAATAAAATCGGGTCGGCGGTGATGTTTATCAACAACTTTTTGTGCTGGGTAAGTGTATGTAACAGATAAAAGCACATCCAGTGGCGGCCATTAGGCCCTCTATCACAAAATTGTCATCAGATTTGTAAAAGATACTTTCTAAAAGTATTTCGAATACAAAAGTATATAGATATTATTCAAAATGCATTTAGAATACGTATTTGAGTGTTTTACTGAAAATATATTTGAATACGAATACAGATACTTCTGAAAAGTACTTATAAATACTTTCAAACACTTTGTTTTTACATATTTTTTCATATCGGTTGAGTTGTTCGTGTAAGGTTTTTTTTTTTTGTACAACACTAGTTTCATACTATTGAAAGTTAAAATTTTGAATGCATTTAACTTTCAGAATGATGTAATATAATGCAGTGGCATAGCTAGGGAGGGGGTAAAAAAGAGGTTATATTTCCTCCCGAAATGTCTGACATTTTCTTTTTCGTTTTTTAAGTCATAGAAAATTTCGCGCTTTAAGTTCGTTAAGCAGATACCTTTTTTATTTTTATTGACTACTCCAAATGTAACGCTCCCGAAATAATTTCCTGGCTACGCCGCTGGACTGTAATGCGATGCGCTTCAATATAAAATAATATGGGAAAAACCATTTTAAAAACTAAAAAAACTATCAGAAATACGTGTTCGAGTATTTATATTCAAATACTTTATAAGTCTGATACCTGTATAAAATGTATTAGCCGTGGACCCGTATGTATTGGAAATCGTCTCGCGAAATTGTTTGCTGCTTACACATCATCGTCGTTTAAACATCGACAAAACAAATAATATCTGGGCACCCGCGGTCCCTAATTAAACGACGAAAAAATAAGGGGAAAAAAGTGAATTTCGAAAAAAAAAAAAAGAAAAAAAGAGACGCTCTAATAATAATATAAGAACGTATATAGGTTGTTTAGATACATTGCGCACGCCTTGTTATTGTGTAAATATTTGATATTATTATATTATTATATACGTACAATTGCCGTTTATATTATTTGTATTGTATAGTGTGTGCGTTGTGTTATAGGTTCGCTACATATTATTATTATATATATTTTTTTTTGGTTTCGTGCGTGTTTTCTCGCCGTCGCCGTGGCCATTAGTAATAACCGCTCGCGTGTATGTGTACGCCCTAACATTATACTACTCGCGCACCTATAACGGCCGAAAAACCCCATTGGTTTCGCCTGTCGGATGAACGGAACAATACGGCGGCAGCAATGACGTAAAGAAAAAAAAAAAAATTAATAATAATAGCGAAAAAATTGTCTTCGCCAACACGTGCGAATTCTCAATTAGGCGTGTCGTGTCGTTCGTGACGCGTCGTATGAGTGTACGCGTTTACAAACATTAAACACATATCATACATATTATAATATTAAAATAATAAATAACAACGACATAATATTATTACAAGACGACGGTCTCGAACGATACGGTCACCGAGGGGCGGTAAACACAATAGAGCGGCCCGGCCACTCTCTCGGCGTCCATGAATAATTCAGTCCGCCTCGCCCCGCGTTCGCCTAAATACTCGCGGGTGCCGAAAAAATATTTGCGCGCGTACGCCGAATGCGACAGAAAAAAAAACTCCCGGTGCACAACGACCAATACCGGCTAATAATATAACATTAGTTGTCTTGAGATCGTATAATTCGTATTTATATGTCACGATGTAGTTATTATTATCCACGGTGCCTCGGAAAGTTCCATTCGAATAGGCATTTAGTGCGCGTTAGCATTTGACAAATGCCCCTCGAATAAAAATCATAAATTTGTACTCGTGCTCATATTTTTTACAAGAATTCCTTTGATTCCTTCAGACTTGACGATTGAGTTCAAATGAGTGCAATTTCCAGTTAGAGTTTCTTTCGCAGTCACCATCAATAAGTCGCAAGGGCAGACATTGACATGTGTGGGAGTTGATCTGCGCGAAGATTGTTTTTCGCATGATCAGCCATACGTAGCTCTCTCCAGAACCGGAAATCCCGTGAATCAATTCATTTTACTGCCGACGACGGATAAAACAAAAAATATTGTGTATACAGAAATTTTGTAAATTTCATTTTTTTTAATAAGGTGAACTTTTTTTTTGCTTAGGATACAGTACATTAATAAAAAATTGTTCGAATGATTTCTGCGTATTCTAGATTTATTTGCAACCTACTTCTACCTGTGATTGCTCACATTCACGCTCGAGCGGAGCCGAGACGGGTATGCTATTTAACATATTACAGACTCCCGTAGATCGCGGTTACAATATTTTTAATGTTAAATTTTACTGTTATCGCCTTATTAATTCGGTTATCGCGCGGGGTACGAACGAAAACAAAGGAAGGCTTGTTCCACTGAAACCGTTTCTTCCGAGTTCCGACATCCATCGGTTATAGTTACAGACACTGAAACTATCCGGAATTATTATAAGTCCGCGGCCAACGCACGTCAGATTAATACCGCCGTGCGTGCAGCGATCGGAGCCATACCTAAAACTATAAGTATCCCGTACTCGCCATTGTATAATATATTTTAAACACGTGAAAACACGCGGTACGGCACTACCGAAATTATTATTTTAATTCGCGCGTGCCGCTATATTATATAGCTATCCCTCGTGCGCCTTGCGAGCGTCTCGAATCGGAATCCGGAACGAATCCGATCGGTCACGGGCCGAACTTGACATCGATTTCCTAAGTACGCGTGTCGCCGCGGGCACTTCCTCGTATTTACGTATTTTAATCGCGATCGCCCGAACTTAAACTCAGATATATATGCGAGGTTGAAAAGTTTCAAAACATTTCGTCGACATTTTAAAATTTTGAAACTTTTCACCGTGATTTTTACTATTAAAAATTACATTTCACAATTCAAAGACTATGTAAATTGAATTTGTATAAATCGATTGTACATTAATAGTATCGCGGTTTGAAACTAGGGACTGTTATCGTGATAATTATAGGCATCATTATAGTTTATTACACAGATATGTACGATAAACTAGATTGCTAGCTAGTGATAAGAAGAAAAGTCACTATCCGGCATTATAGTCGAGGCCGATGGAGATGTTTTTTTAATTGTTATGTATACACCAAATAAAGCAACATTTTTTGTTATGTGAAAATGTAGAACGATATTTAGACACAAAATTAGATTAAATGAGAACAATCGTTCGTGTTTGTGTTTTGTTTTGTCGATAGTTAATTATTATTATAATAAATTATATTATCTGCAGACTGTGAGATAAATAGTATTTTATTTTTATTATAGACCTTATCACACAAAGTTTATGATGACGACTCATGTGCTTCGAATTAAATGACTGGCCGTCCGCTTCAACCAAACACACGAATAGGATAAGAGCCATCTGGTCACATAATCTGTGGGTCAGTGGCGTAATTAGAATTTTGCTACCCTGGGTACACATTTTCTGCATGCCCCTCCCGGTCTCCCTCGATTTTCATATTGTATATTATATAGTTGGTTCTATGTTCTACTTTGTAAATCACACCATTAAGCACCAGTGAAATACATGCAGGTTTATGTTTCTAACTGTACAAGCTATAAAGTAGTACAAGGATTACCCAAATAACATTATCGGTGTATTATTTATAATATTTGTAATTCGCATGTAATTATTATATTTGTTTAAAATTAAAATAAATTAATACCAAAGGTTACAACACGAGTTATGTACACAAATTGTGTACATAATACACACGTTCATTATTGCCATGATAACAAATCGAATTTGTAAAAATAAAATCGATTCGATAAGTTTACACTGAAAAAATATGATAAGGAAAATTTTTTTTTTTTAAAGGTGTGCAATATGACTGAAATTCTGCCACCACAATATTGCTTGCCAAAGTTTACTGCCAACAAAAAAGTGCTGCCCGAGTCAATTGCCCCCCTTAGATCCCCCTCGCCCCCTAAATATTCCACTACTATGGGTTACTATTACTTATTGAAACTGATAGTTTATTTGAAGTTAACTACTTTACAGTTTACTGCCATACGTTTATGTGACATACCTACCATGTTTGTGTAAACATGCATTAATAATTTGATAATATTATTTCTATTTTCAGCATGTTCCAGTAAAGAACCTAAAGAATATTATTTCAAATCCGTTTTTCAAAATTTAAATCCGTCAAACGCAGTTCCTACAGTTTCGTCTGGCTTTTAGATCAAAGTCTACTAAAATCGCCTTGTTACACCTCCCTGAAAATGTTTTAGCTTGATCATTTTTACTTATTATAATTGAATAATCACGCTTCGTTTGGCAATCTCGTCGACAAAAAAAAGGACCTCTGTAAATCACATGTATGGATTATGCGAAATTAACGATTTTTTTGTTTAAATTTCGTTTTTTGACAAAGAAAATCGTTTACATAATATTTGTGCAGCTATTATTATGGTAGGTAGTGATTACGCTTATATAATTATATATCGATGAACAAAACACGATTATCGCGTCCGGTAATCCCAAATAATATTATAATTCTCCTTTTTGTAATAAAAATATATATAGTCTTGAATCAATACCCACATAAAAAAAAAAAATTAAATCACTATTTTTTTTTTTTTTTTTCGTAGTCTATTACCGTGTATGGAACCGGAATAAAAATGTAATTTATACACAATTTGCGTAATGTGTCCATTTATATTATGGGTGTTTCGCAATTAAATTATTTTTTTTTTTTATTTTTTTTTTTATAAGCGAACAATGAACTTTTACCAATAATAACAGAGCTCACGATTTTTTTTTAAGTATTTTCGTTTATAGTAAACAATATTGAACCCCCCCCCCCCGTTTGAAATCATATTATTATTTTAGTCTAAAGAAAACCTTTATAATGGCGTTTTATTATTTTATATAGTGTAATATTCTTATTGTCGCGTCGGTTTTCTATTATTTAATTCCGCGTCGCAAATCGCACGCCGCCGTCGGTCGTCGTCGTATATAATATAATACACACAATAATGTCCACTTTACAATAATAATAATAATTATTATTATTATTATAGATCGAACGTAAGATTTTTTTTTTTTTACATTTTGCGACCACGTTTCAAAACTCTATGTGAAAAAAAAAAACACAAACAAATCGTAGGTATAGTAATAGCGAATATACTGCCGAATCGGTTGTGGCGACGACGATCGTGACCGTACTCGAAAACTTTCTACTCTAGTCCTCTCACGGAAGTCAACGGCGGCGGCGTGTTTTGTATTTTTTGTGTTATTTTTTTTTTTCGTAATAATATTGTTACGTTTTGACACACGCGGACCGTAAGATTTTTCACACAACACTCGAGTATATATTTATATAGTTTAGAAATTTCTGCTAAACTTTTCTCCCTAATTAATTTGCCGCATAGGTATAGTATTTGTTTGCATAAATTAATTACAACACTTTTGTTTCATTAATATATATATATATATATATACTCGTACGTGTATAATACAGTCTATCGGTGTGAACTGAAAACAATAAAACATTTTTAAAAAAGTGTACAGATAAAATCGTCCACGAGTATATAGGTATACTCTCTGCTATCGCGTCAATTCAAGAAAATTTTTGAATTTATGAATTCAGCTACATTTTATTATAAAAACGTATTAAAAAAACCCCGTCACGTTCATTAGGTTCTGAGTATAATATACCGAAGCTATGAGTTTTACAAAGATAATTTTTTTTTTTTTCTTCACTTTTTCAATTATGTAAAAATGCTCTAATTTTTTTTCACTTCATACCTTTTAAAAATACGGAACTTTTACCATATGGTATTTTGTTTGTAAGAAACATCGACATTTTTTCTAAAAAGTTTGTTTGAAAAACTGACAACAAATGACGAATAAATGACAGGTTTTATTTTTGTCGATGTCTGGGTTATTTCGACCAATAAGGAAAAAACACACGACTAATACTATAATCTCGTTGGCTTAGAATATTTTTTTTTTTTATTGCAATATGATTTATCATTGTTTTCTGTATACAAAAAACTAAATTGCCCTATATATTCGTGGTTCTCAACCAATGTGTCGCCAAAAAAATGATTTTTGAAATTTAATTTGAATTTTTTTACCACAGATAAGTAAAACAATTTTGAAAATCGTTTCATTGATTGCCGATATAAAACTAATTCGGCATAAAACGCAAAAGTACGTAAATAAACACGTCCTTAGTCAACATGGCGTTAAAACCATAGATAAAGAAATAAAAAAAATAATCAGCAAATTAACGTGGTCAAGTGTGTCGTCACCATTTTTATGGATCTAAATTAGAGTGTTGTCGTAAAAAAAAAAATGGTTGAGAACCACTGCTATGTATCCTATAAAAACTTCCCATCTACAACAATCGCCTATCAATGTGGTGCGAATTTCATTATATATTTGGGTCATAAAAATGTCTAATTTTCACAAATAGAAATATTCGTATGTTATTCAATATCTAGTTACAATATTTGAAAATGTCCAAGTCAACTTTTCAACGGTTATTATCGATTAATTTTTTTTAAAAATAAGTTTTTCTTTCGTATAACATCTCAAACATGTTATTATAATTTATAGGCAATGCAATTCAAATAAAAGAAAAAAATCAAAACATAATTTCCATGATGTCATAATATTTTTTTACCGTTTAGGAATTTAGGTAACGGTGTCGAATAATAAAAAAAAAACTCCAACGATTACGTAAAAAAAAAACAAAAAAAAAAAGATGTTACCTAATTACGAGAGGTGTCAATACTAAAGACGATCATAAATTACATACATATTATTATTATCATTATTAACAAGTAGGTGTGTTTCGCGACTAGTCCGCAGTATACACTATATAGGTATACCGTATTTCCTGGTGCAACGTCATGTAACACTCGAGTGAATTTACAAATATTTTATTTTACTTTTTTTCTTTTTTTTTTTCATCTCGCGCGGACGAAAACGACCGATCGAAAATAATCGTCGGGCATCGTATTATTATTATCGTTGTGGGTGTCAAAAACTGCAGTTAGTAAACGAGGTCTTTTATATATTTTCTAAAACGGTGTAGGCCGAACGTAATATTTTATTGATGTTTATTTCGAAATGTCGCCATACGGTCCGGATACTGCTGTTGTACACACGCTGTGTGAATAACAACGTCACGATGCCAATGACGTAAAATTGAAGAGAGAGAAAAAAAATACTGCCTGCTGTACAATTATTTTCCTATAATTGTAAACGTTTCAATGAAAATGTACTTTTCGAAAACCGCGATAATTTTTATTAGTTACAATTATTCTAAAAAAAAAAAATTAATAACGTTTGCGATTTCCCTTAAAATCAATTAATCATCATATTTTATTTACGACGATACCTATATAATATATCGTACAACGGCTGCCAGCAGCTGTGGTTTTTTAAAAAAAATAATTATTTTACGTCATAACAGCTGCTGTTATGACGTAAAAAATATCATTAAAAAAAAATACGTTTTAAACGATTAACGCACCGTAATAAATCGTATTTACCACGGTAAATTAGATCTTATAACACCTACGTTTAAAGAAGTTTAATAACAATAATGATAATAATTACATCCCGGAATTATTATAAGCGTATAAAGAGTATTAAATGTAATGTAAATATTTAAAGAAAAAATAGCCAAATTCGCAGTTATAGAATACAAATGTATCAAAAATAAACATCAATTAGTACTGATAAACATCGACTTTAATAAAGAAATACTCAAATGATTACAATTGAAACAAACTTTTAGTATATTAAAATACAAATATTCTATAATCTCCATTATTATATCTACAAGATCTTTTAAATATAATGTCTGAAACTTAGGAAAAACTTGACAAAAAAAAATAGAGAAATATAACTTGAATCCAATATAAATTAATATACCTAACAAAATTCTTGTGAGAAACCAATATTTATCTATAATCTTTAAACGTATTAATTTATATAATAAAAAAAAATTTTAAAAACATCTTAAAAATGTACATAATATATTAATTTATGAATTAATATGCAGTAGTGCCAATAATCTTCCTAATATGCGAAATATTCAAAATAAGATTTGGTGTTTGAGTTTAATGTGATATAAATTGTCGGTATTTCGAATCACCTTTGCTATAATTCCGGGCTCAACTAAAATTTGTATTATTTCACCTTGGGTGAAATGGATTGAAATCGTAGGCTATATATAATAATATTTAATAACTCGTTGCTGGGCTCGGGACTTTATGTACTAGAGACATTAAAATGCATTTAACAAGTTTGAATTATTCGATTAAATATACAGTTAAATATCATGCACTTTAAAAACATATTATATGCTCCAGTTTATAATTTATTAATAGTAGAAGTTATTTTAAAAGATGAATTTAAAAAAAAAAAAAAAAATAAAGATTAATTTTTAAAATATAACTTAGGCAACTACAATATAAATCATAACTATCCGCGTTGTTTTGTCTCTAAGTTTGAGCATTTCTTTAAAGTCAGACATTTTATTCGCATTAAAACCATATAAAAACAAAAAAAAATCGAAATTTTAACATAGATAAATAGTTATATTTATAACTCGAAAAACATTACACTATTACACTCTTACAGAATTGTACTTCGATTTTTGATTATTTAATCGAAAACTATGGAAAAGTTGTGAAATTCCGTCATATTAATATGTAATTATAGCGTTTAGAGTTATATAATTCACAAAAGCCAAGTCCAATGCTCCCTGTGAGACGTTTCAAAAAAAAAAAATAAAAATAGTTATAAGCTATTAAAATCTGTAATGCCATATGAGGTATGAGAATTTTTCCTGTAAAGCATGTTTTTGAACAAAAAACAGGTCGAGCACGAGCTCCTTAAGAAAACATTTCTGGGAGACAGCAAGTATAAAATACAGAAAGTTTTCAGTTGTATAGCACGCAAATTATTATTATATAAAAACACTTTTCGCCATTCGGAAATCAATATATGCATATTCAACCTTCGATTATCTACATGTTTGCCTTTTTAATTTTAATAAAAAAATAAAAATCTTTTCAAACGATCAAATAGAAATCTTTTATATGTGTACGTTTTTTTTTTTTTTTTTTTTTTTGTATGTGCACGAATTACAATACATTTATATCTTTTTTTATGTATATATATATGTACGAGTACCTACACGTCCTATGTATTTTATGTATTTCTAAAACTATATAATATAAGTGTGTATGTAAAATGACACGTAAATCGGCTCCGTCGACTATCAATAAGAGTGTATATTATGTACGATGAACTCACAATGAAACAATACAAGTTGGCCGTTTTTAACAACATATACTATACTTTTTTTTATTTTCCTTTCCATTATATATGATTATAATATACCTATACGATTCATAGGGCTTTATATGTTATTCCGAACAAATCGCTGCGGCAGGCACCGTAACTCGGGTATTCATCGTTTAACTTATCATAAAAAAAAATAAAAAAAACCAGTTTGAGAATAAAAAGATATAGTAGAAAAACTACTGTACGGAAATTTCGTATTTTCTATTATGTATATATTATTATAATCGATTCTATTGTGTTTACCGGCGTAATACTAATCTAGGTATATTTTAACGGACATTTGAACTTATCAAAAAGTTAAAAAAAAAAAAAACACTACAGAGGTTCAAAAGGATTGAGAATACAAAAAAAAAAAAAAAAACTATGCAAGTCAATAATAATAATAATATGCATTTGAGAGAGAAACGTTTCCGGACGGGTATCGGTAGGTATGTATATAAAAACCTTAAAAGGCACTGACCAGCCGGCTGCGCAAGAAAATTGTAAGGTACACGTCGTTTGGTTTGGTTATGGTCGCGCAAGGCTTTGTCTTGTCCGGTCGGTTATCCACCCGTGTGGTAATAATAATTATTATTATCAATCAATGTAATATAATAATATTTGTAAGTCAAATATCATCGTCATCTCTTTATTATTATATTGTAACCGGTTGATTAATATACTTAGATTTTTTTTTTTTTTTGATTTTTTTATTATAAGACTGGGGGATTTTTCCTATATAGAGCCAAATGATTCCCGCTGATAGGTCTGACGTTTACGCGTTGTCGACTCAGAACAATATGCGTTTACGTGGCATATATTCGTTATCATATTCGTCTATCGCAGGTCTGTTCGATGTTATATTCTTTAAGCGCGTAGTATTATATAATATATTCGCTTTGAGGAGAAAAAAAAAAGAAAAAAAACGGCAAATAAATCTAACCCGTCGCCGCACATTCCTCGTGTAACATTATGACGTGTGGGGATTGTTTATATATTGTATCGAACTAAATGTTAGAGCGTTCTCCGCTTTGTTTGCTGTCTATATATATTATATCCGAAGCTGGACATTACCTAACGAATTCAAAAGTTATATGTCACTTTTTTTTTTTTTGATAACTTTTAACTTGACTAGTTCCAAAAAAAAGAAAAAAGTAGAATTTTTGTAAATAACTCGGGGTTATTCCTTTTAATAATATCAAATTCATTTATATTGTAATTGAGCTTGGTTATTTATTTATTTATTATTTTAACTTAATAATATTAAAATAAATTAAATTAGTTGAAAAAAAATTGGTTAACTAGTCTGCCCCATCTGGTTTAGATAAAATTACTCACAACGACGGTTTATTATATTGGTTTTTATTAATTTTTTTTTTTTTTTTTTTTAGCTAGCCGTTTTGGGAACGGTCGCGTCCAAAATCGACGGAGGATGGGACACGGAACCGAACACGCAGTACCATATACAAACAGACGAGGGTCCTGAAAGATATTTCAAGTATCAGACGATTAGCGGCCAGTACCGGAAAGAGAGGCGACTACAGGATGGCAGCGTAGTCGGCACGTACGGCTGGGTGGACGCGGACGGATATTTGAGACTCAACGACTATGTGGCCGATTCCAAGGGTAAGCGGAATGATGAAGTAATAATATTCAAATTATAATATTATTTTTATTGTTATGCGAAAAATTAAAATTAAAAAAAGTCATTTTGTTGAGAGTGTATTTACATATCGTCGCTATATACGCACCTCGTACAAAATAGTGTTAGTAAATAGGCCACTGATAAGGTGAAATACAGAATGGATTTTTTTTTTTTATAACTGTACTCGACGATAAATCATTGCTAGCGAAAAAAGATTCTGAGCGAAGTTTTAACTATTTTCGTCAAAATTTATATTTATAAAACGCTTATAAAAAAAAATGCATCTATAGATTTTCGATATTTTTATATGGCCAAAAGAACTGATGAACCTTTTGTGTCAAGTTTCGAGCATTTTCGATAATCCAAACAAATTTAATTCACATAAAACTAAATAAAAACTAAAAAAAAAGCAATTTCCTTATACGAAATATCTATATGATAATAATTATTCAGAATTACTCGTTATGCACTAGGTTTACTTAAAATGTAAATTTTTGTAGTTCTTACAAATATATATTAAGTCACATACAAAAATATCTTTCTGTTTACTTTCGATATGTTCCTAAATATTAATCAAATGATGGCGCACAAGACAATAAGTAGGATACGGATCTCTAGGCGAATACTAAATTAAAAAATAGGATAAGAATCATAAGAATCCAACATATTATTTTTAGATATGACACTATATTAAATACCTATTTTACTCTGACTTATAAATAATCATGTATTTGTTTTATTAATAGGTTGTAGTATTCGTTTCGGCTTTCGTTTACTTTCATTTAAAATACGTGTCATAAATTATAAATCGAAGGTCACATGAAACAATAATAATTTCTATTTAAGTAGGTAAAAAAAAAAATGGGGTTAAATAATGATCATAAGAAATAATAGATTTAATTTATTCGTACAAGTCGATGTACATTTTTTAGATTCTAAGCGTAGAATAATAAACGAATGATTTCGAGTGAAATTCAGTTAAACATGTTTTGATTAATTGAAATAGAAATGTCACTACAAATAAAAAAAGAAACAAATATTACAATTGTTTAGGTTTTTAATGAATTCTAACAAAAATTTGTTTTACTTAGAATTGTACTTTGTAATGCTGATATAAATAAATTAACTAGTTTGTATTATCAAAAAACGCCAAAATATTTTGTAAACTGCACCAAGTCAATAGATAGTGCTAATATAAATATTCAATGATTCAATAAGTTTCAGGTCTCAACGATCAATTATTATTTTTAACTGAATTACAACAAAACAAAATAACAAAATCGAACTTACAGAATTCGTTATTGCATCGTCCCGGTTTTTCCAAATATTAAGAAAAATACAAGAGAAATCAAAAGAATACCTACGATCAAACAATTTAAAGTTCTTACAAAATAATTTGATTGCAGCATGCTTTACTGGCAAAAACGTTCTTTACAGGCACAAAAAAAATGATAATAAAAATATACTATATATATTGCCTATTAAATATTTTATTTTATATATATACATTACAGGCTGGGGCCTAAACATGAGTGTACAATATAACTAAAGAAAATTAAAACGTGTGGAAACACGTTCGCTAAGTGCATCGTACGATGAATTGGTTGGTTACGTCTATAGTTGGTGTGATGAAATGGGACATAGAAAGGAGCAGTTGAGCGGGAATATTTAGAGGCGATCCTAAAATTTACTTAGGATGTAATTCGGGTGCATCTATTGAGTAATAGACTAGTTTATAGAAAAAACTTAAATTTGTTGAAACTCTTCGGTCAGCAAGATTATTAAGTTGTAGATATTGCAACACGGAAAGATAGTCGTGAGGTTGATGAGGGTGAAGGAGATATAATTTAAGAACTCGTACTGAACCGTTTCAAGCTTGGCCAAGTCAGACATTGTGTATGGATCCCATAAGGCTGACCCGAATTCCACGATAGATCTAACAAGTGAACAGTAAAGAGACTTTAATGAGTACGATAGTTTAAAATCGGAAGAGATGCGTTTAATGAAGCCGAGTGTTTTCAAGGCTTCACAGCATATATACAGAGACCGGCAAATACCGCTGTGACGTCTTCTTAAGACTATTAAACGTATTCCATTTATAATACGCCAGTTCATAAACTACCGGTAATATTAATTAAAAACTCGTTTTCGGAATAAAAAAAAAAAGGTTTAACTATTATTTTGACTATAGTACACGTCATATTAACACGAAAGTCAAAAGATTATCAGCACATTAAGCTCAATAGTAATATACTTTGTTAACCTATGACCGTAATTGTAATGTAAAAATAATGTTCCTGTCGTGGGTGTAATTTGGCCGGTTTGTATGGGGGAAGAGGGACAATTATTTCATATATACGTACCGATATATTAATTATAATTTTCAATGGCCAGCTACGAAGTGGTGGAAACGTGGAATAAATACCTCTTGTGATAATGTCGCTATGGTATTTCAAAACAAAAAAATATCTTATTAAAGTAAATGCATATTATATACACATGATATATAAAATATATCGTGTAATCAACACGAATATAAAACATAAATCGTTAAATTAATACGTCAATACGTCAATGCCTCGTCAAATATCGGTAATAGATTTATTTTAAATCAGCTTACAAAATATCAGGGGGAAAATGCCGCTTCATGATGATGACTGAGAGACAGGTGCCCCGCTTCACCACCCCTAGTTTAAGCTTATGGTCGCTGTATATTATAAAACACGATGATAATAAGTAAAATTTCAAGTATATATTTTCAAATTATAAAGCGATTTACTACATCAATTTTTATAAATATATATATATATTTACATAGTACGGCAAAATATAATTAATATTTATAAATATCGTAACCTACAACCCGAAACTTCCAATCAATTAACTCATAACCTAACATAATTTAGTAGTTAGGGGAAAAGACGTGTGTTTTTTGTTTACTTTTTTTTCCTTGATATTTCGTTCTTTTTTTACACCCAAAAAAGACGCTTCTCCTCCTCGCAAACTGCACATTTACACCCATATTATACTTATACAATAAGATATTACGTATTATGCACAATAACAGTGACGGTTTTATTTTTTTCTGCAGGCTACAGGATAGTGAAGAACAAAAAGTTGTTTGTCGGCACTCAGGCGCCGGTCGGACAGGCCGTGTCGGCGGCTAAGTACTCACCCGCGATAGCCGGGACGGCTGTCTCATCGTCATCGTACCGTTCGGCCGCCAGCACATCGGTCCGGCCCGTGGCCGTAGTACCGGTCACCCAGTCGCCGTTACCGAGGGAGTCGTCATGGCGTGGCTCGCCGTTCATATACCCGTCCGACAGTCAATCGTCGCCGCTGCGTTTCCCGTCCAGCGGTGTGAGCGCGTCGTCGCCCGCTCCACCGCGGTCCGCGGGTTCGCATTACCAGCGGCCGTCGCCGTTGGCTAGCAGCAGTACGGCTACGACTCCGTCCGCCGTAGTGGCGGCGGCGGCAGATTATTACGCCGTGCGGCCGATCGAGGTGAATTCGATCGCGACCGCCGACGACGGACAAGAGCCGCAGCCGTACCGCCGCCGCTCGTCGTCCGCTCGACCGCTAACCGCCGTCACCACCGAACCGGAACGGCCGCTGTACGAACAGCCTTTGCGGCCGCACACTTTCCGGCCAGCATACCGCAAGGTGCAGGTGGACACGGCGGCACAGAGATCGGAATCCGAATCCGAATACGATGGCGTGTCGTTCGTCCGGAACGGTTTCAAGTACTACCTGCCCCGGCACTACCACGAGGAACAGTCGGATGACACGGGCGACACGCGCGCCGGCAGTTTCGGGTACGTGGACCCGTTCGGCATTAGGCGGGTGGTCTACTACAACACGGCGCCCGGCACGGGTTTCGTGCACCGCAAAAACAACCGGTACGTGGGCCTGAATGCGGAACCGTACGACCCGCGCCCGGACCAGTAAGCCGCCGAGTGCCAAGTCGGGTTAGGACGGGTCGAGTTACCGGCGACCGTCAGCTCCATCCCGCATCGCCCGTATCGGGAAAAACGTATGCGCGGGCCATAACAATAAATGCGATTCGTCAAAACGACTACTACCGCGCGGTCCGTCGTGAAGGTTTTTATTTTATTTTTCCAACGATTTCGCTATTCAAAGAGTTTCTTACTTTTTTTTTTTTTCGCCGGATTGTGGGTTTTACCCGACTCGGACGACGCGTAGGATTAATTCACGTTAGAAGTAACCGTAAAACTTAATATTATAATTTTATATATATGTATATATACTCGCGGAGACTATTGGGGGTGTGCGTTACGACTGGAGACTTGTCGCGAGCGAATCGTCGTGTATAATTTTTCAAAACTCCGCCATATGATTGCCGACGTTAATTTAATCATAAATAATAATATATTCGTATTATAGTACGGTATCGTCGTATAGAGACAAGTGATGGACGTAATCGAGATATTCGAGATATAATTATAAGTTTCGTATTAGTGACTCGTATACTGGCACTCGAAAATAGCCGTTAAAATATCGTACGGCGTTTCCATAGATCGAACAGGTCGCTTTATCAAACTCACATATTCCGACACGGAAATATAGATAATTTTATCTATATATCTATAACTGAAACAGTGGATTGCGCAGATACATACATTTAAGATTATAATTTTATATATCTTTGGTGATACAATTGTCCCCATTTATGGCAACGTGTTCACATCTGAAGCGATGGGCAGTTAATCCCGTTTATCGGGTGTCAGGTTCACGAGTCGTATGTTTGATTGGTCGACCTGGTCGATTTTTAATCTTGATGACGATAACTGATTTGATATAATCAAATGTAAATACAATAATTTAATCGAAATTCGATAATCGTTGACCAGCATTTACTCGAGAAGACGAGAACGACTGTGCCAAAGTGTGCCCACTAATTTTGTCCAACTTTTATATAGTTACAAAATATGTTACTTCGCAATTATATTTACGTTGGATTTTCCTACATTACATTTTGTAGGGAAATACAAACGAACTGCAACTATTAACAGTAGATTATCCAGTTTTTAACATTTTGTTTCCAGCGATTTTTTTTTTCTACGTGGGACGCGCAAAGAAAGAACTGTACAACTTGTCCCCTTACCGTACAGCGCCATTTTAATTCCATTTTCTTGAATTAAACTATAATTCATGGACAAACTATGACAAATTTACATAATAATCACAGTGTATGTTTCGTTTGTGATTTATTTATCTACTATCGTCCTATCCGTTATCTCGTATCATAGATTTTGTTTATTATCCATGTTTTTCACGGAGTAAATCACACCAACGGAATCAAAATGGCAACCTCCTATCGGGGGACATGTTTCAACGCACAAATTATACGCAATATGCATCCCGGTGTATTGAGTTTAATGAATTTTTCGATAATCGTTCGGTTACGCCCTTCACCGATATAAGGAACAACGACAATATTAATTACGGAAAAACAAAAATTAAATTATTGCCGCGTTCAAGTCTCCGCTTATAACTACACCCGTTATTAGTCGCAACAATGTGTACAGCTAGTCAAACGGAGTATTTACTTTAATATGATATTATTTATTGTCTATTATATTAACGAGTGTAGTAACGATAACATTAATACCTGCCTAATATATGTTAGTTTTAGATTTATCCGATAGGGGCTTACCCGAATTTTTGTGGCGTACACGTCGAAAAATCGACGCTCGCGATCCCGTTCGTTTTTCTGATATTCTCTTATATATCCTATATAAGTGCAGACGTTCACGAGTTGGTGCGTTTCGTTTCGATTATTATCGTCCACGATATTATAATTACACGTTGCCAAAATCGTTCCCGTCTGGGCTAATAAGTGGACTTGAAACAATAGAATCGCCTATAATGTCGAAACACCCGCGAATGTACTAATAATATACGCGCGAATCTCGCCGTACGCCCGCCGATTTCACAACCGCGCCGGGTGATTATTTTGGCCATTGTGTGTATAATTATAATATCGCGGTAGGCCGATAAAATAAAATATGTCCGTCTACATATCGATACCCCCCATTGTCCTCCACAATCTACAAAAAAAAAAAAACAAATAAAAAATAAACGTTTGCCATAAATAATATTATAACGAATACAACGGGGGCGTCGTTTCTCATTTTTTCCACGGGATTCAAAACCAATATTTTGAACGTTTAAATATCGATACCAAAGCCGCTCGCGTAGCATATTATTAATACGTTTTCATGTGAAATTCTATTTTTTAATCGTAAAATATTATAATGTATTTAACTCAAAAAACTATTTAAATTAGCTCCGAAATTGATTATTTATTTTTTTATTTTTTTTTTTTTTATGTCTTCCGAATATATATGTGATAATCATAAAACTATTATAAAATTATTCTGTTATGCATTTTAAGTGTGTTAAAAAGAAAAAACGTATATTATGCGTTAGTATATCCTTGCATTCCGCAAATGACGCCACTGGACGAATATTACATTTATATAGTGTACTTATATTATAATTTAGACATTTTTGTAAAAAAAAAAAAAAATAAAACAAATAATATTAATAATAATAACGTGCCACGCAAGCGTGCTCAATAATAATAATATTATCGAGCAAATATTAATTTATTTTTATATATATATATATATGTACTACGTTTAATTAAATTAAATATTTAAATCAATAATAATATTATTAATTTATACTAATATATTATATAGATATATGTTACTAATATATACGCGTACAAAATATCAACTGTTGTGAGTTTTTTTTTTTTTTTTTGATCTTAATTTAGAAAATAAATATGGGTTAACCTAAAAAAAAACTACACGAAAAGTGAGTTTTGTTTTGAAAAAATACGTTTCTCTTTCGTTTTTCGTATCCTACGTTATAATATAATATTATATTATATATTTTATACCCGCCAACTGCGGAATGTAAATGATGAGAAAAAAAAAATCACGCGAGCCCATAGGATACACAACACGCGTATACGTACGAACGCACGTTTTATTGTATGCAAATGGCTGTATGAAATATTATTTTATTGTGGTTGTCCATATTACAGTAGAAAGTATATATAATATTATAAACGTATGACGTATTATACCCATATACATAATATTATATGGATTATAATACGGTGTTTGAATCACCAAACAGGACGTCTCCTCAAATTGACGGATCGGAAAAGTAAAACGGGACTATCAAACTATTCTTATCGTTATTATTATGTTTATACCTATCTATATTAATAAAAATTAAACGCTGTTCGTTGGTTAGCGCATCAATTGAGAACAGCTAGACCGATTAAGCTCAATTTTTTTTTTTATATATATATAAATGTTCGTAATAGTCCAAATTTTTGCAGAAAAATATGGGAAAAATCGCCCGGAAAATTGGAAAATTCTCCTTTTTCCATGAGATTTTTGTATAAACACAACACAATGCAGAATGCATGGATTTATGCTGAAATTTGGCGTACACGTAGAGTTCTGATGACAACACTATATTATGGTTTAATATTTAATCATAAATACTTTTTTACATTTGAACGCTCTATATGCAAGAATATCAATTGAACCACTCTGTAGTATACGTATATCGGCAGAGGATATCTGCCTGAAGATGAAGATTGTTGATAGAATTCATCTCACATTTAACATTTCCCATTTGTGTACTACCGAATGTAATCTTCCTTAAATTGAATATCCATGGCCACGATCGTTAATATATACAATGATCACTCCTCGAAAATTCCTTTGTTTTTCTCATTTTTACTTTATTTACATACTTCCAATAGCTTATCACAAATCACAAAACGGTCACAAACAAATCTATTGAAATTTGGATAGGAGAACGTCTGCCGGGTCAGATAGTATTATATGAAAGGAAAATCAATGAGAACTGTCGGTGATGATGACCAGGGACGGTATTGGCAAAATTTTTCGGCACGGGAAAATCATAAAACCTCAATATATGTATTTATATCGGAGGCGAACTCAAGATTTTGTGAGTTTAACCCCCCCCCCCCCCGAAATATCAGGAAAAATAAAAAAATTAATTACCCGGCTTACAAATTAAATAGTTTCATTTTACATTTGTTCACCACCCCCCTCAGAATTTTTTTCTACTTTCACCAATGACTTATATATTTATCCTATACGTATCACTAGCAATATTACAAAGGTGGTTGAGTAAAAAGATTAATATTAATATTCTGTGAGAATTTTAGGTTTCTACTATTATCTTTAACCAAATTATAACAAAAAAGAAATAAAGTCGAAAATTCAAAAGAACCGTACATTTTCTTACGTTTTTTCCCCAAATTACTAAGGAAACTATAATGAAAATCAAAAAATTACCCCCTCCCCTCTCCCAATGCACCAACTAGATCAAACTCTTTCAGAAATAATGCTACACTTGAAAATTGAAAAAGATTTCTGGTAGAAAAACGGGAGGGGGGATAAGTCATATAGTAAAACCAATGCATTCGACCAGAATCTAAAACACCTATAGCGGCCTATACGGACACCGGCTCACCGGGAAGTGTCCCAATGTCCCGCCGTGCCGATCCAGCCCTGATGATGGTGCTCGAGACTTTACGCACCGAATAACATTCAAATATAATAATAATTATACTCTTAAAAAAAAAAAAAAAAAAAAACCGTTTAAAATAAGTGATTAGTTATAATAGTATACAGGAACCATTTTTTTTTCCTGTTGACGTGGAGGTAATTGTAAAAAATGTATTTAAAAAAAAAAAAACAAAATTGTAAATGTATATACCTTATTATATATGATTCGGTAATTCCTTATTTAAGTTTACTGTAGGGCCCAAGACAACGGTGATTTTTGGACGCCGACTGGTTTGCATTGTCATCCATGATGGTGCCGACAAATTTGGATTAACCTTGATAATAAGTATTGATATTTTGATGCTCCCCCCTCAATCAAATTCCTGGATCCGCGCTTATTTTGTACTCAATAAAATAACAACAAATAAATGTAAAAAATATATTTTTATTTATATTATTGAAAAATTTGATTTTTCGCGTAAGTATTTAAAAAAAAAAATTAAAAAAGATGCAGTAAAAATTAAAAATAAATCGTATAAATAGGAAAAAAGTCAACATATGCGATGATATACGCTAAAAAAATCTTAATTTATAATCGAGTTATCGCGAAACAAATTTGTATCGTATTAGAATAATTATCCTATGTACTTTTCGAATAAATATATGCATTAGCATAAGTCCCGAGTCCTGTGATGATATCTAATTCCCTAAAGAAAACTGTCGTAACTCTTTTTTTTTAAAAAAAAATTTTAAATTAATACCACCATCCGATAGCGCATATGTTCCTCTTTATTCCCTCAAAGACAGTAGTATGTGGATTTCACAAAAAACATTATAAAATAATATCGTTTATAAAGTCCGAAATTTAATTTAAAATCATTTTTCCAACGAAATTAGTCCGGAAATCATAATTTGTTTCCTATTTTTAACCCATTTTCAATGGTCAACAAAAAGAATCATGTGAAATGTCCAAATTAAGATATTTAAATGAGCATTACAAAAACATTTACAAATTGCAGAATTAATTTAATTTCGCACTCCTGAACATTGCAATAAAAAAATTGAGTTGTGATGGTTTTCGTCAGGGGATTTGATACGCACACGCTCTTGCCAGACGTCGCGATCGAGTACAATATATTTATTTAAAAAAAAAAAAAATGCGTGAAAAATAATATTTGCATAATCGAGCCGTCTATAGACGAACCTATACATATATAACAAAGTAATAAACATTATAAACAAATTAACAATCTTATAAATTATACGGTTAAGTACATGTATAATAAAGTCATCTTCATTTCGAATACGCGGATGAATATTTAGTGTAGCAGACCACTTGAACGTAATTTTTTTAAATATAATAGTATAATGTAATTATTTTTGTTAAAGGCGATTTATTTAGATTGGTATAATATGTATCGTAACCCGATAAACGTGCAGAAATTCAAGAGGAATAATGCGGTTTTTAATACAAAAATATATGGACACGTGTCTTTTTCATTGGTCTTTATCCTTTCTTTTTTTTCTTTTTTTTAGTTAAAATAATGACGGGGCAGTACCATAAATTGTGTGCGTCGTCGCGTGGGTTAATCATAGCAATATCTGTCGCCGTTGATGTCCAATTTGTTCTCCACGCACCCGAAAAACTCCAAACTATTGAACAAAATGCCTCTGGAAAACGGATTGTAGTATTTTCCCCGGCCATTCTTCAAGTACGCGTATTTTTTGTAGTTGATCATCTCGTTTCTGGTCAAGTTCATCAGTGCATTTAAGCTCTGTAAGTACAAACGAAAACACAGTACAATTCAGTTATATAATCTATCACGACGACAAAATACACGTACGACGGTCGCGGTTATGGCCCAGCTCAGGATACCGAAACCGATTGCTTGCAAAAGGGCCAGTACGTACAGGATGTTGAACCCTTCGACATTTATCGAGCAAGACACCAAGTAAATGACGTACGAGCAGTTCATGGCCAGGCTGATGATGAACCAGAAGAACCACGATCTACCGAAAAAACAATATCCAAACGGACTCGGTGTATAGGACTATTATTTTATAAGTACGCTCCCGAGGATATTATAATAGTGTTGTCACAATAGGAAGAAAAAAAATCGAATGGAAAGTAGTAATATATATTTTAGATTCCGAGCATAGTGAATAATCTAGTGCTTTATTTTAACGGGTTTTTGTTATAAATTCATAACAATTTGTCTAACAAATTTAAAAATAAAAAAAATTCGACAAAAAATTACGGGACTTCGGTTTTATTTTGTTGATTACAAAGATGAAAAACGCGACTACAATAATCGTAACAAGTTTACCAAGCTCAGAATCGATTTTTGTTTGCAACGATTTTCCTTCGCTTTTAGTATATAAACTAACTTACTACAATTTCTCTACATCCTCTACACCTTCTCAACTACCTATGTACAACAGTTTCTTAGCCTTTTTGCTAAGTATGTATGTATTTACATTAGCATTAACTTCCGATTAACAATTAAATGTCTATAGTTCAACCTTCTGCCCTTCTTCCATCCCTTTTATCGGGATGGCATATGTGCGTTTTCATTTATGATTTAAACCAAATATATTAGACATTTTCAATATTACTTTAAAAGTATAATATTTCATCTAATCTCTTTTTTTTTTTTAACAAAAACTCAATCTATATCTGGAAAACTCAACCCTAATAAAGAAGCTCTGCTGATTACGGGTTTTATTTTTTTTTTATATATATACGAGGTGCGACAATAAAATAACGAGACTTTTTGAATAAAAGTTGTTTATTTTAAAAATGTTATAATTTAATGATTATCACCTTCAAAGTACCTTCCCTCAGCATCAATACACTGTTGCATACGTCGCTGCCATTCTTGAAAACACTGTTGCCAATTGCTTTCATTCAGCCCTTTTAGAAGTTCTGCCGTTTTCATTTTTACGTCATCAACTGTTTGAAAATGGGAAAAGAAATAAGAAGGAAATAAGAAGAAGTCACAAGGAACAAGGTCTGGCGAGTACGGGGGATGTTGAAGTACAGAAATTTTTTTTTTCAGTTAAAAAACGTTGAATTGAAAATGCACTGTGAGCTGGAGCATAGTCTTGGTGAAGAACCCAGCCATTTATCCATAGATCTGGTCGCTTCTTTCTGACACGTTCTCTTAATTTAATTAATACCTCTTTGTAATAATATTGATTAATTAATTTTGTCGATTTTTTCAACGTATTCGTTTGTTGAAGACGTGGTAGGACGTCCAAAACGATTTTTTTAATTTAACAAGAAATTTAATGTTAACACATGTTGTTCGATTTTTATATCTAACATTTTTCGGCAGTATAGTCGAACTCGCACTAATAACAAGGCTACTAACGTATAAGAAAATGAATCAATGTCATCAGTGTTCATAGTACTTTTAGATAAGTGTTTTCTAATCATATTTCAATAATTGTTTTATAGATAACGTTAATAGTTTAGGTTATATTTAGTAAGTCTCGTTATTTTATTGTCGCACCTCGTATATAATATATTATATATATATATATAAAATATCTGTTTTCTTTTCAACCGGGAGAGAAATAAAAACTAGAAAAAACAAAAAATTAAATCCAATTTTCGAACTAAAAAACCAAAAATCGAGTTTCAAACGCACCTTAGGGATAGAGTTTCAGTTAGGTTTGAGTGATTTTGGCGTGATCGATTAACAAACACACGTAGGTACTTTCGCATTTACGATATTTACTCTATTATAGTAAAATAGGATTGGACTTGCCTAATACGATTATCATTATTATTTAGAATTATATGTATGTATACGTAATATATTTTACTATTTTCAATTTTCACATTTTTACAACGTAATATTAAATTAAAATTTGGGTTCTCGTAATTTGAATTTTTTTTTTTCCTTACCCCGTAATTATATATATATATATATATATATATATTTTTTTTTGAATATTATTCACCTGTTGCCAATTCCGACGCAGTTGCCGACAAACTGACAATGATGATCGAAATGTTGGACGCACCTGTTGCACAGTCTACAGTGTTTGGCACGCAGCGGTCTTACGCAACGACACGTGTGACACAGTCTGGCCAGTATGTCTTTTTTGGTTTGCATGTCGCACGTAAATATCGGCAACTGAGTGTTAAGGTAAAACAAAAATACAAAATCACGAATTATTATTTAGACAATATACCATATATAAACGTTCAACCGAGAAAAACGATCGAAAATATCAATAATATCGTGACCGCGTGAACATGCTCCGCCGTTATTCAATCCGAAATATTTCAATCGTTATTATTACCAACGGTGAGATAACGATAATTTATTATCTAATATAATAAATATAACCACTTTGTTGTATTACAATAATTATTATTATTATTAACCGTTCCTCGAGTGTGCTGAATGTAAAATTAAACGATTTTTACGACTTATCATCCACGGCGAATGTTGTCCAATAAACGCGCGATATTTGTCGTCATCGAAATTAATAAGACATAATATTGTGTAACGTAGAGGCACCTACGCGCAATAATTGCTTGGATTTATTTATTCATTTTATACGCGCGTGTAAATTAATATTGTACTATCGTAATAATAATTATCGGACAGTAAAGTTCAATTATACCTGTCTGATGATTTGTATGTAGCTTCCGGAGTCGATCGGCAGGTATCCGGGATCGGAATGTTTGGTCGTTATCCAGCATAACCACATGAAAACGTTCCAAGCGAAGTACGTGTAGTGACAGCCCCGGGTTATGTTCCACGTGACGGGTATCACCTGAAATCGTGGACAAGACGACAGAAAAATCGGGACGCCGGGGTTAATTTGAGGCGGCGGACAACGCGATTACTCACCCTGTACACGTAAAGCGGATACCACCAGACCAAAAACGAGCATAAGAACAGCAACAACGGCCCCTTGGAATATGCCGAATTGCCGAAAATCGCGTTACTGAAAATAAATCGTCGCGAGTCGCCGTCATCAAAATATTATTATTACCGTTTCATCGAGAAATATGTCATGGCTGTGTGTAACTTAATTAATTTAACGCGTTGTAAAGGTAGCGGTGAATATACGACGTCGTCGGTTATGATGGGTAAACAATTTTTACATTTGGGATTTTATTCAAAAAAATTCAATTTTTTTGAATAATGGGCTCCGCATTTTTCACGGTCGGTAAAAAATAACAATCGGCCTATGTCAGGGAGTAACCGTTGGCGTAACTAGACGAGTAATCCAGTCCTAATTCAACACCCTCGATCCTAGTAAACTAAAAACGATTTGAAGCTGTTTCCTTTTTTCCTGTTGGTATTTTTTTTTAATTTAACATTTTTATCAAAAAGATCAATGGTTCAAGGGTCATCATTGGAGCCCTACTCACGATTTAAGATAGTATACCTATTTTCAATTTGTCCTAAAAAAACGGTTGTAACTCGTAGATACCGCAGATATCTATAATATATTATACAGTCAGATAGATACATACAGACCGATAGATAAATGAATAAATTAATATCTATATAGTGTACTATAGATATTATTGGTAGATACTACAACATAAATAGTTTATAATAAACATATCCTTATCACTTATCACTTAAAAAATTCTAGAATTTTCGAGACGGTCCGTGACGTCATTTATCGATAAAAATTTCCAACACCAACTGGTGCTTCCATGTTACCAACACGGTATACGGTATAGACGATAACCAATATAACCATAATTAAGTATTTGATATAGTAATATATATTAATATATTTAATTTGCATGATGAATAATATATATATATATATATATCAAATATGAAATAGATTCATCTATAACTACGCATTTTATAAAAAAAAAAACCCAAACATTATTTAGTGTATACCTAAAATATTTCTGGCTTAATACGGCCGAGAGAGGGAGGGTGTTTTAAAACCCGAAACACCTTCCCTAGCTACGCGCTTGGCGCCTGCCCTTCAGAGTTTTCCGTCAGGAAACATTTTGACCGCCTCCCAGTATCTTTGTATTTATTGGTTCTTAAATCAATTCCCTCAAAACTCTAAAGTTTTATAACATTTATTATGATGTCCATCACCCCAGTAACGCTATAACTTAAGAAATTCAAAAGAAAATTAAATTGTAATTATATTATGTAATATCTATGGAAGCCATCGTATTTTTGACACCGCGGGTGGAATTAAGCCATTTCTTCTGTATAACCCCATTAGGGTGCCCGTGATTTTTGAACATTTTAAGGAATGCCAACCCGAAATTTGTTCCAATATATCTAATAATAAGGCCCACAAAATTCGAGCTTGATTGGACCTAACTAACAGGGTGCGATTTAAACTCAAAGTTTTATGAAAAAGGACATTTTTGGTTTTTTGGTGTATACTTCCTTAAATCTTAATAACACAAAAAATTGTATTGAATCTTAATTATAGAACTGATTATTTTCTAAACAAATTGTCTCTTTATACTTTTTCCTAAAGTTACCCCATATTGTATTACAAGATTAACAAGCCCCTCGTCACGTTCCCCTCGAATAAACTTTTCCCCCTATTTAACGTATTTTAATACCGACGACGACGATGACAATTATTTATTTTTCTTACAGGGCCGTGTGAATAGGTATTATCCATTTCTTTCTCTTGTTGATCTCGCTGTTCAACACGCCGGCGATTTCCTCGTACCTGTGGTTGACGGCCAGGCTCAACGGGGTCTTGCCGTTTTTGTCCCTGGACTGCAGCGATATTTGACTCTGTGTAACGGCGACGACAATACATACAAATCAATGTCAAAATAAAAATGTAAAAAATAAAAAAGTACGCGTACGTTCTGGCAGAGCGTTTTCACGCACTTGGCGTTGCCGGACAGGGCGGCCAGATGAAGTGGCGTGGAACCGAAATTGTCGGCTTTGGATAGGTCGGCGCCCGAGTACAACAACAGCCTGACCAAATCGGCGTACCCTTTGTACGAAGCCCAGTGCAGCGCTGTGTCGCCGTTGATATCGGTCAGGTGGTGTTGTGCGCCCATTCCCAACAGGAAGCTCGCCGTGGACGTCTGGCCGAACATGCTGGCCGTCATCAGAGGCGTCAGGCCTTTGAAATCCGACACGTTAGGGTTCACACCGGCCTATACGCAAAATACGCGATTTAATAAAAATCTAACTCGGCCGCTAGTGACAGTGGTTTTAGAGCAGTTTTCTTTTAGATGTGGGTGGTGGGGAGATGAATTAACAGAAAAATAGTACCAGGAGTTCAGAAGATAGAATGAGATAAAGGCCGCTCGAGCTATTTTGGTATTTACAGACATTTACAAACGACTTACTTACTCGTATTGTATAATAATAATCGACATTTTTTTTTTGGTGGCGGGGAGAGCTAGGGAAATGGACGTTAAAAAAATATCCCGGTTGCTTTCGGCTGTAACTGTGTATTTATAGCATTTTTTCATATAGGATGCAAAATGAAACACAAATTTATATAAAATATTCATTTTTGATTATTAAACGTAACATTACTCAACTTGTTAATTATTAAGTATAGAATTTAAAAACCACAATAAACAGGATAAAATGTATATTGATATGGATAAGATAAAAATTTAAAAAAAAATTGTCAAATGTCCCATTTTATCCACACATTGATATAAAATGGGATACGCACTAAGGAAAATGGGACAATGATTGAATGAATGAATGATTCATGGTTATCAAATAGATTAGAGATTCGTTAAATGATTACAAATTGAAACATTAGAAACTAATTTTTGAATTCTACAAATTAAAATCTAAATGAATTTAGTTTTTACAGATATGTATATGAGGTGCAAAATGGGACAGACCCATATAGAAAAACAGCTTTAACCGACGCTACCAAATAGAAAATAACAGTATATAAAACTAAAATATAGACAATTATAAAGATATACGATTAAAAAATAAATAATCAATCTTGCCTTAAAACCGAGTTGAAGTTTTTAAAATATTACGCTTTTAGAAAGGAAAATGTGTTAACTCGATTATTATGTAAATGTACATACATTTAACAATAATTTAGTTTTTGTAATATCACCGAATATGGACAATATCGCATGTCCAATTTTATCTCGTGTCATCATTATTCCCTTAAATGTATTTAACTTTGATGCGTGTATTAGAAATATGTCACCTGCATGTGAAAAATGATTAATACCGAATCGTGTAAATCTTAAAAATGTTCTCGATTTCCCGATCGATTAATTAACGAACAACAAACAATAATAGTGCAATTTCGAGTTCTGCGTGTTCAAAAATTAATCATTTTTAAGTAGGTATTCTCTTAAGCGCGTTTCGTGTTTAATAATAACGATTTTAGTGCAAATGTATCATATTATTTTAACTGTATTTTTCTTACGGGACGGTTAAGAAAGTTGTTCGCGAGTTCGTGAGTTTTTTTAACTTCGTGAAATTATTTTTAACGAGAGAGAGAGAGAGAAAGAAAGAGAGAAAACAGATCGTGTGTACGAACCGAAAATCGTACCTATACAGTTTTAAATAATGTAGTAAATAATAATAAAAAATAAAAAAAAAGTTATTTCGGTTTTAATATTTGATATACGAACAACAAATGAAACAGAATTATTGAATCGTGAGTTTCGATTCTGTTTAAACAAATTTTAATTAGTAATTTTACTATTTTTTCCATAGTTCATGGCGATTTATGAATGTATAAGTTATATTTTATTATCATAGTTTAAATATAACAATCACAATAATATTAAAAGTAGGGTTATGAATATGAAATATTTCACACAGCTTGAAATATTAAAAAAATAAATTGTTGTTAATTGGTTTTATAATGTGTTTTATGAATTCATAACTGGGTGTGGTTACATTGATTTCATATCGTGCCAATTCAAATATATCATTTATTTGAACTAAAAACTGTATATAGACTAAATTTGTGATATTTTTTAAGACATAAAACTAAAAACACCTAAAAAAATATTATATAATCATAAATTTTTAACTCAAGTAATATAACTATATCGATTTAACGAAAATATGAAATAACTATAATCTATAATAGCAAAATCTTTCTCGATCATTTTTTTTTTTTTAAATACCTACGGAATGAATATAATAAATAATATTCTGATTTAATAATAATCAAATATATTTAAACATTATTTTTTGTTATTGATATTTAGCATTTTTTTTTTTTTTTTTTTAAATTAAATATTTTGTAATTTACGTATAATTAATAAACGAGTATTAATCAATGTTAATCGTTTTAAACATAAAAACTATATTTTTTTTATCAAGGAGAAATATTTAAACAAAAAAAAGTTGTATGCAATTTAAATATCTCGATTAAAAGGGTCTAGTCTAAATATGTGTATCCTGCCATATATATATATAGCCTTGAAAAGTTAACGGAAAATTAACGATTCGCATTCGAAATAATAATATTATATAACTATATAATAGTGTGGTTAATTTTCGCACATGCGCGTGCAATGTGATTTTTTTTTTGGGTCATGGTTTTTCAAACGTTGAAAAATATTATTTCACGAGCTTGACTGTTGTATACCACTTGTACTATATGTGCACTGTATACGGTAATTTGTTAATAAATATTATATTATTGCGTGCATTTCGCAATGTATGTGCGCTTTTAATTTTTATTTATATTTAGTGCCTTAATGGTTTAGTGCGTAAAATATCTAAACGGGAGATCGAGCCCAGATTTAGTGATTTTCAAACATATTTTTCAAACAATTTTACGATATTTTGTCACTCCAATAAAATCGCCGGCATTGACAAATCATCAAAGATTTCGAGCTTTAGCGCACGCGTAACAGATTATTTTCAAATTTAAAAGTTCGTAAAAAATAAACGTACATCTCTATCGGTCTACAAACCTATTCGGACGCCCAATATGTATTTGCGTTAATAACTGTTTAGATTTTCTGCGATCGATTTCCAATCGTCTTTTACGTTTGCATTCAATCCTCCATATTGGATTTATAAAAATTATCGCAGATTAAAAAATTAAATAACCTTACGTTATTGCGTTATAGGTATCTTGATCGATTATTTACATACTTTAAAATTAAGAAAATTAAGACTATATAATAACTGGATACTAATTTCAAAGTACCTTGCCCACGATACATCCCTGCCTATATACCAACCTAATGTTACAATAATATTGTTGTGATAAGTCGATCCGAGACAGTTGTCTCGCCTGTGAGATTTTACGTCAAAGAACTTTTTTTTTTTAATTTTAAATATTTGAAAAATGTTAGATATGAAATTTTTAAAAAATTGTACGTAACGTAAAAACACCGACAGAACTATTATAATCGAATGTATTTTTAAGGCATAAATTTGTGATTATCGTAAAAGTTAATTTTACCGTAACAGAAAAACTGTGAACGTTATGTTTTCATATTTTATTTTTGTTTAATATGCGGTTATTAAAGTGTATCTGTTGTTTCATTATTATTTGAATAGACTTGTTTAAAATGGCTATGGTATTTTATTATTTCGTACCTAACCACATAGACCAAAAGCTTTTATAATGAAATTGGAGAAGCAAAATATGTGTATTTTAATACATAAAATTGACAAATCGTATTCGCGATTTTGTGTAAGGACTAATCGCTGCATCCCCTGGCACTATAGAACGTGCGCTTAATTCAGTAATCGAATCGAGAAAAATTAAGTATTGGGGAACTCAAATTCAAGTTCCGATTGCAAAACTATTTAACACAGACCTGGGGGTCTTTGCTCCCCCACTCGTCCCTACAAGACAAAATTTGTTTGAATATTAAATTTCAACCGCGTACGTATGAATTACAAATATAATCCATGTAAGTGAATGTGGATTTATGTTGGCTTGAAATTCGCCCAATAAATTCCATACACATTCGGTCACTTAAAAAAAATCAATATTATTGTATATTTAAAATTCCTATTTCGATAGCAATCAAATACACATGTTACGGTAGAAAATAAAAAAATATATATATATAATATGTGATAAGTATGCCTCTAGAGCCTAGACTATAAGTATATTACATGTCGAATCAAAATAAGATACTACACATGTTTAGTCTGCTTTTGGAAATAAGCGAGTGGATTATTTGTTTTTGTGACCATTTATATTCTCAGCTATCGTATCGGACTCCTATTCCTATCTACGAATTCACGAATCGAGGATTGATTTAGATTTTGACAATTTTGTTTAACAAATACCAAATAAAAATTAAAATGTTATAATGAATAAAAAAAAAATTAAAAAACAACGATAATTGATAATTTAAACTGATGACATTGCGTTCGATGAGCACAAGCAAAAATCCAAGCGTAATAAAAAATTAACTATAAAAAGAAAACAACATAGAAATGATAATAAATTAAAAAATCAAAAATAATTTTGATTTTAATCATATTTAAAATTCATTAAATTTATTGCAAAAATTGTATCATTGACGACAATCCACATATTTAAAAAAAAAATTACTTCCGTTTGTCCCATCTGGGGAGGCGTCCCAGTGCAAAAGATAAAATAAATAGTAGAGGACATCCGTCCCCCTGTGCAACCCCCCCCCAGCCAATTTCAACATTGCCGGCTTATGAATATGATGGTCAAATATTATTATGGTCCCAGGAGCATAGTGGCGGCGGCGGCGATTACCTGCAACAGCACTTGTACGGCAGCCGTGTGCCCCTTGCGGGACGCCCAGTGCACGGGCTTGGAACCCTGGATCCCGTAGCACGACATGTCCACGGTGACGCCCCGGGCCACCAGATACTTGAGCACCTCGGCGTTACCGTAAAGCGCGGCCCAGTGTGCCGGCGTATAGCCCCATTCGTCCCGGAAGGACAGCGCCTCGCTACCGCACTTTTCCACGGCCGTCTCGAACCGGCCATAGTTGCGGCTCTGGATCGCCTGCAACAACGGCCTGTATGGTTGGTCCGCGGTCCTGCGTACGCGCGCGTCCAGCGAATCGGCCGAACACCCGGCGTGCATGACATTGTCGTTGTTTGGGTCGCTACCGCCGCTCACCATAACGATTATACGTACGTGTATACGGCCGTCGTCGCGGTCTTATAATATCGAAGAATTTTCCCGCGTGATAACGGTACGTTTGCCGCGGTATAGGTATACCTGGTCGATGCGACGACACAAATCGACAAAAAAAAAAAAAAAAAAAAAAAAGCAACTGCGGTGTTTTTTTTGGTTTTTTTTTTTCCTGTTTTCCGCCGTCACCGTGTCGGTATTGTAGGTACGCGGGTCGCGGACTAGCTGGTGGTCTGGGCTAGGACGGCGCGGCCAAAGAGCGTGCGCGGATCGATGGCCGTACGGTCGTATCCTGCCGCCGCCTCCGCCACTGCTGCCACGACCGCAGTCTGACCATTTCGTGACTCTTTTTTTTTTTTTTTTTTCCACCGAAAACATAAACATTTCAAAAATGACCGCCAACAATTCCGGGTATAATATCATATTATTACGGTCATATAAAAATTAATATCCGAGTGTACACCGTAACAGCGCGAACACCGTTACGGTTATTATTTTTTTATGTTTTTTACGGTATTATGTTTGTTTTTTTTCCGCACACTGGAAATAAGAAATTTGTTTTTAATCGATTTTGAATGAGACCCCCTCTCCCCCTCCAATGATCATTTTTACTATATCCTAATGGTGATAATCCACAGGATTTTGTTCGATGGCAGGGGGTTGTTCTAATAATCGTTTTATTGTATTAATATAACGATAACGGATGAAATTACCAATTTTTTGTATTTACGGTGTTAATGAGTTATGATAATTTTAGAAAATTTAGGGGTGGTGAAGAAGCAAAGTTTCCCCATTGATTTAGTGATTTTTCCAATATTGTTCAATTTTGCGCGCAGATATATGTTTACTTCGAAGCGGAAACGAGAATACTAATTTTTAAACGTATTACGCAAGGCTATTTTATCCACTCGACTCTTATAAGTCATACGTGTAGATGTGCAAGTACATAATTAGAATACGTTCTGTCTCCGTCAAGTTAATTTCAATAAATTATAAACGGACAGTTTATTCGTATTAAGTGAACCTATTACATTATTTAAAATATTTAATCAATTAATGATGTCACGTATTTTGTCGTTGTCACCCAGCGAGTAATCTGTTTACCGATTTCGTTACCGCAAGCTATAGTTTCAATAACCCGGTTACTAAATTTACTAAACTTTTTTTAGTGATTTCAGAAACCGGCTAATCCGACTCTGTTAAAGAGTTTACGAGTTCGCGGTCATTAAAATGTGTTGATAATTATTGAAAATCGTGATAACAAATATTTTGATACCTAAACTAATTAATTTTAATTTCAAATATTATAAAATTGATAAATTAATATTATTATAATCGTTTACATTTTACTGATTTATCACAAAAACGACGATTCTACTTATTGACCGTCCCTTTCCAAAATACCAAAGTACAATAAGTATTTATTTATTTATTTTGTAGTAAAATAAAAGTAAGAGGCTAATTTCCTCCTACGTAATTTTAAAAAGTCTAATAAATTATAAAAGGTTTCCCGTGTCGTCTTGTAATTTACACGGAAATCGTATAAACCGTATTTCACGAACCGGCTTTCAATGTCAACTTTCAGGCGGAAATGCTCATTTCACATTTGAGAACTTAATATTCAATTCTTCAGATTCGAACGAGGTTTCAACATGGTTTTATAACATTTCATCATTTCATTTATCATACGAATGAGTGATAAATTTTGACTACATTAAGGACTCGTATCGCAAACAGATTTTAAATTACCTACTCTGCTGACGTCGAACAAAATAAATAACTCAAATAATCGTCACAGTCGCAGTACTATTTAATGTGTGTTATCGTTTGTATTAATTTGTATAATCAAAAGGTTACGAGGTTAAAAATTGTTTTTTTTTTTTTGGCGACCGTTGTTATATTACCAAAATTGTTACCCGTTTACTAATCGCGACAAATAAAATCAGTAAACCTGAATGTTATTTTTTTCATTGATAATTAATATAAGTTATATTATAACTGCATTATTTCAAACAATACACGGAGCACTGCGATAGGCAATTTGTTCGCGTTTAAGATAATTATATTGCCACAGTTTAATTTACGTAGCGGAAAACAATATTATTGTATCGATTTACAAGTAGTATTGTTAAGTTCATATTTGATATTCCACAATTGATTTTTATAAATTATGTAAAAAAATAATCATTAAACACTAATAATTATTTTTAAATTATCTATTTTGCTGTGTATTAGTAATTCACTAAGGCTGTCCGTGCCGCCTTATAATACTTCGTACAAAAACACGCCTCGCGAGAAAAACTCTCACGTCTCGTCGAACAGTTGGATGTTTTATTTATTTATTTATTTTTTTAATTATTTTTTCAAAATTCAAAATTCCAGAAACTGAACAAAATTTCAATTTTTGTTACTTTTAGCATTTTTTTTTTTTTCTGCCATTGCATACAGATTAATCAAATTCGGAGTTTCACCTATTACCCCCCCCCCCCCTGTCTCCTGGATCCACCAGTAGTGTGACTCGAGTATTTCTCAAAAGTTATTTTTACAATCCTTAATTAGAAAAATGTAGCTTTTTACAGTTCAGTGTTATTTATATATATTTATAAACTTATTCAAAACTACAAGTACCTACTTATATTGGCTATTGACATTTTATTGAGTTAAATACTAAATTGTTGGGTTCTAACGCTGGATGGTCTCCCTCCTCATGTGTGTGTCGTGTTGTGTTTCTTTTATACAAAAACTGTCTAATTTGCGTATTATGCCACGAAGTATATATTACTGTAGATATTCTTTTAAAAATAAAAAAAATTTTTTAAAAAAAGTACTAAATACTATATTTTTAAAACTGATCTGTTTATAACAAGTATTTCTGATTTTATAGTTCATACGTTTTTTTTCCGTGGTGGTAATATCGATATTATAGTTTTTCATATATTATATTATAATGTATGATGACATACACTTATAGAGTAGATGGCATTTTAACGACGCGTTTTGTTTTGTCTAGGAATTACATATTACTTATTAGCTACTGTCTAACATCCTATAGTTAAAAGTTGGTTAGTAGTGATTTCACGCGGATCAATATTTTATTGAATAAATATTTAAATTCTAAAACATTATCGACGAGAGAATGTTTACACCTGTGCATTAGTTTAAAAAATGTATTTATTTCATAAATATATTATACAAAAATTCTGTACGCGTATTTGATAAACAGAATTATTAGAATAAATAACAATATAATTTAAATTGATGAACTAGTTCATATTTAATGTTTGAAACTTTCCCATCGCTGCATATTGTTTTTACACCTGAAATTTCTTTTTTATAAATTAATATTAAACAATACGAATATGATATTCCTTAGATAAAGTCATGTTATAGGCTATTTTACGCTAAATCAAACTGCTTTCCGAGATAAAACGATTTTCCGACACAAATCTGTCGTGTTCAAAAACGTCAGCGCTGACATCCTCTATAGAGGACGTCACAGTAGCATTTCCTGTCTCTGTCTATCGTACAACTGTACAAGTTATAGAAATTAAATTTATTATATATGTTTACACTTTTCTGTTCGTAAAAAAAGTTCTAATACAGATTATAACATAGAATTTAGATGCTAGACATTATAAGAAACCATTCAATTTATAATATAATGCCAATATTTCATTAGAATATACGCTTTTATTACGTATAAATGTATTATAATTATTATTTGTATACCAACTGTACATTGTAAAAAGTGTACGCAATAAACAAAATAGTATGGGTATGTAATAATAATAAATTGCATTTATTACGGCGGTATCAGTACATAATAATACGTGTTTAAATACGAATTATACGTGGCGTTTTATTCTCATTATTTTACAGTGTGTGTTTAAATTCCAATCGACTAATATTTATATATTGTATATTTGTATATTTGTGCACGCATATTTTCAACGACAACGGCAATGTTGTGCAAAGATATCTGAACATTTATATCTAGATACAGATATGAAACACCTACGGTATATTTTTTTCATTGATTTATTTATATTTTAAAAAATACGTTTTTCCCAGGGTTTGTCGACCATTAAGGAAATACAACGAAAATCGGTCATTTTAATTGTCGAACATTTTAAAAAACCGCCGTCAATCCCGATTAACGGACGGCTATAGGGGAAATTATATTATTTGCATATCATATAATGGTAAAATATAACGCCAAAATGACAACAACGATAATAATATTATTATAGTCAACAATGGTAATAATTTCAACTAGAAATTGACAAGTGAAGTCGCACGTGGACAGGACGAAAACAAAAGTAGACCAGATACCATCCTGCAGCAGGTGGCAGACGTTAGTAATTATTTGTCCTTTCGTCCTCTCGGCAAGATAATAAATTATATTATTTCATTCGGTTATAGCTGTTATTGTTTTGGCGGGTTTTTTTTTTTTTTTTGCTAAATTAAAATTTGCTCGTTATTTATTCACAATAAAAAAAATTACGATTTTTTGCGATTATTATTCACGATTATTTCATGAAAATTTCAACTACAAACCATCGTGTTTTTTACCGGCAAGAAAAAATGTTGGTCCAATGTATAGTATGCAACTTTCGAGGCAACAAAATATTTTAACATAAATCGGGGGAGAAATTCAAAAAAAAAAAAATTTGAAAATTATTTTAAATAATAACAGAAAAAGAGCGAATATAATTTGATAAATTTATCGAGTTTAGAAAATTTCAATTTAAGTATTCGGTATATATTTTTGGTCTCGACTGATGTGTCGAGGTGGTACTGAGTTATATTAAAAAAAAAAAATCAAACGAAATCTGTCTTTCCATGAAAATTCTCCAATTTTTCGGCTAACCACATTAACAACGACGATTCATATTTTACTATCTTAAAAGATAGTCTCTCAGATCGGTTCTCTTTCTTTAGTTATAGTTTTAATTTTAGTCTATTCTTTGTTTGGGGCTCGTCCTGTAATTATAAATAAGCAAACAAACAAATAATATCGATTTTGTGTAAAAACCAGTGTGTTGGTGCGTACGGTTCCCATTTTATTTATTCTCTTTTTTTCCTCCATTATAATAAAGCATGACCTCCTTATAAACAAACGACCTTCCCGATACGATTCGCCGAATTGATCCGAAACGCGCTACGTTGAGCGGGCTCTCTCAAAGTTTCGCGACTTTAAAACCTAACCGTGACTTCGATGACGGACAGAAAGAAAAGGAGAGTGTGAGTGAGAGAGAAAAAAGAATGTACGCGCCGGAGTAAAAATCTAATTACACAATCAAAACGACGCACATTATATAAATCGTAATTGGCCGGTCGCGTTTGGCGTGACCCAGTACCGCCGCGCGAGTCGGTCGGTGTCTACGGAAATTCCGTTGGCCTGGTGACCTAGCGGCGCGCACGCATCCGCCGAACGTCCGAATCCATTTAACGAAAATTCCGTCCGTACACCCATGGAGTAATAATAATAATAATAATAATAATAATAATAATAATGATGATAATAATGGTAATAACTCTACGGCGGCGTACGCGGTTCCACGTAACCGTTCGCGGGCGCGTTCGGCGGCCCGACACCGCGCCGTTACGCGTCCTTACCGTCACCGCCGCACCCCTCCCCATCGCCCTGTCCTCGTCACCAGTACCGCCGTCTAATCAGTAATCACTGGCCCCGCCAGTGACGACGTGTCTACCACTACGCACGGCAGTACGCACACGGTCACGCGCAGAGATAGCCGAGAAAAAAAAAACGACAACTGAGAATTACCCAAATTTTATCTTGTCTGCATGTCGTGTTATTCTCAACAATCGTAACTTCGTAACTCGGGCCCCCCGTACACGTCGCCGAATTCGCGTACAAATCCGCCAGTCGTTTTCCGCTTCTCGCGCGCCGTCGGTACCGAAACGCCGCCCGCTACGAGTTAACGACGCCCGTCGTCTCCCCCGTGTCGTCGTTCCTTTGTGTGTTTATTTCGTCCTTTTTACGGTTTCTTGAAAATGCCATAGATCGCTCTTTTCCTCTCTTTTAATTTTTACTTATCATCACCATGAAAACTGAATCGTCAATTAGACCGCGTACTACTTTCGGTTTTTGACGCGGAACGTCTCGACGGGTTACAGTCGAGAAACATTTCCCTTACGACGTGATTAGATATTTATTTTTATTCTATTCAACTTGGAAACCTTGGGCCACATATTTACTGTCGAACCGTGTCAAGTTCGTATACTCTTTTCAGGTTTCTCGTGTCTGGTTAGGTGTGATATAATATCGGTGCATCATGGATCATCATCAGAGATTCAACTATTTCCAACAAAACCGTGAGTATAATTAAACGGTTTCTTTTTAATTTTAAACATAATACCAGTTTAATACGTACCTACCTATCTACCTTCCTACCTACAGCCTTCTTATAATATTGATTCTAAAACTTCGAGTTTCTTTGAATTGAACCAATTTTCTTTTTCTTCGCACAGCCAATCCCCTCGTAAACGACAAATGTCGACGTGCAAACGTTCGTCTGCGGATGATAGCATCCGGTCGACCGTTAATTATTCTGGTAATTCTTATCGCTTTATTATTTTTACATAAATGTTCACTAGTTCGCATAATAATATGGGCTACCCATATAAGTTGGATACTTTTATTTTCTGGAGGTATCGTCAGTGTAATATGTAATAACAAAATACTCTAATACATTTTGACCAATTACAAATCTGATGCTGATGTCAAAATAGTTTATTATCATAAATCCTACCTATTCAATATTTGAATATTTCATTATCATAATGTTTAATATACTTAGCAAATAAAATAAATCAATTTAGGTAATATGGGCATTCTCTATGTCATTAAAAATCTAATTAATCACCTAGGTATGTATTAAACATGTATCTGTATTACTTAATATGTATATATATTGTGTATTTCAAATTTAGTTACTTTTTTTTAATCAAAGCCACATATTAAAAAGGTAATTTTCAAGATAACTCAATTGTTAAGTAAACATTTTTTATGACAATGTATTAATATGTATTGCGCAATATATTTATCAGGTATTAAGTACGCCGTACAAATTATATATTACCTATTAAGGTTGTCATGTATTTATAATTTTAACTTGGTATCCCTAATTTTGTTAATTTTTTCTATTAAGAATTTCTATACCTAATTGTATAATATTTAATTTGATATGGTTAATTGTTTTAGAAAATTTATCGTCAACATCTTCTCAAGATCAATCACCATTTCTGGAGACCCAGAATACAAGTCCTGTGGCAGGTCCGTTAACAAATAATCACTCATACCAAATGGATCCTTCTAATAATCCACCACATTCATCTGGTCCACCTAGGACTAATGCTAAAGGGGTTTATGATAATACTCTTCAGTCTTCAAATCCAGTAAGTAAAATATGTATTTTATATGAATAATTAAGTATAATTTGATAAGTACTCTCCTTGTGAAGGTTTTCCTTAATAGCATTGCTCCATGACAAACATATTTATAAACATTATAATGTTTATAACATACCTAGCTTCCCCGTGACGGTCACATTAACATAAATAATACATTTTTAAACATTTTTTTTAATTCTGTATCATAAATCTATATACATATGATATTATACAAGTAGTTTTCAACCGGTGTGTCACCGGCGCATCTTCATATTAATTAATACCTAGTATAAAAATATAATATTCAGATAGCTTGTAGTAATTAAAGTAAAACAAAGTATTAAAGCCTCTCATTATAGAAAACAGTAGGTTATCATAATACTAGCTAGTTCTTTGACACGTCCCTAAAGGCCAGCATGAGGAAAGCATTTCCTCTACAGTACACATTTCCACCCACACCTACAATGTGAGATTAGTTTAAATTCAGCAGGAATAATGTTAAAAGTCAGGCTCTTAATAGCTCAGGGTTAAAGTTATCACCCAGTATGCAAGAAACCCAGTTCAATCTTTGGCCTAGTCACCTGATTTTTAGCACTATTTCCGGACAAAAACTGATCGTGTCGTCGCTATATTTAAAATTGTATGCACATTCTACATATCTAATTTCCCTACTATAAATATTTGTTATATATAAAATAATAGTGGCAAGTGTTTTAAAGATATTTAAGAATTGGATATTTATATAAATTGTGTGTCATTCATATAATAATTGTTAATTTTTTTCACTCATTTTAGTATATTATAACCTTTTACAATGTTAATAATTACCCGAGATATATCCATTATTTTTATTAAAATTTAGACTTGATGATCTCATATATTTATTAAGTAAAATTGTAGACTTTTTTAATGCTTGTTTATTTTGATACATTTTTTTTATAAGGGAAATATAAAAATTAATATTTATGTGAAATTAATAAAATGTTAAACATTCATTAACCTGCCTACTTATTAGGATTTAATTCGTGAATGTTTTAGAATTTTGTCAGTTTTGGTCAATCGAATGCTGAAAATTATCCAATCGATCCAGATTTTCAACTACAACCCCATCTAGCAAGCCATACTGGCTTGTTATCACAGCAATCTAAACGAGTTCCAGAACTTTATCCAGTAGATAAATATAATTCGAGTAGAGGATCTATAGCAGCAAATATGAATACAAATTATTTTTCTTCAAATAAATCTTATCCAGAACCCAAAATCATTGAGTATGATTTAGAAGAGACATCTACGGATAGTTCACCACAACATACTTCTTCGTTATACTCTGAAAGTACTGATCAAGATTCCGAAAGTATACATCCGAATAATGCGTATTCAAAACTAACATTCAATAAACCTACAGAATGTCACATAACAAAGGAATCAAAAACACTGTTGTCTCCAAATCAAGATTATCCAGTACCTAGTCAATTTGCTGATTTGAACCTTAATAGGCGCAATAGCGTTGATGATCATCAACATTCTGTTTTGCATAGTGCTTATAATCAAGTTGACGATGGTGATATTATTGAAGACATTCCTTTATCTGATAATACTAACCAGAATGAAATAGATTCCAATCTGGAAAATCAAGAAAATCCAGAATTACAAACTAATAAACAAATACGTGGTTATTATGCTAATACAAATGAATTTAGTCCTAATAACTATTTTTGCGAGAATGAAAATGATTTAAATCCTTATAAAAGTAAAACTAATTCTGTCTCTTATAATATAGCCAGCTCTTCAGACAGAACAAATTATTCTCAGTTTAATAATGGACCCTATTTTAGTCAACCAAATACTTTGGCTCAACCTAGTTCATTAAATAGTTCCAGTGTAGAACCGCAAAGTAAACCATTATATTCATACAACAATACTGAAATATTAAGTTATCAACAAAAGTCCCCAAATATCCAGAATTATAATGATTGTATACAGCCGAGGATAGAAAATCAACAAAATAAATCTGAATATCAGAACACTCCGCCAATTAATAATAAATTACAATCAGATAATATCAATAGTAATAATACAATAGCTAATAGCATTTTGAATCAATCAACATCTGAAGCACAAATATTAAATGATCAGAATAATTTTCAATCTATTAACTCTGGTACATCTAATTTGAATCAACAACAAAACTTACCAACTGCTGATTCAATTAATCAACAATTAGTGTATAGTTCTTCAAAATCATCTGTCTCTGAATTTTCAAATGATATTTCATCTATAACTAACCAGCAGTTCACCTTATTTAATCCATCATTGGTATCGTCTACTCAATCTGTCGGCCCTATTACTTCAGCAGTCATATCGACTTTAAAAAGTTCAACTGCAGCAGAAATAAAAGAAAATCACAATGAACCACCTCAGCCATCTGATGATCAAGTTAAACATTTATTTAATTTATCTAATGCTACTAAAAACAGTCCAGCAAATTCAGTTAAACAGGACTCAATAAACACTTTAAACTCTGAGTTCAACATTACACCTTCACAATCTCCTAATGATAACTTGGTTAAAAATCAACAAGAAATTATGGCTAGTCCAACTAGTTCTATTTATAATAAATCGAATGAAAGCCAAAACGATTATATAAAATCACCCTCTCCAATATCTATCCCTAATTTTACTCAATCAAATAATGTAATCAATTCAAATAATACAACTTCTCAAATTGAAACAAATTATAATCAATTGTCTCCAAACCAATTTACATCACAACAATCTACAAATGGTAGTATACATACTTCAAGTAATCAGTTTTCCAATAATTTTACACATTCAATAATTAATCAAAATGTAACTACTGCATCAGTTGTAGGCCAGAGTGTTGGTAATTATTTTAATTTGACCAATACAAGTAACCAATCCGTATTCCATCATCAATCACCAAATATGCAACAAAATATAAATACTCAAGGTGTAACACCATCAATTATTTCAAGTTTCCCACTTACAGATGAATCCAAAAATAGTACAATGTTTTCTAATATACAAAATAATCCAGGTAACTCGTTATCATTAGTTCAACAATCTATGTCAACAAAAAAGGAATTGGATATAACTGAAAGTGTGAAATTAGATTCCAATATGGCATCGGAGGAAACAGTAAAATTAAATTCTACAGATTCTGTAGAATATGCAACTGCAATTCAATCCAACAATTTAAATGTTGACTCATTACAAAATACTGAAATTAAGAATTTTAGTTCTCAGGTATCTGACATATTGCCACCTAATAATCAGTTTTCAAATATGGCTATTGATAATCAGCAAAATTTACCTGTAAGTCAATCGTATGGCCAGGAACAAATAACATCTACATCATATTTTTCAAAAGGAACATCGTTCAATGAAGAAAGCCATTCTAATGCTTTTCAAAATTTATCTTCTACTTTACACGATACGAGTTATTCGACATTTGAATTATCAGGAGACAATGATTCCCTTCGATCTTTAAAAAATAAACAAAAAGAATCATTGTTAATAAATCCAGATCAACCAATAACTCAATCATTATCAACACTGCCAATGAATAATGAGTCTATACTCAATGAGCAATCAATTCAATCGGGAACTGATCAATGTCCGCCACTACAGTTAAGTAGTAACAAAGTCACATCAAATTCTATCTTACCGCAGATTTTCAGTAATCAACCGAAACCAGGGGCTTTCTCAACACCTTCATCGATTACAAATCAATTTACAACACCGTTGCCCAGTAATCAACCAATATCAAACACAGTTCCAAACAATTTATCACATGTTAATCAGTCTTCGCCACAATTGTTCAATGCTCAATCAAACTTAGATAGTGTGTCATCTACTCAATTGACATCAAATCTCTTTACAAAACAATCATTTAATAATCAACCAGCGCCGATAACAGGTTCATCTGCTTCATTGAGCACTAATCAATTGCCAACACAAATGTTTAATAATCAACCAACGGCAGATACTGCACAACCACTTCACTCAACATCTAATCCATATCCAACAAACCAGTTTAATAATCAACCAATGCCATTTGAAGTTACGCCTAATGCGTCAATTGTTAACCAATTTCCACATAAAATGTTTGATAGTCAACCAAAAATAGACACTGTACCACTTCTCTCGTCTGTGGTAAATCAGTATCCGTCAAAAACATCCAATAATCAATCAACACCTAGTAATACATGGCCACCTGTTTCATCAACTACTATTAATCAGTTTCCTCTCCCCCAACCGCCAACGAGTGGGTATCCATTAGTAAAATCGTTTAATAATCAATCTACCCAAAATTCCATTCCGCTAGTTTCAACTGTAGCTAATCAGTTACCGTCACGGATGTTTGGTAATCTACCTAAATCAGGTACACCTCCTCTTAAATCAATGGAAAATCAATATCCAATTATGTCGTCTAGTAATCAATCAATGCTGAACACTGTTCCACCAATTTTGTCTACAGCCAATCATGTACCTGATCAAATGTTTAGCAATCAATTTAAATCAGATTTATTTTCTCCTCAAACAACGTCCAATCAATATCAATATCCACCACAATCATTAAACAACCAACCAATGTCTAACAACATGGTCCCACCAATTTTTCCAGCAGTAAATAAATTACCTCTACAGGTGTCAAGTAATCAACCTATACTGGGTGTTGTTTCTTCTACTCCATCAACAATGAGTCAAATTTTACCACAATCGTTCAACAATAAACCAACACCAAATCAGATTCCACCACAGATGTTTAGCAGCCAGCCTCTATCACAGCCACTTAATACTGTTCCAAAACCGAATATAATTCCAACAAAATTGTCAACACAAAATCAGTTTTCTTCTCATATGATCAGTGGTCAACCCGGATTAGATGCCAACCTATCGAATAAACAGACTGCCAGTCAATATCCACCACAACCATTAAGCAATCAACCTTTAACTAGTGTTCCATTAATTCAACAAGTAACGACTAATCAGTTTCCAATGCAATCATTGAGCACTCAATCTAAACCTATCAATTTTCCGTTTTATCAATCATCAACAACCCAATATCCTTCACAACCGTTTATCAATCAACCTGGTCAGCAAGTTTTACCAATGTCAAACAATCGACAACCACTTCCTAGTAATCATTTATATAATCAAACAAATTCAGCTCAATTAGCTCACAATCAGTTCACATCTCACCCAACCTTGAATCAGCCGAGTCAACTGTCAACTGTACCACTTTCAAACCAAACTAATGATAATGTGTTATCACAACCAACAGCCACAAATTTAAGTTCTAATTCTAGTGTTAATCAACAAACTCAAAGACAAATGTTGCCACCGAATCCTTTGTCTGCAAATAATTACTATAACCAAGGGAATGAAAATATCAAACAGCCTTTTCCGCCATCTCAGAGTCAAAATATACAATTACCATCTAAGGAATGTCCACAACAAAACAATATTGGCCATTCTAGTCAAATAAATTATCAGCAACCAAATTCTGTTCATGGACAACAAGGATATCATAATCAGCAACAAGACATGTATAGACCTCAACAGAATGCTTCAGTGGTTCAACAAGGATTTACCAAGTCATGGGTGAATATATTATTTAATATTTATTATAGTTAAAAATAATGATGGAAAACCATGCGCATGGTTTTTATGCATTGTTTCTTTTGTTATGTACGAGTAACTAAATAAAAACACATATAAGTGTACATGATTTTTTCCAACTTTTACTTACACCATTTATAAATATTTGTGTAAGATTACAATAGTAAACAAAATTGACTACATATTTTTACCCTGTGCACATTATGACGGTTAAAAAATCATTATTTTATATGCAGTTTAAAATATGAAACTATACATGAATAGACATGCCTAAAAAAGGCAAAATATGCCAAATAAAATTCTATAATATAGCTTCCTGAGTAATAAATACAATTTCAAATTTCATTAATTAATAAATCCTTATCAAAAAATTATGTTTTATTTTTGCATTAGTATAAAAAGTTGAATTTAAGGTTGGTTTGATCATAAACAACCGAGTTTAACTCATCTCTAGTTAAAATGTAATAATTTTGTTATTTTTAGGGCCTCGATAATGTGGATTTATTAAAATCAAGAGATGTACTACCAGGTGATGGAGTCCAACCAGCAGAGATAAAACTTCCTCAAGGATATGCTAATTGTGATAATTGTTCTCCAGAGTATGTTTAAATAAAAAATGTTTGTTTAGGTATTATTTATATTAAATTTTTTATTTTTATTTTTCTAGTATATTCCGTTGTACATTGAACAAGTTTCCATCTTCAAAGAATTTACTAGATAAATGTAGATTGCCATTAGGAATATTACTTCATCCTTATAAAGATCTTTCAGTAAGATGATTATATATTTTTTAAATTTAAAAATAGTATAATATTTTTTTTTTTTTTTTTCTAATGTATATAATTAATATTTATTTATTTTAGTGCTTAACTGTCATACAATGTGATACTATCACAAGATGCCGCAATTGTCGTTCATATATAAATCCGTTTGTTCAATTTATTGATAATGCTCACTGGAAATGTAATTTATGCTATAGAGTCAATGATTGTAAGTACAATGTTATAATAGATTATGTATAATAATGTATTTATTTTATATCATATTTTAGTACCAGGAGAGTTTCAAATTGATCCATATACAAAAACTCTTGGTGATCCGTCTAGAAGGCCTGAAATACAAAATGCTACTATTGAGTACATAGCTTCACAAGATTATATGGTGAGTTTGTTTACATGTAAAAATTTGTTTGCGGTGATTTTTAACACATTGACTGTTAAAGCAGTTATAAATTCATTGTAACATAACTATTGTAGCAGTCTTTTTTATCATGGCGTTATCATATTCGGATCAACTTTGTGTCCAATTGTGGCTTAATAATTGTTCGAGCAAATCATTATCAAGTTTCTGAAAATAGATTTTTTTGTATCTAAAATATTTATTCAGCTTCATGAGTGATGCTAGAATTACAGTCGAATGCATAAATGCTATAGCAGCGATGTCCGTTAACAGGCTAACAAAATAATTATATGTGTTAAGTTAATATTTGTATATATTAATTTTAGGTTAGACCTCCTCAGCCAGTTTTATATTTGTTCCTTTTGGATGTATCGCAGAAAGCGACTATGACTGGATACTTAGAAATTGTGTGTGAACGAATTTTGAATAAAATTATGACAAATGACATTCCTGGTGATTCACGGACTAATATAGGTTTTATCACATACGACTCATCTGTTCATTTTTATCAGATCGCTAATAATGATGGAGGTCGGCCAAAACAGCTCATTGTTAGTGACATATCTGGTATGCATAATTTATAAAAAGAAAAAAAAATAACCAGTAATTATATAATATAGTTTATGTATATTATTAAATGTATTTAGACATATTTCTACCCTTGCCTGATGGTCTTATGGTGAATTTGGAAGAAAACAAGTCTGCTATAAAAGATTTGTTGACCAGTTTGCCAAACCTTTATAGAGAGTCTTACGATGTTGGTTGTGCATTGGGTGCTGCTCTTCAGACAGCATTCAAAATATTAGCTCCACGAGGAGGTCGTGTCACAGTGTTCCAAGCTTGTTTACCGAATTGTGGGCCTGGTAGTTTACAAGCTAGGGATGATGGAACTGCCCAAACTGGAGATCGTGTGCAGCATATGACACCGTCTACAGATTTCTATAAAAAATTAGCTCTTGAATGTAGCGCTGAACAGATTGCTGTTGATTTATTTTTTGTGTCCTCACAGTATTTAGACATTGCTACTATTTGTAAGTAAATAAAATAATAAACTAATAAATTATTGTAATAATTTATGAATTGTTAATTTTAGCTGGAATATCAAAATACTCGGCTGGATGCGTACACAATTTCTCTCAGTTTGATGTCAATTCTCCGACAGTAGTAACACGCTTTATAAACTGTTTTGATCGATATCTCACTCGTAAGATTGGTTTTGAAGCTCTCTTGAGATTGCGTTGTACACGCGGTGTGTCCATACATTCTTTCCATGGAAATTTCTTTGTTCGGTCATCTGATTTGCTTATGTTGCCAAATGTTAATCCTGATAATGCTTATGGTATGCAATTATCTATTGACGAAAGTTTGGATGGAGTTTCTGTTGTTTGTTTCCAGGCAGCCTTACTCTACACTTCTAGCAATGGTAATATATACTAAAACTTAATTTTAAAAATTATTTTTTAACAAGAAAATATTTATATTGCAGCGGAACGTCGCATTCGAGTGCACACACTTTGTATACCAGTTACTGATAATTTAAGTGATGTTTTTCATAATGCTGATCAACAAGCTATAGCATGTCTGATTGCTAAAATGGGTAAATTATTTATTGAAATAAAGTTAATGGTTTTATTTATTTTTTTTTATTTATTATTATTATGTATTATTTAGCTGTTGATCGAAGTACAGAAAAATCTTTATCTGATGCGCGTGAAGCATTTTTCAATGCTATCTCAGACTCTTTATCTGCATTTAAAGTTGGTTGTTCATCCTACGGTGGTGTAGGAACAATGTTGTCACCTTTGTCACTAAAAGTATTTCCATTATATATTTTAGCTATGTTGAAACATGTAAGTGGTTATAGATTGTTTTTTTATATATAATATAATTATTTATTAAAATAAAACAATAAAATTATTTAACTTATAGTCAGCATTCAGAACTAATCAACCGACACGACTTGATGATCGAATGTTTAGTATGTGTCAAATGAAAAGTTTGCCATTAAATAGTCTTATTCAATATATATATCCAGATTTATATCCTATACATACCTTAGATGAACAAGTAACAAATAGTTTAATTCTTAATAATTGTTGTTTTAACTTAAAATAAGTAAAATTTGTTGTTTTTTCTTGTTTTTCTAGCCAAAAATTGATTATGGGAAATTGACAGGAATTCCTCTTCCACCTGTCCTACAACTCTCTGCTGAACGTATTGAATCTAATGGCATCTATTTAATGGACGACAGTGACACATTGACAATATTTATTGGACATAGATGTTCTGATCTACTAATTCAACAACTATTTGGTTATATAAATCTTAATTCAATGCCAGAGCTAATTGTGAGTACATAAGCAAATTTATTTTTATTTATTGAATACTATATACAATGGAAATTATTATTAACTGTAGTGTTAAAATATGTTAATAAGTAACTGGTCTGTTTATTCTATTTTTGAGATTCTGAGCAAAGCACAGAATGTATTTGTACTTTTTTTTTTTTTTTTAAACCTATAACAACTTCTATCAGAAATCCTGCTCCGATTTTCAAGTGTAGCATCTTTTATGATTTTATGATTTTATGATTTTATGATGCATTTTGGATGTAGATGGTGTATTGGGAGGTAATTTATTTTATTTGTGTTGTAGTTTCCTTAATTGGAGTTAAACGTGAATATAAATGCAATAATGGTTTCATTATTTTTAATTTTTTTTTTTATTGTGACTGATAAAAATAATCGTAGATACCTGCATTTTACAGAGTATTAATTAGCCCTAGTATTAGCCCTTTCTAGATGTCATTATTTGATATAATGTACACAAATTATAATTACAATGTTTGTTATTTATTTGTTTTAGACTACCATAACAGAATTGGACTCCACATTATCATATTTATTACGTAATTTTATATCCTATTTGCAACATTTTAAGCCATATCCACTACCCATAGAAGTAATAAAGTGAGTAATTTGATTATATAAATATTTTCTAAATATAATATTAATGCAAACATCATAAATAATTTGTATTAATATTTTAGGGACAATGGACCACATAAAATCCGTTTCTATAGTCGACTTGTTGAAGATAAATTTGAATTATCCTTATCTTATTATGAATTTTTACAGCGACTCAGTCAGCAAGTTAGATAGTAAGTTAGGTAATTATTTTATCAGGGCTATTTCTGAAATATGTTTGTTGTTTTATTCAATTGTATAATTATATAAAGAGTTAAATTTATATTTTGTATCATCAACCAACCAGTTATTTGTTATTATTTTTTTTTTAAGTTTTTAAGAATTAGGTATGCAAATGTATAAATAATTAGTTTTTTTTTTTTTTGTTTTTAAATTGATTAAGGAATATAAATTTAAAATCTGTTGTACAATGATCTATACACATTAGGTATATTATTAATTAATTATTGTTTATAATGGTTATTGGCCATCTATGTGTCTGGTATTTATCTGTGAAATTGATTTATTAAAATAATGTTTATTCTATTTGTTTAATGTTTATTTTTATAATGATATTGGTGCATGTTTTAATATTTATGTTTATAACAATAATATGTTATGTACAGGGCTAGGGTTTTATACACTTAAAATAACTATAATATGCCCTAAAGACATGAAAAATAGCAAAAATGAAAATTTATTCTGTTGACAATTAAAAAAATACTTATTTTTATTAAATAATTATTTATGAATTAATACATTTATAAAAACTTAGATTAAAATTGATTCAGTCAGCTGCTAGGTGCGATTAAGTGAAGTGTGTTTTTATGTCATGTCGGAGCGAAAATATTGAACAATAAGTTGCATTAAATTTTGCCATAAATTTGGGAAAACTGCTACTAAAATCTACCAAATGTTATTGTTAGCTTATGGAAATATTTTCATCTGTACATTGAACCCTAGTAAAAATAATTAATTTTTTTTTTTTTCGTTTTTATTGGTATTTATGCCAAAGTCATTTAATTATTTATTGTTTTAAAGTTTTTTTTTATTTTCTATATTACTCAAAACATATTTCCATATCATAGTATTTTGTAAATATATTTCTTAAAAAATTGAATCTGCCTGAGACAATTCGAGTAACATTTTTAATTTTCAAGAGAGAAAATTTGAATATCCGCACATTTGCCCAATGTGGTGGACAGCCACCACACGGCAATGTAAACAAAATACCATAACATTTCCTGTATGTATCGCATTTTGAGGGTTGGAAACAATTCCAAATGCTAATGTCGTCCAAGTGCATTTCCGTTATAATGTATTATAGATATTAATACCATGACATAAAACAACGTTACGTAAAAACATACGAATTATTATTTGAACCGATTTAACTATTTATATATTGTGTATATTTATGTAGATTATATACGTGTTAGCCAGACGGGCGTGTGGTATACACTGGTATATCCAATATTATGTGTTTAGTGTTACGCATAATAAAACGTTTAGGAAATTATTCTCATTTCGAATCTATAGGTTTGAAAATGGGCCGCGGGTTGCTATTTTAAAATCAAAAGTTGACATTATGCGTTTATAGTGAACTCAATAAAAAAATAACATTGATATTTGAGTAAAAAACCATTATACGATATTGTATAATATAATGACCAAAATCAATATTACTCAAAACCTTTGTAAATATATATATAGCCATATAGGTATTTAATCGCTAGATTATGATTAAAAAAAAAAATCACCCGATAAGAGTGTAGATATACGGCGTTTCTGCAGTGTTTGCCTAATATAGACTTGGTTGTTTCAAAATACAACAGCATCCAATACTGGTCGATTTTTCGGTTTTGAGTGCTGTCAGTGGTAGATCTGGAGGGAGAGGGGATCAGCAAGTAAAACGACCTACAGTGAACTTTTGCTGGTAAAATTGGCCCCGGAATTGGGATGTATTTGTGTTTGAATGTTATCTTTTATATAACAAAATTATAAAAACTATTCAGCGTTTTCAATAAACTACTATTTGGTCCTGATTTTTAGCCCTAAAAAGTAGTCTTTCAATTATAGCCGACCCAAAGTTTTCCCACTCTAAATCGATGAAAATATACCAAATGACGTATTATAATTTAAAATGATATTAAAAGATACGGTTAAAAATAAAATAAACGAATACGCATATTTGAGGGGGAAGGTGGTACTTTATTTACCTATGGGCACGCGTAAACAAAACACGTACATATTTGTGTTATATACATATATTATCCATAAACGAGTTACTATAAAAAATTGTTTAAACGTTCAATTTGAAGTGTTTACCGTTAATACCGCGTGGTGTATACGTATAAGTAGATACTTAATATTTAATATTACTAGTGTAATAAAATCGCGATGGTAAATAACGTACATCAGCATAATATCAACATTTGAATGAAAACTCGTTTACCTATATTACCCGTACGTATATTTTCTGTAGAAATAATATTATAATGAATCCAAGAGGAAGTAAAAGACGATACTCATGAGAAAGTCTCGACAAGGAAATATTATAACTTATTGGTACGCAATATTATTTTCGAACATACTAACGTATTAATATACATATATATATATATATATATAGGTGTCGTTATACAATGTTTTGAAATCACGGTATAATATATATACATAAATAATACGATCAACGGCTTTATTGAAATTGTACGACGAAACAGGATGAGACGAGCGTCTGAAATAAATAAAAAAAAATTAAAAAAAAATTAGCTGGACAAAGCATGGACGGCATCGGATGACATTCCGCGCGGTGGCCAGTTGCATAATAACATTTTTAATACTTCGCAGCGAGATTCACTAACTTGTGCACGAAAGATTTGTACCCGCCTACATAAATACAACGTAGTTCGTAGTAGACAGTAAAAAAAAAAAAAAATCTCAAAAGAACAATAGAATGAAAATGTAAATAATATAACCGGCAGTCGAGTCGCCGAGAGGAAAATAATATGTATAAGGCTTAAGGGGACTCGTCGTTAACATTCTTGTTTTCGTAATAAAGCAACAGAGGCATACCGCATTTACACTATTATTAATCTCTGGTTGAGTCAAAGCAAATATGCGCCTATATTATCCATTTCACAGGGAACAGTATTTATCATGGATGAACCAACGAATGATTTACATTATGCGTGAAACAGATAGAGAAATAAATTAGTGTCAAAGTACGCAAAGTAAACAGTCTCCAGGGCCCGTTTCCAAAGTACTGCGATGACCAGCAAGGAAGGTCTATTGGAAGGGATTTTATGAAATCTAACTATGGGAGGAACTTGGATGGGGGTGTCCAAGCCACATTAATTTTGGCGTTAAAACCACTCTCCTATTACCGAATTCTGCCGAGATAAACTTGTTCCAAAAATCAGAAGGGTTATTTTTTTTTTAAATTGAGTATCCCCAGCAGCCCTATATATACTAGTGAACATCCTACCCGCGCAAGGTCATTTTATTAAATTCCATGTAGTTTTCTTAATTTTAAGGAATTTTTAAAATATCCATACCAAGAGACGAAATCGACATCGATAAATTGCGCTTGGCTGTTTAGTGTTGCACACCTGTTGCGAGGCTACAAGCATCTACAATGATCTACAAGCATCGCACGTGCTTCTGATATCATATTCCCGTATTTTGGACGGTACTTCAAGATTTTTACATAAAGAACTTTATAGGAGCTATCTTAAATATTAAATTTAAACGGTACTTTAGTAAGTTTATTAAAATTCCTTGTTGTTTTCTTAATTTTAAAGAATGATCGAAAATTGCATACCATGCGACCAGAAATTGACGTCGAATTATTGCACTCGGGTGGCCTTATCCACAACGTGCAAGATAACATGTAGGTAAAAAAACCCAAAACGTGACTATATTGTTTAATATAAAATATTTTAAATTATTTGTGTGCTCAGATCCTCGTTAAATTCGATGTAAGATATATAATAATCTCAATCGAGATATTGTTACCGAGCTGAAAAAATTGATTTTCCTAAAAAATCTATTTTTTCCACCGTACAAGTTCGTATTTTATAATATTACGAACTTAATTATTAATATTACGTTTTACTATGACACGCGTATTATTATTTATACAGCAGGTAAGTACATTTTAGACGATAAGTACGAGCTTTTTATAGGTGAAAAAACCACTATTACATATTACAATGTTTTTAACGAATATTATTCTTTTCTAAGAAACGCAAGTTTCTTATATATATAGAGAGAGAGAGAGATTGACTATATTAATAATTATATTAATACAAGACGTCTGGTGTGCGAGGACCAGTTTTCTCTAAACGATCTGACAATCAGGCCGGGCGTGGTGGGGAGCGGTGAACTATTGGATAACAAAGCACGTAATTTTTTATATATATTTTTTTTTAACACCTTGTGTTTTTTTTTGTGCCAACGTGCCGCCTGTCATTATAGAGCACGTTAAAGTTTCCGAGCGGCTGAGAACACATATAAGCGCACATATACAAACTTGATTTTAAAATTAATATAGATAATAATTATTAATAACGCATGATATAACTACAGGAAAGAAAACGATTTACGAATTCGTAAACGGTTTTGTCGTCGTACAGTAATATCGTGAAACTGATTTACTGTAGTTTTAATAGTCTCGTTAAAAAAAAATTAAAACATAAATTTATCGCCATCTTGTCGATATGGTATTGTGCATAACAATATAACTATATACGTAATAAAAGATAGTAATTTCGGGATTGGGGAAAGGCACTAATAATTTGTACAATTTTCTACTACACAAAAGATAAAAACACAAAAATAACCTAAATAACCAATACAAAAAAATAGTATGGAGGGGGGGGGGTGACCCTAGTATCCCTCTGGGAAAAAACCAAATAAACTCCGCGTCATAGAATATAAAAAATAACAAGTTATAAATTATATAAATATGACTAGTTTTTATTGGTTTTATTAACTAGTTACCCGCTCAAAAATCGTTAGGTTTTGATTTGGCAAAGGTACATAATCGCAGCGTGTAATTAATTCGGCTCGATGTTGTAAATCATTACATTTTTTTTCTTTATTACATAAATATATATCATTAAACTATAGTAAACGTTTTAATGTACGTAATTTTTTTTTTTTACATGTTAACCGTTATTTGAAAAATTCAATCTGAGCGGTGTAATTTTTAGGCAAATTCAAATAAAAAATAACATTAATTTAAGTAAAAATTAAAAATATAGGTAAAAAAAGTACCTACGGTAATTTTTTATTAGTTTTTATAATTGTTCGTATTTTGATCTTACTATTTGTGACCTATATATTTTTAATTTATTGCAATTCCAAATTATATGTAACAGTTTTTACTGTTTTGAGTGCTTAGGAGAAGGTATCCTAGGATAGGATATACTAATTCTCCTATACTTCCAATACTTTAACATACAATTTATAAGACTATACTATATCGAATTTGTCTACTTTACTGAATATCTAATAAACGTCTAGGTACAAAGTATACAATGGGCTGAATGAAAAACGCGCGTAGCCCCTGTGAAATCTGTTTACAAACGATCTTCGATAAAATTCTAAACCTATTTTTAACAACGACCGTGGGCCAGTAGTGCAAAGAAATCCTTTCCAACAATCCACCGCCGAATAATTTAAATTAATTAAACGCGTTTTTAAAACTTGCACATGCAAATAGTCAATCAATGGTCAAGGAACACACACTCAAATTATTCAGTTAAATAATTCATCCGATAATAATACGAGGTGGGCAAAATTTAAAATTTGTTAGCGATCTTTTCAAATTAATACCCTAGGTAACAGTTAGTGTTTTTTTTTTTTTTTTTTACAGTTTGTTCATTATTGTTTGCTGTGAATTTTGTGTTGTAGATAGCAGAATTACATAAACCTTTAGATTTTGTCATCATGATGGTACATACATCACATACTAATGGCTAATGCCAACTCGTTTATAACGAATTTTTCAAAACGTTTACTTCTAAACTCAAACTGAAAATAGGACAATTTGTTTCGAGAATTTTTCACATCAAACGGTCAAATGATTTTGTTTTGTATAGGCAGTATATACAAACTTTTTTCCTTTGTGACGAGAGGATTCATGAATATTTTCATATATTAATAGCACCAACTATCAGACGTCGTTTTGAAATACAAATAATTGGTCGTATTTTATAATTTAATAATTTAATTTTTTTTTTAGGTTAGGTCGAAAATCAATTTAAACATTTTATTTTACGTTTAGCCTAACGTTTTGGATGAATTTTGACCGTGGTATCTTGCTTAATCGTGTATTTTTTTATAACTATGTTTGACGTTATAAATCTAATTTGAACAAAGTACTGCTACCTAAAATATTAATTATGGACACGACGACATCATCTTTGAAAAGTACCTATATATATATATATATTATTGTTAGTTGTATTAACTACATAACTGAAACAATTTAAAATAACATGAAATTCCAACTTTATTGATATCGTATATTCCACATGGTCCATATTTATAACATATTATGTACTATCGAATATCAAGTTATTAAATGTTATTGTTATCGATTAGTGTTTAGTGGTTTATTCATCGGTTTACCATTCACTATACCGATTTGTTATTTACTCGCATACGAACTTTAGTGGATTTGTTGTAAATTATTACAAATAAAGTCAGATATAATTTGATATTATATGGGTACCAACCTTTTTTTTTAGTGTAGTTTCAACGTCGACAGTGCGTTACAATAAGTCAGACTATTATAAAAATTGAATATTTTTTAAAATTCATTGAATTAATTTATTCAGAATAATTTGTTTATTCACTAATGAAACTATTCAGAATATGGATTTCGTTTTATTCCATACTAAAAGTATTTAAAATAATATACTGTTCTTTATTCACTAAATAATCAGTGCTTATATATTCGTGCTTTTATTTTCCATTCATTATTTTGATTAGTTTTTGCATAACTCTGCGTTATAATCGTCTTACAGTCCGCTCAGAAATAGACAATAGTATCAATATTCAATAAGTAAATTTAATTCGAGTTCAAAATATTCTTAACAATTTGTAGGATGAGCTTAATGCTTACACCGCGAAACGAAGTCATTGTAAAAGGTATTGAATTATGAAATTATGTAACAAATAGTAATCTACACTATACTATATAATCGTTAGTTCAATGCGTACGAACGTCGAATACATTGCATTTCACAGTCTATATACGGAAAATACATTTTTATAAATATTAATATTCGTTCTTTATTTATTTATTATTTTTTTCTTCTATACTTTCCGTTCGAGGACAATAATATTAGTGGATTAAATCTCCGCGGAGACGGAGTTTTCTAATTTTTACCCCGTGCGCACACCACGATTTAGTAGAAGGATAACCGCCTAGATAAAAAAAAAAAAAGAAAAAAAAAGGTTCGACCCGGTTCATAAAATAAAAACGACGTTCTAAAAAATAATAATATCGGTAAATGAATAATTTATGGCAAACAAAATTGTTTAAAATAATACTACATAGTCATCATCGTCTACATAGCTGAGAAGACCTGTTTATTATTATCGTTATTAAAACCCTACATACAAAAATGTTGATATTACGACAATAATTAGATAAATGTGAAAGTCGCGATAATATACTAGATTATTGGTTTTTTTTTTTTTTTTTATAGAAAAGGACAATAATTATGATTCCCATATAGTGTTTTATATTGAAAAGTAATCGATTCAATTTGATTCTAGAACGATCTTGTTATAGGCCGAGGCGTTTATATAGTTTATCATTTTTAATTGTAATTCGATTGGATTTTTTTTTTTTAAGTTTATGTAGTGGGCACGCGTCCGCGTTAAAAATTCATTTGCGAACACTAGATGTTTACATTCATAAAACGGTCATCGAAATCAATTTAATCAAAATTTTCTGAATCGTCCATTTGTAATTGAAATTGATTATTCACTTTTGTTTTTTATACGATGGAAAATTACTATTATACGTATATGATGATCATTTTAAGCGTTTATCGTTTATGACTTTTTTTAATATCATTAAATCGAGTAAAAATTTACCAAAGGCGAATTTTAGTGGGGACGAGGGGTTGTTTTAACCCTTGTTTGGGTACTCGCGTGTATATATATTTGTTGTTTTAAGTGATGGGTATACACGAATAAACGCCATATGGTAAAATAGAAATAAAAAACAAGCGGAACATCGTTAACAGAGAAACGATATATGTATACATCGTGTAATATATTTCGTATTGGTGTGGTTATGCGATTAAGGACATAAATGAAAACGAAAACGAAGACCGAAATTGAAGAAATAAAACCAGTTGAAAACATAATATTTTAATGTGCCTGCGATTTTCGTTATGTGGTATTAAAAAAATATTCATCAGACGTTATGTAACGACTATAAAGAGGCGGACGATGGGCTAGACCGCGAAGAGTGTACATGTAGACGAAATGAATGGGCACCAACCAAACCGGTCACAATAATAACTCCATGAGTTTTCGAACGCTCGTTTAAAACTGTCATAAAACGCTTAATATGTTTTTCAAAATTGAAAAAAAATAATATGTCCAACTTGATAAAAGTATACCGAATTGCTAAATTATTTTCGACAAAATTGTTCGCGCGGATTTAAATACAAGTTAAAATCCTGAATACAAAAAAAAATATAAAATAATAATTGCAAACAAACTACGGTTTTGAGCGGAATTCGGTTGAGCAGTTCCAAAAAACTAAATTTAAATCGAAATTTATATAACTACACAGTAATTTACTTGTTGGCCGCTCTACACTCGCCTTCTAAACTCCTGATAGCGTTTTTTAGGTTTTCGACAGCCAAAAACTGAAATTTTGTACCAGAAATTCATGAACGAATACTTGATCGGCCGTTGTGTCGTAATTCAATTCCTGTACCTATCGAAATAAACTTTAACAGTGTAACTATATTATTTTTTATTTTTCGGACATTCTTTTACTCGTTTAAATGGCGTTTTCGACTCTTTTCCACCGAGCACTTTTATGATTCGCGATCGTTATCGATAGTTACCGATATTCATATAGGGCTTTTACATCGGGACCGTATATTATTATTAGAATGATTAATAACTCACTAATAATAAATGGCTGATGTGATGCACACTTGTGGTCGTACGGGATTTAATATAGAAAACGGAAGTAAACAGGGAAACCGAAAACGTGTTTCACCAGACGTATAACTCGTAGAAATACGAATTATATTACCTATATATATATATAATAATATATTATGAACAATAATTATAATATTACTACTACTACAGTATAATACGAGTATGTATACTGATTTTACTCATCGGTGCTATCCAAGTGTGTCGCGATGGTTTTTTTTTTTTTATTTTCTACATATTTTGTGTAACCGCCGGCGGATTTTCGTTTGTTGTTTTACTCGACCGAATGCCAACGTGTTACAATAACATCTATTGAAATTTATTTTAATATTCATTGATTTCTCTGTGGAAAAACACGCCAACTCAAATCTCGATATTTTAAAAGTGTCGTGTATTACGTAGTTTACGTATATGCAGAGCTGCGCGGAGAATAAAATCATTTTTTTTTTCTTTGTCCGTAGTTCCCGACAAATCGAAAGACAAACGGAATAAATAGAATTTTTTATTTTTTATTTTTTATACCAAGACATTCCAGACATTCCAGACATTTCGAAGTCATTTGGGCCGATTTCGTTACATTGGGGCAATTTGCGAATAGTTTTTCCGGATATACTATAGACAACCGATTTTGCGTTTGGTTCCAATCCGTTTACATAATATATTAGTAATGTCGGTGTAATGATACCACCAAATCTAAATAATATCATACTGATTCTAAACGTTATTTGGATCCAACGAAATTAATTTTTTTTTTAAATATATTATTGAAGACACTATAGTTATATATTATTAGTACACGTTTAATTATAACTATAATATTATTAACCGCGTACTGTAATACGTAACTTTATGTAACGTGCGTCAGTTTAACAAAAATTTCGTTAAATTAATATGATCGTAATGCTAAATCCCGATAAATACGGTTAAAAATCCCGACAGGATCAAAATCCCGGTCGAAAAAGTCTTATCGGAAAATAATATTATTTTAATTATTTTTTGTTTTCGTAGAAAGACACACTACCCACTAGAATTTTAACAACAGTCTTTATAATAAATTATATTACATTTGTATAGTTAAGGGGCATTTGCATTATTCGAATGAGTTTGATGTAAAGGTGATTTAAAACTCAAGAAAAACCGTCGGGGTTTTAAACTCTCGACGCGGTCGGGAGATTCAATTATTTTATATTATTTGTTGAAAATATAATAATATCATTTATTTTATACGGGAATTCACGTGTAATATATTTGAAAGGACATTTAAATTTATTTATTCACCGGAGAAACAAAATTAGCTGTATATAGGTACTAACAGTATGATACGACTATTAAAAATGTTTATGAATGAAAGTATGTTAAAACGCGAATGCTATTAATGTTAATGAGATAGTCCTAATTGAATCGTATAAAAAAGAAATTAGTAGCTATTCATTTTTTATATACGTGTCTCAATCTTTCTTGATAATAAAAAACATAATCTAACGATAATCTCGAATACTGGTTTGATTTTTAATATAATAAAAACGGTCGAACTTTTTTAACTCAAAATCGTCGATACCTCGAACTTTTTCCCCGGTCCCTAGAATTTCCTATTTAAACAATACGAAAAAACTGTGTTTAACTCGAATATTATTGTGAATAACTTGAAGTAGTAGGTTATAATTACCAATTATAATTATAAAATTATAAATACGAAAATAAATTCGAATAGGAGGAACAAGTATGCATGAACCCCCCAATCCTACGTATGCATAAGCACAGATACATTATAATACAAAAAAAAAAAAAAAACGTTCTGATATCGACACAGAGCCGGTCGCTAATGAATTATAGAAACAATTTCAACAAAAAAACGTCCGAATTACACAAGAAATCGAATTTTTGTCGCCGTTCAATATCGAGTTGCACAAATTGTATTAATACAAGTTGAAACTATACGACTATTATATACTATACGATTATTCAAATATTGTGACTTAACCGTAGGTGTACCGGATAATCGCACAGTAGAATAAAAATGTATAAAAATAACCGTTTTCGGAACACGACGCAATGGCTAATGTAATTACAGTAGGCTAGGTTAGGTTAAGTTAGGTATAACAAATAATATAGGAGTGGCAGGAGCGGCATGGTGCGGGCACCAAAGGTGGGTGGACCCAGAAAGTGGATGGGCCAGTTGCGCCCTGGGCCACAAGGCGCCAGGGTCGACTCAAATTCCATCTGACCCAGCTGCTGACGGGTGTTTCGCCAGCTACCTGCACCGGATCGGAAAGCGCGTCGACGCCCACTGCGCAGCGTCGAACGACGACGCGGAGCATACGCTCATCGACTGCCGGGCCTGGGACGCGGACAGGGCCGTTCTGGTGGCGGCGATCGGCAAAATCTCCCCGGAGCAGATTGGACCGGCCATGGCGGGCAGCACCGAGGCGCGGACGGCGGTGCGGAAGTTCGCGTTCGACGTCATGCGGTCCAAGGAGCAGGCCGAGCGGGACTGGGAGGAAGCCAAAGGCTACGCAGTAGCAGCAGCCGTCGTCGCCGCATCGTAGTCAGCAAACCATTTGCACAAACTGCAAATAGCGTAGCCCTAAGTTAGTCTTAAATTAGGTTAAGCAGTACTAGTTATAGAGTAGTTTTAAGAAAATTTTTATTTATTTAGTTTTTTCTTATTTAATGTATTGTACACCTAGGTTAAGCAAAATTGTGAGCCCGCCCCGTGAAGGGGTAAACGGGATTTTGAAGTGTTACATAATTGTAGTTGCGTATCAATAAATGATGGTGGCGGGCCGGAAGTAATGCCGCGAGGCGAGTTTCTAGCCCGTCATCGATACCACACACAAGAAAAAAAGCTATAATATAGGACACGGATACTTCTGGTACTACCTCCACCGCGTGTGCCGTGCCCCAAACGCTGGCACTTTGAAGACACTGCAGAACACACTCTGTTCGACGGCCCGTACTTGGGAGCCCTCCTGTTCCGAAGCGAAGGCGTTCGTAGGCGGCAGGAACGTCACTCCCAGTGATATCCGGGACATGCTCTGTGATCCCGCGGACCTTTCGTCCCGGGAGACGGACCGCGACAGGTATGGCCGGCTCTCGGCCGCCTCCGCCCGCAGCGCACAGTGTTTCTATCGGATGGTAGAAGACTTCCTGTGTCGCAAGGAGCAAAACCAAAAGACCGCTGAGGTTCTCGAAACGGACATCAAGAACGAGTCTACTAACCGACGGGTGCGTGAGTCGCCCGGGCCAAGAAAAGGACCAGGACGTACCAGTTATCTAGACCGACTGGTTCTATGAACCTGGTTGCGAAGATCATGAACAACAGCGTCAGTTAGGTTAAGATCAATATGTAAGGGGGTGTAGTAGGAGGCTTGCCTGGGCATCCCCATCAACGAATGTGTTTTTGTAAATTTTTTTTTTTGCTTAAATAAACGATAACATTAGTGGGGTAGTACTACTGTCAGTTACAAATTGGAATTTTCCGGGGGGGGGTGGGTGGTGTGAGGTTTACAGATTTGTACTAAAAATCTATAATTGTCTTCTTCAAAGAAAATGCCTAATTAAAAGATTGCGGATTTTCCACGATTATGTTGGGATAATTCGAACGATTCGAACAATTTTTTTTTAAAACTCCCAATAATTTGTTCAAAAAGAAAAAAAAAAAGGTTAGGTACAATATATTACGCGGCGGTCTCGTGGTATACTATTTTCCGGGTGTGCGAACGATAATGAGTCTGGAGCGAAAAATAATTATCGCACGACCAGGACGTTTAAAAAATTAACCCATTTCACGCAAAGTGCGCTGTAGTAACGGTGTTTTTTTTTTTTTTTAGAATTATTATTTAACTCGCATTATATTATATACTACATTTTGTTATCCGGTCGTAAGCCCTCGATGTTTCGAATGTGAACAAACCGAACGATAATATAATTTTAACGATAATCGGCAGTTTTCTCTATGGGTAATCACAACCGCGTACGTGACCCGCAGAAGATTATCGATTTTTCGTGCAGCCCGCCCGTAGCAGGCCGAAAACAAAAAACGTACAACACGCGTCCCGTATAATATTGTGCACGTTATAATTATTATATAACTCGGGAGTTGTATATAGGAGTTGAAATAGCTAACGAAATATGCACAAGAGAAGAACAAAATAAAATGTATAACTCACAGTGCCCGATTGAGGATTGGAGGCAGCTCCAATGTAAAACAGGCCAAATACTACTCAATTGGGTAATATTGTCCGTCTGAAATTTAAATGACACATTTTGTTTGCAACATTTATAAACAGACAGGCAGATTTCCTTAAGTTACAAAAGAAAAAGAAAAAAAATCGACGAATACGACCCTTGGAATTTACATCATACAATTATCGACCACTTGAACGGTGAACGGTGTCTAGAAGATTTCCTAATGATTTTCGATAATATAATTTTATTTTTACTATCATTTAATATGATTTTATTATTATAGGCGGGTGGGGGCAGGGGGCGGTGATTACAGTTAATAAGATTGAAATTAGAAAAAATAAAATTATTATATTAACAAATGTCCAGATGTCCAGACAACAGATATTATAAATAGTTTTTTACATTATATAGTTTTAACATAATAATGTAAAATATTTTGTGGCAGATTACATAAAATCGTATTGTATTATTATGTTGCGCCGACGAACGTCCATCATTTTAGCCAAAAAAACTTGATTTTCGTTTCCGTTTATAGATTTTCCGAATATATTTCTACGTGTTTTATTGCTTGAGAACCCCCAGCCGTAAAAATGGTACAATCGCAATTCAATGAAAAATTGTATAAGTTAATATATTTTTAAGCATTTTTATATCGAACGTTCGAAATAATGTAAATGCATATAGATGAACATTAGTAAATTAAAAAAAAAAAAATGCTTAAAATAATAAGATGCAATATTAAAAATAAACAAAACTCGTTCATATTTCAAACGCACTCGGAGAATAGGTATACAAAGAAAACTACTTCTAGAATGGAATTTCTTAAAAAAAAAAAAAAATGTGTATTCTAAATATTAAATATATAATTATTTTGCGGTTTCGATAAATTGTAAACATATTTGTAACACAATTGACTCGAGTAATAAACTGAAAAAATTTTTTTTTGGAGGTCAACGGGTGCGAACTCCTCGATGGTGGCCCATGGGTAATTCTAAACGGTTCTCAAACTATTTCTTATATAAGTAGAAATTGATTTTGCAAAAACGAAAATCAAACATTTTTTTTAATTTTGGCTGAAATGAAAATTTTATTTTATTTTATTTACGGCGATAACTCGGACCGTATTTCCGTGCCTGTGTATAATTCCCTAAATACGAAATAGGGTGTGGGGGGATTGTTATCGCGCGTTTTACACAGGAATTTTCCGGGGGGGGGGGGGGCGATGTGAGGTTTACAAATTTTTACTAAAAATCTATAATCGCCTTCCTCAAAGAAAATGCCTAATTAAAATATTGCGAATTTTCCACGATTATGTTGGGACAATTCGAACGATTCGAACAATTTTTTTTTAAAACTCCCAATGATTTGTTCAAAAACAATCGGTAATTTATGTAGTGTTTGTTTCAAACACTTTTCGGGGTTTGGCAATTACTCGGATTTTATCGAGCATCGAGTATTAATGTCTAAAACGGTTTTTGTTGTTTTGTTGTCGTTGTTGTTGTTGTTGTTGTTGTTGTATCTCAAACGTAACGTTTGGCAACCCTATGTGGACGACCATAAGCGCTTGGCCGCATTTACATCGGTAATATTATAACGTTACGTTATAATATTATAAATTCGAGTAGGTCCGCAAATCTTCATCGTTGTTGCGCAACACGCGCTCGGACGTATTTTTCTATGGCGGACGTTACGTACAGATACGAGAGCCCTGGCCCCGCACGACGGATGATTCATCGTGACAATACTAATATTATCTCTATATAATATATACTCGGAATTTAATATAATAAAACAATATTATATTCTAGTTCTACGATTAATTTTTTTTTTTTTTACTTGCCGTCTCTACTCGGCGGCCGCGGCGTAAACGGCCACGGTACAATGACACAACACCGGCCGGAGACCCGTACCGGTTGACACTTAAACTGGTTATTTTCGCGATCTTTCGTGCATATGCCCCCCCGGTATAATATTGTTAGCGCATTATCGCGTTATACGGTACGGTATATATAGCCAAAAAGATATTCAACTAATCACCATTCGATCGAGTACCGCACAACAGCAAACATGAACTTCGTAAGTAATAGCATCGTTTCAAAATATTTTCAGAAACAATCGTATTAACGAATAGCATTTGCACGGGTTCTGTACACAGATTATAACTAACCGTTTTTTTATTTTATTCTATTCCACAGACATCAGCTTTAGTCGCTTTGGCGGTAGTAGCCCTCGTCCGGGCCGACAGCACCGACACCAAGTCACAGAAACAGACGAAACGCCATCTCGGCGCAGAACACGGTTTCGGTTCTGCAGGATTGGGATATAGTTCCGGATTGGGATATAGCTCTGGATTGGGATACGGTTCCGGATTGGGATATGGTTCCGGATTGGGATACGGTTCCGGATTGGGATACGGTTCCGGATTGGGATACAGTTCCGGCCTGGGATACGGTTCCGGCCTGGGATACGGTTCTAGCATAGGCCTATCGTCCGGTTTGGCCACCGGTTACGCCGCTACTTCTGGACTGGCTTACGGGTCGTCGTACGCCCCAGCATACGGTGGAGCCACCATCGCCGCCGCTCCGGCTTACAGTGGAGCCGCCATCGCCACCGCCGCCGCCCCGGCACCGACAGTTGGACCTTTGATCCCCATCTCAAAGGAAGTTCACATCATCAACCGTCACGCCCAACCTGTCTCCTCCCCGTACCCGGTCCCTGTACAGAGAACCGTTGCCATTCCAGTACCACACGCAGTGCCTTATCCGGTAGAACGTCCTTACCCAGTCCGCGTTGCAGCACCGTACCCAGTGCCCGTTGAGAGACCAGTTCCGTACGCAGTCGACAGGCCTGTACCGCAAGCCGTGCCCGCCCCGTACCCGGTTCCAGTAGTCCAAAACGTCCCAGTGCCAGTTTCTCGCCCAGTCCCGGTCCCAGTTGTTAGACAAGTGCCCGTGCCAGTAGCCTCACCGGTCGCCGTTGCCGCTCCAGCCCCAGTAGCCTTTGCCGCACCAGCATACGCGTCGTCTTACGCCGCACCAGCCGCATTTGCCGGTGCAGCATACGGATCATCTTACGCCGCACCAGCCGCCTTTGCCGGTGCAGCATACGGATCATCTTACGCCGCACCAGCCGCCTTTGCCGGTGCAGCTTACGGGTCGTCTTACTCCGCACCAATATATGGTTCGTCTTACGCCGCACCAGCCGCCATCGCCGCCCCAGCATATGGTGGATACGGCCTAGGAGCTTCCAGCTATGGCTCTAGCTACGGATCTGCAGCATATTTGGGATCTCATTACAGCCCATCACTATCCTCGTACGAATCATATAGCCCGTCATTGGCCGCTTCGTCGTACGGATCATACGGATCTGGCCTATCCTCGTACGGATCATACGGTTCGGGTCTGTCCTCGTCCTACGGACATGGAATCCATTCGAAATATGGAATCGCAAAACGCAGCTCCAACTAATTTGGTTATTAGACTGCCAATGTCTAATACCAGTAAAATCAGACTGTCTTCTGACATCACTCAAGTCATAATGTGTTAGGCCGCCTTTTTTATAATTATGTTTTTTATAACTTTTTTTTTTTATGTGTATTTACTTAGATTGTACTTTTTATAATTGACAAATGTTTACTGTGTATATCAGCTAAATAAAGTGTTTTGTTAAAAAATATAAAATTTGTGTTAAACAATTAATGGTTATAGTATATAATCACATAAATTATAATTCCTGCAATATATCATTGCGACTTCTTATGCATTACTACGCCTAGATATACGTCCAATACTGCAACAACCTGGAAGTGAATTTCAGCTGTCATACTTTATATACAATATACATATATATATTGATATTTTTTCTACAGTTAAGGTTTTATAGGCTTTTATGCTAAATTAAATATTCTTAAACGTAAAATGAAATTGAACTATAAAACTACAACCATTGGTCAAATTTCAAGCCCCTTGCGGCATAGGATAAGTGATCGCGACCAAACCTAAATAACTTTACTATACCAATGAAAAAATTAAGGGATTATTTTCGCCCTCCCTCCCCCCTAAAAAAATTATATATATATTATTATATACAACTGTGCGTATACTGCTATACAAAAAAAAATAATAATATTTCAGAAAAAAAAAAAAAATGAATTGGTAATTTTATAATTTTCTGTTCTAAATGAATGTATCGTATACATATATTTATATATCGTAATATATATAAATATTGAGTGAATACGATATTTTGTGTTATAATAAGACTATTGCAAATAGTTAACGGTTTACGATGTATATTTATAATTTGTGCTGTTGCGGGGAACAAAACCAAGTACGTTACATAAAATATCGTGCTACCTAAGCACTGTGTCGTGACTTAATGTCACGGAATTGCCACGGATAACAAAACAAATCCCGACGAAAACATATAGCTTTAGTAGGTATTTTCATAGATAAAAATTTAATTTTGCGATAAAATATACACCAGCGGTTCCCAAACCCTATTATGCACACTTCATATTATAAAGATCTCCCCCTTCTGATTTTTGGATCAAGTATAACTCTGCGGAATTTGGTGATAGGGTAGTAGCTGGATCCCCACACAAGTCCCTTACATTGATGGATTTCATAAAATTCCTCCCAATGGACTTTGTCCGTAGTAATTGATCTGATCATCACCGTAAGTGTACGGTAATGGATTTTCTGATATCCAACTATAATTGGGACCCGTGCAGGGTTCCGAGTCTATTTTTTTTGGCGTTAATACCACTCTGCTATTACCAAAGCCTGCCAAGATATACTTGATCTAAAAATCGGAAGGAGGTTACTTTAAATATGTAGTGTCCGTAACAGTCCTATATATATTAGTAAAGATCCTACCCGCTTACATTAAACAGCAACCGAGTTACGACCGTTTATTAAAATTCTTTAAAACTAAACCAACTCGAAAATTGCATACCATGAGACCAGAAGCTGACGTCGATAATTTGCGCTCAGGAGGACACCTATCGTGGATACTAGTTGCTATGACGGCGGTCAGCCGATGAAATAGCCAAATCATATACCCAGGATAACTATAACCCCCCCTCCCCCGGTATAATTATTCTAGGATAAACATACCCACTAAATTCATAATAGGAAAACCATACCTCCCAAAGAGGTTTGTAAAATACCTATTTCTTTAATCATTTTTCGACCAGAGTTATCCGGTTGACAGCGCGGCGTCCCTGTAAATAAGTACTGTTATGGTGAATTTAAGAATACAATTTTTGTCTGTTGATTATTATGATGCTTCCGATTGGATTTTTTTTTTTACAGTCACTTTTTATCTATATAATAACATATTTTGATTTTATCATACGATAATTCGATATACTCGTAGAAAAATAATAGTAGGGATTGGATCAGTAAAGTTTTAGTAAAAAACTAAATACCATTATGAAATTGTGTCACTGTATTAATATTTATTATGTAGTTGTAATAGATAAATTTCCTTAAGATAGGTTTAGTCAGAACTATGAATTTCTCTATGTTTTATACCTACGAATTAAACATTAATTCTGCTAATTAACTATGAACAAATTTGACATTGAATAATTAGGTTGAGGTTTTTCGTATAAAAATAAAAAAAATAATACCTACATAAAATTAACTTGTATTAAAATAAATGAAAAAAATATATATATTTAAAAATCCAACATACTTCGGCACTGTTGTCGGTGGAAAGTTGAGTGATAGGATATCTTGAGTAATTTAGTTTATATCTGTACGCAACGGTAAATTATTCCACACGAAAAACAATTCTGAGCGAAATTCGATTAAACGTGTATTGATTAATTTAAATTAAAAATTATATTAATTTGTAATTACAAAATAATTAAATAATAATTGTCCGTTTTTTTTTTTCGAGGATTTTTGAGGAGTTCAACAAATTTTATCCACATAAAACCAAAACATAACTATACAATTTCATATAGCTATTTAAAACCCAATAACCCATCAGAATATTTTGAAAATTTTTTAGAAAGAGCTAATTTACGTTTTCATAGAAAACTTAAGGTTTCCACGACTATTTGTAATGAAATTGCAACAAAATAACAAAATTGTAAATAACAGAAACCGTTATTGCGTAAATATTCCCGTTTTTACGACGTGTTTTTTCTCTTTATTGAGGAAACTATGGAGAAAATAAAAAAAAAAAACCTCCTGAATGCACCAACCAGAAAAAATTTGCTACCAGAAATCAGATTAATTTGTTTTTAATACATTTTATTCGACTAGTAAATATTAAAATGAAATACGAAGAAAATAACAAGTGATAAGTTACAAAAAAAAATCTGTGTAAGCATTGTTATAATTATTTTTATCAAGCTTCACAAAATTAAATACACTAGACAATTTTGTTTAAACTATAAATATAAAATTGCGTTGATATAGAATTGTTATTTGTGAAAATATAGGTAGATAGGTAGGATAAATCGTTACGTATACGTAAATGACATTCATCAAAACGCGTTAAATATTTAATATTTTTAATATTATTTAGATTGGTATTAAATATTCATAAAGTTAAAGTCATTTTAATTTTTAATCTATTATAATTTATATTATCAGGACGTGTTATTCGATAATAATATTTCAGTTGATTTAGGTCGCTGACGATTGATTGTTCATAATAAATTACAAATACAAAAAATTCACTTTTATATTGAATAACCATTTTTCTTAACCGTATACAGATACCGGCAGTTGACTTTACAACTTTTTCTCGGTTTTTCTTATATAACAAAAGCCGCGATACAATTTCTATGGAATCGAAAGACAGATACACTACGATAATCTATAACACGTAAGTGTACCTTGTTTAAAAACTTGAATCTAAAGATCAGTGACTTATATGGTCTATATAAACCGGAAGATGGAATAAATTGGACTACGCAGAGAACGTGGATTTATAGTTACGATAAATATATGTCACATAATTCGTCACACCTTGTCAAGTGTAAATTGTTTTAATCAAACTAAATAAGTATGGGGGTAGGTAATAAAATGTAAAAAAGTTTTTTTTTTAAACCGAACATATTATGGTCACTGTTATTGATACAAAATTTGGAAGGTATAGGAATAGGATATAAGGTTAATTAGTTTATTTACTAAAAGCAATGAAAAATCGTTACAATCAACAAAAACGATCCTGAGTGGAGCTCAGTAAACTAGTAAGGGTTATAAAAGTATTAGTAATATTTCTTCCCCTTGTAGCCCGGGAATCAACAAAAATATAATCAATGTTGTTAGTCATTTGTTTTTTTTTTCATTTTTAGAAAAACCGTTGAAAATTTCAAAAAATGTATTTTTGTAACAAATTACTCACCAAAATAAAGCGCTTTCAAATAAAAAATAACAATAAAATAAATGAAATTTTTCAAAAAATATTCAAATGTAATCTTTTAATATACAATACGAACAGATTGGAACATATTTACCTACCGAAAAAGTGTATTTAGAAAAATAACATATATGATATTTAATATCTTCAATATATTTATGATAAGGGTAATTGGATTAATTTTTGGTTATTCACATATTATATGTACATTAGGGTAGACAATAAAAAAATCCAGCTAGTAGTGATTCTGGGCGCGAATAATGCAATTTATAAGTATTATTATAATTTTTTTTTGTACGATTTAAATTATCGCTAAGCAAAAAATAACATAAAAATAAATTATCAGGATGAAAAAAGAAACAACGAAGTTATTAGCCATGAAAAAGTATAAAAGAGAAGTATGAGAAGTATTTTTAAGAGAAGTTCCCGGTTTTATGATTTATCAATAACATTACGTAAACTTATACATTTCGCTGCTAATAACTTTGGCAATATTAATTTTTTTGTATCAATTGTAGTACCTTATTTATTCCTTATCTCATCCTTTGCGTTATATTTTATTCGGCTTTTACGGGATTAAACCATAAAAAAATAAAATAAAATACATACAAATTGTGTTATTCACCTAAAATCACTACTCGCGAACTAGAAAATACCTGTTCTTCATTAAAATAAGATTCTACAGTATTGTTACATCTGTAAAAAAAAAACAAAAAAACTATCAAGATACAATCGTGAACATTTATATTTTTTTTTTTGGGCCACCCCGATTTACTTATTTTGATAAACATTATGAAATTGATTTAATAAGCATATACATACAAATGAATTATAACATATAAAACGTTGTCTAATATAGTTCAAATTAATCAAAAAAAAAAAATTATAAAACGCAATATCGAATTACATTATCAAATATTTCTACAGTGAGTTTTAATAAAATATTACCGGACCATATAATTGCAAATAATAGTAGAATTACATATACTGCAATTGTATCGATACATATTTTATTATCTATTTCAAATGTTTAAACAAATTATAATAAATTATTATCGACAACGCACCACATGACAACAGTTTCATATAATCATCGCGAGATATTTTTCGTCCCGTTCACGTTACAATACGATAACTATTGAAACGTTAAAATTGATTATCTAGAAAAAAAATATATTGTATTAACACCTTAATTGTCTAATTTTAATGGTCGATCATCAGTAACTAATCAAGCGGGATACTCTTGCGGGATGATACCCTTGGCGATACGTCTTGTTAAACCGATTGGCTAAACGTTAATTTAATTCGTCTACCGTTCAAGTACTCCAATAGACAACAAGAACAAAAAAGGACCTCGGTGACGTAACGGCCGGGAAATCAAAATTTACACGGTTTCTTGAAATTTTCATTCCGTGGCGGTTTATATAATGGTCACAATTGTACATTGCCGGTGTAGTTTCCCAACAGCCATCGTCGGATACGGTAAACATCATGAAGTCACAAGTAAGTGTTTAATCGCAAGTAACCATTTATTTATTGTTTTTAAATCTAATATTTTAGTTTTCTTATTAAGTGTATCTATAAAATATAAATTCAAATAAAATTTAAATTTCTATTGCAATACATATAATTGTTTTGGTGCTAAATATAAATCTCTTTTTACCTACCTATAAAAAATATTTTAAAAAAAGTAACTTTATAAACTGAGTAAGATAACTTTTGTTATTATCAGATTTTTACTATTTTTAAAATAATAACCTATATTATTAATTTTGCTGGTCGTTTCGTGATACTATATTACTTTATTATAATAATATACTTGTAGATATATGCAGAGTATTTCGAAATTCGTTTCAATTTCAATAATAAATAATAGTAGGACGACTTTTCTTTCCAAAACAACGGCCAGTCTGTGGTTATATTATTCCAAACGCTTCAAAATGGGGTAGTAATACCATTGGTTCACCACAATTTTCGTTTTTCCCAGACCGATTTGCTCGCATGTCAGTTATAAGCTCTGTAAGATATTAAATTAAAATCAAGTTAAGTGTTTAGTGACTACACTATTCGTTCCGATTGGTCATTGACCTTCGGTCTGTTCTTCCTATTAATACATTATCGTTCTTGTAGTTTCACGATTATAATAAGCAGTCACCACCAATTCGTTTTGGGCGTACCTATACGAACGCCGGTTCGTTAATTTATAGATTGACGATAGACTATATGTAGTATAAATGACTAAATGGTTTGATTCCCAGCTATTTTAGAGGTGTGATATTGCCCATGACATTGATCTTAAGTGTGGGCTGTGTCCGAGTTTCGTCCTGAGAACATTTTTTCTATACCGATTTCGTTCCGGATTAAAAAAAAAAAAAAAAAAAAAAAAGAAGAGAGATCAAAAGAAGAAAATTCTAGTCTAGGTACAGATTAGTAATTCAATTGTTTCATTTATTTACTCGTATAATTTCTTAGCAAAATATTAAGTTGTAATAAGATCTGCCTAATTAAATGTATAATACATTCGATCTAATTCGATTTTCATCTATTATAAAATCGTATAAAGATATATAATAAATCTTTAAAATGCACGTACTTACTTAAAGTTTGTTGGAAGTAATAAACAATCAAAATAAATCGAAATAATATATACATATTAAATACTCCTCAACAATAAGTTTAATAACTTGGGACAAAATTAGTATATCCCTTTAAATTCAATTTTTATATCCGGTACGAAACTCGAATACAGCCAAAGTATGTGTTGTATACCCTGCGAGAAATCCAACCCCCGTCAATATCGTTTACGTTATTGTATTTATAGAGTCCAAACAAATCAAAACAATATAAAACTCATGAAATTTTTGATATTTTCGTTTTCTAAATAATTTTCGTCATCGTACCCAATAAATAATAAATATCACGGGTATAAATACTATATTATTTTAAAACTATTGAAAATGATTTAACAATTTTAAGTAGACTGTATTTTTTAATTTGACATGCACGAAAACAATGACAAAAGATGGTAATAAATTTCATACAAAACAAATAATGATCGTCCACCTCGAAATAAAGGCGGAAGAACAATTTACAAAAAATGCACTAAGACGACAGCTTAGGCCTATAGGCTATAGCCGTGATTAAAACACCAACATTAAAAAATTCCTTGGGGTAGCCCCCCCACTTCAGCTACGTCACTGACCTACATTTTGTCCACAGGTTTTATATTTATGTGCGTTTGCGTTTGCGAACGTTTTGTGTCACGACAATCACATAAAAAATGATACGGCCGCCGTCAAAGAATCGAAGACAAGAAAACGCGGCGTAGGCCATAGCAACCCGATGGGATGGGGTGCCCACGGGACGGGTGCGTACGGAGTTCCCACGACGCCAATTAACGGATACGGATATAATGTACCGGTGGTGCAGACCAACAATCAGCCCTTACCGTATCCTGTGCCGTACGACCGACCGGTGCCATATCCGGTGTCCTACGACCGCCCCGTACCATATCCGGTGTCCTACGATCGACCGGTACCGTATCCGGTACACGTGGACCGGCCAATGCCGTACCCGGTACAGGTCGATCGGCCGATGCCGTATCCGGTTCAAGTGACGCAACCGCTCCCGTATCCGGTACACGTGGACCGGCCGGTACCGTACCCGGTGCAGGTAGAGAAACCAATGCCGTATCCCGTACAAGTGGACAGACCGTATGCCGTGCAGGTAGACCGACCCGTGCCCTACCCTGTGCACGTGCCGTACAAAGTGTCGGTGCCGGTGGACCGGCCGTACCCGGTGCACGTGCCCATCCCGAAACCGTATCCGGTCGACAGGCCGATACCGTACCCCGTGGCACAACCTATGCCGGTCGTGTGGCAGAAGCAGGCAGCGGTGTATCCAGTATACGCCCAACAACATGTGATGCCCGTGGTGCAGCAGCAGGCGTTATATTTCCAAAAGGCCAACAACGAGAACAATTACATCGGCACGCCAACGTACAACGGTGGCAACCAGAACGGTTACATGTACAGCCCATTCCCGTCCGGTTACAGTATCGGCGTTAACCACGCGCTAATTGGGTTGGGCGCGGCGGGCAGAGGCGGCCAGGGTGCCGGAACGACAACCCTCAACAGTATGACGGGAAATCTTATGGGCAACGCGTTCAACGTGATGACAGGACTTATGACACCAGGTGGCGCCATTTCCGGGTACGCGAATGGCCATAACAATTACCTGGGACCTAAGACTACGGGATTCACGACCAACATTAGCAAATGATACTGCGCACGATTATTACGAAATTGACGATGTTCCTGATGATTTTTTCAATATTGTTTCATTAACAATACACATACTTTGTACATACAATATTATAAAATATAAAATATTATACTAATAATAATAATAATAATAATAATAATACTAATAATACAAATAGCGATAAACTCGTAATTTTATGTTTATTTTTGTTTCACTTGCGATTAATTTAATGTCGCGTATTATCAATTTATGATAATATGTATTCCGACAGAGGTGTAAGTAAAAAAAAAAAAATTTTTAAAAATGTAGTCGATTATAATAAGGTAATAATAATAATATTGGTTGTACGTTGCCGGTCATATGAGAGAGAGAAGAAAGTTTTCTCGTATTATTGGGGAATTGGAGGCAGTATATATTAAAGATGATTTAAACCTAAAAGGCCAGACAAAACTGTAGGAATTGTCTTTAACGAGTTTCAATTTTGATAACGGATTATGATTTGAATATGATATAATGTTGGAAATAAAAATGTAATTGTTTTACGGGAAAACGTAAATAAATCTCATTAGATTTTTAAAAAATATATATTTAAAGTATTTTGCTTTTTACTTTATATGATAAAGGGAATTAAAACCAAACAAATAACTCAAACGTATCCTACAGCAAAGAACCTATTCAAAATTGTAATCCGTCAAACGCAATTCCTACAGTTTTGTCCGGCTTTCCGGTCTAAAATGTCATGTTCATCCAGTGGATGCATTTTATAATTGAGGTGGCCATAAAAATGTAAAAAAAAAAAATGTCTAATTTTACAAAAGTTAAGATAACAGTAACAAATCCTCTAACATCCACGTTTTTTATTTATTTTTTTTCATCAGCGACTATGTATAAAATGAAAAACAAAACAATTCGATAATATTATGAAAAATTGGAATATTTAAATTTTTCTTATATGTACTTTTTTAACAAAAACGATTTGGATATATATAAGCTATTTGGCGTCCTTCAACGCATTTCAATATAACTCGGAATATCGATAGAAAATAATATTCGTGGCGTTCGTCAATTGGACTCGCGGGTCATAATAATATTATCTGTTACATAATAATTATTGCTGTATCACGGCGTTTTCGACAAATCATTCACCGACTTGACGTATAAGCACAATTACGATTGCGTTATAATGCTCTTGATTTTTATTTTTAAATTTTTTTTTTTTTATGAATTACATACTATTAATGCATTCTTCGGCGTCACTGTGGAGAAGAGTGGACCCGTTGAAGCCTACATGGTCAGTACCTATGCACGTGTCAGCGGGCCGAACCCTCTCGAATAAAACCGTATTGTTTGCCTAACGCGATCGGAACAAATCGATCTGGTCGTAGGTGTTCGACGGTGTTTCGAGTTCACTATATCTAAAATAAATACGAAAAGTTTTTTTTTAATAAAAACACACAAATAATACGCGCATTACAATGATAATATATGACGATTTTTCCTTGAAACTTTTATAGGAATTGTTAAAATTGTTACATTTAATTTCGTTGTTTGTGCAGAAATTATTATCCGTAAAGGGCTAAATATATTAATTTTGAAAATTACTTGCACGCGCAGTTTTGTATTAAATATATTTTTTACAAGTTCACTTTTATTTAGTAATTCGTAAACATGTATACGCGTAGAATGTTTTTCAGAATTTTTTTTTTAGTCTGTAGAAGATAATTTTCAGATAATTATCAGATAATTCAGCGTATCGAATTATATAGTAGCGATTTGAATATAATAACGGTTTTGAATATTTATGGTTTTACAATAATTTCAACTGTTAGCGTCTTGTTTACCATACCAAAAATGTAGAAAATATCAAATTTCCCGACAGTCACGAAATGTTCTCTGTTCGCCTTTGATTTTACGTTTTGCCATCATATTGCAAAAGTCAATATTATAACCACGTGATAAATTACTAATAGTTACGATAATAACTGTTCGTACTAACTGTAGACTACAAGACAAATAATTATTACAGGATCCTGGAGGGAAACAATTGATTTTAGACTAATTTTGATGTTTTCGGTCGGTTTTTTTTCGCACTTTATTTTTTTTAATTTTTTTTTTCACAAACGCAATTCCTTTATTATATAAAATCCCAATCGAATCGAAATAATATTATAATGCATCGCCTACTTCATAACGGACCTAATAATGTCGTTCCTACTTGAAATATACACGCGTTCACGCACAGTTAACGTTAAGTTGCTCAACTCTATATTGTATACAGGTACGTACATACATTGGTTAATTTTTACGTACAATCACAATATTATTATTAATATTGCAATATTTTTCCCATCGCGTGCCGTGAGAAATTGGTCCACGATATTCACACAAACACACGCCGATTTAGCAACACGATAATTTCAGCAGAACATTTAATTGGATTACCATACGAGCAAACGCTCTATACATTTCGCAGATGTCGCATAGAGACAATGAAAGTTAAAATATGACCGTGACCTTTGTATAGTTTTTCGACCAACAATGGCGATAAATTCCTCCGGTATATAGTAAGTACCGGCAGTGTCGTCTTAAAGCCCGAAATTTTAAGAGCCCTAAATTTACAAAAATTACATTATTTACAAAATATCTATCATAATTTTACATTTTTTTTTTTTTCTGAAAATAAAACGCAAACGAAAAATATTAAAATTAGCTTTATATAAAAAATAATGCTATTTAATCAACGAAAATTGTATTCTAAATTTTAGGCTAATAAAAGTATATCGTTTTTCGGTAGAGAAACTTACTTCCCAATTATAATTATACATTAATAACTAGGTTAAAAAATCGTGGGAAATCATACAAATCAATTAATAAACTGTATGGATTGTTTTCCAATTCGGAAGGTTTAGAGACAAAAGAAATACAAATCCATTGTAAAACATTTCTCTGATCACCGGCGTGATTTTCGTATTAAAAAAAAAAATAAAAATGCTCAATCCTAAAATGTATACATAAAACACCTATGATGATATAAATTTATTTATTATATATATTTGCTTTTAATAAAGATGTTTACAGAGATAATTTATTGTTATTCATTATTAAAAAAATAGTATCTCTCGTAATTTTTTTTTTTTTTTGTTTTGTTTATGCCTTGTATTCCAGCATTTTTAATCTAGTCACCGTACCTAAACGTATCGTATTTGTTCGTATCTAAAAATTAAAATTGTCGCCGTGTGCTATAATGAATGATTGCTCAAGGACGACTTTATTAACTTTATAAAAAAAATTTACCTTCTTTTTGTTTAGTCCACATTACAAAATATAGGCACATGCGTTTTTCAAACTATAAACTCCGACCGAGTGAACACGCGCGCAGAACGCGTAACAAAAATAATAGTCACGACAATATAATTCTGGTTCGTGTACTCTGTGTATATCGTACACATATGATTAATGTTCTAAATATCCGATCGATAAAAATGGGTTAACGGCCTTTATTTGGTGGACATTATTGGTTTTTTTTGTCACAACTGGTTTTAACTAGTTACAACTAGAATTGACCTGAACCCTTAACGTTGGAACTAGTTTTAACCTACTTTTTTTAGTTAGAACTAGTTATGTGTGAAATATATAGATAAAAACTAGAATTATCTAGAGAATAATTGATTTCCAGAAGCAATTTTTATATCGTTAGTTTAAATTAGGGAAAATTGAGAATTAACTACAAATTATAAATTAGAATAAGTCCGGTAGAAAAAGTATATAGGCATTTATCAATGTTCGGAACAGGATAAACGAATATTGTTATTTGTTTCGGCATGGTAAACTTTCGTGGCATTTAAAATTACACGAGATCTGATTTTTTAAATTAGTTTCGATTAATTCGTCATTGAAATTCGTGGTTAATTCTAGTTTTGAACTAGTCAAAAACAGTTTTGACGAAAGGGGTTTGTAGAAACTATTTTTGACTAGTTAAAGCTAGTTTTGACGGTTTAATAGATTTATGGTTTTTACGGATTTGACATTTATTTATATCAACTGTAACGATACCTATACAGTACCTGCAGTACATTGGAAATTGGTCGTTTAAGTGTGAATGGGATGATCAAGATATTTCACGTTTACTTATTTATTTTCATATTACTACACTGGGGCGGAAATCGTGCGCGTATTTTTTTAAGGTATGCCTATACGCAGTGTGAAATGTTTGGAGCATTTTTTACCAACTGAAAAATGTATTCGAAGGGAAAAGCGTTGGGAATTTCGAAAAACGTTTCAAACACAAAAATTACCATCGGGCAGAAAATCCGTGTCGCGAGGAATCTAAAACGAAAATATCGTATACCTCTATACTAATATTATAAAGAGGTAAAATTTATGAGTTTGTGTGTAAATCTTAAGGGAAATCTCTGGAACTATCAAACCGATTCGAATATTTTTTTTACTAACAGAATGCTACACCACTATCCCCGAGTAACATAGGCTATATTATATTCCAGAATTCAACCCCTAAAGAGTAGCTCGGACACAGGGCTAATGGTATTTTTGGTAAGAGAACCTAATTATTATTTTGTTAATTTATGGGTAAACTTGGTTAAAAAATAACAGTTTTTAAATTATTTATTTAATTTAGTCGTCACAAGGAAATGAGTCGCCCGTTTTTAAAAAAGAGGCCCGACTTTATACTATTATTTCCGAAGGGTGGAAATTCTGCGGGAAAGGAGTATATATTTATATATATATATATTATTAGCCATATATTTCACAAGACAAGAGTTATCATAATGCGATACTGTGATAACGGTAATGATACGATAATGATGACTTTGCCGAGCGGTTGGGCGTGATGCAATGATTCCCCGGCGCGGGAGAACGAACCGTGCAGCGGAAACAATGGCGACCGCGCGCGGCGCTGGAAGACCACGAAGCGCCGCGGCAGAGGTCAATTGCGGGCTCGGCGAACGGCCCCACACGAGCAAAATAATAATAATAATAATATCGTTGTGTGTTGAGAAATATCCCTTGTGTACGGCCCACCACGGCCCGGTGGAGGCCACAAACGCGCACAAGTGATTTTAATATTGCCGTCGTCATTGTGAACGCCCCCCCCTCGAACCCCCGCGGCCGTCGTCTGACCGTTTTCTAGGCTCGGCGCGCCTATATAAAATGCATATCGTTCCACCTATTTGGATCATACGAGTTTTCTTACCGAACCCCGTGCCAGCCAAGTATAGGTTTACTCGGGATCCATTTCTACAGAACCGCACGTAAAAACGACAGTCGTCAACTATGCAAGTCTGGGTAAGCAAATCAGGAATCGATATTATTTATTATTATTATTATTATTATTAATACTATTTGGTTTGCATGGTTAATCAACAAATGATTTTCCGTCCAAATTTTCGACTTTTCCGGTGGATTTTCCAATAATATTCTTTCAAACAAAACTTGTCCTGATAATTACACACACAACAACAACAAAATATCAGCAAAATCGGTCAAGCTGATCTCAAGTGATCATCATCTTACACACATGCAACAATCGATTTATATATAACATTTAAAACTATATCAGACGTATTAATCGAAAAAAAAAACAATTTCAAATTAAATGTCGAAAACATTTATATTATTCTAAAAGGCTATAATACCTTAAATCAGAGCTATGCCTTGGGGGATATGATAGATGCCCATGACCATTCTGGCGCCGACGTAAATTTGATAATCAAAAAAAAAAAAATGTATAATGTTTATAATTTATGTTTAATACTTAATATCTGTATTATTATGTTTTCTTCGGTAAAAAGTAATTCATTTTTTTTCAACCTATTTTATTAATAAATTAAGTAAAGACATTATTTTTTAGTGGTTTTGATGGTTTTTATCATTATCAGTGCAGAGTCATAGGTAAACTTCTACAATAAAAGATCTTTTAGCTCGAGTGACTAAAATTATTCAAATTAATAAGGTTACTACCGAAGGGACAATTTTTAGCGAACTTCGCCCAAAATCGATTTTTGTTACCAATGATTTATCGTTGCGTTATAGATATAAATTAATTTCCCCTCTATTTCCTATACGTCTTACCAACTTCTTTAAATTTTTTAATCATGTTTTTCCTACACACGAGCGATTAGAAATCTAATATAATATATTAACTGTGTTTGGGATTCAAAGTATGTGGCGAAGAAGCTATTAGTTTTACAATGATTTATTTTTTTTTATCTCAGAAAACACTTTTTAGGTCTGTAAAAATACTCCTATAATTGTTCGCATCATATCTTGAAAGATCGTGATTATTTTTTCGGTGGCACATTATTTGAAAAAATTTGCAGATTCTCAATAATTTTTCAATAAAATTAAAAAAACTGACAACAATTATTATTGTCGATACAACAGTTTTATTTTTTATTAATTTCTGGATCGCTAAGAATTGTTTTTAATTTGCAATGATTTATTTTTATACCGAAAACTCCAGAGAAAACTCACCAAATTAAGTATCAAAAATGAATTTAGACAATTATAGGGTTATTATTTTTTTGTTGATTTCACACTATAACACAATATACCAGTAATTTATTACTTAAGTCTTATAGTTGCTTCTTCGTAGCTATTAATTCATCATAATCATTATTTTCCACCAATTTCACTTCAATGTTTAGAATGTCATCATTGTTGAAGGTTTCTTCGATGACCGTGGATTTTAAAATAGTATATCTTTATTCTTTTCCAAGACCTTTCTACTATATTAACTATTGTTTTAATTACTTAAATTTCCATAGGTTGTATAATGTTAGCTTATTTAATATATTAAGTTAACATTGTTAACATTTTGTTCGTAATTTTCTGACACCCCCTCAAAATCCCAGCACCTCGGGCAGTTACCCCAAATTACCCCGTATACAAACACGCCACTGTGTTTTGCATACGTATATATAATATATATTTATATGTAGTGAACTTTTTGCATTTACAGATCTCGGTTTTGTTGGCGGTGAGCGCGAGCTTAGCCTTAGTCAGTGCCGAAGGAGCCGATAAGGCAGCTGATAAGCCGAACGAAAAGAAACAGGACAAGCGCGGCCTTTGGGGATTGGGCTACGGCGGATACGGCGGCCACAGCGAGTGGGATGGTCTGGTCGACTACGGTCTGTTGGGTTCCGAACACAATTATGGGCACATCAGTTCATCCGTGCACGTCACCAAAGAAGTGCCCGTATTCGTGGACAGGCCGATCGTCGTGCCGGTCGAGAAGCACGTACCGTACCCGGTAACCGTCGAAAAGCCAGTGCCGTACCCCGTGAACGTCGAGAAACACGTAGCAGTGCCGGTCGACCGGCCGGTCCCATATCCGGTCAAAGTGCCGGTCAAGATTCCCATCGCCCACCCGGTTCCGTATCCCGTGTATGTTCACAAGCACGTACCCGTATACGTCAACGAACACCACGGACACGGTTACGGTAGTTACGACTTCGGTCACGACCACGGTTTCGGTTTCAGCAGCAGCTACGCGTACCACCATTAATCATTTTCATTGATAATTTTGTATATTGTAATATATATACGCTCATCGTACATCGTATATCAAACTGTATGTATTATAATTACGTTTTATACCATTTTCAATATATTATATTATATACTTATATTGTATTATTATTATTTCTACAATAATCATCAAACGAAGCTCAAAAATATTATTCTTTTTTTTGTTATATATCATTTTTGTAAAGTAAAAATAAATATGTTCGTGACCGAAAAATATTACGATGTGTACTTAGTACACAGTGGGTGTATACTTAGTTTTTGTGTATATTCTTGTATCCAAAATCCCCCCATATCGTCGTATTTTATGTGCACATATATTTGAAAAATAAAACTATTATTTTCACGTGGATCGCATTTTAATACTATATATTATAATGTGAATATAATCAACTCTCAAAATAATGTTTTGCCGTTATCATTTCTATATCTATTCATTTCTATTCTATAATTCATTTTTTTTTTTTTTATTGTCCTATCGCACTCTGTAGAACAATCCAAAATTAATCAATATTATAATATAATGTGTTTTATTCGATAATATTACCCATGTTACGCCATTTATACGAATAAATAAATAAAAAATTGTAGTAAAAGAACAAAACAAAGCCTGTTATTTATTTATGTATTTTTCTTAATATTATATTATTACAAGCCATCAAACATATTTTAGAAGATTGAATTCGATTTCAGGTTTTTTTTTATTATTTCAGGCATTATAAAACCATTTAAGCGACTATATTATATTTTATATATATATATATATATATAATGTATGCCTGTTTGTCCTTTAAGCATTCATACACTATTCATTCGATCACCATGAAACTTTGGGAAGTTATTGAGTAAATTCCTGCGAAGGTTTCTGGAATTATCCCACGTACATATTATTATTGGTGTATACGCGCGACTGACCCGCTCGGGTAATATAATTACACCGATAAATAATAATAATAAAAAATATATATTATCATAGGGACGTTGATTGTAAAAGCCAAATACCACTGTTCACTGATCACTGATTTATTGGTTACTTTGGTGACACGGGTGAAAAAAAAAACGATTGTTATTAGATTGAGTCAATCACGGGCAAAAAAGTCCTCTTTTAAAAGAGATTAGATGACCTGGCAATGCTTTTCTATTGCTAGATATTGCTGTTGCAATGTATTTACAATATATTATTTTTCTCAGCAAATTGTCGAGCATCGTCGACAGTTATGCACCCCTGCCCCCAAATGTCAATCATTTGGTCGATCTACCTCTCTGCAATGAAATAAAAAGGCATTACGAGCTTCTGAAACAGACGAGCAGCGAGAATCAAGATTGAAAGCCGATCGAGTACGTACTCTAGTAAGCACTCAAACCCGTTCGAATGAAACAATTGACCAACGGGGAACAAGACTAGACAAATTGGCTAAAAATACCTAAAAACCGAATAGAGGGTGGATTTCAGTAGTTCCTTCGGACAACGTGGAACATTTTGCAAAAAAAAACCATGTAAAAATTGCTCCAGTAGTTTTTTAGTCTATTAATCTCATACAGACAGACATCCATTTTTATATATATAGAAAAAAGCCAAATATCCCCCCACTCAATCATTAACTGATCAACACCAATAAACAGATTAGCGAGAAAAAAGAATAAAAAAAACAGAGATAGGATAAAGTTGGGTGAGACGTAGGGAATTAAATCCACGGGTAATTCCAATTTTTCGCGGGCAACGACGTGCGGGACAGTCCGTGCCATGCCGTGTGTTAATAATATTTCGAAAACGGTGTCCGTATATGTTAAAATAAATAGTACACTTTTTCTATGTTATTAAGTTAGCCGAGTTATTTCTGTTTAAAAAAAAAACAACATAGGGTCAAAAATAAAGTCAATTAAATTAAAAACGAAAAAAAAAAGTGTTCATAAAATACAATCTAAAGAAATCTGATTTAAAACGTTCATTGACAAAATTCGATAGATTAATTGAATAGATCGGCCGTGGGCTATTGAGAAATCCTTCCCACCAAATTACTAAACTGTGTCAGGAATGTGAAATAATCCGTGTCTGAAGGAAACTGTTTGATTTGAGAAATTTGATCAGTCGACGGTGGCTGACGGTCAAGTGATCACACCATTTTACAACTAGACACCTATAATACATTTTTAATCTCTTAACAGTAGTGTACCCTGATCAATTTCAAAAAATCGAAAACGATTCGTTTTCGTTAAATTAGGTATATTTATTTTAGATTCGTTGGTATTTTTGTTTTGTCTATTATGTACATTTTTCGTACCTATTGAATTTCCATTAATTTATTTCTAAATGTTTATAACATATATACGTGTATATTTATGTTTTTTTATCGACATAATTTTTTTTAAAAAATTTGTATTTAAAAAATTATATTAAATTCTTAAAATCATCCTTTAAATAATTATTCAAATATATATTATACCGATTGAAATGTTCTAAATATTAAAGATTTTTTTATTATTTTTAAATTTAAGTAATCAATTTTATCCATACACGAAAACTCAACAACTGTCGATAACAGTGTGTACTTCCTATTCATATTATTTAAATTTTATACCATTTTTTTCTATTTAAATATTGTTTTTTAAATTAATTACAAAATAATATAGAATTATATAAGTTACATAATTATTATACGTATAGTACCTACAAAGTTTCTTAAGAAATTAATATTATTTAAATCATGTAGGCACTTTTGATTTAAAATGTGTTATTTAGTGCAGTATGGTCTTTAACTTAAATATGAACAATTACGTGCAAAACGTAAATATTAAATCACAATACTATACTGTTAACGATCAAAATTAACATCGAAACATCTATTCTTAATTGAAAATAACTGTCCTTAAACATTAAGATGAATTAATTAATTCAGACTGAATGCTTGCGGATTTAAAGAAAGAAAAATAATGGACATTTTAATTACCCCTGATGTTATGGAATTTAAAAAAAAAAGAAGCTAAAATCCTTGCGCCTTAGTATTAACTTGACCACTAAAATTATGTAAAGTATGTAAACATAACCCAGAATTTTACCTTTTTTATTTCTAATGGGTAATTTATAAACTGCAATACTAACGACTAAACGATTTCAAACCGGTTGTATTTAGAATGCGATGAATAATATTGTGTGAATTCTATAAAAATGTATGTAAATCATGTAATGTAAATGTACTTACCCGAAAAATGTATGAAATTAGCATTTTGTAACTAGTCATGGAAATCCGGTTCGAATTCCACGCAAATTATCGGCGGGTATTTTGGGGAGGCCTATGTTGGAACCTAATGTGCTATGTTGAAACTCAATAAAAATTGTAATAATTAAATTATTATATAATTGACACTGATATTTAATTAGTTATAATAATTGTCTAACCTTCAAAGTTAAAGTCATGCATACAGTTTACTATTTCTATAAATTAATTATAATAAGTAGGTACCTACAATATTAAAACATAGTCGGTCTTTAGACATTTTTAAATGTTTAACACGATATAAATATTGTGAAGGGCAATAAATAATTAATTTCAGTGAATTTTTTGTTGAACATATGTACGCTTTCACCACAGACATTTTCGAGAAAAATATTGTCTTTTTTTAAATCTACTCTTCACATATAACATCTCAATGAGGGAGGCATAAAAAAAACAAACCCAACACTGCATATTAACGTTTTTTTCCTTAACTACATTTAAAAATATATTACTTACTTAGTCAATGAAATATGAAAATAAACCACATTTACCATAAAATAACATAAATATGAAACGATTGTGATAAAAATATTGTCAATGGAGGAATGGGACATGGGCCCCGTGTTTCACTAGCTACGCCACTGATGAGAATAATATTTCGTAAAATTGTAACATTTTTAGAGAAAATATTACACGACTATATATTTTACAATCCATATTGATACTCTCTATCATATGCTATTTGCCAATCTGTTCAAACATCTTGGGATATCGCATTTCATAGCTCGTCAACACTGTCTATCCATCTATCTATCTATGTCTATTGCCCATTGTATTCCCATTCCTTTAACACATTTTACCATGTATTCCCTTTGTATAGGTTTTCCAACTGTACATTTGTTCTCAATGATTAATACGATTAAAATATTTTTAAATGCTTACGATGTGATTTACTACTATTGTGTCATTTTTTTTTTAATGCTACAAAAATGTTTTATATTTTGAGCCCTTGTTACGCGCGGTGCATAATTAATAACTTATAACATACAATAATATTCAGTATTCAGTTATTAGTTTTAATTGTTTCTTATTGTTGAAAATCCCGCACACAACGCCTTTATTATTATAAAGCAGAAATAAAACGATAGTATCAGTGGCGCACTTTAGTGTTCATTTTAATGTGGGGTAAGCTTTATAATTCACACAGATATATACATATCAAAATTATAACTGGGGATAACCTAACATAATAATTTAACAAGCAAAATATATATTGTATAATATATCTACTTTATAACAACGGCTGTACAAAACAGAACATACCATAAAAATAGTACACACACTTCACTCAAAAGTGTAACGGTAACACATGATAATTACAAATATTTTCTTATCAAAAATAAAATATAATTAATATTAATGTTTTTATCTATTTATATGTATTATTTTGAACTTTGTATCTTTGTATGGATATAAAAAAAAAAAGCTCTCGGGAGGATGGGGTTGAGGCAATCCAAGGGGCTATCCGCTCTCCCCTGTTCCTATGAAATGCTCCACTGGATAGTATAAAAACAATATTTAGGTAAACGCAGCACCCGTATATACGTATGTTATAACCGTCTAAATACCATACACTTTAGCCGAAGTTGTTTTACATATTTTATAATAACCTGCTGCGCACGAGACACGAGAAATATTGTCATTGTGTTGCATAACAATGTGTTATAATAATACGAGTATATAAATGTAATAAACATAAAAATCGGCGAAAAATTACACATATTATCGTATTATATGTATGTGTGTATATGTAACATATTCACACGAGCATCCTTGAGATTATATAATTATTGTTGTAGGTATAAACAAGTTCACCGACATATGTACGTCGTTATGTCTGCCGGTGGGAGTATGCGACAATAAAAAAAAAGACACGTGACAGTCGGCCGTATAACGTCACTCGGTTCTGTTAGGTATAAATAAATGAGAAATTTTCTTTTTTTTTCTCTATTATGCGACAACACTCGTCTGCATATAATCGGTATATTCTTATGTGGTCTGCGGTCATTTTTTTTTCGCCCCGAGTAAAAAAAAAATAAAATAAAAATGGCACGCCGTTTTCAAACATTTTACCGCTCCTCGAAATCGAAATACTTTTTCGTTAACTATACACGGTGTTATTTTTCGTATATTTGAATTTTTTCTCTTCGTACTTATGAACGTTCAATCAATCATATTACTCAAACCGGTTATTTTTGTCGTACAAAATAATGCTGTTGGTTTTCTCAAAATACAAGTGAAATTCTACATTTATAATTCACGACTATTTACAATATAAAAAAATCTAACAGAGTTGTGACTTCTTATCAGTATACAAACGTGTTAAACATGAATTTCTACTCTGGGATTATTAAACTTTGTTGTTCTATATGTAATTCAAATTCTTAAATTATATTAATTCCATATTATAATTTGTTTCCATTATTAAATATTTCAAGGTTCACTAGTTAAAGTTAAAAAAAAAAGTAAGTTATTGTTTACGGATGAGCTCTGTGTAGGTGGGAAGTTGGGTAAGTAGGATATAGAGGAGAATTGAATTTATATCAGTACGCAACAGCCATAAATCAGATCAACGAAAAACGACCTTCGCCAAGTTTGGTAAAAAATGTTTTGACAAACTAAAATAATACAATTTAAAAAAAAAATTGTAAAAAAAATTAAGCAAAAAACAAAACAAAGCATGGAAGCCTTATATAAATTGCGTGTAAGAACGACCGGTTTAAATTTCAAAAATCATCATCAGGTAATAAAACACCGTAAACGAAAAATTATTTCGTGATTGAATAAAAATTCAGAATGAGGAATTATTATGAGAAAACATTATCATTTTTTACACAAGTAGTAAATTAATATTATTAGAAGAAGTTGTAAAACGAGATGAAATGATATGGATTTAAGAATTTTTATTTTTTATCTAAAAAATATTGGAGTAGAATATTATTTCTAAATCTATCTGTACGTTCGAGATGTTTTTAAATTTATTTTCCTTAACTTCATTATAAATACGCAACTCTTCCAATACAAAACGTTTAAACGTTGTCTTGATTATTTATATTCCCAAGTCATTATTTATATCAAAATCAACGGTATAATTAATTTCTAAATCACGCCTTGCCAGATTAAAATTAGGGAAGGTTTCTTTAATCTTATTTATTATTATTTTTTTTTTATAAAATTTTGATATTTTATTGAGTATTAATTTCTAATACAATTTTTTGATTTTTGTTTTAATTCTAACTGCATAAATAAATGACAATTGTCCGTATGTTTCCATCTCAAATTATTGAGCATTTGTATGGAACTTTTAAAAAATTGCATGGTAACTTTAAAAATACTTTTATCCACATAAATTGGAAAATAGTAAGTACGCTAATGCCGCGATCTATACGATTTACAAATAAAACTTGAACTTTAAACAACTATAAAATAAACACTTATTTCGTAAATATTCCTGTTGCCTCATTGTTAAGGAATTGTTAAGCAAACTTGATCTCCTCAATGCATCATCTCGTTCCAAAATGGTACAAGAAAGTTTTTATAAAGTTTTTGATTGGAGTAATATTTTTGGATATTATTGCTGATTCGTTGTCATATTTTTTAATATAAATAAATATATGAAGTAATACATACAAATTTTGAACAAAAAAAACCGTATGCAATAAAACTTTAGGTGCCAACAAATTTGTCCGTGCTATTGAACTTCATGAATAATAAAATGACAAAAACCATGTACAGAAAACATGATTTCCGTTTAATTTATTATAAATAAAAAGTTTAATTTAAACAAAACAAAAAATACAAATGTATTTATTATGCGATAATAATATTATATTTATTCGATATATCTTTATTGTATGTGAAGGGACAAATAAGAATAATCAATTATACTAATAGTTTATTTTATAAGATGAGTATTATTTACAAGTGTATTTAAATTTTAAATAAGATAAATTAAATATATGTAAATACGACAAATTGTCTGCGATTATTTTTTACAAAACCTTCGGGCAATATAACTGTAATAGTCTGTAGTATACATCTGAATTAAAGATACGACTAACCATTGTTTTCATTTTATAATTTTCTACCATAGTGTTCGAACTATAATATTGACAAATGATTTATAACGATTGGGCAAAAATCGTAGAATAAATAAAACGATAATATTTTTTTTTTTTTTTTACGTCATTAATATTATTGACTAAGTTTAAGTCACCGACACAACGTAAATCTTCCCTACTTGGTATATAGACCTATACTTGTTTCGATACCTACACCAATGCAGTTTACAAGAATCGGTGGGTACCTATATCTAGTTTTTTTATTATTTAATATATTATGTCAATAATACGAACCGGAAGTATAAAACATTACATACTTTTTTTTTTACGATTTGTATTTTGCCGACCAGCATTTTTTTGATGGATTCGACTGTGATGTATATACTACTCGCAGGTTCAACGCTTTAGAAATCGGCTGTTATGAACAAATACCTATACGTTTATGGACGCGATATATCGTCTAAAGTCGTTGAATCGAAAATTGATTGAAATAATTACAAATATTGTACACGAAAACGCGTTTTATAAAAGAAAAAAATCGAACTGCAACGGCATACCTATATTTGAAATAACCATAATATAGTCGTATTGTACAATAATATTTAAAATGTTTAGATTTTAGGATATAGAGGGAAATTTAATTTATGTCTGTATACAACGGTAAATCATTGCTAACCAAAAATGATTCTGAGCGATGATCAGTTAATCGTGTTTTGAAATGCCGTATTTTTTACGGTTTTTTTTATATCAAAATGTTCATTTTCAAAATGAAAATTTGTCCTCTACGCCTAGAAAGGCCTAATATTAATATATTTTTTTTTAAATTGCAGGTCTCTACAATTAGTTTTAACCTAGTTACAAAAAAATGAAGAAAATAATAAAACCATTCCAGTACATTTTCCCGTATTCTTACGGTTTTTTCCTGATTTTTCCCAATTATTAAGAAAACTACAACGAAAATGACCTTCTCGATGCACCAACTAGATCCAAAATGTTTTCAGAAAATGCACTACACTAAAAAATCAGAGCAGAATGTCTGTTAGAAAAGTTCTTTACGGACACAAAAAAAAAAAACAATAAAACACACATCATAGTAAACCCAATACAGAATCGCTTCGTTTAGAATCTAAAATTACACTAAACTTAGGTACCTATATATGTTTTTTAAATAACTGCCAAAAATACACAAATCAAATCTGATGTGTTTTGGAGTTTAATTTTCGGGATATACAAGATATAATAATAATGATAATATATACCGTATTGTATTTATATAGAGGCGTAGCTATTTAGAAGAAAACGTTTGGACAGCTCCTGGCAAGATGGCTAGAACATAACTAACTGAAATATTTTTGTTTGTGTGCCGGGCGTATGAGAGATGAAAGTTTTCTTATCTTAATGACAATACGTTCTATATTTTTGAAATCGACGACGACGGTAGATAATATTATTTTATTATTACCACGTATGTTATATTGATATATAAAATGAAAAATTAAAAAACATAATTAAAAAGCGTAAATGTTCAAAGATTGTTTGTAAGCCCGAGCCCGTCTACGGATGGCGGTATACAATTCGTCGGAAATTATTTTGTTGGAAACATAAATCGTTAGGATATTAAGCACTCAATAAATACAATTTTCCAACAAAATATTCGAATACGCAAAAGTATGGTTGCGATTAAACCATATTTTCGACCAAATAGATAAAATACGATTTTTACAGAAAATTGCTTTCGACAAAATATTTTCCGAATTCCACTGGCATAAACTATGATAAATGTCGAAATAATATATTTTGACTCTTGACTTTATGCATAATTTATACACTTGTATATCAACTGTTACTGTTGTCGTCTGTAACGTGTATAATTTTAATGATTATATAATATCCCAAATTATAAAAATAAATATTATTAATTTGAATACATACATTTATCATTTGACAAAAATTGCAAAATTAACATATTTTACGAATTAGGTGTACAATCCATTAGAGAGATACCTTTATTAAAGAAATATACAAACTGTATGCTACATACAGTTTTTATGTACAACACCATATTTACACATGTTATTTTACAATTATAACATATCATTTAGAAGATCTTTTATCGATAAGCTATAACGTGTGTTGTTGTACAAATTATTTATTCAAAATAATTTCCTCAATATATAACTCTATACGTAGAGTTTAAGATAATTACGTTAAAATATTATCATTTATTTTATTTTATTACAAATTTTCGTTATATATTATTTCGAAGAAAATAGCTTTAAAAACGAAATATAATAAATTAAACATTTAAATTATTAAATTTTTAACATTAACGTAAGTTATGTTTTGATATAAATAAATAAAAATAAAAATTGCATTCTTTTCCTTAAAAATAGAATACAAAGTTACTAAGATAATAACTACTCTGGTCGTCGGTAATTTATTTATGTTACAATCTGAATAATTTGTATAAGTAATTTTTGTTTATAAACCTTAACTATAAAATACATCATGAAAAAATATATAGATACAATAAAAAAAAAATCGTTTTTTAAATAAAATTATAGAAAAATATATAAAGTTTACAACATAAATACATCATTCGTATAAATAAGAGTATAGATTTACTAATTAGTTAATAAATAATACAACTACTAAATCCTTAATATATCTCATCTAAAGTATTGCGTCCACTTTGAATGTTTTACTCTCATGCATAAAGATTATAATTACTGTTAAAAACTAAAAGTTAGACAAATTAAATAATAATAAAAGAACGTATCAAAATTACTTGTATAGTGTAAATATTTTTTTTTTTAAATATTGTTTCAACTATTTAAAATTAAAATAAAAACTATAAAAAATTTGCGAACGACTTAACAAAATTCATATTATTTTGCAATTTAAAAAAAAAAAAATCAATCGTATTACGCAGCTTTTTTAATTCGATTTAACTACTCGTGTCAATAATATTTGTGAAACAGTTGTCTACAGGCAATAAGTATTAATTGCTGGATCAGAATTGAATATAATTTTTAAAAGACTCGGTAAAACCGTTGTCAGTTATGATAACTCGTTGGACGGATATGGTATAGAAGACGAATATCGACATTCATTTAATGGTCAACCGGTGATTACACAATTTCGGATACAGCCGGGTGACATCTTCGGTCGCTACGACTAATCGCGAAAACTGGTCTTGTTCTAAACTAACCACCCCGCAGTGACGTAACCACAATGCGATATTCTCGTCGCGGAGAAAGTGTCATGTGGATGATTATTGGCGATTAACAGAGTCTGCAGAGGGGAGTGCAAAGTAAAAAAAAAAAAAACAATTCCGGTTAGGTTATCTCGGCAGAATTATAAAAGCCCGAGTGAGCCGTTGTTTGGCATCAGTCGTATCAGTACAAACCAATCGATACACACCATCACAACGACAAAAAACCTCCAACATGAAATTCGTTAAGGTAAGACATTTTACACATGTGATTTTTTCCGATTAATATACGGTTAAACAAATAAAAAAAAATATATTCGTTTAAACTGTTAACGGATTTTTTTTCTTCTTTTATATGATATTTTACAGTAAAGATTTCTTACTGAGAACCTTCAATTTATAAATTTATATTTTTTTTCCATTCGTAATTTATCCAATTTAACTTTCGTACGAAAACTAAACACTACACTATTCAATATTTATTTTCAGGCATGTGTGGTCGGTTTGGCTTTAATAGCCCACTGTGTAGCCACTGAAGATACAAAAACCGATAGCAAACAAAACAAGAGAAGTTTAGGATATTCTGGTCTGTCTGGATACTCTGGATCTTCGTACGGCCTTGCTGGATCATCGTATGGCATTAGTGGATACGGCACTGGTCTCCCATCATACTCCCCTGGCATTGGTCTTGCCGCCCCCATTAGTCACGGATATACCGCACCCGCTAGTTTTGGATATTCTGCCCCAGTAGGTCTTGGATACGGTTCTTCGGCCGGTCTTGGATACGCATCATCGGCTGGTCTTGGATACGGTTCTTCATACGGTCTTGGATATTCCGCTCCTGCAGTTGGTCTTGGATACGGTTCTTCGGCTGGTCTTGGATACGCTGCCTCATCCGGTTACGGTATTGCCGCTCCGGTCAGTTACGGAGTAGGTGCACCAGCACTCGGCTATGGTATCTCAAGCGCTGCTGCTGTACCAACCAGAGTAAGCACATCCAATCAGGTCGTGTCCGTGTCCGTACCACAGCCGTATGCCGTACCTGTAACCCGTCACGTACCCGTGCCAGTCGCACAACCGGTGCCAGTGTCCGTGCCCAGAGCTGTCCCAGTCAGTGTACCTCATCCAGTTCCAGTCACAGTCAACAGACCATATCCAGTTGATGTACCCAGGGCCGTTCCAGTTAGCGTACCACACCCAGTACCAGTTCCTGTCAGCAGACCAGTGCCGTACTCAGTGCCACAGCCGTACCCAGTTGAAATCCAACAACCCGTGCCATACTCCGTCCCGACCCCAGTTATTGCTGCAGCTCCTGCACCAGCCATAGCTATCTCTGCACCAGCCTCTTATGCCGTCGCCGCCCCAGCTCCGGCTGTAAGCTACGCTGCTCCAGCACCTGCTTACGCATCGTCCTATGAGTCGTATGCCGCACCAGCAGCTTTGAGTGCTTCATCTTACTCGGCCCCAGCATACTCATCATACAGCTCCGCTATTCCATCTTACTCAGCTCCAGCATACTCGTCATACAGTTCCGCTATCCCGTCTTACTCCTCGCCAGCATACACGTCATACAGCTCCGCTATCCCGTCTTACTCTTCAGCAGCCTACAGCGCAGCCCCGTCTTACTCTTCAGCAGCCTACAGCGCAGCCCCGTCTTACTCTTCAGCCGCCTACAGCGCAGCCCCGTCTTACTCATCAACTTCATACAGCGCTGCTGCCCCTTCCTATTCGTCCGCTTCGTACAGCGCTGCTAGCCCGTCTTACTCGTCGGCATCGTACAGCGCCGCTAGCCCATCTTACTCGTCGTCTTCGTTGGGTTCGTCTGACTACTCCAGTGTTGCGTCCAGTGGATACAGCTCATCTTCTAGCATCGGTTCTACATACGGACCACCGTCGGCAAGCTATTCCAGCAGCAGTGGATACAAAAAGTATTGAATTGTGCCAGCTCCAAATCAATGACTGTATTGTTTAGATTTTCATAATATTTTTTTTTTTGTTTTTGTTATACTATACTTGGTATACTTGTTAACGTTTTGTACTTTCACAAAATTTCATATTAATTGTTAAAATATTAGTTTATAGATGTCGTTTGTGTGATATTTAAACCTCGTTTATTTTGTAATTTTTTAAATAAAATTAACACTATGAATGAAAATGTCTTACCGATTATTTACACCTATACCTACCTACAGTTAGGTAACTATACAAATATTGACTATGTCCATAGTTAAATTAAATTTATACATTCGAATAGGTACGTCTAACGTACAATTATATCAGACATTGTTACTACCCCGTGCAATATATTTAATATTCAATATTAATTTAATAAAACGTACCTATAAGTTATAATAGTACATAATTTTCCAATAGAGTAATTGATCCAAATTATTGCTTATTTAAAAAAAATAATAGCTTTAAACTATAAATAATTTTAAATTACTTTTAGATTTCCATTTAAGATATATAACTATTGATACTCGAAAAACACAAATATTAAAAATAAAACTACTTAGCAAACGTACAGAGTAAATTTTCTAAAAATTTAATCGCATACATAGTCGTTTATTTTAATTAAACTTGAATTTAATTAATTAATTAATGATAAATTATTATAATTATTAGAAATTGTACAAATATGTAATTTATAGCTAGGTAATTAAAAATATATTATGGGTAAGACCATATTATATGTATATAATGTAAATAAAATTATAAAACACGGAATAAAATATAGGCAAATATTTGTGCAGCGGTGCATGAGCTTGATAGGATCACGGTTAGTTCTTTATCTTTATATTATAGTTTAAAGTCAAATATCATCCTGTGGTAACCACAAAAATTTCACGATTAAAATTTTACCCTCCTCCCCCCGCAAACTGGTTTGATTATTAACGCCATCAATTTCAATAATTTTTAATTCGTTTACTTTTCCGCTTTTGTAGATAAATTCGATTTCAAACTTAATATATTATAATAATAATATTACAAATTATATAAATTGTACAATCATCAATTGATGTCACGATTTTAACCTATTAGTATAGGAGAAAGAATCTTTTGCTTCAAATATGTATGTTTACGAAAAATTAAAAAAAAATCTCTGCCGTTATAGACCGCGTAAACAGAGATTTATTTATGTAAGAAGCATTATGCTAATTTGTATGTTCATTGTGTTTCGCTAAGTACAAATATTACTTGATTTTGTACTCTGTAATTATTTTTTTTACAAATATATTTTATTTTCACAACCGGTCATGTACTACAGAAACGATTGAGTGCTTATCGAGTGAATAAAATATATATATTTTTTTTAAATAACACTCGTGTAAAAAATGTGTTTCTGACACCCGGTATAACTTGTTTAAAGTTACAAGACATATCGTGAAAACCGAGTACAATAATACGAGGTCTGTTCAAAAAGTTCCAGGACACATTTTATTACGGTTAATCTACACACGACAACGTTTCAAATTGTAAATAGACGGATTCCCTATGAATAAGTGGATATTTTAAACAAAACCCCAAGTCGCTTTCTTATCTCAGTTTAATATTACACGTGGTTAAATCCAGTCAGTTTTGTTTTTTTGTTCTTCGTTTTCGACATGTCCGAAATTGACGAACAACGCGTGTGCATCAAGTTTTGCTTGAAACTTAGTAAAAATGGTGCAACGGAAACCTATGATTAAAACCGCTTTTAGGGATGATTCATTCAGTGGTTCCGTGACTTTCGAGTGTTTTAAACGTTTCAAGGACAGTCGACGGTTAACTGAAGACGATCTACGTTCTGGAAAACCGTTGACGTCATCCAGAAACGATGGTGTGGCGACAATTTGCAAAAAAATGTGAAATGGCCGCCGATTAACCGTTCGTGAGTTAACAAAGGGAATCTCAATTGAGTCTTGTCATGCAATTTTACAGGAAAATGTACAGATGAAAAGGGTCACGCTGCCAAATTCGTTCCGCGATTGTTATAATAATAACCATCAATATTGATTGTTTAAAACAAAAAATATAATTAATATCTTCGTGGCTATTCAACCCCTACTGTATAGTATAATATTGTTAAACGGTACGGTTTTATGAATCGTCAAGTCATTCGAATAGAATAAATACACTGAAAAAATAACGTGGCGAAAATTCTTAGCGAGAACCTCGGCCGTTTTAATATTTACCGTTTTTATTACTATTATTAATATGAAAAAACCACTATTACGGGATGTAATAATTTAAACGATTTCGTATATTTCGTTCGTGTGAAAAATTAATTTGTATACGATTTTCATGGGTTCTTTGAACCTATTCGTTTTAGTGTTTTTAGTGTTGGAATACAGTTTCGGGATATACATTTTGGATACCGTCCAATAAAACACGCTTGTATGTACATTAATAATGCTTTAAAAAATAATAATAATAATGTTTTAAAGTAAATCTTATGTATTGATAATACATACAAATACGAAATACTTTAATAAATTAAAATTAAATATTTTTGATACAGTTTTAAATAAGTCGCACTAGTTGCACAGTATAATAATTTATATATAATATGTATTACGTAGGACAAGAAATAATAATAATTCTATTGTTCACTTAAACACTGATTTTATAAGTTAACACTTTTCCAACTCAAATGTCTTAAGAGTAAAATAGGTAATTTGTTTGTTTATTTTTTATCTAATGACCTTAACTTACCCACAATTGTTTTGTAAAAATATATTTGTATTAATTCTTATACAATATAAGTCACTACATTATAATTTTATACTTCTGTAATATTTGAATTGCATCATTTTATAGTTATTGGTTTTACGCCCAATTAGTAAGCTATAATATAAAAATAAACCATTCAAATTAAAATAATTTAAATGACCATTCATTTTTTTAATTTTTTTTATTGTAAATCAGATTATCTTTTGTTTGGGTTTTAACTTTAAAAACTTGCTCGTAAAAAAGTTTTTTTTTCCTGATCATATAATTAAAAATAGTTTTATTGTAATATAAAAATAATAACTAGAATAAAAAAGTGTTTAAAAAAAAAACGACAACGTGGAAATATCACAAATGAGTGATATATTTAGGCAATTATCGTTTGATACTGATAGGAATACGATGGCGATACATATTTGTTACGATTTTTTTCCGACTCTTCCCTGAGCTGATTGAGCACCGGCGATTCCTTAGAGTTATAGAACGGTGGGTTGGCAACGAAATGAGTATAAAGTTTTCCAGGTGGGTAGTCTTCGTTATAGCTTTGGTAATATGTCGGCGAAGGAGGTGCCGGTTGCGAGTACGATGGCGGTGGTGGTGGTGGTGGTGGTGGTGGTATTGGCGCCGGTCGCTTGTACAACGCGGGAGACAATGGCGGTGTCGGGTACGATGACGGTGACTGTGGTTTCGGGTACGACGGTGGTGACGGTGGTGCTGAATACGTTGGTGGTGACGGAGGTGCTGAGTACGACGGTGGTGACGAAGGTGCCGGATATGACAGTAGTTTCTGAGGTGCCGGGTACGATGACGGTGACGGTGGTCCCGAGTACGATGGCGATGACGGAGGTTCTGTGTACGACGGTGGTGGCGGAGGTCTCGAGTACGACGGCGGTGGAGTAGGAGTCGAGTACGACGGTGGTGACGGAGGTGCAGGGTACGCCGGTGGTGATGGAGGTCCCGAGTACGCCGGTGGTGATGGAGGTGACGAGTACGTCGGCGGTGATTTAGGTGGTAACGAGTACGACGGCGGTGATTTCGGAGGTGACGAGTACGACGGCGGTGACGGAATATCCGGCTTCGAGTCCTTTCCCGGCGGCGGGTAGGGCGTCCACGGGACGTAACTGAGTGCACAAATTCATTGATTCATTAATATTACTAAAATTAGATTACAATGGAATTTTTCAACTCAAACGTATCAGGAGGGGGGAGGGGGTAAACGACTAAATTAATCAGAGAAGTATTTTTGAAAGAATACATTGTGTCTCGTAAATAACGTTGTAACCCGTGGTTTAGCACACGACAATTTAATACCGAAAAACACGTTTTAATGTAATTCATTTAAAAATAAATTAACGTACAGTTCCCCCTCGTGTGGTGGTTGAAAGAAGAAAATACATCCAAATATATAATTCTTGAGAATACGGTCGTGTAAATTATTATCCAATACTATATGTAATACGTACGCCTCCGGTTGTAATAATAATGTAACCACGTGTATTCAAGACCGTGTATAATTTGGCGTCCCGACGAGTGTTTTCAGTTCATTGGACGACAGAAAAAACAATTTTTTAATTATAGTACCAATTTTGTACAGCAAGATGAATCGTCTCGGAAATTTTAATCGATCATGTGTGCTGTGAAACCGCGATAAAAAAAATATCGGCGATCACGTGCGAAAAACGTCCGTTTTCCATCACTTATTCACAGGATACCACTTAAAGAGACCCAAGAACCAGTCCCTTGTGCAGATTTAGACATTTTTGACCAGTAATCATCAACGTACTACGCAGTGAGTTTGGAACACTAACAGGGACGGAGTGAGGACCAAATTCAGGCTGAGAAATTGAAATTCATCCCGGCCACCCAACTTATTTCCCCAATAAAATTATTAGCATAGTTTTTGTCTACTTCATTAAACAGGTCATCAAGCCACCGAATCACAATATGATTCAGGCCATCTGAAAAATTCCCATTTTCAGACCAGTTACTCTGGGACACTAACTATAGCGGACTAGGGAGAGAGAGAGAGATGTCCGTGTAACTGCAATGTGGACTCATACATACTTTAAGCCAATAAGGGTTTATTTCTGTCCGCTGAAAACTCTCCGTGGACAGAAAAAGTTTTCAAGATGGCCGAACACACTGAAATCAATACGGAGATGGATATAGGACGCTAAATAAGAAATAATATTAAACCTGGGTAACGACAATAATAAGAATGAAGAATTTATGGTTATACTGAAAGTGGAAGTCCAGCCGCGGTTTATATGAAACACGAGTGATGAAAGATACTGAAATTAGGCCATAATATACACAACTCAAAATAACCATACACGACAGGGAGAAATTGAAAAAAACTGTCGATAATTTAACCAGTCCTCAAGGTTGGGGAAAAAATAAAACAAATTAATTAACATTTTTGTAATACAGTTTGGATCACATCCGGTCCCGGAATAGTAACGGACGGGCGTCGGTCTCACCTGGCTGGTACGGACGCCGGTAATAGCACGGGGCCCACGGGTATGGCGTACAGGGTGGTGACGTACACCGGACCGGATTTGAGAACGCCCACGGGTACCGGTGCTACGACCACGGCTACCAGGATCGACATGCGATAGCCGCCGTGCAAGATTGTTACCGTCTTCGGGAACGGTATCAGCGTCCGCTCGTCGTACAGGTAGAACGGTTGCTGCAACGGCACCTGCAACGCCGGCGTAGCTTCCTGCAACCGAACAATAACGTCATAATTATTGTCCGGATTTATATTCTCTTAAAACGCATTATATTATCTTAAAAATTAAAAAAATATGCAAATATTAACATCAATATGCTTTGATATACAATTTTTTTTTTACAATACCTCGTATTTCTTAAATAATTATTTAAATGAGGTTTAACATTTGCTCTATAGTGGAATAATTCTACTATAGTAACAGTAGGAATTAAAAACAACAATAAATGTATATATAATAAAACTTATAAAAACAATATTCCTTTGGTATATTTTAATTACAGTGAGGTGTGACTACGGCGACTTAATAGTACTTTCACTAATTGTTTTTATATATATCAAAATGACGGTTAACAAATGATTCAAAAAATATTTTTTTCAGGTTCTTTAGTATTAAAGTAATAATAATAATATTGAAATAAATTAGTATTTTTTTCTCTCAATTTACAAAATATTCCGAAATATGATAAATAAGCTAAATGTTCTTTAAACCATGAAATATACTAAAATATACAATAAAAACTTTTTCCTGTGAACTCTGTGTTGAATAAATCGTCCATATATTTTACTCACATAAGACTACAAAGTTTACACAGAACGATAAGTAAAAACATATAAATCCGGATTGTAGTTATAATATAATGCCGTTGTTTTGTAGAAGTTTGAATTTTTTTTTTTTTAAGTTTGTCAATTATTGTTGAGTGTTTATATTCGTCCACTGCATTATATTCCAAATACAGTTTCCGGTGTTATCGAATATATTACGTATTTTAAATAAAATAACTTACCCGGAGCTTAAGAGGGCGTTTAAAAAACTACCCGAAAACCTACTTACCTAGTTGAGAAAACAAATTTTCACCGTAAAAAAAGAGAATTTGCACTGTGTAACGTTGGTTTTAGGTTTTCAATACCGCAAATACCAAAACAATTATTATTATAAAAAAAATTTAATAATTTTAAGTTTTTCAAACTTGAATAACTAATTCCGCAGTAGTAATATCAAAAACTAATACCAACGTTGCACAGTTTAAGTTCTCTTTTGCTTATAATGAAAATTTTATTTCTTAATTAGGTTATTTATAACTCGAGTAGTTTTTTCCCACATGAGACGGTTTCTCCGTATACATTTTCGTTTACCTCACAATTTCACAATAAATACTTGTGATAAAGACACGCGATAAATATATTTGAAAGTAAGTTTAAATATTTTAGAGTTGATACATTTTCATTTTTTTTTTTCAAAAATGTCAAGAAAAATGCAACCCATTAAATACTAGAGGTAGCAAGTTTAAAAGACACCAATACACCCGTATATGCATAGTGTGCAAATTCAAATGGTCCTTGCAAAAATATCATTTGACCTATTTATTAATAGGGATTTATATAATAAACTTTATTATACATAAATACAAAATATCAATATTTCCGTGATAACAATAATAATTTATGGAATTGAAAATGTAAAAGTCAACGGTAGAAAAAAAGTAAAATAATTAAAATCGCATTGCGGTAAAAAAATATATAACACTATGAAACTACTGAAACGTAAGAATTCTGTACAAAAAAAAAATATATAATAATAATAATAATGTGGAACAATAATAATAGTTCAAATTATTGTATAAATCACTACTATAACGAGTACCTATCATAAACCGTCAGAAAATTAGTGTAACGCGTCAAATAGATCTCTGTATTTAACTTTTTTATAATAATATAATATGAAAACTTATTTTTAATGTAACAATTCCAAACAAAATCCGTTAATAAATTTTGTATTGTTTTTAGTTTTATAAATTATATTGATATATCGTTTTTCAATATCGATATAGATAATCGAAAACATATCGTTGTTTACCACTAATGTATATATATTCGAGTTTTGGAATGACAACATAATATCAGTAATTTGTAATCAGATAATATCGCATTACGCGGACGATATCGCATACGCCGCGGTACCATACTACAAATGAAAATTAGTCAAATTGTTTGGAAACAAATCGTAGTATTATTGTTCGAATAATTAGACTAATTTCATGAAACGCTCTTTATTTAAAACTACCTATATTGACAAAAGCGCATTTACTCCGGTATATATATAGTAAAGTTGTGAAGTAAAAGTTTTTTATAACCTATATATTTATTGAGTCAACTCAGTCATTTCGAAATTGTCCGGTATGAAGTACATAATGATACTTGTTATCTATTTATTTACGCTTAACGAATATATTTTTGTACTAAAAACATATTTTTAAATTGCCCGTCTTTGCGTATTAACTTGTTTGTACAAATATATTGATAATATTTCTTACGTATGTTTTAATAAAATAATAATTTTATTGTACCTAATTTTAAAAAAAAAAAAACGCGTTTGTTTAAAGACTATGTAGGTTATTTACTATTTCACTTTGCAATGATAATATTGTATAAAAAAATTTATAACAGAAAAAACCACGGTTAAAATTGATTTCATATTTTGATGAGTATAAATAGTTTTATACAATTTGATAGTTTTTTTTTTTTTTTTTGTAAATTTTAATCTTATAGATTGCAGTTACTACATTTTACTAAAATAGGTAAATAAGTGTACATTTGAAATTAAATAAATATAGACCTGTAATATCATGAAAATTACATTACGTAGTAACTAACTTGCCATAATAATGTGTTTAAGCCCAAATGTAATAAATTTACGAAAAATATTTCCATTTTCAAATGTTCACATATTCGAGGATGTCAAATAATTCCATATATTTACTAATTACCCAATAGAAAATATATAATATTAAAATACTACGTTAAACATTTTTATTTACTCATATAAAACGTTAGCAGAAATTAAAAATTTAACCACTAAAACCAATATCGAGTATTATGAAAGGTTATTTTAATAGCAATTGAACAATATTGTCATGACCAACGGGTTATATTTGTCTGGATATTTATCCTAACCCTAATGATGGTAATGCGAAATTTATATTATCGTACTTAGTTTCCGAGTTGTATTAAATATATGATTATTAATAGTATTGTTTTTATAATCGCCATGCTACTTCTATTATAAAATATAGACGAGATCGTTCAAAGAATATTTTTAAAGTTGTAGATAAAACTGACCCAAACTTACTAATTTTTAATTGTGTTATATTTGGATAATTAATTTAATTGTTACATATAATTTATCGATCCTGAAATAAAATATTCCTATTTCTAATGGAAATTATAAATAAATTTATACGGATAAATATTAATTATTAAAGATTAAATAAAAAGGATATCCGTATTATTCATAGAAAAATAACAATAGTATATTATACTCACGAACGATTTCGTTGACGATTTACACATAACTATTGGTTCGGTTTTTGAAACGCTGTCGATCTGCGGTCGATAAACTATTCTCAAGTCCGCGGATGGTACTTGAACCACCGGAACTAGTACAAAGTCGGCAACGTTTATCGGTTTTTCAGTGAATACCGCGAGTGGTCTTTGGATTTCGGCACCATAAATATTTTGATAATTATTATCGTTCGGCGGAGGCGGTCCATAAGATTTCGGTGGATCCGTACCCCGGCATACCTCCGTAAAGACCATGAGCGTAACAATCATCCGATAGAACATTTCCTTAAAAAAAAAAATCATTTTACAACAGTTTTACTCTTCAAACATATTTAATTTTAAGTTGTAACTGAAAAAAAAAACCAATGTTTTAACGTCAGTATACTCAATTAATTGATTTGTACCGAACGTTCATCGAATGAATGGAGGGGAAATCGTAAAAACGAAAAGTGTTTATAGAATCGATAGGAACACATCAATTTTTTGTACACGGGATGGGTTTTTCTATGTATTTTTTTTTTTTCAAAAATCAACACTTACTTTTAGATTAACTGTCATGTTGCGGCTATGTATCACTACAGTATATATATTTATATATTGTGGATAACGTTGCGCGTCGTCGGAGCCTGAAAACCGAATGATAGTATCTCACACCTGGTTACTGCCTATAAAGATACACAAACTTCAATGACGTTTAATGGTCGCGTAATAGGAGTAAAGTAAATACGAATACGTGTTCGGTATGCGTAAACTATACGAAAGTAAAAGTTTTACCCAAATAAAATTTAAAAAAAAAAAAAAATCAAGTGCAACAAAAGAGGCACAAACAAAACGATATTAGTTAGGTAATCGCGCTTTCGTCGACCTTGCACGTATTCATATGCATTCTCAAATAATAGGACTATGGCATTTAAAAAAAAAAAAAGAAAAAAAAAGTAATAGTTCTAAGGTATGTAAGACTGCACAAAAAGCGTCTTGAGTTATTTTCCGGCGATACAACAAGCGACATAATATATATATATATATATATATATATACGGCATGACGAAATCTTTAAAAATTAGGAACCCGTTCTGCACCACTTTTTTTTCATTAGTCGACTTTTCATGTAAGTAGAAAAAAAAATACAAATACAATTTTATCTGTCGTAAAACGTTAAATTGAATTGTCATTTACTGCAATTATTAGACACGTGTATTGTTAATTGTTTATTTTGTATTACATTCGTCAAAATGGAGTTTTAGCAAAATAATAACCATATATTTTATACCTAAACGTATAAAGTAGAATAAAATCAATAAAATTGTAATATTGAGTTCGATATAAATCAATAAAGTAGTTAACATTCCTTAAATATATTCAATATTCATATATTTTGAAATATTATGCGTTATACCTACTTTTGTCTGTATAATTAAATTTATATAGGAATACTTTGTTTCCTATATGCAAGTTTCCTTGCAACTGATTCTAAGTTTCCTGAATAATTATTTTAATTAATTGACTAATAATTTAATATAATTACGCACGAGTGTATATTATATATTATGTAAGTAATCAATTTAAAAAAGTTAAGACATTAATTTCTCATGACGTACGAATTAAGTTAATTATAGTAATGTGTAACATTAAAAAATCTCTTTGTACAAACGTGTATAGTATGATATTACGTAGGTATATGTGTGTTTATGTAAATTAATGCAATTTAAATTTAAAACACATCAAATGATAAAATACGAGTGCCTTCATTTTACATTTATACTTTATTTAATGAATAATGATAAACGCGGAGTACACCTATGCTGTGTATAAGCTATAAAACGATCAAAAAGTAAGATAAATATACATTCTTGCGTATCGTAGATAAATAACAACATTAAATTGTATAATAAATAATAATATTTGAGGACAAATTGCATTACATTGCATTTTTATTTTAAAATATATAAAATTTAATACATAGTTCTGGTCTGAGCCATTCCATCTAATGGATATAATGGAATAAGCCTCACTTTTTTTTCTCGCTAATGAATATTATTATGGATAATATTGAGTGTAGGAATTATGTAGTGTCGTTGACTGCGAAGGTCTTCGACTTCGAGATTTGCCCACACTGTTATTATTACTATTATCCAATGTAATATGTTAAAGCAAAATAATATCACAAATTTGTTTAGCTGTTTTTACATGCATTCAACAGTTACATGCGTAGGACCAGACAACGTATGTTTGATTTTTTTCTAGCGTTAAATTGTCGGAAAAATTATAAAAAATAAAATGTAAATAAACACCGGCATTACGCCATGTCAATATCAAGTTGAAGGACAACCGTCTTAAATGATATTAAATAGTACCAAAAAATATTATAATAATATAAGTATAATAATTGTAATCGATTAACGTGAAAGTTTTTGACCTTGGATTATTAAAAACTTTTGCAAACTATACTTGGTCGGTTTATTGAACTCTCCTATATTATAGAGGCCTAGTCTACATCCTAATAAAAAAAATTCACAAATATTCCAAAAACCAGTTTCTTTGATATTTTATGAGTACGAGTATATGGTAAATATTTAGTGAAATGGCGAATAGTTAATACAACGGGAATTAAATTCTCCACGTATAATAAATTCCGAAAATGTTGCGCAGAGTAAAATTTGCATTTTTTACACAGTTTAGTTCAATATACCTACTACGTGTTTTGTGTTAAGTACCAATATATATATACGGTCATACCTGTTAAATAAATCTGAAATACGTTTATCATACTTCATATCAATTTATTCACTCGCATTATAAAACCTTTAACCTAACATAACCAGCTAGGGGCATAACAATAGGGGATTTGGGTCTAGACCGGGGGGGGGGGAGTTAATGGCGATGGGGCACCATTAAAATTCCAACATTTAACAGCTTTCGGATACGATTAAAATTTAATCCAATGAAAAAATATATATATATCAGCTCATAAAATATTTCTAGCTACGAGTTGATGACTAAAATTAGTAACTAATTTTTATCTGTGTCAAAAGTAATAAGCCACCTAATCATTCAAATTAAACTCATTGAATATGATATTTTCATTGTAATATACTTTGAAACTACATAAATAATATTATAACATATATATTATATAACGTTACAAAATAAATCTTATTTATTTACTTAAAGCAACAATAAATCATTGCAATAAAAAAACACGATTCTGAACAAAGTAATATTAGTCATGTTCCTCCCTTGTATCTAAGATAACCCAGAAACAACAAAAATAAAACCTATGAATCAAAATTTGTTGTCTTTTTTTTGAAAACCCAATAGTTTCTCTAAAATCTAAAAGTATTGTCAAATAAAATACCACCGAGCCAAAAATCCGCATTTTTTAAAGAATTTTAAGGTTTTTATGACATTGAAAAATCAGAGTATTTTTACCAACCAAAACCTAACTAAAAAAATTTTTTCCGAGAAAAAAACATAGCCACACAAAGAATCTAAAATAGGTACAATTAATTTTATTAGTAAATTGATTGAGTAGGTATTAATAAATATTCCGCATAATGAGGTAATACCTTTCGGTGTCTAAATTAATTAATTAATTTGATTAATATACCATAATTGTTAAACTTGTGGTTTAAAGTGAATTATATGACTAGTATAAAATAAATCAATAAAGCAAAATAAAATTTAGAATATAGGTACCGACAGTGGGATTATATGACCATATATAATCATATACAAATATATGATATAATTACTAAAGTAAAACTATAAACACAAAATTGTTTTAGTAATTATTAACTTAATAAGCAACCAAAGTAAGTATGCAGTTAAAAAATTAAAAAAATTACCTGATAACTTGAATAGTTTTTATATTAGTCTGCAAATATGCATTCACGAGTCTCCAGAGCCGGAACCAAATTGGAATTAAATTTATATTCGAATAATCCTTAGTTTGGCGGGTCACTTGTTTGTTATATCTGACGCTAGAATGTAACCCCACCATAATTTTTAAATGTCAGTATAGAAATAAAATTATGGCAATAGCGCATACATACGGCGATGGCAAATACAAATAATGCTATTGTCATATATATATATATATATATATATATATATATATATATATTAAATAAATCGATGTATGTATATATTTTTAATCCGTATTAGTTAGTTAATGCTAAATAACTTAATCCACATTAGCTTACTTTGTTGATAGACATAAGAAATAGTTTTAATACTTCGTAGTACATGAAGACTGGAGATAAGTGCATAGGTACATATAATAACATAGGCAATTATATTCTTCAAAACTATTCAGATCAGACATTTTAATATTGTTGTATATCCTTGAATAACCTGAACATTGAATATTCTCTATACCTCAAAATATTCTTTTTTTTATTATTAATTCTATGTTTCAATATTTCATGAATCGGAAATTTATCTGACTCCCATTTAACCGTAAACACTATAATAGAAACAAATATTATGTTATAACAATATGTCAATATGTAAAATCAAAAACCCGACATTTTTATTAGAATCATTTAATTTTGGTACTATTATTAATCCGCATTCGGCTGACCCGCATTCTAAATAGAACCTATTTGTATTTATCTATCTATGTAACATTGGTCTTTTGAAATTATAAATTTGATAATCTCAATTATATGATCCGCATTTTCAGTAGTCGAATTTATTACCTAACCAATAACACATTTTCCAAAAAGCATTAAAAATCGAACCGGACACCGACCAGTTTCGTTCAAAAACCGTTCTTGAAACCAGAACCGAAATATTTCGTTAACGAAATCATAATCAAAACCGATCAATTTAACAAACCAATTTGACCATTAAACCGACGAAAAAACTGTTAAATTTGAAAACGGTATCGGACCCTGTAAAACATGATGAACATCGTGTAAAATCTTCAAACATTTCTGCTTAGCCAAAACAATTTAATCCACAAAATAAAAACTAAAAAACCTAGATAATTTTAAGGGGTCTCTATACGTTTATGCAAATTATAACAACACAAATAAAAACGAAAATAAAAAAACCGATATTATCGTAATATTTCTCGATTTTTTCCTACGTTTTTTTCCAATTATTAAGAAAACTACAACAAAAATCAATAAAATTTACCCCACCCCCAATACACCAACTAGATCCAAATTTCTTTCATAAAATATTTTACAATTGACAATTGGAGAAAGATTTCTGGTAGAAAAGTTGTTTACAGACGGGAAAAAAATAATACACACACATCATAGTAAAACCAATACATTGCTTGCTTTGCTCAGAATCTAAAAATTTAGTATGTCAGTATCTAGAAAATTCTTAAATAGCATAAAAATATATGAAAGTTAATGAGTATAGGAAATGACAATTGAACTAGTAGATAATACAGAAAAATAGCAATAATAATTCAAAGATAAAGTTTCATTGTCGAAATGATGGACATACAAATAAAAATTACGAATTACATTTTGTTACAAATAAACAGTGAGTAGTGGCGTGCCCAGAAATGTTTAATGGGAGAGGATGTAATAAATTGTATTCGTAAATAAATCGTAAAATACATAACTCGACAATGGGTATTTAAAAGCCGGATCCGAATTTGTATTGAAAGGGAACTTGGCGAACAACCCCCCCTTTTTTTTAACCTATTCAAATATTTAAATATTCAATATCTACAAGATTAATTGGAAAAAAAAAATTGGGGCATGTTAATTTTTTTTAGTGTTGTCATTGGGGTTAACTTAGGTTATGATTAAACAAGAATTAGGTTAGGTTTAAAAAAAATATATAAAACAGTTTTAATCGTTTAAAACGTTTTTTTAAATATATTTTTTCAACTGTTATAAACTCTCACTTATAACACGTTTTAAACAAATGATTTAAACAACATAAAAAAAGAAATAACAGTTGTCTAAATCAAAAAAAAAAAACAATTTATCTGCCTATAACTTATTAGTACCAGCTACTCCTAATTTGTATAACAATTAATGTATAAAAAATTAGAGAAAAAAAGTAACTTAGAATTCAAAAATAGTTATCAAACTTAAAGGGATATAAAAAGTTGTTAAAATAAAAAAAAATTGCTATGGATTAACTCGTAAAATATATAAAACAAAAATTAATATAATTAAATATATATATAAATTAGTTTATTTTTTTCGTTTTGCACTCCTATACCATTGTTTTTACATCAAATATTTTAAACATGTTTAAAACAGTTGAAAAAAAATCGTTATTATTCTCGTTCTAGGCAGTGTTCACCCTAGTAGTGGTTCTGTACAGCATAAAACTCTTGTGTGCTCCCCTAGTGCACGCGATATACCAACAATGGATGGGAAGACATAAGTCTTGATTCGTACCGGTTCAACTTTTAACAGGTACGATAATAATTTCTATTGCGCGATAACCTCTACAGTGGCGTATTTATGGGGCGGGGGAGGTATTGTTGTTTTTCACTCCCTCAGAGGATTTTTTTTTTCCTTCAAGTTCCGTATATCTGTATTTACGATGCCTGAAAACGTACGATATCGATAGACATATATTATTTCGGGGTACATAATTATTATTTTAACCGGGTTTTAGAACTGATTTATCGGCTTTGCTGCGTTTTTCCAACTGTAACCGACTAAACCGACGACACTACTCGGATACACCAAAGAATATAAATAAACAAAACGGACAGTAGAGTACGGCCGGCAAGAGAACGCTACTCTAAGTGAACGAGCTCCGCGGTTTCGTGTCCGAAATTCTCTCTCTCTACTCACTCGCGACCGGGGGCGGCGGTCAGCGTTCAGGCAGGTTTAGATGGTGGGAATATCCGAAAACTGACGAGTTCTGGTCGCCGGCTGAACTATAGAAACAAAATAACATAAAATCATTTTAAACAGGCGGCATAGGACGGTGGCTTGAGTCATCAAAAGTCTGCAGTAGGGCCAGTTTAACTATACAGTTTAACCATTTATGTACGAAAAAAAAAAAATGAAATCCATTTATACGATAGAATAATGAGCTAATTATTCTGATCTAATTATTTCAAAATAATTACTTGTGTAACGTTTTTGAAAACATTTTTTACATAATTTTAAGTTGTTACAAAACAACATTTTTGAAAAGGAATGATATTTTTATTCATTTGTTCGTTATAATATTGTATAACTTTTTTTTTTAATTTACACACATACCATTATTATATTCTATGATAGATTACATAATTTACAAAAACAGTTCCACGTCACTAGTCAACAACACAAACAAATGTAAATATTATGAAATTGATGGAGATAACTGATTGATACCATAGACCCATAAACTATGTTAGGTTAGTTAATAGGTTTATGTTACCTGTGTGCGTAGACAATATATTTATTATATATGAACGCTATCAGCCTAGGCTTGTCCTATTCGTAGTCATACATAATATAATAACATATTGGTCCATTGAAGAAAATAACAGATTTTAGTGTTTTTACGTTACAGTTAAAAATTAATATCTGTTATGCTGCATAAACTCTAGTATGATTCAAGGTATGGTACAAACTGATACTGTAAATAGTATAATATAATACTACAATCATAATTGACAGTAATTAATAATCAAACTTAATTTCCCTTTATCTATAAAAATTACTATTAATTTCATAGTTTCACACAATATTTTTTTTTTACATCTTATTTATTTTTAATTAATTTCTGTTTTCGTATGTTGTAATTTAGATTGAATTTATATTGTTAATATTTTTTTATATATATATATTATAAACTAAAAAAAAAAACAAATTTGTATGTTAATTGGAGTTGATTGCAACTTTTTAAATTCTTATTCAATGCAAATCAATATTGTTTCAAACTAAAAATGAGAAAATACCAACAGCTGCTGTTGATATTTGTATCTTTTGTTAGTGTCTTTTCACTGTTGTTGTACAGGTATGAATATATGAAACTTTTGAATGTCTTAGAAGTGCTCAACTTTTTTGGATATACAGCTGATAATTTAACTAATTGCGTTCTACTCGAAGATAAATTTTATATAGATTTAGAAAATGAAAATTTCCTAGCAAAAACACCGGTTTCATGGATTAAACATGATCAACACTATGCATATTCCGCATTCTGGTCGACTCAACAACATTCTATTTACTTACTGCTTTTGGGTCCAAGGTCTGCTTTTTCTGGTTATGAATGTCGTGTATGGTTTAAAATATCTGACTTTTATATTTCCAGACCAGGAAAATTCTCTTATAATATTAAACTTAATTTTCATGATCCTAATTTCCATCAGTACGAAGTTCATTGTAAGCCTGACGATATTCCGTTTGGCACAAAACCATATGGGATTTTGATGGGAAAAGCAAATGCATTGAAACTATTTGTACCAATTGAAGTTCAAAATGAATCTTACAACAAAGATGATTTAATTGTTTGTATTGCACCTGATTATTCTGGTATTCATGATACACGTATAATAGAATTTATTGCATATCACACATTGCTGGGCGTTCGTCAATTTGTAGCATATGATATTGGTATACATTATCAAGTTCTACAATTTTTACATTCAATTGCAGGACATAAAGAAATGTACAAAACATTTTCTACACTATCTTGGCAATTTCCAACATTAGATTTACAAATGGAAAAGTCAATTTTACAAAAAGATTGCATACAAAGAACACGAGGTCATGCTAAACATAGCATTTTATTATCATGGGACCAGTACTTGGTGTTAAATAAGAATCAACAACTTAATTCTTTAAATGAAAACATTTTTACATTTGAAGTGAAGAAATGTTGTAATAATCATCGATTAAAAAAATCTTGGCCTATAGCTATGAAGAATACACTTTGTGAAAAAACTAATGAAACAATCAATTTTATCACTGATGAACCCGTAATAAATAATCAAACACCATCCAATTCTGTATCAATACATAAATTGGAAGAAATATGTGAAACAATCAATGGTACAGATGACAAAAGTATGGCTAGGTATTTAATTAACTTTGTAAACAGTAAACTATTGATCTTATGGAAATCACAATTGAAACATAATGTTAACCATGTAACAAATAACATCCCAATTAATCTATAAACTTTATTGATGAACTTATTTAGAAAGTTACATTTAAAAATGAATTATATAATGTAAATGTAAATATTTTTCTTAATGAAAATTTTATATAAAATCAAATAAATATTACTACTTAAATACCTGAAATGTCTGGTTTTTTTTTTTTTTTTTAAATTTGCAAATAACATAAAATTATGTAAATACATTACTTTAAATTAATAATAATAATAATTAAAAAAACTAATATACTTCAACCAATGCGTTGGAAGATCACAGTGTTCAACAATCCAGCTTCTGATAATGTTTGTTCATTATTGTCCAAAGTTTGTGGAGGATATGATGACTGCAATTTGAATGGTCTTATAGTAAAGTAAGGTCTAGCACTGATACATAAATTAGTTAAGGAAAATTAATTAAGTAAATCAAAGCTAAATTAATATCAATAAAATATACTAAGGGTTGATACAATGTCCAGATAAGTCATCAGCTAGATTAGCGAACACATTTAGTAACCAAATTTTAAAAATTTGTTACAATGCATCAATATGCTAAATTGAGCCTCTAAATATTAGCAATAACTTTTTGTTCGGACTTACTTTTTTAGCATAAGCAACATAGACCTTTAGAGAATGATGACATGAATTCTGTAAATAGTAAATTTGTTTCGTTGTCAGTTAATATCAAATGATTTAATTCTTAGGCAATTAAAATTGTTGTATTATTTTTTTTTAATAATAAATTAATAGTCAGTAGCATAACATCACAATAATGATTTATTTTGAACATCCTGCTAAAGTCTTCACTACGTTTAACTGTACACTAATTTGACTGACAGTTATATGAAATTAAGCAGGACATTATATCAATGGCCATTAATAACAATATACTTACGTTGACTTAAAAATACATTTTACAGCACAGGTAAAAATAACACAGAATATTCTATGATGCTTTAAATACCAATATTCAGGATCTAAACTAAATTACCCTATATTATTTCTTACCTTTCCAATTAATTTATAGGTTAATTTATACTAAACAAATTATTAAATATCTATTTAAATTTGATTGATTGATAATTTTCGAAAATAGTCTTAAAAAAAATCAATGGCATTAAAAGGATACGCAATAATGTAGCGACGAATATCTCCAATAGTATGACTCTGATTGAAAGTAGCTACAAGTCTAGTACCATCTACTAATCTAATCTGCAATGAAGTGGTAGGAGCATCTGGTATTAAAGGAACTTCAGCACGAGCAGCAGCTTCATCGACAACACCATCATCTGGAGAAGCTTCTTTTGAACCCTCATCACCAACAACTTCTGGTGCAGGGCTATAAATATAAAACAAATACTTATATAATTTGATGGAATGGATATTTTAATTACTGTACCGGAAAGTAGAAGTTGCTCAAAAAAATAATGATAGTGATATAAATATTTTACCAACACAAATCCAAAATATAAAAACATACCTTCCCAATACATTACCAGATCCTCCAAAAATCTTCTTCTTTGGTTGAGACGGTACATATTCTTCATATCTATGATCTTCAACGCTAACATTCAATTCATCATCACTAGTAACATTTACTTCTTTCAAAAGTAATGGAGGAATATCCTCTCTAAAATAAAAAAAAATACATAACAATTTAATAAAATGGAATAAATATAAAAAACTTGAATGTATATAATTCAAAACTTTTTTTATAAAACATTTAATAAGTTTTTTTTAATAATTACTAGTTTTTTTTTATGATTCTTATAATTTGTATTATTTAGAAAACTAAAAATAGAAAATGTACAATTTATTAATTAATATAATTTTGTATTATAAAAATTTATTGTTAAACAAAATGTTGGAGCAACGAATGTTTACTAATGATGAGCTGTTAATTTTCTACAATTTGTTTGTAGTTTACTAAAATGTATTGCCACTACTAAATAAACTAAAATATAATTAATAAATAATACCTGCTAATAACAAATGTAATCATTTTACAATGAATAATTATTTGTGGAAATATAAATTGATATTTATTATTTTATTACTTAGTAGTGAAAATAACATAAAATATTGTTAACCTACAAAATTGTAAAAATTTAACTCATCATTAGTGAAACATTCAAATTAATAACTAGACACCAACATGTTGTTTTAAAATTAAAATATAGGAATCATAGAACTAGGTTCTAGTTATTACAATACTAATTATTATTACAAAATAAAAAACTAAAAAAATATGAATTGAACAAAAGTTACATCATTATGTCAAATCTCTGTAAATCCCATAAAATACATTACTAACCCTCTGGCAACTGTAAGTAAAAATTCTCTATTTTCCGGCTGATCAATGCTATGCAATTCACCATCATTAATAGTGAATCCTTCTTTCCACACTTTTAAAACAACTTCTTGATTAGATGGACGCTTTGTAGTAGAATTGCGTGAAGGAATCACTAAAATCAGAATATTAAACTTAATATAAAAATATATAAGAAAGTCAAACTAATTTATTTGCCTAACCTTCTGTATCATCTGCAGTCTGTCCCAACATATATCCTGTACCAAAAAAATGTGAGGGTCCACTCTCTTGAGCAGAACTAGTACTGGTGCTTGGTGCTGAATTAATAGCATACCTAGATAAGTTTATTTTTTGTCTTTATAAAATACAATATACAAAGTATAAATAACTTAAATTCATGAAATACTACATACTTCTGAGCCGTTTGAAACATGTCTGTAATAATATCTGTATTGTTGCGTGGAGGCCCAATGACTTGTTGGCCACTTGTAATGGATCCACCAGCATAGAATCTTTGGCCTTCCTCTTCATCACTATCTTTATCATCATTTTCAGCATTCTTCAAAGTACCGAATGTCATAATTCTAAAAATGAATTAATTATAAAAATAGTATTTTCTTAATAGATTTTATAATCAATTTACATATACAACCAAATATGTTTTATATTCATGGGGGCTGTTCAATCTACAGAGATCTACAACATAGGAAAAAAACCAACTTCAAGAAGTAATATTTTAGCTGATAATACTAGATATAAGTCTTCAAATGTACAAAGTAACCATCCACCAAATGACACTTTTTCCAACAAACACCCATCCTCTAACCAACCAAAAACCTATGCTCATGCTACATCAAATCAATTCAATACTCATCCGCACCCCTCAACCCCTTTATCTCCTGAAGCGGATGTAAATAAAATCATGTCAAACTTCTTAGAAAAATTTGAATCTCCCATAAACCCGCTCTTATCATTACTTACCATAGTAATATCCAATCTTCTAGACAAAAAAAAAATGATTAACTCTCATAACAAAAATTCCAACTCTACCACCAACAGCTCTCTCTTAATCTTGCAATTTAATGCGAATGGGTTAAAAAATCATGCTCATGAACTAGAATTACTTTTAAATAATAAACGTATTGATATCGCACTAATTACAGAGACCCATTTCACTAAATATACTAAAATCTTCATTTCTGGTTATAAATTAATCCATACTAACCATCCTAACAACACGGCACACGGAGGCGTAGCTATTTATATCAAGTCAACTATTTCTTTCCAACTCCTAGTTCTTCTCACGACTTCATACAATCTTGTGCAATTAACATAAAATTAAATAATAACCATTTTACCATGGGAGTCTAACCACCTCTGATTCAGAAAATGTAGACTTATTCAAATTACACCTCTCTGAAATATTTCAACCACACTCAGATATTGTAGATTTAGAAAACACAAATGTTGTGAATACTGCTCTTAATGCTCCTCTTCAACCCTCACCTTCAGTTAAATCTTTCTCACCTAATGATATTATATATCTCATACATAAATACCCACGCAATAAGTCTCCTGGTTTCGACCTCATTACGGCTGAAGTTGCTAAAAATTTACCAAAAAGGGCCATTGTTCATCTAGCTCATATATACAATTCAATACTCAAACTATCATACTTTTCACGGCTTTGGAAATTTTCTAATATAATCATGATCCAAAAACCAAATAAACCTGATACTATCTCTTCCTACAGACCAATAAGTCTCCTACCTTTCTTTGCGAAAATCCTACAAAGACTACTTCTCAAACGTATCGCTCCAATCATTGCTGAAAAACAAATCCTCCCCGATTATCAATTTGGTTTTCGTACCTCACATTCAACTATACACCAAGTCCACCGGTTGGTAGATGCAATTTCCTACTCTCTCGAAAAAAAATTATTTTGCACTTGTGCTTTCTTAGATATCTCTCAGACGTTTGGCCGTGTTTGGCATCAAGGTCTCTTATACAAACTGAAACTTTCCTACCTACATCCTACTTGCTACTTTTCAAATCTTATCTTTCTGATCGCTCTTTTAAAATCTGCTATGGAACTGCCACGTCTGAAATAGCAAGTATAAATGCTGGAGTTCCACAAGGTGACATTTTATCTCCATTACTTTATAATATCTTTACCAAATACCTCAGTCGCGAATGATAAAGTAATTATTTCGATTAACGATGACCCTTCTTTGGCCTCCACATATTTGCAAACCCATCTGGGCATGATGGAAAGATGGTATACCAAATGGAAATTTAAAATAAATCAGAACAAATCAGTACACACTACTTTTACACTAAGACAAGCACCTTGCCCAAGTGTTCTACTTTATGGCATCCCTATTCCTTCATCACCTTCAGTAAAATACCTTGGTCTAACTCTCGATCAACGCTTAACCTGGGCTCAACACATACGTGAAAAAAGACTATCACTAAACAATCGGCTACGTATGCTTAAGTATTTAATTGGTTACAAAGCCACCCCTATTAATATCAAGCTCCTCTTGTACAAAACCTTATTAAAACCCATCTGAACGTACGGATTGCAGCTATGGGGAAATACTAAAAAGTCGAATCTGAATAAGATTCAAGCTTTCCAAAATTTGACCTTAAGGAAATTATTTAATGCCCCTCCATACATATCAAATCATACCCTACATTTAGACTGCAACTTAAAAACTATTCATAACGAAGCTAAACGTTTCTATAAAAAATTTCATAACTCTCTTTCTTCTCATTCAAATCCTCTCATCATAAAATTATCATCCCTCACAATCCCAGGCAACCCCCCAAGGCGACTTAAACGTAAATGGTGTAGAGATTTATTACTTTAAATACTAACATTTAACTAAACATATAACATATTATATAAATACTAAACATAACTAATTCATAATGATTAAACCAAGACGAAAGTATCATCAGTGAGTGGCTTCTTTCCTCAAAAGTATGTAAATCATGTCTATTTGTTTGTTTCCCCTATCGCACATATACTTATTATGTCTTAGATATAGATTGTATATTTTCTTCTTAAAATAAAAAAAAAAAAAAAAAAAAATATTCATGGGTACCTAGGGAAATTATTTGATTGTGGTTGCCATTTTTTTGGTTTTGCTGCTGGATTAACACTTGAAGCGCTAGCTATTGGAGCATCCCTATTCGATACAACTGCTGGACTCTCAGTTGCTTGCCCTGCAATATCATTTGCTGATTCTTCAGCTACTCCATCAAAATAACTCATCACTGCGATCTAAAAATTATATGAAAAAATAATAATAAACGAACAAGTTAAAAAATTATTTTATATTTACATCCATGTTCCAAGCGGCTGATTCTAAATAAAATTTTGCCCTTTCTCGATCTGTATCAGTAAAGCCAATGAATTGCTTAATCTTAGCATTTTGCTCAGCTTCACTCATTGCAAGTTTGGTCGGTATATAACTTTAAACGATTAAATAATAACTTGTTGTACAAAATAAAACAATAAAAGAAATTTTGCACAAGAACGAACTGTGCTATATGTTTAAAGTCAATACTACAGAATTGTTTATCTCTAACACACACAAAAAGCGCTTGTAATCAAATTTTTTTTTGTTTTTTATTTTATTTCATGACGTAACCTAAAACATTTTAACAGTGTAGGTAGCCTAATCAAATAATCAAGTAATTCAAGTTTCTCTATGCCGTAATACTAGTTAATACTAGTAGGTTAAGCATTACTCTATGGTATAAGCACAGAATAATAAGTAATCTTATTTCAAGGGGCGGCTATGAATGTTGGAAAATGCAGGGACATCAGTGTTTCTTCAGTGTGACCACTTTACGAATAAAATCATTCTTTTTTAGATGAAAAACGTAGTTTTCTGGGACAAACAAACCCATTTATTTTACTTTTTTTTAACTTTGGTTCCAAAATATATGTTGTGTGACATACATTACACTGTAATCTAACATCATTAATATCTTTTCTCAAACAATAACATACAATTTACAATTTATGTTACCACCCAACTATTATCGGAAAAAAATCCGCCAATATGTTATCTTTCACTTCGAATTATGCTAGCCGATGGAAAGATAGGATGCTCAATGCTAAATTTTATCTTTTAAACAACGCTGTACCGCGATTTATCATCAATTAATTGTTTTGCTCTTCCAAGTTTACGTTTAAAATGGACTTTTATTTTAGGAACAAATATTTTATTTTTCTCTAAATAACAACTTTCCCTAAAACTCACACCCATTTCCCCTCTTCCCGTCTGAGCTGTAATGAACATTCTACGAATTCAATAAAAAATTCGTCAAAAATTACGAAAACATTCAACCCCAATGTTACCCCTTTGTGGGTATGACATTTTCAAAAATCTTGATACACGTGTTTCTTAATTTTTAATCCCAACGGTTCGTTGATTTTCGTAAAAACTTTCATCTCCTGTTTTGCTTCCTTAAGGGTGGAATTTTCAAAAATCCTTTCTTGTATCACCCATACACCACAAGAGATATATATACTACCGAAATGTCATGTCTCTAGGTTGAGCAGTTCAACCTGGGCATTGATGAATAAGTGTATCGGAGATCTCCCTTTATATATAAAGGAAAGATTTTTATAGATAAATAAAATAATAAAAACGTCATTACCTCTAAAATAAGAAATGTTCAGATAACCATGATCAACTATATTCCATTTCTAAAATTTCTTTTCGATTTGTTTGTTTTTCTATAAAAAATATTCAAATTTTATAAATTTACATAATTTGTATTTTGTTCGATTTCGATTTATTGTAAAACTCAATTCAATTCTATAATTGACTCTTCGTGTTTTTGTATTTAAACCCTGAAAAATCATTGTAACCCTTATTTCCGTGTCCATTATATGTTCCAATGAGATTATTTTATATTTTCGGCGATTTCGATGTTATTTTAATTTGTTCAACCTTCTTAATGGGTTTTTTGTTTTGAGGCGGGTACCAATTATTATAATATTTTCTTCAGTCGATTCCAATTTTGTTACTAATTTATTGTAAGTAGATATACATACGTTTGAATTTGTATGTCAGTGTATCATAGTATTATATGTCTGAATCATTGCTATCGTCGTCCGATTCATCCAAATATTCCGGATAATCAGTTTTTTTTTAGCCTTTGGTATGCACAATATAAAGTATGTACTCATAAAATATTATTAGTCTTCTTGTTATCGTAGGGTATCATAGGGTAAGTGAGTTTATTTGTATTACATAATCTGCGGTAATATTATGTTCCACAATAAATATTGTACACTTTGTCATCCTGGTGATAATTTAACTCAGGAGTGCGACACTGTTGCAGCTATGCCGTATTGCTGTCTTCCTCTGAATGCTGCCGCCTGTCCGTGTTGAGTGTGTTGGTATCTGGAAATTAATTATTTTATGTAAAAAACAAACTCACCCATTTTTCACTAATTAATTAGTATTTTTAATTTAAACAAAATTGTAATACTAATTTTATTTTAATAATTTAATTTAGTGTTATGGAGTTTAATTTAGGGGATAGTCCAGTTACTTCACATTCTTGGAATGCAAATCGAACCCGTAAGTTTGATATTATTTCACCATACCACAAAATGTATTTATATTCTTTATTAAATTAAATAGAAATCGCAGTTATTCCAAATAGTAATGAAGTCCATATTTATAAATATGAGCCTAGCGTCAGTGACTGGACATTGTTAGATAATCTAGATCAACATGGGCTTCTAATAACTGGAATTGATTGGGCACCAAATACAAATCGAATTGTTACATGTTCTGCTGTAAGTTTTCTTTTGATACATTTTTTTTATTTTTTTTTATAGGTAATTGTATTTTATTTACCTCCATAGGATCGTAATGCATATGTATGGACAATTGATGACAAGGGAAAATGGAAACCAACTCTTGTATTATTAAGGATTAGTAGAGCAGCAACTTGTGTTAAATGGTCCCCCAATGGTAATTCTAAGATAGTATAAAATTTACATGTCTACATGATAATAGTATATACTATACAATTATTTTGACTATTGTTTTCACGTGTTGCTTTAGCTAAAAGATTACTCTATTTTTTCTATGATAGCCATAGCTAAAGTAAATGGGTTAAAACTTTTTTATGAAATAAATAATAAAAACACCTAACAATCAATTCTGCTCAACCGGGGGGTACTTTGAGTATAAAGAACCACTTGGCCGTTAAGACTTAATGATTTGCTTTTTTAATATATTTATTGGTAAAGTAATAATTTTTAAGGGATTTGTATTATATGGATTACATAATATTGACTTTTATCCCCATCAACACATACCTACTTGATTGCTAACAGTCAAATTTTGATTTCACAATTAATGAATGTATATGAATATAATTTACTGAATATCATATATTGTAGTAATATAATATGCTTTGTTGTTAGTACAAATATATTAAAACTTATTTACTTTAACTAATATAATTTTATTTGTGTTTGCATCTTTAAGTAACTTGCTGCGTAGGATTTAAAAAAAATCTATATTTTCAGGTATTTATTGTTTTTACTTGATATATATATTTCCCCTGTGTTTTTTTGGAATTTTTAGAAAAAAAATTTGCTGTTGGTTCAGGAGCCCAGTTAATATCTGTATGTTACTTTGAAGTTGAAAATGATTGGTGGGTCTCAAAACATATAAAAAAACCAATTCGATCTACAGTAACTGCGCTAGATTGGCATCCAAATAACATGGTATTAGCTACTGGTACTACCGATTTTCGAGTTAGGTTATTTAATGTGCATATGAAAGAAGTTGACCAATGTCAAAAAGTCAAAACTGCATGGGACAGTGATGATACTTCTGTGCCAAATTTAGTTGCTGAATTCACTAATTCTTCTAGAGGAGGTAATTATATATATATATATTAACTAATTCCTTGATAAATATGCCAAATATTTAATATATAGCAGTGGCGCTGGAATTAATTAAATTATACTTTTGTGATAACACATATTGAGTCCAAATATTCCCCCTCTTTTTTGAATATAAGTGAATATATTAGATTAATAATCAATTTTATTTTTATGTATTAAATTGTGTAGGTGGATGGATTCATGGAATAGCATTTAATAAAACTGGTAATCGATTATGTTGGGTTGCTCACGATTCTTCTATAACCGTGGCTGATGTGTCAAAAGGAAGCATAGTTGTAAACAAGCTAAAAACAAATGAATTACCATTCATCAGCTGTATTTGGGTTTCAGATCGAGCAATTGTTGCTGCAGTTAGTTATTATTATTAATATTATTATTTTTTTTTATTATTGGGAAACCAATATATTATAAATATATCTCAACAATTATCTAAAGTTGGAAATAATATAGGTACTTGACTAAGGAATAAAATAAATATAAATACACAATTAAAACATAACTGAAATACTATTTCACTATATCTGATTATTAAATACATCTGTATATTCAAACTTACAAAAAAGATGATATTGCTATTTTAAATGGAATAATATGAACTTTATTTCACTTTAAACAGGGTCATGGATGTTGCCCAATATTGTACTGCATTGATTCTAATAACAAAGTGCAATTTGTTTCTAAAATAGACAGTTCTCAAAAAAAAGAGGCTGCTGGTTTAAGGTAACCTAGATTTCTACCAAAAAACTGTACTTAACGTGTAAACAAATATAGAAATAAAAATAATATTTTTTCAGTGCAATGAGAAAATTTCAAAGTTTAGATCGTCAAGCCCGAATCAATAGTGATTATGAACTTGATACTAAACATCAAAATACTTTGACATGTTTACGCATACATTCTGAGTCAAATGAGTCTGTTACAAAGTTTACTAGTAGTGGTTTAGATGGAAAAATAATATTATGGGAACTTAATGTAAGTAAATTATTCAACATTTCTGTTTTTACCCCATGGTCAATTTAATATAAATAACATTATAAACATAAAAATATTATTTTTTTTTTTCAGAGTTTAGATAAATTACTCCACGGTCTAAAAATATAATCTAAACTGACAATTATATTTTGTAAATAATTCGATTTGATTTCAATAATTACTTATATTGTTACTAATTATTCGTTATTTTATTAAATTATACTTTTTTACATTATTTATATAATTTTATTATTACAAGAATTTTGATTATGTTTTATCAATATATGTTAAACGTCTATTTGATTTTTTTTTTGTTATATACTTATATTACTTAAATATGTTTTAAATAAGAACAATTAAATTCACATTAAAACTATACACTAATTTATTTATAAAATATATCTATTACTATTTATTACTTTCAGTAAATTAAAAACTTAAATAGTCCCTAAACATTAAATACTTGTCAAGCTTCATTCATCTTGGTGCAAGACAATACTTATATTACATTTCAAATACAATTCTGATTAAAATTCAGAATTTAAATTGTGATGCTTTTCGGTAATAATAAACAAGTTTTTAAATATCAGAAATATTTAAACAAATATTAAGCATTTATGCCATTTTTGTGATATGTATAATTATTAATTGTAGTCCTAATTATAAACTATTTACCATATCTTAAATTTTAATAAATACAATTGATTTGTTTTAATATTGTAAATATGTAATATTCTAATGTAAGTATGTAGTAATGTCAGTACACTTTTAAATATACAAAATTACAAGCTATTGCATTTAACCTAAATTTACCCTAAGAATAAACATTTAGCAAGTTGATCAGAATTATTTTTTAAATACAATGATATATGAGTTTTTATATAAAAATAATTTTTAAATACACATTGGCATTTTATGAATTTACTTGTGCAAATTATTTTTTTTCGGTTTGTTCAGCATAGCGCAACCTTGTAGTCTTGACTACTAGATACAACTAAATACAGTGTCACTATTAGATATAAGAACTCAGTAAAATTAACATACATTTTATTGCAGTTTATTTACTAGTTTAAAATTAAATGATCATCTCATTTTTTTAATTAACAAAATTAAAAATGATTTATTTTCCTCCTCTTTTCCTTCTATTTATAGAATCACAAATTTACATACTTTCTAGGAACTTTTGAGTACCTATTGAAGAAACAATTACATATTACTATATCAGTATAGTACCTAACCTATTACCTCTGATAGTATCATATATAGAAAATCCATAATAATTTAAGATATCTTGGGGAAATCCAAGTGAACAAATTACAACTGTTTTTTACTACACTGTAGTGTACACACCTCCACAATTCAGAAATCACTTATCATAGGTATAGGAGGCAACAGTTTTTATGTAGGAAAAATAGAAAACAAATTTCTGCTTTTATTAGGTAGGTTATTTTTGTAAAATGATTTCAAAATGTGTAACAAATTTAAAGCCAGGTTAATGTATGTAAATTTACTAGTAAAATCAATATCTCTAGTCACTATATGAAGTCACAAAAATTTAAGTAAATTGTATAAGTTAAATACAATAAATAAAACAAAATGATGCTTTATTTTGTATGTACTAATTATTAATAGTACCTATATATAAATATTTGCTTATTTATAAGCTCTAATGGCATCATAGTATCTTATTTTCAGCTAATTAATGAACTATTCATTTTCTATAAGTATTATTTTTAAAACCTATATGAAGTTGAGCCTTAAGAATATAAAAATTAAGGAATACAGTGATATTCACTTTTATAATAATCAGACAAGCACTCAAGTCTAATAATTTTTTAAATAACAATAGAAATTGGTTATGGTGGGTCTCATTAAAAAGAAAATATATTTTACTTAAAAAGGTAATGTAATCAAAATCTTGCATTCATACACGTAATGAATTTCGTGAATAGACCTAGCAGTTTCTGCTGACAACCACATTAATAATTTTACAAAAACAATATAAATCAGATATTGTGTTTAAATAACATTATTTATTATTGAAATTGTTAAAATAATAGATGTAACAATAAATCAATACAATCTTGTAATATTACAATGTTTTAATGACATACCTAGGCACTGTTAGTTTACATGGTTATACCTAGAGACCAGACATGATTTTTCATATTAGTATCAAGTACTATAAGGAGGTGCATTAAGTTTTAACCTCAAAGAAAAAAGGGGGAATTTAATATGTATGGGATATTAATATACCCCCACCCCCTGTGGTGACTAACAAAAGGTTGAGTCTCAAATTTATTTCATAAACCAAATTTTATTTTTCATATAAATACATACTTGGAATATTAAAGCATATATTATTGTTAGTTAGTGCATATTTTATATTTTCTTAATAAATAACTATTTTGACCTTTTTAGTTTTGAAAAACAATTCATTCTCATTAAAACAAGATGTTCTGGTTTTACAAGGGTTATTAGATATTATGGAAAATATATGATAAATAAGAAAACAATTGATTAGTTGTACAATTTGTAATTTTTACTTTGTATATTTTCATTGTATACATATGAAACATGTTAATAAGTGCATATAAATCCGGTCTCCAGATATAATTAATTAGAATAGCATTACAAGTCATATTTGACACATAAATAAATAAATAAAAAACTAATTATTTATAGAATGTAGATACATATATAATTAATATAAATATATATTAGTAAAATTGTATTAGGTACATAAAAAGCTAAATAATATAAAACTATAAAAGTAGTTTATGATATTAAATTAAGTAACATAAGGATGGATTTAATAGTGTAATAGTATAGGAGAATATTATTTTGAATGTTATTTCTAAGCAATTATTATTTTATTTATTAGACTTCTAACTTTAATATAATTAACAAAAAAAAAAAAATCATAATTGAAAAAAATACCATTAACTAAATATTTCAAAACGGACAATTAATATTAAATTCTGACTAATATATTATTTTAGAATCTGGAACATAATAATTTGTATTCAAATTTTGAATGAAAAAACTAGTTAAGTTGATATTTATAGAAGATTTTTAAATGTACAACTAACCATAAATAAGAATTATGTTCATATTTATTTATTTTATTATTGTATTAATTATCAATACAAATATAAATTTCCAAAATTGAATTAAATGTTCAGAAAAATGAAAAAATGTTTAACATTTTATTTATAGCTTATTCAGTTCAATAAAGGGCAAATCAAATATCAAACAAATAATATCAATAATATTCTATAATTATATTAAAAGTTAGTTGCAAAAAATAAAAAATGGAGAGCAAAATTGCAGTTCTAAAAAATATTAAGTTATTTAGGAACAGTTCTAACTAATTATTATCTTTGGCTACAAAAATAAGGACAAATTATAAAAGGAAAATACTGTATTTATCATTAGTTTTATATATACTACATACTTACTTAAAGAAAAAATAAATAATATTAATATTTATTTCTATTAAAAGATTAATATGTATTGCCATACTTTTTAGTTTTTATAAACTACTGCCATTCTTCTAAAAATTTTAAATGGAAATCTTTGAAATTGTCCAACATAGTTTTTAATTTGTCAGGCTGAGGAAGGATTGTTGTTCTGAAAGAAAAATAAAGAAATTAATACAATATATAATATGTTACATACAAATTATGAATACCAGTAAAATCTAGGATTAATCTGTAAATACTAGGTTTTACTTATAACTGTTTTTTATACTTAAAATTTTAAATAAATATTGTAGTATATAATAAAATACATAAACACATATAAATGTACTTCTTTTATAATTGATTTATATATATCATTTTAAGTTGCTAAATTTTAATTATTTCATTAAACATTATAAAATCAAAAATTGTTTGAGATTAATACTAAATAAATAAATGTAAAAATATGTTGACAAGGGAAAAAAAAACAAAACCTGGAGTATTATTTAATTTGTGTATAAATATGCTGGTTCTACTAAAAAAATCATCTAGTAGTAGAACATGACAAGCATATAATTTGTTTACTCGGAGAACTTTGTTTTTTACTTGTTCTACATATTATATAATTATTCTTATTGCATAAATATATATTTTAGTTGATAAAAAATACTAAATTATAATTTTATGATTTTATGACATGAAAAACCACTATTTGAGTTCTTGTTTTGTTGTATAAGATATATTGTCGCCTAAGAACCATCATGATCAATCTCAATTTTTCCAAATTTTCAGGAAGAAAAAAAAACTACATTAATATCATTAATAATAAACAATTTTAAATACATAGATATATTGTATACTATTATCAATTATGATTATTGTGCCCGAGGGCCACAGATTGTATATATAAAATAAAGGGGAAAAAAAGTACATAGTAATATATTATATTTATCTATATTTAAATAACAGTTTAATTTTTCACAACACAGTAAAACCTCGGTCGAACCTCAAAACTAATATAACAAACGACTTGAACAGCATGACAATATCATAAACATAATTAACATTTTTTTGAGATTGGTCATAATGGTTCTTAGGCGACAATATGTACAATTTTTATTCAAATGTAATCAACTTTGAAACTCTTGATATGAATTTAAAATTTACTTTTCTGCAAATATGTACCACAAAAAATGAAAACATTTAACTAAATTTACCTAAAATGATAAGTTCCTTCAACTTGTCCAAACCCAGATCCAGGTACAATACAAATGCCAGTTTTTTCCAAGAGTTGGAATGCATAAAATGCATTTGGTTCAACTTCTTTATTTTTTGCTTCTTCAATTGCTCTTTCAGGTAATGTAATCTATAAATATAATTATATAAAAGTATTTATAATTGTGTAACATCTTAAAAATAAAGTATACATACTCGTGGAAATGCATACATAGCTCCCTGAACTGGATTACAAGACATACCAGGAATACTGTTAAATGTATCAGCCACTAGTTTAGCTCTTTCTGCTAATGATTTTAATACGCTGGTTTTTTCTTCTTGAAAACTATCGAATGACAGTTCACCAGGTTGTGGAGGATTTACTACACAGTCCATTACAGCCTATTTTAATAAAACAATTATAATATAATAACTAAAAAACATGCTTTTAACCCTTTTTGACCTGGCCAAGAACTGTAGGACATAACATAGCTGATATAGATTTGAGTAACATTGTCTTAACATCAGGATCCAAATTAATCACTTCAGTGTAACCACCTCTTAAACCACATTCACCCATAAAGCCTAAAATATTTGTTTTATTATACTACAATATTACTAGAATTTATTATTATAGTACTCAAAACATAACCTTTTGAGCATGACATAAATGATGCCAATTCCATTTCACTATACGGGGGTCCTAATTCTGTTAATACTTTTTTAAACGAATAAAATTGACTTCCTTCAGCATATACATTGTCTTGATAGACCTAGTTCAAAAAAATAAAATGATCATTGAATATAAAAAAACATATTATAATTGTATGCACAATATATATATATATTTTTTTTTAAATCTATTACCTCATCGGCAAGTAAAAACAGTTTTTCTTTGTAAGCAAATTTAATAACATCCACCACATTTTCTTTGGTTAATACTTGACCTAAATAATTAAAATATACTATAAGTAAAAATAATACTAATATACTAATAATATGATTTAACAACTGTTAAATTATTAAAAAATTCAATAATACCAACTGACTTTGATTATTAATTACTATCAAATTAGTGTTATTTTTCTGATAGGATAATTAAATTGGCACTTGAACCAAAAAAAAATTGATTCCATGGAAATTCCTGACAAATGTACTACAAATTAGTGTCACACCAAATTTACTATTTTGGACATGAAAGTCAAATTAAAAGGTAATATTGAAATGCATTTACTAAATCATTTATTTCCCAAGTTTAGACATTTATGGATTTTATACAATGATAAAATGATTTATAGGACTACATATTGATTTTCATCACCTGCCTTATTTTTATGAAATCCCATTAACAAATACAAAATATATTTATACATAATAATAAATATTATTTTATTTCAACTTAGTTGAAAATGAGTTTAATAACTAAATACATATAAATTAGTAATTAGTACTTTTAAAAAACTTTTAAATTAGAATAAGGTTCTCAAATTGTATAATGACCATAATGACTGAATCAAATCTTCACAGATTATCTTAGATTTTAATTAAAAAGACATTACTATAAATAACTAATACATCAGTTAAACTATCCAGCACTTATTCAATATCGAGAATTTAAAATAAGGATTATCATTTCAAAATATTCCCTCACGCACAACATTTCTCTCCTTTTTAACATTACAACATTAAAAATTAACTATTAATTATTAAACTAATTTATACAATAAGTTAAAAAGCTACTGATGATATTTATTTAATTTAAGATATAACAAACCTGTTGGATTGCCAGGGTTAATTACCACTATGGCTCTAGGATTACAATGTTTCCGTGCTTCTGTTATAGATCGCTCCAATTCGTTTAAATCTAAACCCCAATTTTTAGATTCATCTAAATAGTATCCAACCTATAAAGAAAAATTAAAAAAAAAAAACTAGAACCATATAATATATTAATTTAGTTTAATTTGTAGATAAAAAATTCTATATTATATTTTTAGAAGTATTTTAGGATCATTTTCTCTCAAATTACTTATTATAAACTATATGAATAATAAATATTGTATTTCCATAAGTATAATCATGACAAATAAATTTAGCCATGTATCTTATAAAATATTGTTCAAAGATAAGATTAGAAAAATGTTTAAGTAATTAAATTGAAAAATTATTTATATTCTCTTAATAGTGGGTAATGATCAATGCTGTAAAAACCATGTGTGCAGTGTGTATGGCACATGGATTTAGGCCTTGATTATAAAATTTGAGACCTCTAACCTTTATATAAGGAGCAGATAAAATTCTAAAAAAGTTTCAATTAACCTAGTTATGACACTGGTAATGGTGATTTAATATATAACAAATATTTTTTAAAGTTTTAAATTATTATGGATTCAACAAGTTTTTATTTTGGGAATGTTATCTCCTTATTTTTTTTAAATAATGAAAATCAGAAATTAAATTGTAAATAAAATAAATTACAAAGAAAATGGTCCTATTATATTGTTTTATTAGAAAATAAAGAAGATCATAGAATACGCTCACTGTTTAGCCAAAGTAATATTATAATAATTAACTGATTACACTTACCTGTTTCATGTTAAACTCTGCTAATGTAGCAGAATATAGCGGGTATTGTGGAATAGGAATTAAAACACCCGGTTTTTTTCCATTGACATCAGCAACCAATAACCGTAAAATAGACTAAAACAATTAACACAATTTGTTTATTAATATTAAATATAAATATATGATTTTTTAAAATAGAATATTGATTAAATTCTTAAAATTAAAAACATAAAACATAACCTCCTATATGTAAAAATAAAATCTATTTATTAAAATTGTACACTAATTTAAATATCTAAGTACAAACTTTTATTCCATCAGATGCACCAGCACATAGAAGAACATTTAAGTAATCACATGGAATACCATCACGACGTTCAATATACTCAGCAACATGTTTCCTAATTATTTCTATTCCTGGAGAATCTGTATAAGACCCTAAAAATGAATATACAAATAATGATGATTAAATTAGATAAGAATTAGCATTATATCATAATCAAATATCAATAGTTTTTATGAAACAAAAAACATATTTATCATAAATTAAAATAAATATTTTAATGCAAGGTGAACTATCATGAACAATCATGAACTATGGGTAAGGTCAGTGGTTCCCAACCTTATTGACACTATGGACTACTAAGAAAACTTTTGATAGGTTGTGGATCACCTCGATTAACAGATGACCTTTTTATTTTTAATGACTTTTTTTATTGCAACCTTTTGATAATACAGCATTTGTCAGCAAAAAAAATATAATAATATAACAAGATAGATTATTATTATGACAAAACAAAAAGAAGACTGAGGCAATAATAGTTATTTTTGACCGCAATCAACATTTTTGTTAAAAAATATTTAGTGGACGAATGGTTGGGAACTACTATACCAATAGTGTAGTCTTCTTTATTTTCTAATAAAACTATATAAAAGGACCGTTTTCTTTGTAATTTATTTTATTTACAATTTAATTTCTGAATTTCATTATTTAAAAAAAATAAGGTAGAGAGTCTAGAAATGCTTTTTATTTTAAACAAAAACTTTAGAAATTCAAAAATTGTACTAATAACAATTTAATATTCATAAATAAATTAATAAAAAAATGTTATAACTTATACATATGATTTCAAGTTTGTAGTTTAAGAAAATCAGGGTTTGGCCCATTTTTACTTATAACCAAAAAAAAAAAGAAGGTCTCAAAGTTCATTCTATGGTCAAAGACAGTGCAACTGAAACTAACTTGTAATAAACTAAATATTATATGGTACCTTATACCTATACTTTTAATGGGAAGAGAGGTGAAAACAGTTTTTTTTTTATTTCTATACTTTGCTATTTTATGTAGAACACTTATTTACATATCATATAAAATATGCTTAGTTGTTCAGAACAATATTATTGGTCAATGATAGTTAATATTAATTTATATTCTGTTAAATATTAACAAATTGTAATGCATCTACAAGGTCATACTAATTAGTTTGACTACACTTGGTTTTTTGTACAGATTATAATTTATTATTGCCACAATAATACTATAGACAATAAAAATCAAAATAAACACATCTCTACTACAGATAATAAACATAATATTATAGGCATCATGATGACACATACATAATTAATAATTTTACTTTGTCATTTTTAAATTTAAATTATTTAAAGTGTTCTAAATTACCAACACTACCGCCACGGCATCCTTCTAAAATGGCTCTTGCACGTTCTTTTATATCATCAGGATATCGACTATCATCTAACAGTTCTGGTTGAGCAACTAAAGCTAAAACCTAAACAAAAATAAAAAGTGAATGTAGGTACAAATAATTACTCTTAAGTTTAAATTGAAAATGCTACCCTCTGATAACTTATTGTAAACATATACAGAGACAATATAGAAATAGTGATTTATTTTGAAATTTTGTGCGGATCGAAGAAGCTAACATTTTTCCTAAGATTTGTTTATTTTACTAAAATAATTATAAAATATCAAAAATAAAATTATACAAATTTATAATAAAAAAACTGATACTCCAACCAATATTAATATCCCGTCAAGCCAACTAAACAGAACCAAATATCCATTAGCTGCACACCACAGTATTTAAATGCTATAGGTGCAACTAAGTCCATATCCAGAAATATTTTTCAGTGGTGGGGCGAAGGGTCCAATATATTTATATTGTAGTTTTATAGTCAATACCTACTTTAAGTTTGAATATTTGATATGATATATGATATAATAAATAGTTAATTTCAATGGTAATAAACTACTTTGTGATTATTAACCTAAAATATTTAGGTTGATGTAAAACAAATATGATTTTTTTTAAATATTGAAGATATTTCAGAACGGGTCCGGAATCCCTGGACCCTCCTCAGATATGGCCTTGGGTGCAACTAGTGTTAAATGTTTAGGTGGGGTCTAAACGGCTTAACCCCTGATTAATCCTATAATAAGTGCCCCAACTGTAAATAGATCCTTGATCTGACCTTATTTAAAACATTATTACATTATGTGGATCTATCTGATATCACTTGAAGAATTTTCTACTGGCCTAGAAAAATGTCAATTTAATATATTACAACAATAGTACAATTTTTTTTAAAAAATTACGTTTTTATTCGGTATAACCTAATTGTTCTATTTATTAATGTTTAGATGAAATCTATGTTTACATTTATGTTGAAATAATATTACTAAGTTTATAGAGATATAATATTTAAGGTAACTATACTTCTAAGGGTTCTGTCACTGAACAACCTCCCTCCTCAAAATTATTCATGTTATGTAAATATTCTGTAATTATCCGATTTGCTTATTGTACAAATGCTACAGATTGTAAATATTCATTGTTTTTTTTTTTCAATAAAAAAATATTAAAAATCGTAACTATACCTGACGTATGAATGTAATTGGCTTTTGTCCCATTGCATGGCAATCACCAATATTTGCTTTAAGCACTTCTTTAAAAGGTTTTTTAACTCCCTAAATTATAAAAAAAAAAAACAAATTGATAACTTTAAAAATATTATATTTTTATAGCTATTTAAAATAAATATCAATAAAATATATAACTACCTGCTTTAATTCATTCTCAATTTCTGTAGCTCTTATCAATAACGGTCCTCTGACAGCATATTCCATTATTCTCACGTTTGGATTCATATTGTCCAAATTTAATACTTTTTGACCCGACATCTTTTGGCTTATTGAAAAATTCCTTGATTTCACCGACAACCTCAAAAATGGGGAAAATTCTAAACGTGACTTGACATAACAGCATAAATTGTAGTTTGCCGAAAATTTGACAAATTTACTCAGTCTTTGAGAAGACATATTTAGTTGTTTTTGTTTTAGTCCGAACACAATATTATTTAAATAGTACACTAAAACGATGTGGACACAACTAAATTACATGCAATGCAAAATTTAAATATGAAATATGAATTGGTTATCATAAACAATATACTGATTAACATACAATTATTATTTATTTGTAAAGATAATAAGGTAACAATTATACAATTCGTACACAGTACGTAATCTAATTGACCAACGGCCAAGGTGTTATCGAGAAAAAAAAAATTGGACTGTGCACAATAAAATTACAACTTAGATCGACCTAAATAAAAGCGTATCGCTATTTTACATAGCGTACATAGCATACATTTTCCATGAATACGTCGATATAAGTATTTATAATATATGTGCAATAGAAAAAAAAACCAGTTATATTTATTTTCTTACCTATAGGCTATATAAATAATGCATGTATAATGTATGATTTAAATTTAGAAGCGGCGGAAATTAATTTATCACTTACACTTTTTTATACGTAAAAAAATTAATTACCTTCAGTATTCCGTAAAACAGTATTACCCAAACGATGGCACTAAAATACCTATCTAGGTTGTATCGCAATACAACTGCAGAGCACAAGCAAATCTCTCTACCAAAACATAAATCGTATTAACGAATAAAACGACACTAACAACAAACAGACACAGCCTGACTAACGGTCTCATATTCTCAAGATTTCACAATCGTTGCAAATACAATAAAAAGGATTATTATATAATACACACTATATTGACTAACCTTGAATTCCATTATCTATAATTGACATTTGACCTACATTGAAAACCTACAATGTATATAGATTATGAGGATAGTATAAATAGTAGTCTATAATCTCCACTAGAGTGTCTCTATATAGAAGCTTTCTAGTTCTCCACTATTTGGTTTGTATGCTAGAATTGTGGTAAGGTTTTAAACATTGTTTTTCAATAAAAATGTAAACTGTTTTTAAATAAATGATGTGCCTACGGGGGAAGGATTGCCCTATAGATTAAATTTTTCCCCCCTCCCGGTAGGTAGCGATAACCAACAAAAAAAAAAAAAGTTTAACATTAACTCAGAATAATCGAACAAATTGTAAATATTAGATTTACTTTGATCGTTGATTATTATAATATATTATATTATATACTATATAATTAATGATATGCCTTCCCCTCCCGTCCGTATTAAATAACTTGTCTGGCAGACATCTTGTTCCGATTTTCAAGTAGCGTCTTTTCTGAAACCATTTTTATGGTGTATTAGAGTGCTAATTTTTTGATTTCCGCTGTAGTTTTCTTATTAGGAAACACCGGAAAAAGTTATTGCCAAATAACTAGGTTGAAAATAATCGTAAAAACTTAAAATTTTCACAGAATATTAATATTAGCTCTTTCTAAGGGTGGACAAATTTCAAAACATTTTGGCCACTTTTAAACATTTGTAGGCATTTTAATTATCTAATTTTCTTTTTGGTTTTAATCTGGATAATATTGGTTTGGCTAACCAAAAATGTTTGAACATTTTATATAAGGTTCATTATAAATTATATACTTAATGGTGAAAACAAAAAAAGTTGAGGGTAATGTAATAATATTGTGTTTTTATACGCGTTTCAAATGTAAATTTTGATGAAAATCGCATTTCAAATACAATTAACTCAAATTTTGCTCCTATAAAAAACTTTAAAATGTAGCATATTAGATATAGTAAGTGCATTAGGAAGGTCATTTTTTAATATTCTTTGTAGTTTTCTTAATAATTTAGGATAACAGGAGAAAAAACGGAAATTTTCCCCAAACGCATTTTCTGCTGTTATGAAATATAAAAAAAGTAATAGATGAAATATTAAGATATATATATATATATATATATATATTATATACATATATAATTGTAATACAAATAAACAAAACGAAGCTTGGTATATTATATTAGATTGTGAGTAAACACGACGGGTTATGATTTAAAAAATCATCATCAGGTAGGTATTAAATTTAGAAATTTAGAACAGTAAAGACGAAAAAGTAATACGCCGTAACATAATAACACGAGAGTAAATAATAAAAATGAATTGTAACATGTTTATATAGAAAGGGGTAATATAAGATAGAATATAGTATAAATTTCATATCTACGATTTTTTTTTAAACGGAATTACAAAAAAAAAAAAACAGAAACCTGTTATTGCGTAAATATACCCATTATTAAAGAAACTACAGGTACTAGGAAAATAAAAAAATGACCTCATCAATGCCGCACATTGCAAAAAATGCAACAATTAATCTTTATTGTCTTTATTGATCGGAGCAAGATTATTGGTAAACAAGTTGTTCCCCGACGTAGAAAATTTATAAAAAAAATCGCATTATAGAGAAACCAGATAAATCCTACTCTACACTCAGACTTCAAAATCTAAAATGTCTTGATAAATCGATTCGGTATTATTATTTGCTAAATTTGCGTATATACAGGTGTAAGCAAACAATTTTTGAGTACCTATTTACATAGTAGGTATACCTATATTATTTATAATCGTGAATTCGTGACCGTGGGCTTACGTACGTGTGACGGCTTAAATTAAACATTAATATATAATATCTAAAGCTGCGCTTAGTGCTTATTACCACAATTAAGATTTTAATTCAGGCTTAAAGAGACCAGAGATATGTTACCGGTTTGAACATGAAAATAAATCGAATTTTAGATTAACAAATTATGAGCTCCAAAAATTTGAATACTGAACACATATTTATAAATCTCTTTATTTACATATTATATTATAAAATTAAATCGCATACAAATCATCTACCAAGTTAAATTATCTTTATAGATAGCATAATGGTAGGGCAACAATTGTACCTAAACTCATATAAAAAACTCATGTGTAACCTATGATAGACTAACCACCAAACCTATGTATATAGGTATAAACATTGTAACACTGCACAATATAATAAGGTTAATAGGTATTTAATATACAATACTGGCAATTTGCTACAACAAATGACTAAATATCCCTAGAAAATGTATACATACATGAAGGACAAAGACATTACTTTCCATAAAGTACTCAGACTTTTTAATTTTTATACTATATCAGAAGTATACTAAGGCAGTACATATTTTTGTTCTTCAAATAAGAAAATCGGTTTTTTCGTGTAAACAATTGTTCTGAAATATATACTTGATCAAAGCCAAAATTTGAATAAATAACTTTACCTATTCAAATAAATTTATATGCATATAAAGTATTTAAAAAAATGTTATTATGTATTGTAATTTGTAGCTTTTTTATGATTTCTTTGCATCCGAATAATACCATTCGAAAATATACCAAAATTTAAATTGTTTCTTGTTTCTTCAAAAGTAAAAAAATTAGGGATACTTACTCATATATTTTAATAAACGCTTGAATTTATGTGACATATATGTAGTATATGAATAATGTCAAGAGGCAAATTGGCCTATCGAGGGTTTGGGAATTTTCCCGATGTGCCAGTGTTTGGGTAAATTGCTATATTATAGGGAGGGCTGCTATATTGCAGGAACTAGGAAGTGCTTAAAACTACACATTTAAAATTGACAGTACCAACATTTTCATTATGTTATTAGTACTAAATGTTTAAACTTTGCAATATACCTGTTGATAATGTATATAAAATATCCTAAAAATATGTAGGTTATTTTTTTAAAATTATGTGAAATTTGGTTGATAAATGTTTTACTAACTGAGCGGTATAGAGTTATAGCACCCGCAAAATTGTATTCTACTTAAAGTCTATGATTTTTGGTTCACATTTCCCATGCCGAAGAAACAGTCGTCAATTCACCCAAAAGTGTACAACCTTAACCCCCCCCCCTTAAAATATGCGAATAGAGAGCAGTTACCCATTTTTATATCTCATCTAGTGTTATTGCTCGAAAATTAAATTATTTTTGGCCAAACAGAAATGCACGGAAATTTGTCACAAAGTTCATCATGAATTGTACTTAATGGTGAAAAAGAAAAAATTGAGTGTTACAGTACAAGTTTTGATGCAAATCATAAAAATTATAGCATTTTTTTATGAATAACCAAATTTTACTGAGAATTGTTTTTCGTTGCACACAAATATAGCTAAATTCCCCTCTATATCATATCTTTCTATTACTTCCCGCCTGCAACATTGGCCCATAGTGCAAAGTATGTCAATCTGTTTTCTTATTTTCTTTCTTACCAATGATTACCTTAACCAAACAGTGCCTTAGGTATAGGGTAAGTTGATTTTTATACTATAAATTAATTAATTTCAAGAAAACATATAAAATCAATATATTTTATTTCTGTTTAAGACGAAAAAAAAAAATTAAAAAATATTTTACATATTTTTGTAATTGAAATTTATATCAATATTCATTACAATACAATTATTAATACAGTATTAATACTTAATTATATTGTAATGAATTTCAGTCGAAAATATAAATAATCAATTGTTTTTGTCATTAGACTATCATTGGAGATTGTCTTCGTTTTCTAATATTTCTAAAAACATTATTAGATTTTTTGAAAAATATTTTCAAATCAAAATGATTTGTTTTTCCCAAAACATTTAAATAAATTCCTAATACTATTAGTAATCCAGCCCAAACATATCTAAAAGAAAATAAAAATCAGTAGATAATTAATAGTTAAGTATTTAGTTATAGATAAATATGTTCTTACTGCAATGTGAATGGTTTTGAAAACAATAAAAAAGATATAACTATAGTTACAGCTTTCCGGCATGTAGTCACAGTCACAGCAACTAAAGCACCACATGTTCTGATTAAAGCAAGTACAGCTTGGACACCAAAAAATCCAGATAAAGAAAACCAAAATATGTATACATAAGTTATTGGATTCTACTAAATAACAGAAAATGTTTAAAAATAATATAAATATTATATTTTTTTTATGTTTCACCTGAATACAGAATTCAGTTCCATCTCTGAGTTCTCCAGTTACCAACAGTACTAAAAATAAATATACAAATCCAATAAAATAGGAGTATAAAACAATTTCTGCATTGGATGCATTGTGCTTTTTCATCATTTTTTCTTGAAAGTTACCTATAAGTGCATCGCAAAATAATGCAGAACTTATCAAAAATACACCTAAAATACAACCAAAATATCAATAAAAATAAATAATAATAGTACATTATTTTTAAGTACATAGTACAATTATTGTTCACCTAAAAAATTAAAATCTGGAGAAACTTTATTGTCAGCTAAAGTAAATAATATCAATCCAGCACACATGCATGAAGCTGCTACGACATCAATAATTTTATACACTTTTTTCTGAATCAATATTCCACCAATCATAACAGGTATAAGTTTGCAGCATTTAAATATAACTTGTGTAGGGTAATTTAAATAACCAAGAGAGGCATTAGAAAAACCCATGGATCCTAATAATATTAGTCCCAATAATAGGTATAAGACCCAAGGTATCCTGTAAAATATTTATAAACAATTATTATTTTAATAAGCTATTCTAAAAACAGAATAAATTTAAATTAGTATAATAAAAGTAATTTTTAAAGTTTACGAAACCACTATATTTACTCTAACGATTAAAATCATTAAAACAGATGTATCATTATTAATTTGAAAATTAAATAATAAAATTATTAACTTAAAATAAAATATTAACATTGTTTAAATGCAATGGTTAGAACACAGGAAACAAACCAAATCATAACATAATTATTGAATTACTAACTTTTAGTGTATTCAATTTTTGTTTAGCTTATCCAAAGCAATATAAATAGTATCCAGGTCTACGATTCTCAACCATTTTATACCAGAATACCACTTACAAATTTGTAAAATCATCACATACTACTTGACAGACATTGATTTTTGGTGCTTATCAAAAAAATATGTACCTTATTATATGGGGTATAGATATTAGTTACTAGTTTAGGAACTTTAACTATGAAATTAAAAAAATATTAGAATTTATTGCACAATAAGTAAAATTTAATGTGTACAACAATTCTATTTTTTTCTAATATAAAAGCGAGATATCCATCGTGTACCACAGGTTGAGAAAGACTGATCTAGTTTCTTAACCTGAATTATATTATCACTCAATTATGAACTGAGAGTAACCTAACCTTTCCTTGCTGAACATTATTACAATATGTGTACATTATTACAATATATTTGTGATTTTATGATTAGTAAGTTTGAATACAGAACAAATCACAAGTAACAGCAATATCAAAAAACACATATATCAGTATATAGAAATGTATATTAACTCTACATTTTTAAAATAGAAACTTTAAATAGGTTTTTTGATATATTAAGGTTTTAGTAGGTATTAATCAAATATCATCAGTGTTTTAAATTTAAATTACCTTCGTTTTGTATGGCTGAACTGACTCTCTATTAAACCAAAAATGGAATAATTTAAAAACTGTACTAGAGTCAAATACCACCCAAATGGTTTAAAACCTTTTATGGAAAATATTGCTTCCTAAAAAAATGAAAATATTAAAAATATAATAGATTAACTAATAAAATTTAATTTACCTGGAGGTATCCATAAGGTATGAAAAATATAAATACAACAAATGTACAAATTAAAAATTGCCATAATTCAGAAAAATGACTTATGTCAACCCATAAGAGTTTCCTTGATGTTTCTTCCTTTTTACTAGGTGATAATTCTTTATTATCAGAATCATGTATGTAAATTTTGGATTCCATTCAATTGCAACGCTTTGGCGTTTATACCTGTCAGGGTACATATTTATTATTATTATCAATTATAGTTTAATATAAACATATTTGCAATGAGTGATTTGAACGAAATAATTATAATATTAGAAATCATCCAGTTTTAGTGAATTATTGGTACCGTAAAATAAAATTATTAAAATATGGTAAAAATAACATGAGAACACCTAATGAATAACAATAACATAACAAAAAAAAATACTTTTCCTTAGTTGACTTAGATCGAAATTAAACTACCTACATGATATTTTGTATAAAAGTTAACTTGGTACTTACTATAAATCTCTGATTTAGCGTATTTGCATGAGACCTCCAAAGATAAATTAAGATAATAACATTAGGGGATACGTTAAATATCTGAAAATATTTCTTCCAAATAGTATTTTATCCGAAACTTATTTCCATAAAAAATAAATGCAAAAAAAATATTTTGCAAAACCGTTTTACATTCGAACGTATTTTGGCACAACTACCATTTCATCCGAAAATTGATAAGAAGCCAGTCGCTAGCAAGGCTTATCATGTGGTGGGAAATACATTTTGGTTAAATTATTTTCTGATAAAACATTTGCTGTATTTAATATTTTTTCGGATTTTTTATAGGTCATCATAATATTATTGTCGATTTAATTACAATATTATATTAAGAAATACCACCTGTTTGAAAAATTAGGGTTAGCACCACAAATTTCAGTAAACTTGTCGCTTGTCCCCTTAAAATTTATACCAATGTCGTTTATTCTCTACTATTGTCAAAGATCATATTTTTGAAAAGACAAAATATAAAGTGTCCTTTATATCCTAAACTTAAAATTCTAATTGTCGTGTACGCACAATGGACGAAATACATATTTGGCATTTTATAGTGCTCGAATTGGAAAAATTAAAAGGAATAGGAACTATGAGACTTAAGCCCGCTACAAATGAAACTTTTTTTACCAATGGACTGATTTGTTGGATTCCCCGCTTAGTCACAAGTGAGCTGTTGTGATAATTGCCTTGCGATGTTGACATCACACGTTGCGTGTAGCCACGCTGGGCTTTTAAATGGGTATCATTTATTACTGATAACTTATCTGTATTAAGTGTTATTACATTAAGACGTTCGGTGGCATCTGTTCAAAGACGCTTGTTATGGTATATGGCTGGATTTGTTGTTTATAAACAGAGTTCTTTATATGTGTCAAACAACTTCTCTATTTGACCATTCGTTCACTTTTCAGGTTTTTGGTTCTACATCTTCAAAAGTTATAAAAAGTTTGTCTTTAAAAAAAAAAAAAAACTAAATATCAGTTATCACCACGTTTTATCATAGAACACTGTTTGGGGTTCACGTGACAAGTTTCTATTTTCTGATTGGTTGATACATAAATCTACCAAACTTAAGTACAAAAAAAAGTATTTTTTTTATCACCGAAATTCAGCATACGTTCTTTCAACGACGACAGCAGTGACGTCATTTTCAATTATTGAATCAAACATGTATTTCATCACAACTCCTCGTACGGTAATCAACAGGAATAAAAAGCGTGTGCAGCGGGCTTTACAAATAAATTAGCGTTTCTAATAATTGTTCATCTAAATCTAACTCATAAATTAAGAAAACAAAATGAAAACCAGAATCCCTAGCGGGAAAAGTAGAATATTTTAATATACTGTATATTAATGTATGTATACTAATGGTACGAGGGGCGTATGAAAAGTAATGGCTTGTTTACACGGGACTCGGCCAATCACCATTATTGGTCAAATCAGCGTCTACACGCATTTTATTCGCTAGGCCGAGCGACTACTGGTATGCACTGCAACAAATCCAAAAACTCGCTACGCGACACTCGGCTGACGGTTTAGACACGCCGAATACTGTACGTCTTGGTAGTGGGATTAGCTATTCGGCCCAGCAAATAGAAACAGTTTCTATTCATTCGTCTGATCACTAGGCCGAGTATTGTACCTTATGTTTAGATGGTCAAAAACTCGTCTCATGTAAACAAGGCATAAGGTCTGCAAAGTCCGCGTGTCGCCGTACGCAGCAGCCATTCGCGATGGACGTTTAGTTTGTCGCTCCCGCCTTGTATGAATTGCGGTTTGTCATTAAGTTTTCACACGCAAAAAAGGATGCTCCAATTTCAATACATCGGCAATTCGAAGAGTATTGTCAATGTAAGGTGTAGAGAATTTTCTGCTGGTCGCCTAAACGTCCCTGACGAGCAGCGCAGTAGGAAGCCGTCGCTTACGGAAGAAACTAAGGTGAATGGAGGAGCTTTTACTAGTGGACAGCCTAGTGGTTAACCCTCGACAAACTGGAAGGTGTATGCAGCAGAGACTATTTACTCTATTCTGATCAATAACCTTCAGTACCGAAAGGTGTCGGCCAGGTGGGTTCCGAAAATGCTAACAAAGGAACACAAACGGAAGCATACCTCATTCTCAGCAAAATACCTTGACTCTTGTTTAAACTGAAAACACCACGTTTGTCAGAAAACTTAAGGAACACATAATTGTCGAATGCAAATTGTTTTAATTATAATAAATTTATAATAACTTTTTTTTTTACAATAAACACATAAAATAGTTGAATTTCAATAAAATATAAGCTAAATTGTTGTACAAATTAAATGTATGTATGACAATTGAGCGTTTTCTACTAAAAATATAATCAATTAATAAATATTAGTAAACTCACATTTTACCTATTAATTTAGTATTAAACATCAGTAGTTATAATAATTGATAAACTGGTAGATTTGTATAGTTATTTCAAATTAAGACTTGTATTTCTATGTTGGCAACATCAAATAGGTAAAATAATTTCTTTTGTAGAAGATAACTTATCTATGACTATGACACATAGTCAAACAGTGTGACCAGAATAGGAAAAATAAAATTAGATTTCTATAAGAGCTTTGAAATTTATTATCAATGTATTAATGTATGTGCTTGATAAGTTAAAACTTAACATTTCAGTTTGGTAAATTGTAATACTTATCACATAATAAGTTAAACAATTATTTAATATTAACTATTCTAAATAGTATTTTTATAATATTAATTGTTTTAATTCAATTTGTATTATATTAGTCAGTGTTCTTGATCATGTCTGTTGGTTTATTTCGTGAAGAATTAAAGGTATTAACTTATTGCATTTTTTTAACAAAAACGTTTTCTATTTTGGGGAAGATACCTAATTAATATTATATATTTATTATTTTGTTTAGAAAATTATCAAGGACCCAAATATTACAACAATCACTGCTATTAAACAAATTGTACTCGACAATAATTATTTTAATCTTAGGTAAATATTTGGCAGGATTAATGTACCTTGGTATTTATTTATCTATTATTACTTATAAGTATAAAATTCTATGTGTTTATTTAGTGATGCAGATAGACGTTCAATTTTAGACCAAGTCTTACGATGCAATGTTTTAGACATAGTTCTATTAAAGCCACCAAATTTATATGATATTTGTAAAATGTGGACATCGTTTACAATTGAACTTGTTCGAAATGAAATGTGTACTGCTATAATGCCAGTTGTTATACTATCAGATATGTTTGATGTGACTTCTATAAATGTTTGTGAAAATATGTTTGATCATGTTGAATCTAATGTTAACATTCTTAAAGAGCCACAATTTTTCATGGCATGCAAGAACAACTTATTAAGAATGTGCAATGGTAAATCGATTAATAATTTATGTAAATAAATATTTATATTGTTAGTTCTGCTTTAAAAAAGTTAGAAGTAAAAATTGTAGTAAAAAGTACATAATATTCTAATTTTAAACATTTAATATATTTTTTAAATAACATATTAACACTATACAAAATTTGGAATTTGAGAAAAATAATTTATTTTTAAATTAAAAGAGTAAAAGTAAAATATTAAACTATAGTTGAAAACTATACCTAAAAGTTTGAGAAATAAACTTAATTTAGTAAAAAAAGGGAACATTTTATTATAAAAATCATTGTAATATTTTTATGAATTGATGTTTAATCTCCATCCGACATGATAACAGTAGATAAAGATACCAACAAACAAATTAGGCTTAGAAATATGAATCTACAAATTTATATAAAATAAATTAAAGATTAACAAATAAATATGTTATGGATATTATATATTAGAGTTAAAATGGTGTATTAAAATAGAAACTTAATACTACTTTTGTATTTTTTTTTTGTTAACTTAATATATGAAAATTAAAGAATTCATTAAAATAAAATTACATGTATTAGATACATCTTAAATAATTTAAAGAATATGAATTTGAAATGACTTAATGTTACAATTTGTACGAAACTTGTCTAACGTATTTTGTAAATCAAATATAATTATATAAATATTATTAATTTATTTTAGATCTTTTACGACGCTTATCAAGATCACGGAATACAGTTTTTTGTGGTCGTATTTTATTATTTTTAGCCAAATTTTTTCCTTTTTCCGAACGGTCAGGTTAGAACGTTAAATTTATAATTAATATCTTTAAATATAATTTTCTAATTAAATAATGTTTTATCATTGGTAATATTTTAGGTCTCAATATTGTAAGTGAATTTAATTTAGAGAATGTTACTGAATATTTGAATGAAAATAATTTCGATCAAATTGATGATATTCAAGATTCCATAGCTGAAGAAGAATCAAAATCTGATGCTTTTATTGAAAAGTATGGATATTTATATTTTAAAATAAAGTGAGATACTGCTCATATATGAGCCACTTTTGTAGGTGGGAAGTTGGGAAAAAAGAATTTAGAGGGAAGATATATTTAATCTAATTACTATATAAGTATAAAATATCAAATACTTATATCAGTATAAGTTATAATATATTAAATAGATATAAATTGGTATGAAATTATATTATAAAAGGCTGTTGTGTTCTAAATTTATATAATATTATTTTTTTGATATATATTTTTAATTTATAGTTTATTTTAATGTTTACAGAGTGAATGTTAATAAAAACCTTTATTTAAAGTTTTGGTCACTGCAAGATTACTTTAGGAATCCTATCCAATGTTATAAAGCGGAACATTGGAAATTATTTATATCTGTAAGTTTAAAACTGAATAGGTTTACTATATTATAAATGTAATTATTTTTAAAAGTTGATTTAAACATTGACTGTTTATTTTGGATTTTACATTTTAATTCATTTAATAGATGCTTCATACAATTTACATTTGTTTATAATTAATATTTTAGCATACAGATTTCATAATTTCAACTTTTCAAAGTCATAAGTTAGAACATGTTAATAGAATGGATAGTGATAATATAGAACAAAATATTCATTACTTCCCAAAATATTTGACAAATCATAAATTATTAGAATTGCAATTAAGTGATGTCAATTTTAGACGCTATATTCTTGTACAATTCTTGTTGCTCTTCCAATATTTGGACGCCCCTGTTAAATTCAAACCGTACGTATTAAAATACAATTTAAATCTATATCTGTATGTTTACTATTTTGAAATTATATTTTGGTTTTTAGTGACAATTTAAAAATAAAACCAGACCAACAAGAATGGATTAAAAGTTCCATTAGTACTATTTATGAACTAATTAATAATACTCCTCCTGATGGTGTCAAATTTTCTGAAATAGTAAAAAACATTTTACAGGTACATAAAATTACTTAGAATATTTTGTTTAATTGTAATGGTTACATAAAATATGTTTAATAATTTTATTTATTCTAGAGAGAAGACCAATGGAATAAATGGAAAAATGATGGTTGCCCAGAAATAACTAAACGATTATCAACAAATGATGAAAGTGTTATACCAGCACCTAAACGTAGACTTCGGAGAAATTTGGGAGATGTTATAAAAAACATGACTGCTAATAACAAAGTTTTCCTTGGAGAGTATGTTCTTAATCCATTTTAATTTTTATAAAAATTATTAAATATGCAATATATGCTTACCTTGTTAATGATAATTTGCTTTTCACTCTTGCTTATTGAACAGGCATCTTTTAATTTACATATTTTTTTTTTTGCTAACATATTATTATTAAAAGTTCATATTCAATTTTTATTTCTAGCCCAGAATTAACTAAGTTGTGGAATTTTAAACCAGATAATTTAGAGGCATGTAAAGGACCTGAAAGAGATTTTCTACCATCATTTGATTCATTTTTCCAGGAAGCATTTGAGCAACTGAATCCAGAATTGTGTATAGAAAATCAGTTCAAGTAATTAAAAATTGATTTGTATAGTATAATGTCATTATTTTGAAAGCTTAAAAATGTTTAAGAAAGTCACTACAAAAAATCATTTATATCCTAAAAGCTAATAATTCCCTTTAAAATGAAAATTGTCTTATTCAATTTTTTAAAATGGTTTTTTTTTTTTTTTGTAATACTTATAGTTAAGTTCTGAAAAAAATACCTTAAATGGGTTTGTTTAGCTTCTTTTATTTTAATGTAACATAGTGTTCTATTATTATTTATCAATATGAATTTTGAAATAATTATAATTGTAAGTATTCAATTAATAAGATATAATAATATTGTAGTTTGTTATTTACAATTTTTAATAGAGGTGATAGGTTAATATCTATATTTAATTTAATATTATTAAATATAATGTATAAACTGTAAGATCTAAAATACAGCACACATCAGTTCTAGTCCCTACTGCGTTTACTGAAACAAAGTAGTGTGACGCTCATACGACTGGTATATGAATAGAGGTGTTTTGATTTGGCGGCTTGTAGTCAATAGGTGATGTTGCAGTGGAGTAAGACCAGATATTGTTATTGTGCATTCTATTCTTTCGATGCATGCAGCATACATAATTAAATCCATACATCACCGCAGTTATAATTGTTCTCATATTTCATGTAAAATGTATAAAAATTATTGCAAAAAAATAAAATCTGTTATAAATCGAATTAATTAAGATAAAAACGATTTCTTGGAACAAATCTTATAAAACATTTTAAACAAATTCCAATGTTTCAACATATGGTATCTATTTACTATACGTTCAAATAATTAAATTTATAAATCTTTTTTTAGAAAAGTAAATGATGGAAATTTTGGATGGCGAGCTTTAAGACTTTTAGCACGTAAAAGTCCCCATTTCTTCACTCAGAGCAATAATCCTATTCATAAATTATCTGAATATTTAGAAAATATGATTAAAAAAACAATGAGTAAAGAAAAGCCAGTAAGTATTATTTTTTTACATTTAGTACATTTTTATATTATAAGTCAAATATTAGTTATTGCATGTAGTGTGTAAAGATATACAATTTAAAAAAAAAAAAATGACTATACTTTAATGTACAGTAATGGGGCTCGTGCCGGTATTTAGTGATTTACTCATTCTATTCAATACACTTTTGATGATTTCTATTGTACTTTTATATGTTATTAGACAAATATGGTCATTATTTGTTTTTTAAAATATTGTATTAAATAAATTAAATTATACAAAGAATATTTAAACTTTTTTTTTTAAATTTTAGGTAATCAACCATGGTTCTGACAAACAAATTTCACCAAATAAAGAGTTTAAAAAAGAATCTGTAATTGAATCAGAAGAAGTTGATATTTCTGAAGGAATTCAAGACGAGAATGAGAATGAAAATAATGTAGAAGTGGAAGATAAAAATAAGATTTCTAAACAAATTATTGATCGAGTTGCAGCTGCAATTGGTGAAAAATGGAATATACTTGCTGAAAAACTTGGCTATCAGCCAGATGAGGTTAAAAAATATTTGTATATATAAAATTATATCAAAGGCTATACTAAAATTTTTGAGTGATTTATTTTTAAAATATCCATATCATTAATTTAATTTTTTTTTTTAACTTATATTCCCTAGACATTTTTTTCTATGTTCTATTTTTATTGGAGATATAATATATTCTAAAATTTATTTTGTGGTATGATTCTAATTTAAAATTGTTGTTTATGTTTGATGTATACATTTATATCAGTAGTTTTTTGTAAGGGACCAGTATTGTTTATCAAACTATAATCAATATTGGCTTAGAGTTTCACAGGGTGATCAACTAAATGTAAGACACTTATTATCTCATAAAGTATTAAATTTGTCCTGATTTTTTATGTATTTTTTTTTTGGAAATTTAAGAATAAAACAGCTCTAAAATGATACTTTTTCATTATTTTTGGGATTGAAACCAATACCCATTTTTGATTTTCAAATAGCAACCTATATAAAAATTCAATAAATAGATAATAATTTAGTTAAAATAAATTTGGGTTTTGAAATTTTTAATTTTCATCAACCCACTGACAAAATATCGTTTTGTTGGTAAGGGGAGAGTAATGGAGCATTAATCAAACGCCACCACATAAAAGATGATCTACTACTCTTCCCTTATTAAAAAACCAAATAACTTGAAAGTGGAATATCTTGTCAACGGGTTGACAAAATTAAAAATTTTAATACCAAAATTTATTTTAACTATAACTATTTATGAAATTTTTAATATAGTTTGTTATTTAAAAATCAACTATTTAGGTGGTGACAAAAATATGTCATGTTACATTTTAAAGCTGTTTGTTTCTTAAGTTGCCAAAAAATCAGAAAAAAGTTGAATACTTTCTAAATAAAGAGTGTCTTACGTTTAGTTGATTTAAATTTATATTTAATTAATAGTAATATTTATTTTACGTAAATCTGTTTTGTGTAGATTGATTTTGTCAAAACAATAAAAACTACTCCATTAGATCAAGCAACATATTTATTGGAAGTTTGGGTTGAAGATGCAGAAAGTCCTAAACCTGAAAATCTTATATATATTTTAGAAGAAATTCAATTAATTGAAGCTGCGAATATTCTGAAGTCATAATGTATTCAAGCTTTAACATAATTTTGTATATAAAACATTATTCTTTAATTTTTTTTTTTTTATTATCCGTCAATAGCAATGTTTTTTAAATATTTGAATTAAATTTTTTCTAATTTCCTGTGAATATAAATTTATTTAAATACCTTCAACTATGTTCTGGATTAACTGTAATGATTTCTAACATTTCGCCACGTAAGCCCTCTTTGACGTAATCATCGTCTTGTATATCGTTGCCAGTATTTACTCACTACAAGAACCATATTGTAACTGTTGAACATTGTAATTTTTAATATAATATATAAATAACTATGATGTTTTTCTTTTTCTTCTATCATCATACCTTATCAAAAACTACATAATATTATCTAGGTGTATGTGAACATTAAATATTATCAATGCTAATAATTGAATTAAAAAGTGTGTACCCTGAAATCTGATGGATCTTACGCCCTGTAGATTAACTCTAATACTTTTACAATATAATGCTATTTCATTGTTTTGTTGAATTTATTAAAATGTATTTGAACATTAGTGGATATGCAACCACTACTAAAGGTTGAGTATAATTGTTTTATTAGAATGTTTATAACTAAATACACATATTAAAAAAAAAAAAAAAAAACCGAATATACAATAAAGTCAAATCACGGTTTCCTTTAATAGAGGCGGCTAATTTAAATAAAAGGTATTTTCTGGGTTTCTTCTTTTTTAGTTTTTCTTTGTACTATTTTGTGTATTAAATCATTCAGAAATTATAGTCTCGTTTTCAGAATTTTCTCGATTGAAAAATTTTTGAAAAGCATAAGACTTTTGAGTGTTCAATTAAAAAGTTATGCAATGTACAAGAAGCTTAACTACTTTTATCGATATTTTCGGATTTTAAATTTATAAGAGTATAATACAACCGAAATCGTAGTGCCCAGTATCCCGAAAGCTTTTTCTACGGTGTGTCTAACCTACCGGAACGTCACCATACACACGTTGACCTGCACAGATAATATCTCTGGTAGATCGTAGCATGTATATACGGCGTTCAAATTGGTTTGACATTACTAATTTTGAATTTTCGATAATAATAATAATTGATAACAGCTATGATAAACGATTGTGATTAATATTTGTTTATTGATACTACGCCATCTATAGGCAACCTATATAAACATAATTTTAGTCCCTGAATACTCCTATGATATTGGCTTATCTGTCTATTTTATAATAAAGACTTTAAGGATAATAGTTAGATTTTAATATTATTTAATAGATCACGCTGCAGTTGGCCTTATATCGTTGTGCAACTATATTATCTACAACTATGGCTTTAGTCATTTTTTGATAAATGAAATACCTAATCAGTAGTAACAGTTTTTGTTTAGATAATACAATTATCTTTTAAACTTAGTAAAGTTTACTGTTCATGAGCTTTGTGGTGTAACTGTCTATGATACAACTATAATTTAATACTTATTAACCTTATTATTTAGTCTAAATGTTGTAGACAAAATGGACAAATTTTTTGCTTATCAAAAAGATAGTAGAACACCTTGTAAGTATGGTAGAAAATGCTATCAAAAAAATAAAGAACATCTCGATAAATACAAACATCCACCAACTAAAGTAAGATATGTTATAAATTATTACTTTTATAGTATTTTAAAATATGTTATGTGTTTTTAGGATGATATTAAAATTGACACTAAGAAAACAACTAGAAAAAGGGATTCAATGGGGAAAGTAAAATTAAATAACAGTAATGGCGAGTCATCTGGGGTTTATCACAGAAATAATTCAAATAGAGAAAATCAAAGTAGTCATGATGGTATGTATTAGCTATATGTATCTGGTAAACATTTGGTTACCTACATTAGAAGACAAAATAAAAAGATTTAGACATTATGTATTGAAACTAGTTTTATTTGTTAACATCAGTAAATTAAAATTGGTATTTGTGTATAATATATACACTGTCATCAATTTATTATATATAATCAATGCTGTTACTGTATAGTATCTTCACTTTTATTCCATATAATTTAGGTTAGAAATCAGTAGTATAACAATATGGTGGCACGATGGGCAAAAAAAGTCACAGGCCCATGTGACCCATCAATAACTAAAAAAAATTAATATTAACATTCAAAATAAGATTATTATACTTACACTATAATATGTGTGTATGACTATGCAATTATGACAATTAAAATGTATGTATTTATTTTGAATGTTTTATTTCAAATTTTAAATTTAAATTTAAACTATAAAAATATTTGTTTAATAATATAAATGTTGAGCATAGCTGACAGTTTCTTGCATTAATAAAAATTAATATTATTTTTCAGGGGATATGGGTATTCTTAAAAATCATGGCTTTATTTTGCCATATAAATTCTAGTTAACACTGTCAGAAAATCTAATTTTCGCTCTGTTACTATAGATCATAATATATAATTTTAATTGCTCAAATTAGATGGCCTAGCTACTACAATTGATGAGTAATGATTGTATATATTTATAATCAATGCTACTACATGTACCTATACTCCGGCCTTTGAGAGAGCGCTACTGGACGGCGACCAAAATTCATCCATTCTTGTACATTCCCACCACTAAACCTGTCCAAACGCTGGCTGCTGTCAGTCTCAAGTGAGTAGTGGGAGAAATTAGGCACAAAACCCTGAAGCTTGTTCATTTAGATGAACAAAAGAGTAGCGCTGTCTTGATGGCCTGAGTACAGTGAAACAGTGAAGATATTGAGTATTTATTATTTTTCATCGAAATATGATTTTCCAGCCAACTGGTCAATAGCCAATGTTTTTTTCTTATCCGTGTAATTAAGTGAAACCAGAAATCAATAAAAACAAATGTAATAAAGACAACAAAGAGTTTCTGTTCTAAGTCCAAATTAATTCAAATTAAAATTCATGTGTGAAGCAGTGAAATATGTGGAATCTAGAAATACTATTCAAAGAAAAAATTCCGGGTAGGAAATTCACATATTTTAATGTAGTCATGGTATAGAAGATCCTTAATACTATGGCATAAAACGTTTTAAAGCATTTTTACTAACTGATAAATGATTTCTAAGAGAAAAAATGACACATAATATTATAACTAGTAGTTTCCTTACTCCACTCAAAATCTAAAAATAATAAATTGTTCATAAAAATAAATATTAGTACACAGTAAATATTAATTCCTAAAAATTTCACATTTTTAACTTATTATAGTTCATCAACTAGATACCTTTATAGAAAATATTATTGATAATCATTAATATTAAAAATATGTGTTTTTCAACATTTAATTTTTTCATGAATATTCAAGTATGAGTAATGTGAAGATATATTTTATTTATTGTTGATGACAAACAATTTACACACATTATACATTGTTTTAGACAAACATCAATGGATGTCCTAATTTTATATTAATAGTTTTCCAAATTTATATTTTTCAAAAGATATGAAAGTTCCTGAACAATCAAATACTACTATTAACACTGTTACTAATGAAACAGGTGTTAATATTTCCATGAATGAAGAACAAAATTCAACTCAATATGTTATGCCATCTGTGAGACACCGTACTCAACAACAACAACAATTACTCTTGGTAAATATAAACAAAAATTGTTTGCATTTTAAAAACATTTAAAATTAAGGATAATTTTTTTTTTTTTTGAGTTGATTGAACTGTTATTTTAAAGTTAATATTGTTTAATTATTAGATTTATAAAATATCTAAATATGTATTATAAATAATTGTTTTAGACAAATACTACTCTAGAAGATTGTAGTGGTGATGATGGTATTGTTCCATGTACCCCAACATTGTTTACACCTCGACGATTAGATGGTGAGACTATTAGTTCACCTCATGTACCTTCTAGCGGCCAAGCACCACAATTTACATTCATTGGTGAATCTCAAATATCTGGTAATTTTGAAAATCTGATGTATATTTTATCATACATTTTTTGTGTAAAAAATTATTTTATGATATTTTTGACCAATTGTAATCATGTGCTATTCACAATACAATAAATTAAACAATAATATAAATGTAAAAAATATATATATATAAATGTTGAACATATATATGTATGAATATTTGAAAGTTAATTTTTCAATACTTTGTTAGACTTAAATGAAGGAGAACAGTCAGATTCTGATGATATTGGATCTCGTGAAGTTGCACATCTTTCTACTGCTGATATTGTTTCTTGGAATGCACAAATTTCTAAATTATTTCTTGTTAATGAAATGCCTGGAGATTTTTACGATTTATGGGCCTTTTGTAAAAAACTATGCCCTGCCCATCCAGAAGGTTTTTTTTTGTATTCTTTCTCAAAACAATTAATTATTGCATTAACAATCATGTATGTATTTAGATGCATTTCTACCAGTTGGATTTAAATTAGTTGGACCTTATGATGTATTGGCTGGACATATGAATGCATTAGATTCTAAATATTTAGAAAAGGGCGTTTTACATTGGCGTTATTACTATGATCCTCCCGAGTTTCAAGTAAGTGTGTTTAATTTTTTATTATTCTTTATGGTTGGGTGTATTGTTTCATCTGTAAATAAAATGTTTGTTAAATATTCCATGTATTTAAAATTAATATTATTACATTGAACATGAAAAAAATTACTTTTACTTTTCAATTAAATGTAATTTGTTGAGTTTTAATATTATTATAAAATAAAATATATCTAATAATGTTAATGGTAGACATTAATAATCATATTAATGTAATTAGTTATCTATATTTTTAATGAAAAACATGTTCAGGTAAATGATTCAATATTTTTTTTAAAAGTTACACATAATTAAATATTTGTTTTTTTTTTTCAGACTATAATAGCGAGTACAAATTCTCAATTTCATATTGGTTATTATAGAGATCAACCATTGGAAGATCCAGTTTGTATTGTTTCCAATGATCCGGAACAAAACTGTATTATTAAAAAATTAGGTCAAAGTTTATTTGTTGTACTAAGGTAAATTAAAAATTAAAATTAAATATAATATATCATTTAAATAATTCATTCTATATGGTGTTTTAGAAAGTATTTTAATACGTTGGATGGAGAAGTGGCGCGTTCAATTAGTAAAAAATTGCTCGCCTTTGAAAATCGAGGTTTTTTATACATTATACAAGGTCGAAAAGTTAGCCCAGTGGCAAAAACATTTCACAAATTTGGAGTGGTTGTCCCATATGACAGTAAGACTGATGTTGGTTATCGGCCTTTATCAGAATCTGAAAGTATGTCGCCTAGAAATTGTTTGCAATTTTATTTACTTACAGTATTATCTATTTAGAAACTCTACAAAGAATTTTAAAGTGCTACCGTGAAGCAAGTGAAAGTAAAAAAGTTGAAGAAAGGGACAAATTACAAGCTATTATTAATTATGCTAATATAGCTTGTGACGAATGCGATTTTGGCACAGGACTTGAATTAGGCATTGATATTTTTTGTGATGGAAATCCTGAACTTCATGGTATCTGTAAACAACTCTTGGTTACTGTTTACAATTTACTGAGAAGACCTCAATTTGGAACAATAATTAAGGTAATTGTAATAATTTTAGTTTGGTATTTGTCATTTGATATGCATTCCGTAAAATAAATTATTTTTATTATCTATCATCAATTAAATATGCATTGGTTTTACATTAGATGTTGGACCACATAAACATTTTTATATTGAAATGTAATTATTTCTTGATATTATAATAAATTATTTGTAACAAAAATACAAAACAAATTTGACATACTAGTAGTTTGAACAAAGAATATAGTGAGTATATATGTAACTTTCTTATATAGTGATTAAGGACAAATCACCTTTGTCAATTACAGTTGTCACCAGATATATTAGCATGGCAGCATTTATAAATTACTTTCATAATTTCTAGTTTGTCTGCTAATAAAGAAACATTTTTGATATAACAACAAAAATATCATAAATTCTTGTAAACTGTATTGCTTTAACTCTGTTAATTTTTGACTTAGACAGTGGATTCAACTATTAATACTCTTAGAAAAATAATTTGTAGTCAAAAAGGAAGATTGCTATTTTAAAAATAAAAGATGTACTGCGCACGCGCAAATCTGATAAGTAAAAATTTCAGATACAACGAAAATGAATTATTGTTATAAATTAATTGTATTACTAAGTATAACAATTAAACAAAAATTCACATTGCTTGACTGTGCAGAGATATTGGGTGTTTTCAAATACTGTTTCCACACAGTATAAATGGGTAAAAACTTTTAAAAACTAACCAAATTATCTTCAAATTTGTGAATATTCTTCTAAAAGATAACTAGTGTAATTTTATGTAACTAAATATTCTATATAGATCTGGTACATGATAGAGGTAAATGGTGTGATATTTTAGTGGCAGCCAAAACCCTTAGAGAGTAGTTGCACCTAGAGTTATTATAAGAAATATTCTATTAAATATTTTATTTGTTAAAAAATAAAAATAATTGTTTAATCTATTTTTTTATTACTATTATTATTAGCCTATTATATATTATTAACCGAACACAAACTAGACATAACATGTATAACCTTTGATCCTACTTGGTCAGTCTTCAAATCATTTTAGCTGCAGTGAAATATTGTTTTGGTTGTTTACGCAATGCGCCTATTATATATTATAACTTAATTTAGTAATATTGTATTATTACATATTGGTTTTTAAATAATAAAAATACATTGTTATTTTTAGCATCATCTGGACAACAGAAGGAAAGGTCAAAATATGAGTATACTATAAATCCTACATTACCAATAAGTACGTATCAATTTACATTTAATTTAAGAATAACATGTAATGTACTTTCCATAATAAATTAAATTAAATTAAATTAAAAAGTAAATCTAACTAAATAATAATTTAAATTGATTCTTATTTATTAATAGTTCTAATTTAAAGTATTATAATTAAAAAAAAAAAATATATATATATATATATGATAATGTTATATGTTTAAAAATATAGTTCATATTGCAATTTACAATGTATTATTACTATTATTACATAGGTTTTATATTTGTATTTAAATAAATTAAGGCAATCGATCTACTCTATACCATATCAATAAAAAAATATTACACCAAACAGAAACCAGTGTTATATGTTTAGATATAATATGCCTACAAACTAAACAAAATATTCTATAGTTATAAAAATCTGGCAATATTTGCCTGAATATTAAACTGTTTTAATTGAATTTTCTATTAATGTTACAATCTATTGAATGTTATTAAACTTTTTTATTTTTTATTTTAGTAGAAATCATGTAAAGTATATAATCATCAATAAAGTGGTATTTGTCTTTTTTTTTTATAATATAAACAAATTAAATAATATTTGTTTTGTTACACAATCTTAATAAAAAACACTGAAAATACACACAAATTTATATATCTTAATATTTGTATTATATTGTTTATCTAATTTCAAATCCGGTGAACCATACAAATATATAAATTATGCTGATATTTAAATACACTTTATTTGTCTAATTTAAAACAACATTAATACCACTAATATATGATATTGCAAAATTAAAAATGTTTAAATAGTTAATTTTACAAAAAAATAATACATTATATAAACATATGGTTTCGAAAAATATTTTTTTATTTTTTTATGTAGACTGACCAGTTAGTAAATTAATAAGTGCAGCCTTTTCTTTTTCCTTCTTTTTAGTTACTTCTAAACTTCTGTTTTTCCACATACTTTTTCGTAGCTTAATTGGTCTACTGCCAACATAACGCCCTAATAAATAATTTAAATATATAGTTATAAGTATACTCTTTTATAAAAATAATTAATTATAAATAAAAAAATACCATTAAGTTCTTTTGTAGCCCTAATAAAATCAGCTGGGTCTTTGAACGAAACAAACCCAAAACCTCGAGTTTTCATAGTTCGTCGATCACGTACAACTCGTGCTTTTTGGAATGATGGATAGCGGCTGAATGTACGGGCTAGTAACTCATCTGTAACATCATTACCTAAGTCTCCACAAAATAATCGAAAATCATCTGAAAAAAAAATAATATAAATAAAATTGTGTCACATGTAAAATACCACGATAATTCGATTTTATTAAAATATGTTAGTGAAATTTTGAAGTAGATTTTACCTTCATCCCATTCAGATAATGTTTGGTCTTCCCATACTTGTCCACCTGATGTCCGTATAAACTTTTTATTCTTTTTCCCTTTGCTCTTGGCAGATTGATTTGGAATTGAGGCTGCACATTCAGCTGCAGCAACAGCATTACCACCAGCTGTTACAACAACTGTTTTTGATGTTGCTTTAACAGCCTCTGCCATTTCTTTGCCAGGCAATATTATAGGTAGCGCCTTTTTTGATTCTTTTTTTAATGGATTAATGCTGGTTGTCATTTTTAATACATCTTCGTGTTTAAATATAGATTCATTAACAGGTAGTTGAGGAGGAGGTTCAGGTTTAGATGTGTAAAGTTTAGGAGCTCCACTAAAAAATACATAAATTTTAATACAATTTTCTATTATTATTAATATTATTTTAGTCTACTTAACTGATATTGTAATTGTTTTTAAATATTATGCCACTTTTGTAAGTTGTAACTGAATAAAAAATAAAATATAATCTAGTTATATTCCTCAAATTTTAGAACGATTGCAGAGAAAATTATATTTAAAGTTTAAATACTAATGACTAATTTCAAAGAAGAGAGACCCGTACAAAACTTTTTTGTAAAATATTGTATACCGAAAAGTTTTAACTCCAGGACTTTTCATTGTTGAACAAAATATTATTAAATGAAAAACAATGCGAAGCTCTTAAATACGTTATTGTCTTTCAATTTGGATATAACTTATAATTTGTACAGTGTGATTTACTATATTACATTAAATTAAAATTGAATAAAATAAGTCTTAACCCATTTGTTGCGACCAAAAATGAATGATTCACTATACGGTGTGTCATAAAATTGATAATAACTTATGAGAATCAACAGCCCTTTTTTTTTAATAAAAATCCAACAAAACAAGATATTTATAAGTGGATTGCACCAAAGGAACAAGTATTTTTTGTATAACTATGTATTTTAAATTCAATTTTTCCCCAACATTTTAGAGTACATTAAATTTAGTAGACCAGGTGTCAGCTATAGCCGACAGGCGCACCGCTAAAATAACTGCTCATCAGCCTTATCCGAAAGGCATAACGCAAAAAAAAATATCTAAATTTTTGTAATAGACAAAAGGAACAGCAAATGTGTTAGCATACAGTTGATAATCCTTTTATTTTATAATAAGAAGAAATAATTTTGAATAAGAAATTGTTGTGTAAAATTGTAGGTATTCCAGTAGTTGATGTATTTAATAAATATATCAATAATATTAATAAATGGTGCAAACAAAATAATGCCATCCTAATTAAATACATCTTCTATTTACTACAAATTATATATAGATAAAATTAAAATATATAATCTGTCAATTAGTCGATTGGCACATAATACATTATGGATTGTACTTTAATAGAGAATTTATTCATAAATAACAATAAAAACTTTGTATGTAGTTTATACAATTATTAGATTAATAAATTATTCAAACAAATTATTTAAATATTTTTTCCAACAAAAGTAAGTCTACCAAATAAATTAATATGCTATTAGTCTATAATTTCATTAGAAATACAGTATTTATTTATATTTTATACTTTGTCATACCTGAGAATTACAGGTCCAATTGTTTTGTCTACTTTTACATTAAATCTTCTTTGAGACTGCATTTGATTATTAGAGAATCCAGGCCGCATATTATTATATCCTTGAGATGTCATTGCATTTTGTTTTTCCATTATTGAAAATTTATCTAAAAAAATAAATAAATATAATATTAAATACATAAATAGTTTTATATTAGTTATAAATTAACATTATATGTTGAATGAAGTTAACTTAAAGAGAACAAATTAATCTTCTTTTAAACTAAAAATGTATTATAACCATTGATTTTATAATCAATTTTAAAATAAATAGTGTATTATGTAACATATAAACTAGCAAGTTAAAACTTTATGTACTTAGTAAAATTATATAAACTAATTTAAAAATATTTATTATCATGGATTATAAATAGTGATTATTATTATGAAAAAAAAAAAGTAATATATATACATAAATATTTCTATTCAAATTTTTATTTGATGACCATCTGTAATCAAAACTAATGCAAAACTTACAAGATTTGTGTTCTCATCAAAATTAAGTGACAGACCGTTGTTGATTTTTCAATATATACTAATCGGAATAGGTGTTCACTATAACTTAATAATATACTATTTTCGTAAATAAAAAAATGTATTTAGGTAGTAACTTTTATTAGTTCAAGTATTTACCAGAATTTTGCGGTAATGTACTTTCCATGTATGAATTTGTAGTATCATTTTCAATTGGATACCCATTAGAAGGATTCACTAAATGGTGGTTCATTTGATTATATGTCTGAGTACAAGATGTCCCGTCAACATAATTGGGTATCCCAATTTCTTCTTCAAATCTTAAAGAAAAACAAGATAGTAAAAAATTAAAAATTGTTTTAAATATTGCTAAATACTTGTTCATTTCGTCTTCCATCATACGAAGCTTGTCAAATGCGTCAGTCATATTTAAATATGTATTATTATACAACCTAACCAGGGCAATTTTATAAATGTGACGATGTAAACCTTTTAAAAAATACCAGTAACAACTTAATCAGTAGAAACAATTCAAATTACTAATTACAATTATTATTTTATTACCAACAACAAAACTGAATGTTGTAAATATTAGAAAATAAGGATTATAAGGGAAATATAAATTACTATTCTTTAATATTTTAATTACTGTTTTGATGTACGTTCCGCTAACAATATTTGATAAGAAAATCCAGTGGTTCCCAATTTATATACAATATTGCCTATTCAACTCCTGAATTTGCACTACCAAGGTTAAATAAGTTGCCATTCCAGCACCTGAAAATGTATTTTTAACCGATTTTCGAAATTCTATTGCTAATGTCAATTTCTGTACCTATATTGCCTACCCAGCTCTTAAAATTGTATTATTTTTCAATTTGTCTGTTTATTGCCTATCTACATTTAAAAAGCCTTTTACTATTTTCAAAAAAATATTTATATATCGAAAATGAATTTAGTACAAATATTACTAAAAAATATTTTTTCTATTTCATTTAGACCTCGTTTTAATTATTATTTTATCATAATTTGATAAAATTTCATAATATAGGTAGGTATCAGATATATAAAGTAGATCTTATGTATCCACCTAAAAAAAAAATTGCAACCATAGACAATAAACAACCTCTTTTAATTATTTAGGTGTATGCAATGTTTAATTTATATCTTGTAAATTGGATTTATTTCCATAAATAAATTATATAATCTTCTTTTGTTAATATACAGGATATACCGCTGCGGATAGAGTTGTCAAATGGCTACATGTCAGTTTTTACATTATCATAAACCAATTGTAAATGAAATCAGAAAAAATAAACATTAATCCTTATTAATAATTAAAATTATTGATATTATTAATTATTATTAACATACAATTTTCAGTCTTTCTTTAAACCAAGGAATTTTCCCATCTTATTGGAAATCTTCTCTTATAAAACCTATTTTTAAATGTGGTTCAAAATCTTTAGTCTCTAATTACTGACCAATATCTTTTACTTCAGTCATACCTAATAGTTGTTCTAAAAATATTAATTGTAAATTAACTCCTATTTTTAATAACTTACTTATCTCACAACAACATAGTTTTAGATGCAATAAATCAACATTAACCAATCTAGTAACTTTTAAACACTTTATTTTACAATCATTTTCACATGGCAGTCAAACTGATACTATAGTAACAGACTTTGAAAAGGCGTTCATCAGTATTGACCATAGCTTATTAATGTTAAAATTGGTTTCTGTAATCCATTATTCTCTTGGTTCTCATTCTTTATTTCTCAACATCTGCATTTTGTTAAAATTAATAATTATAAATCTGAAGTGATTGACGTCACTTCAGGCGTTCCTCTAGCAACCACTTTTTTCTATTGAATGATATTAGAGTTTTGATCGTAGAATAATCGGGTTTGTATACTAAGTACCTACAAGGAAGCGCAATAATATCATGGCGGGGATTAAAAATTAATTAGGAACCAGACATCAACCGGCTACTGTACTATAATATATACGCCCCTCCACACTAAAGCCGCAAATTTTATGTCTGTCATTTGGTCAATCTGTCCATAAGTATTCCGAACACGCAATACACAAATACATATTATTATAAATTTTTTTTTTCCAGTGTCATATTTTAAATTGAATTGAAGTGATTTAATTGCATATTTTTATTGTAATAATGATATATAAATATACCATAAATGTAATATATATATGAATGTGTAAATAATTCTCAATATTTCGCACAATCAGTTATGTCTAATTTATTTGTTGAGCATTTTTCAAATTTAATTTTTCTTTACCTGATTCGTCTTTTTCGTCGTCTGGCAAAACTGTTGCCGTAATAATTCTATTAAATTTCAATACTTTCGATTGTTTGTTGTTAATTATCGTTTTTTTGGTCAATTTAGTTTTCAATTATTCTTTTCTCGTCCTTATCTTTCTTATTCTTCAATAAAAATTTGTATTTTTCTTTTCCTGTTTCGTCTTTTTCGTAGTTCCAGGATATTTATGACGTTCAATTCTAAACAATTTTAATGTTCATAATAATTTCAAAATTCGATATTTCGTTTTTAATTTACCTAATTTAATATTTCTCGAATTCCTCTTTAATTGTTATATTCAATTTCGATATTTTCGATTGTTTTTTTTTAATTCTTCTATTTTTGGTCATTCGAGTTGTCAAATATTACTTTCTCGTCCTTGTCTTTCTTCTTCACCAATAAAAAAAATTTTTTTTTTCCTATATATCTTTCGTTGTATTTTTCGTTCCGGGATGTAGTATAAAACTATTCTAAGAAAAGATAACTGACAGTGATTATGTGAGATTCAGTTATATTTGTGAAAACATCGTGGTTTAGGTACGTCGTCGTCTAGATATATATTTAAAGTTATTACTTATATATGCTATTTACTTATAATATAAGTTGTATTACATTTTCAAATATTGTTTTTACGATTTAGTTTATTAATAATATCTAAACGATAAAAAAATCATAATTCGGATTTTTTTTATTAAATGATCAGTCGGCATCAGAATTCGCCTAACAAATTGTGGAAAATATTTTTTTTTTTTAAATTTTTATTTGACATAAACAATTTTTAAAATTTAGTACAACAAACTTATATGATGAGAGTAATTAAAAAAATAAATAAATGAAAGGTGTGTTTAAGCAGCCACCCATTAGTGACTCTTGGCTATTGATTAGTTAGTTTTTTTTTTCTTCTTTTACCACAATGAGACGTTAGACATTAAAGTTTTGTAAAAGGCACGGCACCGTTTCCTTTTAATCTGCAGTTAGGGTTTCCTGGGAGAGTAAGGATGGAAAGATCTTTTATGAGGGGGTTAGAATGGTCCAGATTGGTTTGATTAGAGCTTTGTAGATTAGTAGTTTGGTGTTTAGGGTGGAGGACTTATTTCTAATTAGCAGAGGTCTGAGCATATGCATACGATTGCTTAAGGTTAGTCATTTGGTTTGAAGGTGTTTGTTCCATGTTAGTCTTTTGTCAAGAAATAATCCTAAGTATTTAACTGTGTTGGATGTGGGAATTGGTACATTGTTGAGAGTAATATTTGGACATATTCCTGGTTTTAGTGTGAACGTTGTGTGTATAGATTTGTTTGGATTAATTTTGACTCGCCATTTTTCATATCATTCGGACAATTGGTTAAGATGTACTTGTAAGTTTGATGAAGCAACTAACGGATCCTCATTGATGGATAAAATGACTTTGTCATCAGCATAATCCGCTATGATAGTTCGTTGTATGGTGGATTGGTCTGCTATGTTGATGTTGAAGAGAAAGGAGGAAACCTTTCTCAAGAGGTGATACCACCTTGTGGTTCACCCGCTTTAAATGGTGCAATTTCCGACGTCGACAAATTATATTGGACTTGAAAGTGTCTATCTATAGACTTGAAATGTCATATATCATCCACTTTAAAATAACTAGTAAAAAATATTATTATACTTAGTATCAAAAATTTATCTACTGAGTGGAATAAATAATACCTAATATATACCAACAACTATTATATACCAATTATCTACAACAAAAAGTAAATGTAAATGAACAATAACGTTACGGTGATATAACTACAAAATTTAGACAGAATACCTATACAAAACTATAAAATAATTTGAATAACATTTTAATTTATGTACATACCCTTGGATGACTACAGTAAGATGACGAAATAACAGTAAGATCTCTGTGTTATGTGTAGTTATCCCAGTATTTAATAGAAGAAATTATCATTATGTGAAAATGATATCTACCTGCAGTTATTTTTGTAAAAGTTTTACTTCTCTAGCTATTTTTTAATGAAAGAAAATTTTGTCAACGGGATTTCCTTTTATTTTTTATTAACTCTCAAACATGGCCAAATCTTTCGATTAATTGTATTCGCCGTTACGACACGCAATCTATTGCTAAGTGTGTTTAGGTGTTCCAGCCCAAAAAGCTCTTTACCGAATACATATTATTAAAGTACACTTCTCTAGCTATCTTTAAATGAAAGAAAATTTTGTCAACGAGATTTCCTTCTATTTTTTATTGACCCTCAAATATGGCCACATCGGTGGGTTACTGCATAAAATTATTTGGCGCCTTGTAGTTGATTTTATATTGTGTATTGATCCGTATTTATTGCCTATCTATGCCTTTATAGTCATTTTATCGCAATTTTGGAACCACTGGGCTTTCTCATCAAATATTGCTAGCGGAATGTAGGTATTTTATATCCACTAGGGCGGGGACAAAGCCGTCTGTTGACCAACCTGCCGAGCACAGGTTACGTTGTTTTTGTTAGTAAACAAAATACATTTTTGTTTTACTGCTTACTTATTTTTTTCATAATTTTATAATAGTTACCCTTTAAGTTTTAATATTCAAAAAATTATACTGATAGATTGGTTTAAGTTTGGTTTTTTTAATCCGGTCAAATTATGCAGTGTATGATCGTTAATCACATTTGAATCTCAGGTAATTATGGTTTGGGCGTGAACCTGCAGTATGAAATAATTTAGCATTAAAAACGAACGACTTATTACATTAATATATTGTTATAATTGTTATTGTATTGTCTGTTTGTAATTCATATCACCAAACAACTTTATTTTGGTGTTTACTATTTTAAGTGTCCATTATTAATGATATTTAATAAAAATATTAATTATTTTATTAGTTTTCGTTGGCGCTTAATAATCGTGAAAATATATAAACAAATATAAAGCAATATATTAGTTTAACCTTAGTAGACTAGGTAATTTTTTTAATATTTCAATCACAATCTATATTGTTTAATATATCAACAACCTGTTGATTGTTTGCAATTTTCACTTCTTATTCTGTTCTGTCAAATATGTAATTCAAATTTTTTTATAAGCCCTTTTTATTTGAAAACTAAAATAAATGAAAACATTTAGATTTTTTAAATACCGTACAGTTTAGAACTTAATGAACTTGGTGATTCAAAATTTGAAGTTTTTCTTTTTCTTAAAACAGTTAATTTTGGTCATTAGTTTAACAAATTGTAATAATTAGCAATGCAATAGGAATTATTGTCTATATTAAATACACGTTCCAATGTACTGTGCTGTTTAATTTTACAGACTTACCAAGATGATGTCTGTAATAGTGATTTTATTTTTAAAATTATGCTTGGCACAAGAAGCTTTGTTAATTCCTCAAGACAATGAATTTTCACGTACAACAAAACTTCAGTATGATTGGAAAAATAATTTCAATAATAATCTAATAATACCTGATGCGTATGTATATAATTATAAGTATTATTAGTTATCATAGAATGACAATAATAACAATTTTGCTTTTTTTTTTAGAAATTATTTTGTAGTTGCAAGTCGAATGGTAAGACCTGGTCAAATTTACAGAGTGTCTGTTACTGTTTATAAAGCTAAACAACCAATTTCTGTAAGAGCTTCTATTCAAAAGAATGGGGTCGAATTAACTTCTGAAATTAGTGTAATTAAAGAAGGAATTCAAGAAACATTATTATTATTGGTTAGAATTTATTATTATTTTCAATGAGTAATGTGTCTAATATAAATTATTTATTTTTACTCAGGTGCCAGCTAATAGTGTTACTGGTGATTACAAATTAAGAGTAGAAGGCTTATATGATGGTGTCATTGGTGGATATGCGTTTACTAATGAAACTATATTGAATTTTTCACAACGGTCGATGACCATATTTATACAAACTGATAAACCAATTTACAAACAATCGGATATTGGTATGTAAATTTCTAATATAGATAATTAATATTAAACATTAATGTTAAATAATTATATTATCATTTTAGTTTATTTCCGAGCAATTCCAATCAATACAGAGTTAAAAGCTTTTGACAATCCTGTTGATGTATATATCTTAGATCCAAATCGTTATATAATGAGGCGGTGGCTTTCAAGACAAGTATACATTTATTGATATTTATTTAATTTAATTTTTTTTTTTTTTTTATCAATATTTGGTTTTATAATATTTTATATTTTTATAGTCAAACTTTGGATGTGTAAGTTTAAATTATGAAATGTCTGATCAACCTGTTTTTGGAGAATGGACAATTCAAGTAGTAGCTCAGGGACAGATTGAAGAAGCCAACTTTTTAGTTGAAGAATATTATCAAACACGGTTTGAGGTATAATTTTGAAGTTCAATTTAATTATAGTTAAGCCTATAACTACTAATTGTATTTAATATTTATTTAGGTTAATGTTACAATGGCTGCCTATTTCCTTGATTCGGATAAATATTTGACTGGTTATGTAATGGCAAATTACACCAATGGAGGACCTGTTAAAGGAAATCTTACTTTAAAAGCCACAGTTAGACCACTTAAAAATGGATTTCAAAATTTTGATGGTCCTGTAATTGAAAAATATTTTAGCTTTGTAAGTTAAAATAAATAGAAATGAATAACTGTATTTTGTTCCTAATTTGTTTTTTCAAAATTATATTGTTTTCTAAGGATGAATCATATCCATCTTGGTATCCTAAACAATCTGAGTATGATAGAATAAATCAAATACCAAATAAACAATGGGTAAGTGTTTTTTTTTTTTTTAATAACTTATATATTTAATTGATTTTGGTTGATAAAGTTATGTAAATTTCAACATTTTTGTGTTTTAGTAAAAATGTTTGTTTAAAATAAACTAATGTGCAATTTGTTTGATTTATTTATTTTTAGTTTTATGGCATATACAACTTCAAATATCCTTTAAGTGAGTTACAACAATTAGTTCCTACCTTAGAAGGAACAGAAGTAACTATTACAGCAACAGTAGGAGATAGATATTTAAATGAAATTGTTGAAGGTTATTCAACTGCACGATTTTTCAACTCTTCAGTTAGAGTTGCCTTTTTGGGTGGTTCACCACAAGTTTTTAAACCCTCTATGCCATTCACCGTTTATGTAAATATAATAATATATAATTGTTTAAATAATTATTACTGTTTATATATTTTTATTGATTGGGTATTAAATGTATTATTATATAGGTAACAGTTTCTCATCATGATGGTTCACCACTAGATAGATATAGATTGTTACTTGGTCGTTTAGATATGTCTGCTGAAGTGTCGTTTAAAGGTGATAGTGGTTCTCGGAGAATCGATACAAGAATGGTAAAAATGTCAACAGATCATGAAGGAGTATTTGAAATTAAATTATACTTGCGTACCGAATTAGGTAAATTTTCATAGATTAAATGTATTGTAATACATATTAATTATATTATTTAATTATTTTGTAGGTCTTGGAGTCAGTAAAGATGGTTCAGATTTATTAAAAATTGTTGATTCGATGAGAATATTTGCGACTTTTAAAGATATGTTTGGTGAATTATCAACTGCAGATTTATATTTACTTACACACTATTCACCTAGTCAACATCACCTTAAAGTTTGGACTTCAACTAAAGATGCAAAGGTATTGTCTTTTACATTATTAAACAAAAAAAATTTAAAAAAGAAAATAATAATTTGTATTTTATAGGTCGGTCAGTTTATAGTATTTCATGTACAAAGCAATTACTATTTGGAATCTTTCGATTATATGTTGCTTTCAAAAGGTATGATATTATTAACTGGGCAAGAAGTAACACATGCTTCAACCATTCGGACATTTGCTGTTACTTTATCTGCTGAAATGGCTCCAGCTGCTACAATTCTTGTGTACCATGTTGGTAAATTTGGAGATGTAGTTGCAGATAGTTTAACTTTCCCAGTGAACGGTATATCACGAAACAATGTAAGTTCAAATGATTATATTTCAATACTTTTATATTATTATAAAAAATAATTAAATTGTTTATATCTTTGTTAAGTTTTAAATAATTAAAATTTGAATTTATTATTTACAGTTCACTGTTTTTATAAATAATCGTAAAAGTAGGAGTGGTGAAAAAGTTGAAGTAGCAATATACGGTGAACCAGGAGCATATGTTGGTTTATCTAGTTTAGATTATCCTTTCTACAGTCTACAAGCAGGAAATGAATTAACATATGCAAAGGTATATTTGTGATAATATATGCTCTATCAACTAAATATCATAATGTGAAATTGTATTTTTTTTTATATAGATTTTAACTAAAATGGAAAGATTTGATGAGGACACAAACGGAACGATTATGCATACTTGGCTATCTCATGAAGGTGCTCCTGATGACATTGTTTATTTTCCATCATCTACTTTTGGAATTGATGCTAATCGTACATTTGAGTAAGTTAATAAACTAATAATATAACAACTGCAATAAGATAAATTATTATGAACAATTATTCCATAGTATGTATTTATTACTTTTTTAATAATATTAATTTATACGCTTTTCTCAAAGAGAATGTTCTTAATTCGTGCAGTTACCTAGGTATCACCAGTTGGGAGATCAGTCTGGTAGTGGGTAATGTTGCGGTAGGGTACGGCACATTTTAGTTTGTGAGCAAGTACATTCTCTTAAAGAATGGAGTATATCAATCACATTATTTAAAACAGTCTTATAGTTTTTTTTTTCTTAGTATAGGCTTTATTATATTGTTTTTTTTTTTTCATTTAGTTTTTTTTTAAAAGTGAGTAAAATAGCTTTAGATTAATATTGTTGATTTATTAACTTAAATATGTAAAAAAAAAAATAACAATCGTAACTGCTGCATAATTTTTTAAAAAAAATTAAAAAAATTGTACTTATTAAAGAGCCCTACCACTAGATAGCCTCCCTTATCACCATTTTTATGTTTATAATTATGTTATTTTTGCAAATTTGCTTATTGTGCCAATATTTTACAGATTATAAATGTTATTTTCCTAAAACAACAAAAAAAAAAAGTCCTGCATAGTAAAATATTAGTTTAAATGAATTATTAATTATTATTAGTAATTGAAATGCTCATGCTCAATCTTAGAGTAATATAAATAACAACAAAATAAATAAAACAAAAGTACAAAGATATATTTTAGCCTGGAGTATTATATCTTATTATAATCTCTTCTAATAAAATTAATTTACTCCCTGTGTAAAAAAACAGTAATGTTTTCTATGTATACTTCATTTTGTTTTTAAATGATAATATAATAACCTGATGATGATTTTTTATATCGAAACTGGTGTGAAATATACACAACCTATATGATAGTTTTGTTGTATTTATTTGTATTATATATATATATATTTTACATTATTTTGTTATTTTTTCAGTATTAATCTCTAAAATAATTTTTTGTCTGAAAATTTTTATTTACATTTTATATCATTATTTAACATTTGTATAGTCATTAAAATAATTGATGTTAATAATTTTATAAAAAATATGTAGATTTCTGAATTAATTATTTGTCAAATGTTTTTTCTTTATAGATTTGCTGGTGTAGTTGTATTTACTGATGTTGTTTTACCATTACGAGTTACTTTGTGCAACCGAACTATGGGACAGGCTGAATGTCTTAATGGACAATGTTACATGGCCAATAGAAAATGTAATGGACATCATGACTGCAGTGATGGCACAGATGAAGCACTTTGTAAATTAAAATTTATTTTATTAAATTATTAATAATATTAAAAACCAACAATTTTTAAAATAACTTGTTTTAAAAGTTGCCAAAAATACTTTTTTTTACAATAAGATTTTGTGGGCAAAATAAAAATAAAGAATTTCAGAGTTTGATAATAATTTCAAATAAAACATAAGTATTCTATTTAAATTAATTACATGTAAATTTTAAAAATTATATTTATGATTGTATACAATTTTTTTATACTTCTCTACGTAATCATACAAATCATCAGTACAATATAATACCTGTGTGTATTTTAGTACAGTTTTGTGAAATTAGTTTGATTTTTTTTTAATTTTCATAAACATAGTTTAATTTCATAATATTCAACATACAAGTATTAAAATAATAGATTAATATTGTAAATAAAACAAAACAAAATTATTTATTTATTTTATATTATTAATTTTTTTTTTATGTATGTTCAGGTCCACTATATAATCGTACTGAATTTAATAACTTCCGAAAGTTCCGTTATAATCATCTTCAAAGACATTATGATAATGTATGGATGTGGCAAGATATTAATATTGGTCCTCATGGACGATTTCTATTCGATATAGATGTACCGCACCGACCGGCACATTGGATGATAACTGCATTTAGTTTAAGTCCTACAAACGGATTTGGCATGGTTAAAAACCCTATCGAAGTATGTATTTTAAATATTTTCTACAATTTATATTCTTTTAATTTAAAATGTAAATTGTGTTTACAGTATGTTGGAATATTGCCTTTTTTTATGAATGTCGAAATGCCTACTCATTGTAAACAAGGCGAGCAAATCGGAATTCGTGTGACTGTTTTTAATTACATGTGCAGTAATGTGGAAGCTGTAGTTGTTTTATCTGGGTCAGAATCGTATAAATTTGTTCACGTCGAAGAAAATGGAATAGTATGAAAAATAATATATATATATATATATACAAATTTTGTAGAATATGTTGGTAATTTTATATTATTTTTATTTTTTGTAATTAGGTTAGCTCTTATAATCCTAGAACATCTCATGGTGATCATCAACTTTTCGTTTTTATAAAAGCTCAAGATGCAGCTTTTGTTTACTTACCTGTAGTACCTACACGACTTGGTGATATTAACATCAATATTGAAGCTACTACTCTAATAGCTAGTGATCGTATAACGAGAATTTTGCATGTGGATGTATGTTTAAAATAATAATAATATTGATATTTATTATATAAAAAACCAATGATGTATATTTGTAAATCTAATATTGCGATCATTTTATAATTACTTTAGTCCGATGGGGTGCCTCAATACAGACATCAATCAATGATTTTAGATCTCAGTAACAGAGCATATGTATTCCAATACTTGCATGTAAATGTTACTGAAACTCCTATTATACCATACAGTATTGATCGATACTATGTTTATGGGTCAAACAAAGCCCATGTTTCATTGGTTGGAGATGTCGTTGGACCAATTTTCCCCACAATGCCCGTTAATGCAACATCTTTGCTTAATTTGCCTATGGTACCACTTCCTTTATTATTACTTATTAGATTGTTTATTATATTTTAATTTTTAATTATCAGGATGCTGCCGAACAAACAATGTTTAGTTTTGCTGCTAATTTATATACAACAATTTATATGAGATATGCAAATCAACGAAATAGAACATTAGAGAAACAGTCATTTTACCATCTGAATATCGGATATCAACGTATGTTGTCATTTATGAATAGTGATGGATCATTTAGTCTTTTCAGAAGCGACTGGTAATGCTATTTATTCTGTATTTTTTTTCTGTTTGTCTATTATTTAATTTATTATTTTAGGAATATGTCTTATTCGAGTGTATGGTTAACTTCATACTGTGCTAGAGTGTTTCAAGAAGCTAATTTTTATGAATGGGAAAATTTCATATTTATTGACCCTCAGGTATTAAAGAAATATTTCTTAGTATAATAATAATAAAATAACATTAGACTATGTTTGTTTAAGTTAATATTAATTTTTAATTAGATTATATTTTAAATGTAATTATTAATATCTTAAAAAAATTAGGTGATTTCAAAAGCTTTAATATGGGTATTGGAACATCAAACTGAAGAAGGCTCATTTTACGATGTTTCATGGTTTCCTGATCGTAAGGTTAACAGTAGCATACACAGATCAATTTTATATGGAAATAATAGAGTACAACGATTTTCAAATATATCATTAACTGCTCAAGTACTTATAACATTAACAAATGCCAAGGATTTGTCTGGGGTAAATTATAACATTTTTGTTTTATATATTTTGTATACTGTAAATAAAATAATATATCTACTTATGAAATTTAATTTTATACTAGGGATTGGGTTCAAAAATAGCCCAAGGTGAAAGTCGAGCTGTAAAGTATTTGGAAAAAAATATGAATTTATTAAATATGACTGGTGAACCATATGAAATTTCTCTTGTTGCTTATGCATTGATGTTGACTAAATCTTCATTTGCTGAATTTGCATTTAGTCTATTGGCTAGACATTCTAGAAGAGAAGGTATGTTTTGTTATAGTTAAAAAATTAATACAATTTATATATTTTTCTATATTTATAAAAGAGAATGTATTTTGGTTTGCCCTTTTGTATTCTTACACTGTTCATAAAAACTTCATAAATCTTTGCGAAGTTGTTGATTACACTCTCGTAAAGGTTTCTGGAATATTACATCCTATTCTATGTATGTATTATTGTTTGCGTATATGTGCATTGGGTCAACTCGGGTAATATAATTACACCGATATATAATAATAAAAAAATATATATATATTATCATAGCGACGATTATTGTAAAAGCCAAATACTTCTCACTTGCTCACTCATTACTGATTTCCGGGTTATCTTGGTGACACAGATGAAGAAAAAAAAGGTTGTTTATTATATTAGGTTTGTCACAAGTAAGAAAGTTCTCTTTTAAAAGAGGTTTCTATTAAACAAATCATTATCAGTTTTGTTTTGTTCTTTTTCTACACATTTTTTAATTTGTTGTATTGCATAAGTAATATATTTTTTATATATTATATTATTAAATATTAATATCTAAAATAATTTTTTTTTTGTAATTGAATTTATTTTAATACTAGTCTTCTGATTTACTATTTTTATAGGTGGATTAATGTATTGGGGTAAAGATTTAGTTCCTCTACCACCAACAAAAATGGAAAATCAAAAACCTTTTTTGTTACCACGTCTACCATACAAATTTGACTCTATTAATATTGAAACTACAGCATATGCTCTGCTAGTTTACGTTGCTAGAAAAGAACCATTTGTTGACGATGTTGTTAAGTGGTTGAATTCTCAAAGACTAACTGATGGTGGTTGGGCCTCCACACAAGATACTGCTATTGCTATGAAAGCTCTAATTGAGTACACAAACAGAAATAGACTAAGAGATGTATTTACATTGACAGTTACTGTTGAAGCAACAGCTCTTTCAGGAAAAACAAAGATATTAAAAGTTAACAGTGAAAATATAGCTCAATTACAAAAAATAGAGGTACATCATTGTTTTAAATTTTTTAGTCCTTAGTTTTAATATTCTTTTATTGTTTTCATTTAAGATTCCGCAAGCTTGGGGTACTGTTAAAGTGCAAGCCAAAGGTTCAGGTTATGCCATTTTACAAATGTCTGTCCAATATAATGTTGACGTAGCTAAATTTCAAACAGCTCCTCCTGAACGATCTTTTGAATTAGTAACACGTGCAGATTTCCATGGTCGCAATCAGTCTCATATTACTTATCGCAGTTGTCAAAAGTAATTATCAGAAATAATAATGGTACTAAATGATGCCATTGACTAAATTTTTTTTTAATTTAGATGGACCTATCATGAAGAATCACCTAGATCAGGATTAGCTGTTTTAGATGTTACTATTCCGACTGGATATATAATGCAACAACAAAATTTAGATGCATATGTCTTACAGCGAAAAGTTCCAAATTTACAAAGAGCTCGATATTTTCCAGGAAAACTATTGTTTTACTTTGATTATGTAATGTTTATATACAAATATTTATATGCATACACAGTTAAATATACATTTTGTTTTTTTTTTTATTTATAGTTGGATGACTCAGAGACATGTGTTAAATTTACTATAGAGAGATGGTATCCTGTGGCAAATATGTCTCGTTATTTACCTATTCGTGTATATGATTATTATGCTCCCGGTTTGTATTTTAGTATTGATAAAGGATATGTTTTACATTTTTTAAATTATATGTCAATATTTTATAATTAAATTATTATTATGTTTTAGAACGATTTAATGAAACAATATTTGATGCACTGCCAACATATTTGTTGAATATCTGTGAAGTATGTGGTAGTAGTCAATGTCCTTATTGTACAATTTTCAACAGCGCTGTACAATTGTCCATTCCAACTGCATTGATCTCTGTTGTTATAATTCTTATATCTTATGTTTACAACAAGTAAAATGTAATGACTTAAACTAAATACTAGGTATGTTAAAAATTCAAATTCTAAACACATCTTTTAAGAACCAAAAATATTTTAAAGATTTAAAAAGTAATTCCAAGACTGTCTTAAAATAGTATTTGTATACATTAACTATATTAACAGTACTGATTTAAATAATATAATAATTGGACCATTATTTTTATCTAATAACAAAACAATTATCAGTTTTTCTTACCTAAAGTTTAAGTAAACATTAATTATATTATTAAAAACATTAAAAATGTGATCCATAGCTTCACAGTAGGGAAACAGCACATTGTTTTGAACAGTAGAAACACCATGAGCAGCAGAGCTCAGTCACTATAGTAAAATTGTCCTATTTTGTATTATAAAATTATTCTTTTTAAAACATTAAATAACCAAATAATATTAAATTACAATACTGTACTATACAATTTAAAAAAAAAAAAAAGTGAAATTTTAACATACAAATGGTGGGAGGTAGTTAAAAGTTTAAACTATAAAATGTACACTTTATCCCATTGACACTTTATCCCCTTATTTAATTTATGGAGGGGGGTCTGTTCAAAGCTAAAAACACTTCTTCCCATTAGTCTTTTTTTGGTGAAAATTTGCTTTTAACACAAGATATTTTTTTATGTATTTGTAAATAACTTATTTGATCACTTAACTATATAATATTATAAAATAATTAATAATGAGGTACTATCAATCCTTCAATATTTTTAACAATTTCACCATATACACAATGAGATAGCCTTGTGATTTTGAATATTTTTATATTGTTAAAATATATAACCATCAACAAAAGTTAATATAATAAGGCTAAATATTAAACATTAACTTATTTATTTTTTAATTATATTATCATACAGTTTACAACTGTAGATACATTTTATTACTTATATTTTTTTTTATTACAATAAAGTGCAATTATGAGAATCATTAGATTAAAGTTCTGAATGCCTGTTTCTAAATTTCGCTCTATACTACTTAAAAAAATTAAAAAATTACTGTTTGTCTGTTTATCTTTTGTAATATTAAAATTATGGATACATTTCATAAGCGATAATTGTTTGAAATGTCTAAGTATTTATAGATTTCTATCGCATTGTCTAATAATAAGTTACCAGCAATTTTAACTTTAAATAATAATATAAATTTCCAACCAACAATAGTTCTAAATTTTTTTAAGAACAATTACCAAACACATTATTAAATATATTACGGATTATTTATATTATAATTCAATTTTATATTTATAATAATAATTTATATATTAAATAATTCTATAATTTATATTATTGTAATGAGTTATTTTTTAATGTGTCCAAATTATTAACAACCAATACCTAATATATTATATTTCAAATCTTCTTGTTTAAAATTTTACTAAATTGATTTTTGAGTATATTTTGAGTATGAATATTTATTACATCATAATATATGTTTAAATTTTTGGGATACTTAGTATTCAAAAATGCCACCTTTGGTAAAATATTGATAATCAATTTATTAGTACATTTATTAAACAAAATTATTTCATATTTTAGTATTTAATTTATTATTTTTTTCAAGTTATAAATATAAGATGATCAAAAAATATATTCCGTCCAACATTAATCTTAAATCTCTATTAGATCTGTTGTATTTTTTTTTTTTTATCTCATTAATTAAGAACAATTATTTTGTAATTAAATATATTATTTAAGTATATAGTATTCATGTGTTCTAAAATAATAATTTTAAATTAGATACATATATATTGCATGTAAAAAGAATATACATCCTTTCATTATGTAGTTAAAATGTTGATTTTTATATTTTTTTTAATACTTTTGAATAATTGTAATACATTTTATTATATTTAGCATATATAAAAAATTAATTAATTTTTAACTGATTACTGTGAATATTAATTTGAAACTAATTCCGTCCAATTGTTATCTTTTTTATTTCTTCAAAAATCGTTAAATATTATTATAAATGTATTTTGATATTTATTAAATTATTTATATAATTGTAATGTAAATAAAGAAATATATGAAATATACATTTCACTTTTGATTTAAAGCAATAGAAAATATTTGTATTGTGTTTTTTTCCCCTGTCAAATTTCTGTGCGTGACAAATTGTTAATGAAAAGTGAAAATCACCTAAATATACCATGACATTACATTATTTTTATTGGATTCTGATCAATTGCATTACTTATTTACAAACAGTCGTGGGCATACACCATGCATTTGTTGTTGAGTTTACTGTTTGTTAGTGTTTTGAGTGCTCCTGATAGTAATAAATCTGCGTCAGATGATCATTTACTAATTGAACACAGCGTCACACAGGAGAGTGCTGAAAATGCTATACAACATCTTGTACCAGATCTAAGTAAAATTAAAAGAAAAACATTAATTATGCTTGTAAACATCTAATGTATTTTACTTTTTATTAGTGATAGGAGCTGGCTGCAAAGAGTGTACCAGAAGAGAAATTGAATATTGTTTGTCAAATGATGTCATTGAAGATCATTGTTGTTGCCAGAGGAAATACCATGGTATCTATATTATATTGGATCATTTAATAAATGTTAAGTATTCTAATTTTAATTATTCTTACTACTTTGAAATGTTAATTTGTTTTACAGAAGTGTTCCCTTATATTGCACACACTTGCTATGTAAGATCCAGAAACTGTGAGCCTACTGTCAGGGATTGTGGAGTCTTTGATAGACTATTGGTTTGTTGTTGCCATCATTATCTTGGCATGAAATGTGAGTAATAAAATTATTCAACTTTTATGATAAATATGGCATACATATTAATTGGTTAAAAATTATTACATTTTAATGACCTTTTAAACAAAATCATACAAGTTGGTTGCAATGTTTAAAGATTAACTATTAATAATAATATATATTGGAAAAGCAATATTTTTGTAACAATTTAATTATAAATATAACATTTCCAATATTGGAAATATTTAAATTTTGATTCTAGAATGTATTTTATCGTCATTAAATTTAAATATTTTATTTTTATAACTTGTTCAGATAAATAATAAAACAAAAGTAATAATTTAGGTGTGTAGGAAGTGAGAAAGTACTTACTAAAGTACAATTTTATTTTTATTTTTTTAGGGAAAAACCAAATGGCTACTACCAATCCAATTAGCGGTCAAAGTGGAATAAAAGAAAATGTGTTCATCGTCCTTGGGTTAATTATTTTACTTATTAAAAATAATTATTAGATATACTTTTAATTACCTAGATAGTTGTTTAGTAATATGATTATACAATTAATCAAGGGTTTTATTAAAGTAACTATAGTAAGTAATTTTTTATCTGATTTTGTTCAGTAGGTACCTATGTTAAACTTAAATTTCAAATACATATTATTATACTATCACTTATCACATTATTATTAATGATAATAAATCACACAACGATGATATATAACAATATGCAAATACATATAATGTTTGCCCCTTTTTTTAAATAAATAATCCTACTTAGCCACACACACGTACAATTACATGAGAATTAGTGAAATATTGCGTTCTTTGTTAAACATATTCATTCGATTGATTTGAATCTGGTACCCTTTTTAAATTCTAAGCGAGGCAAATTCTGCAATTTTCACCGAATGTTAATATTAGGTCTGGTTAAAACATTTTCAAAACATTCTGGAGATTTTTACGCTATTATTTGGTATTTTAATATGTTGAGTTTTTATTTAGTTAATTTTGTACAAATTAAATTCTTTTGGCCGAGCAGAAATGCTTGAAAATGTTATATAAAGTTCATTGTAAGTGGTACTAAAAGAAATAAAAAAAATAAAAAATTGGGCGTAATGAAGTTGTTTTTTTTTTTTAAACTTTAAGAGAACATTTTGTTGAAAATCGTATAAATTACAGCATTTCAAAATCAAAACACGATTAATTGAATTCGTTCAGAATCGTCCGTTAGCTATGATTTATCATTACGTACAAGTATAAAAATTAAATATCCTACCTTTTCAATTTCCCACCTACAATGGTGGCCCACCCACAGTGGTCATTTTTATTTACATCTGGTATTAATATATATATTTATGTATTCATTTTCTTCCGTAACTCCCCACCCATACAATATTATGTTATTAATATTTCAATATGGTCCAACCAACACGTGACTATGAGACCACACCTAATATTCCGATAAGAGTTTATTTTTTTATTTTTTTTTTTTGCTCGGATCCATCAGTTAAGTATGCACTATAATTTTATCATGGTGCAACTGTCCCGCGTTATACAGGCACAGAAGCTAATAATATTTATAGCTAAGTTTCGGATAGAATATTTTTCGGTTAAATTACTGTTCGCATATATTACGCATTCCCACTTAACCTGGATAAAATGGTGATAAAAGCATGATAAAAATGTTTTATTTTTTTTTTTGTGATAATGAATTTAAATCGCATCTGCGTTAATTGTCTAGAGTAAAACGAGTGGATCGATTTCATCTCTTGATAATCCCATTATTATTATTATAATATATAATAATTTCCAAGCATGGGTAACCCACACGAATTATATTAATAAGCGCGAAAAACTGTATAAAAGACACCACAGAACATACGGTGTACGCGCGGAACCGATATGCGTTCGGTAACACTGTTACCGTCTTCCGTATTTTTTTTTTTTCCATGGGTTGGTAAGCAATAAAATTTTGTTAAAATCATTGAATTGCCGAAATTGCATTTGCTGACGATACGACGTATACGTTTTGTTCCCAACAAATTTTCTCCCAGTTGTTATGTTTAATACAAAGAATTGGCTCAACGGAACATTGGCCGAACCCGCACCTAAGTACTTCGCTCTCGCGTCCATAGCGGTTCATAGTAATCCTTTCTGACAAACGTACCACGACGGAGGTCTGCGAACGCACAGTGAAAAAATCCTAAGCGACACACGTGATCATGGAGTGGGGTGAGTACGATTGATAATGTTGAGAATCTTATAAATTATATTATTATTCCTTTGCGAAACTTGTTCGATGTACGCGAATATTATTATATTAATCGGTGTACATACTAATAATCCGTCAAGGGTGCACCCACACGTGAAGATACAGGGGTGATCAAAAACCCTAATTTCCATTAGAAATCAAATACGTTACTATTAATTTTTTATTGAAATAAATTAAATAACATTGTTATAAACTACATGTACATGCATTTTAAAATATAAACCATTTATGTTTTAAACGAAAAATGTAATTTTCTAAGATTTTTTCTGAATTCTTGTTTGGAGTGGGGTGGTTGTTCCCCCTCAAGATAGTACCCTGTCGGTCCAATTAATGTTTTTTGTTCTTTCAGATGCCGATAATTTTGAACCTGTGGTACCCGTTGTCCCAGTCGACATTGTTGGCGGCGCTAAACTCAACAAATGGGAAGGTGAAGACGAAGAGGAAAACATTAAGGTTAGAAAGGATTATGAAGGAATTTATAATTTCTTTGTCAATACTTTCACTTTTATTAACTTGTAACCTGTTTACATAATATCAAATGTGTTACCTAATAGCATGAAAAAAATTTGGTATTGCCTTGTAAAACTTCCGTTGAGTAATGTAACAATCTAAAGGCCGTATTGTGCTATTATATCTAAGATTTTGAATTACATTCAAAAATTTAATTTATTATTGTACTGTACTTTCCAAAATATCAACAAATATTGTTAAATTTGAACTTTTATTAGAAATTGAATAACTTACCAATTTATAACGATATGATATTGGCTAAAGTTAGTTTTAGATTAATAAAAAGTAATACAAAATTAAGTATTTAATTATGGTCTAAAACAATAAATTTCCTAAGCTTTACATGTAAAAACTACATCAGTACATTCAGATGAAGGCAATAATTCTAGACCAATTTTACATGCCCAGTTTGGCATCCTTTCTCTAGTGTTCATAGTCTTATCCATCTATGTTATCTTTGGTTATAACCACTTGCTCGGTTGTCAGTGATGATACAGATATTTTTAATTTTTATTTATAGTTTAGTAAGAATAAGAGACATCACCTAATAACTGTAATCACTTAACTGTAGCAAGAAAATCAAATCACGTTTTTTACTTTATAATGTAAAGTTATACAATGATAAGGTTAAACAGCGCTGAACATTTTGCAGAAATTAAATCAGTTCAATAACATTCATTATAATTATAGAACAGATATGTCAGTTATTGGTTTCATATAGTTGCATACAACCCCAGGAATAATATTTTAAATTATCATAATGGTAATAAAGAATAATAAGGCAGCATCATAAACATAGGCGTATAATTAATATTTATAAATTACTTTTTGGACATGTTATTCAAAAAAATTTACTGATGACTTTTAAATTAGCTAGTTTCAAATTATTGAATTGTATTCATTAAATAATAGTACATTTGTTGAAATCTAAACATTTTTTTTTTTTCTTTCCCACACGTAATTAACAATCTGTATCCATAATAGACACAATAAGAAAATGTGATGAAGGTTGACATATCATGAGGTTTTGTTGTAAGAAGCCACCCATTGATAGCACTCTGTTAGCATGAAATTATTTATATATATATATATATATATATATATATATATATAAAATTTTTTTTTTTTTTTTTTTAATCATTAATTTAAGAGATCTCGAAAAATCTAAACATAGATTTTAAAACATTAATCCAATTGGTTTCAAACTTTTTTAAAATATGATACATGTTTCGATCATGTACAATTTTTTAAGACTTTCTATATCATATAATACAAATTATTAAATTTATGAAAAAAAAGAAAAGAAATTTAAAAATATTGCAACACACAGTTTGAAAACTACTGCATTAATCATTATAAAATACATTCCTTGCTGCCTCCAGAATTTAAATGTACCTACATAGTTTTATTACTGGGGAAAATTTAAAAATGTCATGTTACACAAATTGTGGTATGTTCTCAAAAACATAATGTTTAAACCGCTCGCCATCTTTATATGCATAGAATTTATATTTTAAGTAGACTACAATAGTTAATTGTGTTTATATAAAATATAATTTTTTTTTATTATTATTATTTTTAGGACAGTTGGGATGCGGATGAAGAAGATGCGAAAAAACCTGAGACCAAACTCCCAGAAAAAAAAACAAAATCAAAATTGGAACAAAAAATAGCTGAAAGAGAAGTATGTATAATATGTTTTTAGTTAATTCTAATACAATAATAGTATTACTAAATATTTATTATACTAGATATTTTTAAAGCAAGCTATATTTTAGTATATTTGTGTTTTGTTGTATGCTCACAATAAAGTAATCTTAGTAGATTTTCAGTTCGAATAATATCTTTTTAATATATAACATGTACAGTCGAACGTTTATAATTATATCAAATTAAAACAAATAAATGATGTTTTAATAGAATGTAGAGTCAATTAATTTAAATGTTAATAATTTTGTCGTTAGCGTAAACAAGAAATAGAAAATGAAAAGATGAGACGGAAATTTTTGGAGGCAGAAGAAAATTCAAACATGACACCAGAAGAAAAGAAACTTTTGCAACAAAAACTTCAAGAAGAAGCTGATTTGGAAGTAGCTAAAGAAATGTTAGGTGTTGATGATGAAGGTGATGAAGACTCAATAGATAGGATGAATCCAAAATCTAAAGAGGATTTTTCAGTTTTTGAGCAAGCACTCCAGAAAAAAATAGCAAATTTTTCAAAATCTGAGCATTATTCCGATTTTATTGAAGAACTTATTAGAAATTTATCTGTTACCTGTAAGTGGGATGCAGTTAAAATTCTTTAAATTTTGTTGGTATGTAAAAGTATTATAATAAATGTGAATTTCATTATTTTAGTATCAATGTCTGACTTAAGAAAGTTGAAAGCAACTGTAGATAATATGAACATAGAAAAAATGAAAGCCGAAAAGGGCGATAAAAGTAAAAAAAATAAAGGAAAAGGAAAAGCTAAACTAAGACTAGATAACAGTGCTGTAAGTATACTATTTTATTATTATTGCTTGCTATCATATAAATAAAATGGTCAATTATTAATATAACTAGGAATAAATACTTAAATAAAGTGTTTAATACTTGTTATAAAAAAAGGAAGTGTATATGTTTTGATACACATTTACAGCTAATTAAAATTAATTTAGGTTTTATAGTAGCAGTAAAAAAGCTATAATCAAAACAATAATATAATTTTCTTTAGTTATTCATTTAATTTTAATCATTAATATGTATTTATATGTTAATTCTGTATAACAGTGAGTAAAAACATTCAATTTTAATACATTTTTTTTTTTTTATTAGAATTAATAATTTTATTCTTCTTTGTCACAGCTATTAAGGCATTGGGGTAGAAATGTTCAAACAAATCCTCCACTTCTATTGGTTAAAACTAGGGAAAAAAACAAAGCCATGACCTTTACCTACATTATACCTTATATATATACTGTCTTCGTGTTTTTATGCTAAATTTTGTTTATCAAACTAACGGGCAAAGAATACTTTGCCCATCTTATATTTCTTGTGGTCTTCATTATAATTTAAAAATATTAAGTTATATCTATTTCTTTAATTTATACACTTTTAAAGAAAAGAAAAAAAAAGAAACCCTTAAACTATTAACTATTATTACATTTATTTATGAAATGATTCAGGCACTTCATCATGTGAGATATTTTATACTATATCCAGAGACAATTTAAATTCAGTACTAAGTACTATTTATTGTTATTATTATTATTTTAATTTATAAAATGATCCATTTTACCCCTTGTAATTTAAATGCAATAATTCGGGAAATCTGTACTGTATAATAGCATGCTGAACTAATCCGTGGTGAACTGTGTACATATCTATCAAATTATGTTCTTTGTTGTATTATGTTATATTCTATGACCAAACATTTCAACAGTATTGCAGATTGCTAAGGAAATAATAATATTAGATTTGGCTCTGACTTAACAGTCTTGATGTTTTGTTATTTTAGTGAGTTTTATGTGCTTCATATATTTGTTCATTATATTTAAATTTCTAGGAGACTAACAAATAAAACAATTAATTTCTAAATCAATAAATATGTCCATTTTTAAATTTTTTGTTCGGAAAAATAATACGAGAAAACCAGTAAATATATACTGTTTTTTGTTTAAAAAAAAAAGCAAATTTCAATGTTTGTTTAATCACTTTAAACATGCTATTTGGGTTGTTAAACTAATGTTTGGTTGTTTATACCAAAAACACTAAGTTAAAAATGTTCAATCTGTGTTGGGCTGCAAAAACACTTACTGAAAAAAAAGCTACTCTGATATTGAAATCGTGATAAAAATGTCATTATTTTCTTTTTTTACATCACATGCAATTTTAACTAATAAAATAAAAATATTACTGATACTAGAATATTGTTGTTGTTTTAGATTCAGGATTACAATGAGTTTTCAGCTTATACAGTGGATGATTTTGATGAGTTTATGTAGAGGAAATGTTCTGGCTATAAAAAGATGGACAACTACGTGCTATTATGTATATTAATAATATAAAAAATAATATATAATATTACTTATGTGATTATAATATATAGAGCTGAATGACATATTTTTTTAACTGTTTATCGCATATGAATATACACTCTCAAGTTGAAAAAAAAAAGTATACTTTTTTCAACCTTATGTAATATATCACAGATCATAATAACGTAACGATCCGTGGTACTCGTTTATAGCGGCCATTGCTTATATTCTCATATCTGTAAGAAGATTATACACATAGTCGAATATTATTATACTTATTATTATTATTATTATATTGCTCTCATTGAGTTACGTTGTGTCTCTTGCGTGTACGCATTGTTTGTGTTTTCGTGTGAAACGCGAAACGTGGGAGTGCATAAGTGATTGTGTTGTAGCGCAGTCTGTTCCGATCGTTTGGCGCAAAACCTTATCGATAATTCCGCGTACAACCGTAACCGTGTACGAGACGTGATGTACGACCTCTACGTAAGAGCCGTTTCTTTTTCCGCTGGATGCGCGTCCACGGCGATGATGTTGACGCCTCTGTAAGTAGACGAGGTAATAGAGTGTTGTTTTATTAATCGCGCTCAATTACTGTGCGGTTGACATTCTATTGTTCGCGATCTCGTACCGTGATAATTTCCCCTCTCTCGCTGTTATCGGTTCTTTACAATAATACGATTTTTAAGAGGACGTTTTACTACGGTTACACATATTTTGCCGACTGTCCAACCGAAAAAAAATGCTTATTCGGGCTCCTTAATAGACTCTAAGCGAAAATTATTAAGGGATTTATTGGTGGTTATTTTTATTTTTAGTAATAAAAATATCAATAAATCTCGGTGTGTAAACATAGTGTAAATGTCGCCGTCGTTGATTTTGTGAAATTATTTTTTTTATTTTAACGAGACCTATTAATTCGAACCGCTTTCCAGTGGCGTATTTTAAGGGTCCCGTACACGGTCAGTTATGATTGTCGCTCGTGATTGACCGTGTATGTTGATGAATTTCAAACATGTTTGATTTTTTATTGTCAATCAGAGTGATTGACAGTCATGACTGACCACGTGTGGTAATGATTTACACTAGTTATTATAGTTGATCTAGTTATGATGTGTATATTTGGTTCTTTTTAAAAACCATTATTTTGACTGTATTCTTTGTTTTTTTTTTTCTGTTTCTTTCCTTCATCTACATTATCTGTAGCCAGAGTAATAATAATTGCAATGCAAGCTTCTTCCATTTTTCAGATAATTTGGATGTACAATTACAATAGGACATACTCTACAACAGATTAGTCGATTTAGTTAGTGGCATTTGTTTTTATCTTTAACCTAAAAGTGAAGAATTATCAAACGATTGTCATTCATGTATTTCTAACTATGATTGACCATGTATGTCACTCATAAGAGTGACAATCATATAAACTGACGGTGTATAGGCCCTATTAGATTTGAATCCACATTTTAAAACACAAGAACCAGGAGTAGGGATGGCATTGACCCCATTTCGCCTCCCTCTAAAATTGTGTGTTATTATTTTTTTTTTTCTGTTTGTCAATACATGTATAACGCGATAATACAAAGTTTTAATTTTCAGTTTTTCAATTTGATCAACAATGAAAATAACTACCGGTCGTTTGCCGTGACGAACACAAGGGGCTTAGGCTATTTTCAATAGAACTCTCGTTGTATTTGGCTTTTCGCCAAAACCGATCAGTATACAAATATATTCTCCCAAGTCAAATGGACGGGGGGCGGCAGTAAACGACAAAATTTGACGAAAAATTGTCGTATTTTTCCAGGCGCGTCATTTTGGTCCTCATCAAAAAATCCCGTAAATCTTAATAGATTTCGTGATTAACGCGTATCCGTGTACCTACGTATTTTTAAAATATTTTCCATAATACGATAAAAATATAACAAATCGGTTTAGAAAATGTCGCTTATACATGGGACTCAGCCGAAGGACATTACGACCTGCCTGACCTAATTATATATATTTATTTATAATATTCTAATATGAAAACTGAAGACAACTGTGAATCAAGAAACGGCTGAATATAACGTTGAATTAATAATATTAATTATATATTATGTTTATTCGATACGAAAACGATTCAGGTTAGGTCAGTTATTTAACGTGCCTATTATAAAATCCGCATTTTCAGAAATCGTTCCGTTAAAATACCTAACCTCTGATAATTTATATATATTTATTAATTGACATGGTAATAAATTTACGAACGATGAGTGTGTTTGTCATAAATCACGCACGGTGATTAACGACGACCTTGCGCGCGGCTTATCTTCGCGAATACCGTCTTGGTGACCTTTGAGCCCCGAACAATTATACCGTTGAAGTACTTACTCATCGGTATACATTCATCTATTGCATATTACTTTTACTGTGTGCCAGCAAATTTTTCACGTTACAATTGATTATCTTTGAGTATTCTTGTGTATAGTTCCTCATGTTGATCATTATCAGGCGCGTAGTCAGGATTTTTTTTAAAGGGAGTGTTTTATAATTTTATGTTTAAATACAACTCGTGATTTGGGGGGGGGTTCACACATCTTTATCATCTAACAAAGGTCGTTTATATCGGAAAAAATGTCCAACAGCAGCTGGGTGCTTTTATAGGTTACCATCGCGGTACACGGTATAGAAGATAAAAATAATCATTATCGAATATTTGGTACACTAATGCAGCGTTTCTTATTGTTTTTTGTTTTTTATCCGAAGAACCTTTTTTTTTATATGGAACCCCGGGGTTCCGCGGAACACGGTTTAAGAAACACTGCGTCAATGTATATTATAATATGTAAAAATTTCTTAAATTTTCATGATAAGTAATAATATCAAATATGAGAATCGTCTAACTACACATTTTATAAAACCCCTAAACATTATTTACTATATATACCCAATACATTTCTGGTTTAAATATGGCCGATGGAGTGTTTTTAATACCCAAAACACCCCTCCTACCACCACTAGCTACGCGTCTGTGCATTAATTTGTATTAGCAATATCGTTTTATATACTTATTTTTATCTACCGAGATTGATCTTAAACAAATTTTACACTCGCCATAGGTGAAATTTTCCGTAGTTCGTCGACGCCGCTGCAAATTGTAAACTACACTGTTCGTCCGATATTCGGATATATATTTTGAAATATATGGACAATCTGTCGTTACTGGTAGTTTGTACTATACACTCATCTGTTCCGAATGCCTACTTTCAAAGATTAATAATGAACAGCAGGGACGAACGTAAGACTAAAAGGGGTGCAGTTTTTTTTTTTAAAAACTTGCTGAATATATATATACCAATAAATGAGTGCGATTGTCATACTCCCACTAGTCTCGTCCCTGCTGAAGAGGTGGGAAAGTAGTAGTCTATGAAGTACCTATACCTATATACCTACCTCCAATCAAAAACTTCATAGGATCATTTTTTGTGGCATATTAAATTTAGACGTAACTATAGAGAGGTAATTTTATACAAAATTGTAGTTTTTATAATTTTAAAGAATATTCGTAAATGGCATATTAGGAGACCACGACAGGTGTCCTCCCAAGCGCAATTTAGCGACGTCAGCTTTTAGTCTCCTGGTACTCAATTTCGAACATTCTTTAAAATTAAAAAAACATTTTAAGGAATTTTAATAAATGGCCGTAGTTGTTGTTAAACGTACGCGGATGGGATCTTCACTAGTACATGTATAGGACTATTTCGGCACTACATATTAAAAGTAACTCGGTTTCCGATTTTTGGATCAAGTATATCTCGGCTGGATTTGCTGATGGCAGAGCCTTTTTAACGCTAGCAAATATGGCTTAGGTCCCTCCCATAATTAGATATCATAATACCCCTTCCAGTACTTTTACGATAATGATCAATATCAAAATTGCTACGGATAAAGTCCATTGGATGCAATTTTATGCTATCCACCTATGTAAAGGACTGGTGCGCGAGCCACTCAAATACAGTCGGGATATACTTGATCCGAAAATCAAAAGGGGGTTACTTTTAATACGTAGTGCCCGTAACTGTCCTATAATATATGTACTAGTGAAGATCGCACCCGCGTACATTAAACAACATAGTTACTTTAATAATGTAATTTTATACAATTACAGTTTTCTTAATAATAAGGATTCTCCGATAATTGTGCAGCAGGTGACGGTCGAGACAAATCTCACTCGGGGGGACATCTGTTGCCAGGTAGACGGGGCTCGGCTGGTGTCGTGTACCTTTTTTTTCCGATTTTCGGACGGCATTTCAGGTTTATTATTAAATTGTATACATAATTCATAGTTGTATTTTGTTTTCTCGATAGGTAACTACAAGAATGAATAATAATAACTTAGGTCAGCAGGTCCCAGAGTGTCCGCCGCGCCGTCGACTTCTGAACTCTAGTCTAAAACATATGTATGATTATTAAAAAATAAATTACATTTTTTTATATACATATATTTCAATAAATACAAAAAAAAAGAGGTAATCGGTTTTATCAAAAGGCGCAACTTCCCAATCGTGTACCACGATGTACATGAGTTTCAAAAGGGTGCCGCCGTGAGACGAAAAAGTTTGGGAACCTCTGAGTTAGATGAACAACACTATTTTAGGGCTTGCTTCAATCGCACGTTAATCATCAATTAGGTATATCTTTTACTAGGGTTACCATAATGTTTTTAGACCAAATCCGGACATCAAAGTCCCGTTTCAGGGACAGGGGGGGAGGTAAATTGAAGATTAACAATATTGTTATTTCATTAATACAATTTTACTTAGATCTACGAATAAAATGTCTGCATAAGAATGATTAGGTTAAATACGTTAATCTTTTATTTTATGGCAACAACGATAATAATGTGTCCGTCACTTATCGTGACATTTCGGGAAAAAATATGAACAAAAATTGAAATTACATATTGTACATTTATACACGGTGACCACGAAGATCTGGCACCCGACACAACTTTTTGTATAGATATAGCCATGTAAAACGTTTACCTTTGTAAAATTCAGACTTTTCTCAAATCCGGACGTATGGTAACCCTACTTATTACCGAACTTCCCCGACAATTTGCGTCACTGTATGTCAGCAATATAATGTTCAGTTTTTACCGTGTTCCGCGTGGAGCGACGAAAACTGAAATTGTGATGTCCACTACTGCAGACGATTTTCAAACTTTGGGTTATCGCTATTTTCCTCGGCAGATGACGTGGTATGCCCACACGCGCACTACGGAATGACGACGTACCACCTAATTAAGCAGCCGTATTTTGTACTTCTTTTAGTACGCCCCTTGATTCAATTACCACAAGAAAATGTCAGCAAAAATGTACTATGAACATTTCAGGATTATTTTTCACTGAATTACAACAATAAAACTGTACATCGGTTTTCCCCGCACCCCATTATTAAGAAACAAAAAAAAATTGACCGCTTCACATAGGCGGAAATCCATTGAAATTTCTGATGGGAGGGGTTAAATTTACGAAGAAAAAATATGATTAAATAAGACAAAACATAAGCCTCATTACATCGCATATTTCATTCAAGTTTATTAATAATCATGAAAAATGTTAGCAGCCTGTAAGTACACATAAATACACAGATTTCCGTCCGGCCGATACATTTGTACACTAAAATCTACCAAAATATTCCGAGGAACCACCGTCTAAAGTTATCCCGGAGTAAAAAAAAACAGATACCCTTGACAGAATACATGTAATTCATCCGAATAATAGTGAATAAACATTCACTTAAGAATGTTGCTCCACGCGATTCTTTTCAAGGAATCAAGGAATAAAATCTTACATTAAGATATTTACAATTTCTTTTTCAATATTAAAAATTGAAATAGAGTTAAAGTGATTTTGAAGCATAGATGTTTTTAAACGCCTCATGACAGAAAAACTACGCTAACATGTTAATGAGCTAATCGGAAGTGTGATTGCACTTGTAACAATTTGTATACAATTGGGTTAAGTTGGGTACACTTATTTCCAGACGTAATTTTTAAAATCCATTTTTTTTTTTGCAAGAACTTATAATACAATTTTTGGCAACTTTTATTTCTGATAAAAGCGGTCACTTAACACTTAATTACTTTTATTTCTGATATTAAGTGTTAAGTGACCGCTTGACTTAAGTTACCATTCGCCTTTATATTATGATTTTATATAAAGCATGACAACAATTTTGGGGGGGCCCACTTTTTTCCGCTCCATTATGTACCAACTGGGAAAATTTGATACCAGAAACCACTCTACTGATGTTCATGATTGAAGAAAGTCCATAAGTACCCTCAGTCCTAATAAACCGAAAACAATTTGAAGACATTGCCTTCTTTTCCTTGAATTTTTTTTTAATCATCCTAAAAAAACGGTTGTAATTTGTAGATAACACAGATTATATAGACAGATAGATAAATATCTATAGCATGTTATAGGTACTGTCTAGATAACAACATGAATATTTTATAATAAAACGCTGTCTTTACATAAACATTACACATCATAGTAAACCTCACAGTAGTATACTCAGAAACTAAATTAAAATTATATTCATGCATTTAAATATCACAATTTTTTAATATTCTTGTAAAACGATAAGACAAATTTAATTAAAATGCAGATATTTTCATTTGTATTAGAAGTATAAGCAATTTTTTTCTTCTAAATCATGTCTTCAGTTCTTAAATCTTAAGCAAGGGCGCATAGGGGATTTTAGACAACATATCAAGTTGACAAATTCAAATCTTATTGTAATCTCTGCACTAGGGCAAGGTTTATATATAGAATAGGTATTTATTTATTCGATAAACCTATTTTTGGTATTTCGTGTAGGTCAATATTATTTTACATTATCAAATAAATGCTATGAAAAATACACCTATATTTATTATTATAATTTTATGGGAATAATTATATTTGTTAATACAGGTTAGTGTGTAAAGATATTGTTCAGAAGAAATCGTCGGACCATGTTAACGTATCTACATTCATTGGAGCACTTTTCAGGTAAGAAAAATTACAATTTGTTTAATTATATTATTACTCATTAGTATGTTATTAAAATATTACTTTTTAATTTTCAGGAGTTCATTATTTTGTCGTCAGGGATTTCTCTTAAATTTATCAACTGTTATGTTCGTCCATGGGATGGGATTATTTGTGAACACATTTTACTTATCACTTTATTGGTATTACTCAAATAAAAAAGTAATTATTTTTTTAAATTAACTATATCCTATAATAATAGTTTTATTTTGTTTTACAGCAGGACGTAATAGCAAAAGTATTTAAAACCGCATTAATGAGTATTGCTTTGCTGTCTTATTCATTTATAGAATCAAAAGATTTAGTGGTTACACGTTTCCCAATTATAGTATCGGCTATACATTTGTCACTAATTGGATGGCCTTTACTATCTGTTGTAAGTTAACTGCAATATATAAATAAAATGTTAATATTTCAAAGCAATTGCCAGTAGACATTTAATTAGAAACGATAATCTCAATGATAAATAATAAATTAATCAATTTTTTTTTCGTTTTGGTTTTATAGAGGGAAACTATTAAAACGAAAAAATGGTCAGGACATCCAAAGCCAATTTTAATAAATACCATAGTTCTTTGTGTTTTATGGCTTTTGTATAGTATTAATATACAAAATCCAATTATTTTTGTAAGTAAATTTTAAAATGAAATTTAAAAATTACTTTTTATTAAGTTTTTTATGAATTGTTTCAGACTCAATGTTTTGTGGCACTTTTATTAAGTTCAGCACAATTGGGATTATTAGTAATTTACCCAACAGAAAAGATACTGATCAATAAATCGGAAAAACATGAATGATTACTGTAATTTGTTTACAATTTTTTTGTTGTAATTTTAAAAATATGTTTGTTAAAATAAAACAAATTACTTTAAACAGAATTAACTATTGACTCCTTAATTTTGTCTAGCATGTATAATTTTAAATAAATTTAGGTAGACAAAAAAAAAAAAAATACATATATTACTAGTTATAATTATTGTGGAAATCCAGTTCTTTAAATGTTATTCAACTTATATAAAAGGGTGAAGTAAATACAAATTGAATAGCTATAGTACTATGAACAACGATAGGCTTAATAATGCAACCCTTTTATAAAAAGAGCTGGAAACATTCTGAGAACTAAGAGTTCATATTGAACATACATACAGTAAAATACTTAAGCATTGAACGAAGCTAAGAAATTATTCACAACGGTTTTTAATTTAGCATCAGTGTCGTCTGTAATTTTTCCTTCCTTTGCAATACTTTCCAATAGTGCTTTCTCAGAGGTCCTAAAATAAAAAAAAATAATAAATAACAAATATAGCCTCTTTTTTTACTATCAAGTCCAATTTGCAATGAATCTCGTATAATATTGTCAGACATTTCTGCTCGGCTAAAACAGCTTTACCATAAAAAAACAAGACAATTTAAAATGGTTACAAATAGCCAGAATGGTTTGAAAATTTGTCAAAGTATACTATTTATATTCTTTGAAAATCTCATGTCTTAACAATTATTTTTAACCAAATTACAAAAACGATATTGAAAATAAAGAAATTGCTATTGTTGTACATTATTTGGATATCCCCATTACGAAAATTGCAACAAAAATAAAAAAAATACACTGCCCAAATGCAGACTAGATTTAAAATGATTTCTAAAAAGATGCAACACTCCAAAATTGGAGCAGGATTCTAGAAGTTGTTTACAAACAAAACAAAAATATTTTTCACTTCACTTAAATTTGGTTTGGCATTATTTTATTCCAATTTTTTGTTTGTTTCCAAATTTCAGATAATTTATGAACGGTATAATATGGTTTGCAAGTCTATTTTTTTAGATTAATTAATAATGCATTAGGTATTTGAAGATTAAATAATAAAACATACTTAATGTGTTGTAAGAATTCTTTTTCAAAAGTAGTGATTTTAGATGGTTCCATTTTGTCAAGGAATCCTCGGACACCACAGTAGACAACAGCAACTTGTTCTTCAATAGCCATTGGCACTAGAATATAAAATGGTTTAGTATCAATAAAAACAATACAAAACACATATATCTAAACATATACAAAATAAGAGAACGCAGAAATAGTAAAGTTTAGGTGTAATCTAGAAAATAATAATTGTGTTTTAATATTTGACTTTTGATAAAACTTAGTGAGCAGAACACAAGAAATATTTACATGGATAAATATATCCATTCAAATCTTAATATTGCTTTATGTAAGAAATGTTTGAGACCTGTAAAGATTATGAAAATATTTTCTTGTCTTAGTTACCGTATTGTCCTTGTTTCAACAATTCAGTCAAACGAACACCACGGTTTAGAAGTTGTTGAGTGGCTGCGTCCAAATCGGAACCAAATTGGGCGAAAGCTGCTACTTCACGGTATTGGGCCAATTCCAATTTCATGGAACCAGCAACCTACAAATACAATTTGAATCGTAAATTTCTTTGTGGACATAAAAACCATTACCAGTAATACCACTTACTTGTTTCATAGCCTTGGTCTGGGCAGCAGAACCTACACGAGACACAGACAAACCAACGTTAATGGCTGGACGGACACCCTTGTAAAACAATTCAGTTTCCAAGAAAATTTGTCCGTCAGTGATGGAAATGACGTTAGTGGGAATGTAAGCAGACACATCACCAGCTTGGGTTTCAATAACAGGTAAAGCGGTCAAAGATCCACCACCCAAAGTTTCACTCATCTTAGCCGCACGTTCCAAAAGACGAGAGTGAAGGTAGAACACATCACCAGGATAGGCTTCACGACCAGGTGGACGTCTCAACAACAGAGACATCTAAAAAAATAAAAACAACATTAATATTGTCAATATCAATTAAATTAATTATGAGTAAAGCTTATATTTACTTGACGGTAGGCAACAGCTTGTTTCGATAAATCGTCAAAGATGATAAGGGCGTGTTTGCCGTTATCTCTGAAAAATTCACCCATAGCACAACCAGAGTACGGGGCAAGATATTGTAGGGGTGCGGCATCTGAAGCTGTGGCTGATACAATGATGGTGTATTTGATTGCACCTATAACACAATAATAAAAACTTTTAATCTAAAACACCTCTAGGTTGAAATAATATATATTTTTTTTTTTTTTTTACAAACCAGTATCAGTTAATCTCTTTACAATCTGGGCAACAGTCGATCTCTTTTGTCCAATAGCAACATAAATACAGTACAACTTCTTTTTTTCATCAGTGGCATCGTTGAATCTCTTTTGGTTGATGATGGTGTCAATGGCCAAAGCAGTTTTACTATAGAAGACACAAAATGTATTAAACATGCCAACAATTAAAATGTATTAAATTTTACTACCAACCCAGTCTGTCTGTCTCCAATGATCAATTCTCGTTGACCACGACCAATCGGTACAAGTGAGTCGACAGCCTTGATACCAGTCTGCATAGGTTCCCTTACAGACACACGGGGAATGATACCTGGGGCCTTGATACCTACACGGAACCTGGTTTTGGATGTTAATGGTCCTTTACCATCAATGGTGTTGCCTAAGGCATCAACTACACGTCCAAGGAGATCTTCACCGACGGGTACATCCACAATAGCACCAGTACGTTTTACAACATCTCCTTCTTTAATAAGCTTGTCGTTACCAAATACTACAACTCCCACATTGTCTGGCTCCAAGTTAAGAGCCATTCCCTAATTATTAAAATGAAATATGATAATGGATTAAAATAGTTTGTTAATCAAATATAAACAAATATAATTAAATAACTAAACAAATATTTAGTAAAACAAGCTAATATTATATTTTAATAATTCTAGAACCTCAATGTAAATTTAGTAATAATAATAATAAACACCTTCAATCCAGAGGAAAATTCCACCATCTCTTCAGCTTGCACATTTTTTAATCCGTAGACTCGAGCAATACCATCACCAATGCTTAAAACACGACCTGTTTCTTCTAAATCAGCCTAAAATAAATATATAATCAGATAATTGTAATACAATTTTAATTTTTATAGGTAGCACATACCTTGGGCGGAGCTCCCAAAATTCTTTCTTCCAAAATGGAAGAAATTTCTGCAGCTCGTGCACTGCATGTTATGTGTAATGATCGGCTGATAAGCTTTGATGTAGTCCAAGAAGCTTTACTTATCTAAATATATTTAAAGCATAATAATAATCAAATAAAAACCTAGATCCCTATATCATTTGAAATAAAAAAAATGTAAAGAAGAAACTTTAAAGTTTTAAAATAATTTAATGTCTGGATACCTAATTATCCAAATTTTAGGTCAAACCCTAGGAAAATGACAATTATTTTTTTTTTAAGGGAGACTCAAAGTATGTTTAAACGAACAATGATAGATCAGTTAGATGAAGCTTTAAAAAAAGATTTTAAATACTATATTGATAAAAGGAGGGGTTAGGTAATTCTAGTCACAAAAACGCAATTGGATATCTAACGACTGAATATACCACTGAATGGGTACTACACACCAATCATAATTTTATTTATGGTTCTTGTAATGTGAGGTTATTAATTTCTTAAAATCTAAAATTGTTATAGTTATATAGTAGTCCAGTAGATAATACATCGGGGACGAAAAAACAAATATTTTACTATTATGTTATGTTCTGTCTAACGTATTGCTATTTACTGCAACACTTCTGACCTGGTTTTAAGATGAGTAATAATTTAATGAATGGCAAGTATAAAAATATGCTGCTAAACATAAGGACCTATATTACAACATAATATAAAATTCAAGTAAGTAATTTGTCATTATTGGAATATATCATAATTTTGGTTGAATCTAAATGGATAAATAAAATAATTATCCAAAACCTCTATAGAATAAAAAATCGCTTAACACTTTACTTAATTGTAGTAATTAGTAATTACCCGCCTACTTATCTATATATTGGCGGGCAGGAACAAGAATTAGTATTGAAATTTAGATAAAAAAAAATTAATATTTTAAACTACTCGGAATAGTTACAGAGAATTCATTCGATAATATACAATATATAAGTCAATTTATTTGTATTAGAAAAATTATAGTATATAGTTTTATTTAATACCAAAGGTCATAAGAAGGTTATATATGAAGGGTGGGTAAAATAAAAGTTTTCAGGCGAATTGGATACGAATTTATAATTAAGAACAACGAATTAATAAGAATTGCAAATGTTCTGTAAAATCCTACTTGAAAGAAAATCGGTAACCGTGATCCAGGAATCACACCTATTGGCTGACCGGCATTGACCTACGTTTTCGCCGGACGGGCAAAGTAATGTAGATTAAAATTAAGAATCGTCATATTTTACCTGTGGCAATGTGTTGTTCAACTGTTTTCCGATTTTGGTGGCCAAACGGAGCGATAAGTTAGCCATTTTATATGTAATTTAATGTGAACGTGTGTAACTGGGTGTAGTTTCTACTTAGCACAAACGGAACGGAGAGGTGAAAATAAAATGGATGGCCGCAAAATGTCACACCGTCCCCCACTGCACTGCGGACGACTATCTATGTAAAACGAAAACTATGCCACATATGATTTGCAGTGTGACCAACGCGAGCCGTAGATGGAATTATGACAAATGTTTCCACGAAGGGACGAACTTGAAAATGCAAATGACCGACGGTAATTATTACGTTCGTTTGATGATGAAAATTCCTTTTCATAAAAATTGTTTATGAGCAGAAAAAGAAAGAATGAATATTTTTCATATAGTCCGTAGGAACAAAATATGGTTGAAGTAAAAATCTATTTTTGGGGTTCCTGTTCTCAAAAAATAGATATTTGATTCAAACATCTCTTGCCAATTTTGTATATTCTTGAAACGCTTCGGACAAGCTACATTTTTAATAATATTCAAATGTATGAATGTTTTTTTTAGGAAAGTATCTGTCCGTAGACAGATCATAGATAATCCACTACCAATTATTCTAAGGTATCACCATGATAATTTTTATTCACTCCCATAAAGATAATATGTAACTTTAATTCTTTTTTTTCTATGATTCATCATTAAAAATGACATTTTTTGTTTATAATTTGTACACATACTAACACACAAATACACTGTACACTTATCCAACATGAACTTTTTATTTTCTCGTTTAATTGAATTATAGTTTTATGAAGGCCGAGAAAAAATGAAAAATGAAACATTAATACATATTCAAGAACCAAAAACCATACATGCTTATGATAGTTTATGCATTTTAAAAAGTTCCATTCTCTGACAACTAGTCAGAATAATTAAATTAGTTATTTTAAATGGCTAAGTTTTCTGTCTGTAGCACTATTCGTTAAATGCAATAAACTCATGGTTAAACTGTTTAACTAAATATTATTATTCAAAGGGTACAATTAGTTTTAAATTAATCTTATATTATGATTCATATTGAGAAATAATATTTTTTATATATATGTATATAAAAAAAATTGACCATACTTAAATAAAAAATAATAACTAATTTAAGTGTTATTTTTAATTCAGGCACAAAATTATAACAGGCCATTACCGAACAAAAGTTTGCTTATATATTTTATTAAATATTATTTAAATTTCAAACATTTTTAAGTTTATGTTGATTGATCTTTTTCTTTTGCATCTTTTTCTTTCTTTTCCTTAGCTTTAGCTTCAGCCTTTGCAGCAGCAATTTCAGCTTCCATTTTCTCATATTCAGAAATAAGTTTTTCTACTTCATGTTTATCCAATATATTAGTAACTGTCTGATCTTTTTCACGTTTAAGTGTAGCCATTTCCACTAAAATACATACATATAAAATATTATATTAAAAAAAAAAACAAAAAAAAAAACTGTTTAAATACTCAAAAATATATCAATCAATAAATAAATATATATATTATATACTAGAATGGAAAATATTTGTCTATGTGCGTAAAAATTAACTATTAAAGTTTATTTTTACAGGTGTAACAATACCACAGAATTTTATTTCAAGAAAAAAAGAGAAAATCAGTTTGTAAGCTATGAATTTAGGCGAATAACAAAATTGTTATGAATTTTTTTTTTACAATTTAAATAATCTCGCTGAACAAAAAAAACATAAAGGTGAGATAAGGAACAAATAAGGTTCTATAGTTGATAATAAGAAAATCAACATTAACAAAGTTATTAGACACAAAACGTAAAAGTTTACATAATTATAACAAACTATCACCTGGAAATTCCCTAAAAAATATTTTTATTTTTAAGTTTTGTGGCTAATATTTTTGTTAATATTGATTTTCTTCTTATAAATAACCATAGGATCTTAATGGGTATTTTTTTATCCTGATAATTTACCTATCCTAATATATATTTGTAAAGTATTTTAACTACACTTTTCGGTTATATTTACAGAGGGAGATATCCAATTAGCCACCAGAGATGCAGTTAACTTAACGTAAACGCAATATTGGGCTAAAAGTATATAATACATTTGACAAATTACTTATCATTTATCACATGGAAAAAAATATTTACACCATTAAGACATTGACTGGGATGTCTTTTTGTAGTTCCCACTCCAGTGTACATCCATATTGTTAAATTTAATTTTGGTACTAAAAAGTTTTTACACATATTCAATAACACAAAAAAGTTTTTCAACTTTAAACTTATGAACTTTCATGATGACAATTAGACACTAGATAATTACATTTATTACTCTAGATTGATTATATTTTAGGCTTCAATGTCTATCCATGACAATAAAATAATTATATACTTACTACAGAAAAAAAAAAAATTAAAACCGTTTAATCGTCATGTTGTATAATGGGAAATAAGATAAAGCTTATCAGAAAAGCCGGTCGAAATCTGACAACAAACAATTATAAATAATAAGACTACTACATTGATAATTTGTCGACAACTCGAAATCAGATACACATCTATCAAATAACAGTGATAAAGGAATAAACCAGTCTTTTAAAAATAATATAAAACAGTGTAAGAATACATATTTTAAAATATTATTTTAACCATGCTAATTAATAATTAAATATTATTTAGCAATGCGGAGCAATTACTAAACCATTATAATATCAAAAATATATTGGACACCTAATGGAGTTAAACGCATTGCTGAACGATTCTCATGACACCTATTGGGGTGGGTACGCAGTCAATGTGTTAATAAAATATCTTAATTCAAATAAATACAATACTAATGCTAAACTGCTGCTGTTTGGTCAAACCTGATATTTTTTAATTTGGTTAAATTCTGTCACCCCTGTCATAGTTAGACTAACTTAGATAAACAATGCAAAGTACAATGTAATCCTACCCCCAATTTTTAAAACATTAGTATGTACAGAAACAAACTGTACCTCTTTCCGCTGTAAGTTTTGTTGCATCCAAAGTTTTTGAAAGTATTTTTACAGCCAATTTTTTGGCTTCATCCAAAGTCATTTGTCCTTCTTTGTATTCTGTTTTCAATGATGCAATAGCAGCCTATAACATTTGTATGTCAAAATAAATCTTTGTTATAAACTATTAATTTGATTTAACATTGTTTTAAACGTACAGCACTGTTTGTTCCAATACAAGTTGCTTTCCAACCACAATAATTTCCACTAGGGTCAGATTGGTACAATTGAAAACCATAATGTGAATCCCAACCCATATACAATATTGATACACCAAATGGTCGTTTACCTATAAAATATCAAAACAGTATGTAGCTTTCATTAGGTTTATTTTGATACTCGTTAAAATGAATTACCTCCATATTGAGTATATGCTTGTTTTACATCGCACAACCATGATACAAGTTGTTCGCATGGGATAGCATCACCGTATTGCATACGGTAACGTTCTGAAATAGAACGCAATTCAGTAACCAAGACATTGGCATCAGCAGTAATACCAGCAACACTGCATACCATATCACTAGATATAATAGGAGAATTAGTTGTTTGTTCAGCCATACAGTATGATGCATCGTAGTCGAACATAATTAAATTACTTGTTTAATTTATAGATTTTTTCTGAACCACAAGATTCATCTAGCAATTTGTTTACATTCCGCTTTTCTGCTGCGAGAAGAACACCATCATTAGTTAGTATACCTAAACACGTACCAGCATGACTTATAGCTTCTATAGCATATTCAACTTGGTATAAACGACCTAAAAAAACAATTATTCATCAGTTAATAAACTCATAATAAAATAGAGTCTAAATTAAGTGAAAGATAAAGACTAGATGTTTATAAAATTCAGCTTCAAATGGTGAACACCAGTATTTTTAATTAGTGACCAATAAAAAAAATACTGAAACACAATAAAGTCTGGTTTACTTAAAAATTGTTTTTACGTTTTTTTAAAAGCATTTCTTAAATTACTCGGATTATCATAAAACACTTTAACACGTATTAAAGTAAGATTTTATGAAACTATTTCTGTTCAAGAGTTTTTTTAAAAACATATATTGATGAAATCTAATAGCTTTCTTGATCATCTGTAAGTTGCATACGTTAACCGACTATTGAAACTAAATATTACCTTCAGGAGAAAATATAGTCGTTCGTGTATCGTATCTTCGTGCCTAAAACAAAAATTGAAGAAAATGAATATTTAAATTACATAGGTTTTTATATGATCAATTTCAAAATTAAATTATTAAAACTTGTGATGATTATGTAGTATTAAATGTAAAAAATAAAATAAATATATTGCATTACCATTTTTGTGTACGATCAAGAGTAAGGTAAATTGTTTGATACAGTAAATCTAATTGAATAGAATTGTGATCATTTAAAATGAAAAAATTTAATACATAATTATTGTTGATAAACAATGACAATATAGAATGAAAATTGGAAAATAATTTTGAAACTCGGTTATTTAAGGTTATATTAATAACGCAGCGTAATTTAGATAGCATAGAACCTCTTTGGAATGAAAACACATTATCATTTGATAAAAGTCGACATGTAGTCAACTAAATCCCCGATCATCTTGATCCCCCTAGTAGTCATTTAGTTCCACACATATAGAGCCCCTTCTTTCTCATCATTAGTCGCTAAATTTCGAATCGTGTCACGGCTTTTTTATTCCATCTACCCGCTCGAAACTACATTTCTATTATCACGAAATATTTTTTTATTACCATCTGTTACGAATGATATAGGACAATTGGTCCCCGCAAAAAAATTCCCATATGAAGACAATTGGTCCTCGTGATAATTTTATGAACATCAATTTTTTACAGCATAATTTGTAAACGGAAACGATTCTGAGCGAAATGCCGTGATTTCACAATCCCACCACTCCCGGAAGAAATCCTATATACGTTACTGAAACTATGAACATAATATATTTCCTTAGAACGCAAAATAATTTTGAAAAAAAAAGGCCATGTAGGGCGTTCCATCCCCATACCACCCTGTACATACGCCGCTGATCATGGAGCCGATGCTAACCATAGATGTATGGGCCCATGTGTTACCACGAATTAAGATTACTATGTGCGTATAACTTTGATTTTGTATTAGTAATAGTTGTACTAGTTGTCTATTACAACGTCTACGACTTCAACCCTTTTGTTAATAATCGGATATGACTGAATAATAATCAGCGTAATCATTAGTAGGCTTGTGGTTATTAATTTAGTATGAATTGTCAAGTAATTGATATCGTTAATCGTTTTATATCGAAAAACCTTTACATCTATTTCCAAACCATTTTCGTTTTTTTTTTTTAAATTTTAGTCATTTTTGATATTTAGTCTCACCCCAAAAGAAACACAAGTATACCACTATCATCTTTATGATTGCAAACGTAGCTAATAAGTTCTAAAATCAGTTTTGTAATCCGTTTCTTCAGACATCGGAGTTTCCAACCAATTTAATAATGATGCAGAATGCTCGAGTCTCCTCATTTCACTATACATCATATATTATTTACATAACAACATTGTAAATTATATTATTCATTTTATAAAACCAAAAGCTGGTTGCGTTACGAAGCATTTATTCGGGACAAAAGGGCTGAGCATTTTGGAAAAAGTTATGTCAGTTAAACAAATAATATTAGAAAGGTAAGATAAAATTTATGATTATAATTGGATAGACTAAAATACTGTACGGCTATTTTACGCGCTCTCTAATAACTCATGATTTTGATAGGCTTCCTATTACATACTGGCCATCCAATTTGTCGCTATGCCAATGTACAGCAGCATTACATAAAAATATCTATAGTTCTACTTACTTTACATAAGGAATTATAAATTCAAAAAATGGTTCCTCATTCATTATTTCTGTGTAGCGTACGACTTTTTTTTTATATAAATACCCAAAACTGTTTATAATAATCATTGTTTTATAAATAAATACGCATTGTAAAACGACATATTAACAAACCTATTTAAAGTATAAATACCTTCGAGGTAAAGCTCTTTAACTGGATATGTAAAACATGGTTTATTCAAAGATAGACATTTGTTGTAGTACTTGGAAAATGCTTCAGTATTTAATGTTGCACTCATTAATATTACTTTGATATCAGGTATCTGTAATAACAGTAAATTGATGATAAATTATTTAAATGCCATTATTAAAATTAACTGTTATTTATGATGTTTAATGTAATAATTACATTACAGGTATGATGCTCTAACGTTCATATATTTCCTCAATTATAATGTGCGAGTAATCATTGAAAGCAACATCTCTTTGGATGAGTTGAAGTGAAATATCAATTGTGCAAAACAGTATAGACTCAAATTCAAATCCCAGTTTACTAAAAACACAGACTTTTAGACTTTATACACGTATAAGCATTATCCCCGTTATTTCGTCTCCCCTGGTCGGAATACACTAAAAATACTGTCTGTATCAGGACGTTCAAGATTGTAGGGAGTGTGCGGAACAATTCGGATACTTTTTTGGCTTAAAATTCTAATTCAGAGTCTCCGCCCACGACGTGTGAACGTGTATTATCACGAGAATTCCGTCAAACTTTTTATTCGGTGGTTTTTTTTCTTCTAGAAAATCTAGTTAATTTAGATAGAACCGTGTTTTTATGTAATAGACTGCTTGGCTGTGACTGTGTGACCTTGAGATGCATTATTTTGGTATATAGAAAATAATAAAACCGCTGTAGTCCAAACAAACGATCATAACACAATTTAATATTAATAGACGTACCTACCACAATTATTTAAATAAGAATATAAAAAACACATATAATCTTATTACCATTGATTAAGTATATTTAATCAATGCTATTATTTTCTCAACAGGTGCAGGCTACAGGTATCTATATACACCTATTATAGGTCTGTGAACACTCAAGTGAGCCCCAGTCACGCTTCACGCGCCCATAGGTACATAAGACTATACTGAGTGTGTACTTGTAATACTTTAACACGGTGCCGTATACAGAGCCTTACGGGGCCGTGGCCCCCTCTATTAATTGTATTTTCCCATATTTTTATAATCATTGCTCCATGTTTAGGTTACTTTTTTTTATGGTGTATACGATTTATTTTCATATTTTATCGAAAAAGTAAATATAGTAGCATTTTTAAATGTAATTAAGGAAATAAACGTTAACAATAATAATTTTGTGATTGTTTGTTCTTTTAATGGTCCCTTCCGTTCAGAAATCCTGGCTATGCCACTACTTTAAGATAATGTTTTTGCGTATAATATTATAGTAATAATCATGGATACTTATACCTATACATATCTGATAGTTATTTAGATGCCTGCTGAATATAATATTATCAACAATTAGGTTGGGGGTTACCTACTGTTAGGTACCTACGTGTAAGTACAATACAACACAGACGAATAAAAAAAGCAAATTGTTTAGGGCAGACAAACGTATTGATCAAATTTCTATAAATAGTTATTTGGATAGATAAAGAGTACCACCTATATTGTGATATGTATATGAGTATATGTAAAAAGTTAATACGTAGGTATATATCAAATCTGTATACAGCGGGAGGTGGGGATTATGTGTTCAATCCCCCCCAAATTTTATAGTAAAAAATTAATATCATTTTATCTACTGTATATAATTGTACGACTGCATTTTATTTAAAGTATTTTTAAAATTAAATATATTTTATGCTATATAATATTTAGTATACATTTTATATATTTTGTATTATCATTAAAATAATAATATTTTTAATTCAAGTGACACAAACTGTTACCCCTCCCCCCTCTACAGTATATGTATTTTGAATACGTGCTTATTGGTATATAAACTGGAGGGGGGCAAAGTATACAATTCTCAAATTACCCCAAAACTGATGTAAAAAAACATAATTTTATCGAAATCGCCGTAGTTACAATATAATGTTGGGGGCCCTTAATCGGCACCTCCCTTGAATATTAGTCTTTCGTTTGAAACCAACTTAATTAAATTCTTACATCTATAACTTTAGAAAAAAAATTCCATTATAACATATAGACATATACTTACAAAGTACTTATACCGCGGTTTAAAGTATATTTTTAAACGATTTTAAGTATAGGTATTAACTATAGGTAGGTACCAATTAGGTACCAACATATTCGTTATAACAATATAATCGATTATTACTTATATAAGTGTAATATAATATTCCTATATTTAATTAATAATTTATAATGCTATGATAGGTAATTTTAGTAATTTTAGTAATTTTAGTAATTTAAAATCTTATTTTTATATATTTAGTCATGTTTTACATAAAATAGATGTTGTGTTTATACAAGAGTCGTACAATTAATAAAAGTATTACATTTTTCTTTTAAATATTATAAACAAGGTCATTTCTTAATTTATTATTATCACGGTTAACTCGATGTGAAACTTTTATGACGAAATAGATTTGTTTTTTTGTTATCCATTACAAGTGTAAATTACTCTCGTTCGTAATATTTTGCAAATTATATGAAGTAAAGTGTAAAAGTATAAAGTATATATTATAAGTTATAATAATATATTTTTGTCTTGGTCTAATTATATTAATATTTAGGTATAGGTACGTAGAAAATAATTTAATTTACTACGTCGAACCGTTGATTATACGGATAACGATTTCCGTTCGAATAAAATACATTTGTTTTTGATTCGTTTTGACGAACGAAAGGAAAACAAAAAATGTATAAAATTTGCCTGTTATATGTCATAGTAAACCGATAAAACTATCGGTAACTATCTATAACCATTTTTGATCTGTGTATTTCATCTCTGAGAACAAAAACTGAAATTTTGGATCACTGTTTGTAAATCGATAATTGGCATTACATATTTTAGTACATGAGTATACGAATAGAAATATTAAACACCATACATTGTTTGTAAAACGAATACGATTGTTTCTTCGCCCTGCTTAATAGATGAATCTAAAACGCATTTAACTAGTTGTAAATTGTAAAAAATCACGACATAAAGCTTGTTATTTCAAATAATATTTCGTTATATTATAAAATAAGATTATGCGATTTTTTAACCACAATTTAAATGATAGTATCGTCGTTATTGATAAATGTTGTTTAATATTGCAGACTTATTCAAAGAGAATAAGTTTAAGTATTTATATAGATTGTTTGAACATAGATTTTCGATGATTATATAAAATCAACGAAGGTCGGGAGGTGTGTGATATTTTTACATTAATTAGTTCAGCCATGAAGCAGTGGCGTAACTGGGTAAACAAATAGGGGGGGGGGAGGGAAAAATAATTTATTCACCGAAATCAAAACCATGAGGGGTGGTGTAAATAAAACTTAAAAATTAACTGAAAGGTTAATTCATTACCAAACATTTTAGATTAAAACATCATTATTTTAATGTTAGTTTTCTTATTTTTGTAACCCAAATAATGCGATAACGTTGACAATACTTCAACATATTATAAAACAGGAGAAACGTGAAATATATATAAATTTATATAAAATAATTTGAGGAAAAAAATATTTTTATCTTATGAATATAAAAGTAATTAATGTATTGCATTTTTTCTTTATTTTTGAAGATTCAGATATTCGTAATTCTGTCATACCTGGGGTGGGTGCAAAATTATAACTTTGTCCATCAAAAATTTCAGTGGAGGCAAGTATTAATCACGCCATTACCAGAAATTATGCCAGATTATCTATGTTTACATCACATCTTAGACAACACACTATGTAGAAATTATAACGGAAAAAAAATCTATATATTTTTTTGATAAATTCGTAAATATTTGCAAACTAAAAATCAAAGATGAATTTTGAACGAGTAGTTTAAATGCGCTATTACTTTATATACAATTGTAAAAATAAAAATATACAACGTTCAATCGGTAATATAACTTCAAATCCGTGTATAGACTAAGTATAGGAACTGACAATATATAAAATGAATAATCGTATTAAATATCAAAAATGAATAATTGCACGATTTATTGTAATAATTACTATTTACGTTTACCATTTCGATTTCATTATTATTATTTTTGTTTTGAGATTCATCATAGACTGCATGTTACAACATAGTGAATATTGTATATAAGAATAAGATAGGTTTTGATAACCAAAAGTTGACATAAATTTAAGTATACGGAATAAAGTTAATATTTTCAAAAAAGACTCAATAGTGTTTAAAAAAAAAAAAAAACAACAAAATAAAACTAAAATCAAATTTACTCAAAATCCAAAACCCTCGTGTATAACTTAATCGCTGGTTAATGAATGAATACAGCAGTGAATTGACCGGGTACCGGGAAAGTTCCCGATCGTCGTATTGATAGCTCTGGGCCGGTATAGGTAATTGGGATTATTTGGTAATAGTTAGCTACGTGTCTGTGTTGTTTGTTGTCGTATGTCATATCACGAATTTTTCACAGAATCCAGTTTATAAATAACGCATTTTGTACTTCGTTGTATGATTGTGGTAAAAACCTAGTGTTGAACATGATGTAAACGCTTCGATGAGCATTTCAGTATAACCACAGAATAAATTTAAAACAGCGATTAGGTTTCTTCTGTAGACTATGGTGTAAAGTGATAAAAATGTTATGATCACGGACCACGGCAGTGGTTTTGATACAGCTGCTCCGTTGATTACATTAATCAGCATATTATCATAGATGTTATGAAAATAATATAATCGGTGATATCACAGCAATAAGCTGGCCCGGCCTTATACCCAGGCTTATTTGTGAAATAAGTGATTTAATCACTTATTTCATTTTTCTTTGAACATGTTATTCTACATTTAGCTATAAACAAAATTATAATAAAAATGCCTCACATTAAATGAAAAGGCGGAGCCGACAGAGAGAAAGAACAAAAACTGTTAGTGGATGTTTTGAGTAGCTTAGATATATAGATGAGATAATTGAGGTTGTAAAAACAAATAGTGATTTATTAACAAAGGAGTCATCATATGGATTCAATTATTTTATTTATAAAAATAATGTTATCTATTAAGGCATTCATAATTAATTTGCACGATTGTCATTTTCGCTGCACTAAGTAGTAGTGCATAAGAGTTAATTTATATTTTTTTTTAAAATGTAAATATTTGTGTACAATTTGTTTTAATACGATTTGTATTTAGTTATTAATATTGTTATATAAATGCATGCAATTTTGGTTGCACTTAGTAAAATAAGCTGATAATTTTTTCGTTTGTGATTTTAAACCGACTTTTTTTCATATGATTAATAATTATGGTTATAAACTATATGAAACATATAATAAGTGTTGATGAAATAAAAAATTTACGTAATCATATGTTATACGTATATTATATTGAATTACAATTAAAAGAATTCCAAAATAATAAAAAAAAAAGATTTATTATGGAAAATAGTTATTATAATATATTTGGCGGACCTGTTACACAGTAATTTTCCGGGTCAAGTTGTTTAGCCAATTAACCACTGGATTCATTAATTCATTAATTCATTAGCATTAATCATTCATTATGAATCATCTTATACACACAAAATTAAACCTTACAAAGCTATGCCATAAGTTGACAAGATTTCTCGTTTGCGTGTTATTTTAGCATACAAAACAGGAATCATATATTTTTTTATACAATTGTCTTTGTTATAACGCGTTATTTTATTTTTCATATTTTTTTATTTCAATGAACAAATTATTATACTTTAGTAATAATTTCAGCGTACCTACATATATTTTTTTATTCTCGGATAAATTTACCATTGATTGACACAATCGAGTCTATATTTTTAAATAACAATAAAATATAACGAATTGCGTCACAGAACATTTTTTTTTTCGTGCATAAATGAAATCGGACTCGGAGTTAATTTTGTTGGTTTGTTATGCATGTATTCATAGAACAATTATTAATGTAGCCTGAATAAGATAAATTATATAGGAAAGCGTAAAATCAAGGTTTTATTACATAGTTATAAGTTCAGTTCATATAAATATGAATACATATACTATTATTTGTAATTGTATTGAAATATTATATTTTTTTTATGGTCAATTATAATATAGTATATTTGTATATATATATATATATATATATATATATATATTGGCAATAATGCAATCTTCGTGAAATTAAGGCTAATTATAATTAAATCTTGAAACTAAAACTAAAACTTAAAACGTTGGTTTACATATAATTTTAAAAATATTGTTTTCCAAAAAAATCAATAGATTAGAAACACTTATAATTAAAAATAATTCAAATTTAAGAATAATTATATAGGTATTTAACTATAAATATAGTTGAAAACACGCGAAGAAACGCAAAGTTTAAAGACGTTGCTAAGTTCTTTTTATTATTATTATTTTGTTTACATAGATGCACTAATAGTTTTAGTGTAAAATAATATGTTGATTAATGTTATAGTTTTATAACTTCAAGTTCATATACTCTTTGTACTTTTTGTTCCCATTCGAAATTAATAAATTAACTACACATCTACTTAATATAAGTGGTAATTGAGTATAAGAAAATCGAATAAAAATGATTTAGTTAATATTCACTCCAATATTTATAAACATATTTCGTGCAATACAAATTAATCGATTATTGATTACGATGGATGAATAAACTGGCCTATAGCTGGGTATATTATAATGCGCAGTAGTATAATACAACCAATTATATTTATAGGGTGAATCGTGTTTTAAGAAGATGTCACAGTAATATTTGTCGTCTCCATTTTTCTAACGGACGACATAGCAAAAATGAGTTTTTGGAGTTCCAATGGTAATATTTTGGTTGTAATAGAATTAAAACAAAAATGAATTTACTAAATTAATGACGACAACGTATGTTATGTTTCCATAGAGAGATTATTTGATATCTAGTTGCCAGCAAATTTATTTGTACTTGGAAATTGAAAAAAAAAGATTTTTCTTTTTTTAAATCGTAATATAATATAAAACTTAATAATGAAAATATATAACGAACAATGTCTCTCTGAAAACATAGTAAACATTGTTGTCTTTAATTTGGTGATAAAATGTTTACTATAAGTCTATTAGAGCCAGCATACAATTGGAATTTCGAGAACACATTTTTAGTATATTTGAAAGAATGAAAAGCCAAAGTTACTATTACGCCCTTTTAAAACAGTATAAATAGTATAGACCTTCTGGTATAAAAAATTAATGCAATGTAAAATTCTAAATTTGATTCTTGTAACCTTCAAAAACCCATAAAATACTTACTAAAATTGCGTTATTTTGTATCCATTATATTTTGTACATTAATTAATGTATAAAAAACAATATATACAACTAAAATCACCGATGTATAACTATAAAATATTGTATAAACTAGCTAGCTGTATAATTACCGCAATGAAATTAATGGATAATTTATTTGAGGTAAGTATAGTAAAATCCTGATTTTTAAAATATAAATCAGTAAAATAGAGATAATTGACGGGACAATTTTCCTCCAAAAATGAGATATCGATTACCTCCACTGACCACTTTCCTCAACAAAAAAAAAGGAAAGAAATAATAATATTTATTAATATATTTAATTAATTGACGATACATAATAAGAATTACGTCGTTTTTAAGTCATTTTTAAAAGTTAAAATTGAACTTAATCAAACATAATATTTAACTTAGGTACAGATTATATCCAGTTTTGGTTTAAATATCGAAAAAATGTGCAGAACCTGGATGAATGATTCGGGACGTCTTGTATACGATTTATAATTATGTGTAGCGTAATTTTTACATGACCTAGGAATAATGGGATATTCTATATTAAAAAAAAAAATAAATAAAAATAAAATGATTCGTTTCGGTTCGACTAGCACACTAATGGGCTCCCCCGTCGCTCGGCATCGCTGAAAAACACGTTCGCTCCCTTACCATGGTACCTATATAACCGCAAACCGTTCTACCACGAGCAACACAAGTTGTTTCGATCGTTCGCATCGCACATCAAGTTGATTATACTTTTTAATTTTGTAAACGCTCGTAATCCTTAAAAATGTTCAAAACTCTGGCCGTCCTGTTTTGCATCGCCGCGACTATGACTATGGCGAAGCCGGCTACGTACACGAACAAGTTCGACAACATAAACATCGATGAGATTTTGGGAAACGACCGTCTGGTGAACAACTATTTCAAGTGTCTTATGGACACGGGCAAGTGTACTCCGGACGGCGAAGAACTCAAACGTGAGTATAACTATTTCAAAACTCGTATAACTCGAGCTAACATTAAGTATAATCGATAATTTTGTAAAAGTGTTTTGAAAAATTTGAAAGCCTGTTTTAGCCTCAACGTTTACTTATATTCAAACGATCGGGATAGGTAATACCGAAGAGATTAAGCGATATAACTTACAATTGTTCGAGTTTGATAATATTCTGTTAGTTTCGCGAAAGTGTTTGAATTTAATTTTTGATCATCGTCTTTCGGTATTTCAATAAAATAGAATCTATTACGACTGAAAACTTAATATTTTGACTTAGTGCGTTTTTCAAATGTTCATTATTTCTACTACCCAAACAGATATATAAAATATCAATAAAATTCTTGTTTAGAATACTTGTTATATGATGAATACATTTATATGGTTTATCATATTTTTTTTTGATAAATTTAACGTTTGGTTTATATTAAATTTAAGTACTAACAGTCGTACAGTATTAATTTGATGTTTAAAACACGATTTTAAAAATGTAAACCTATATTCTGTTTATAGAATCAAGAATTTCATTTTAAAGAGTAGAAATTCGTTTTCTGTTTTATAAATTATAAATAATAATAATAAAAAAAAAATCTCCTAAAAATTAAAAATATTTAACTATTTATCGTTAAATTTATTATCTGTAATATTATTATTTTTTGATAATGAATAGTTTAAATTATACGGTACCTATAATATAATATTATGCAACTTTAATTTCACGACCCAAACATTAAATTAATATTTAAAACGGTTTCTTCGTACGTGATATTAGGGGCATATTTATGGAAGGTGTGGCTGAGAGGGGTCCAGCCCCCTGAAATTCCAGGAGATTTTATTAAAGTTTGCTTAAATCTTATGACTCTATGGTCTTTAGGATATCAATTGTAGAAGACTAATTTCTAAATCTTGTTTTTTAAAATCATGCGAGATTTTACAAATTTTTAAGGTCTAGTCCTCGGTCACAGATATGTATAATAACATTAATAACTTAACGACTTTTTTACTCAATGTCTTAGCTCCCAGACAAAAAAAAAAAAAATTCTAAACACAAGCCTGCACAGCATAGTGTTAGGAAACTGCTTGATTTGAAAAAATTATTCGTGTACCTTTAATAATAAGTTATTTGCAGACACGGGAGTTAAAGTCCTGAACGCAGCATTTGCTAATACGTTCCAATATATGCCTCCCGAATTAATGGGAACTATAAACGAGATGCATGCGACTATCAATCAGGCGTATCAGGGAGAAGTCGACCAAATAAAGCAGAACAATTAATACATTAATAAAATAAAATAATATTAAATTTATCATTCACACAGCATAACATTAATTCCTATTTACATCTGTTTTGGTTATACCGATTTTTCATTTTAAATATATAATATTTTTTTTCGCTGGTCATTAAAGTATATATTATGTTCGATCTATATAATATTTTGCGAGATGTTATATTATTGTTTGATGTATTTATGCACATATTTTTCTTTCAATTCCGTTGTAACAATTACAATAAATATTACATAACGCTAAAATAATAATCCCCCAAAACGTTTATAGATCTACAGCCTTACGGGAAAATTAATACAACAATGTATTTTCCAATCATAGGCAGGTACTTGTTATAATATTAATGTACGTTCATTTTTCAGTGAATTTAGATGACGCAATAAAAAATAAATGCGCAAGCTGTTCGGAAAAACAAAGACTTAGCTCCGAAAAAATCGTTAAGTTCTTGTATGAAAAGAAACACGATCTCTGGACGCAACTCGAAGACAAATATGATCCCACAAAAGTCTACAGACAACAGTATGCGGAGGAAGCGAAGAGATTGAACATTAAAGATTAAATCAAAATTATTACGGCAAATTCAATCAAATAATAATAATAATAATAATAATGTAATCATTTTTACTAAACTAACAAAAGAACATTTATAAACGTATAACAATAACCAAATATATATAATATACAGATATGAGTTGATAATCAAAACAAATTGTTTTATATGTCTGATTTTTCCTTGAATGTCCTTTAATTATCTTATAGTAATTATTATTAACGGATTAGTTTCAGTATAAATGTACTTGCAGTTTAATTGCATTTTACTTAAAATATATTTTGTAAAAGTTTGATTATTCTATATAATGGCGATGATGGTGTATTATTTCTCAAACGAAAAATACAATGTATGATATTTTTGAGGATTCCCAAAATATATTTATTTTGACAATAAGTCAATTAATAATTAATATCATTAATATATTATTATAATAAGGTAGTATGTAAATAAGATTATTTTACACGAATACCTCTGAATTTGAGGTTTCAATAGAACATGAACATTTATTTTGGATATTCACGTATATCACGTGGCACCCGAAATGCATTATGATATGATATTCACATGATCCGTGATGGGACATGTATTTTATAAACCTATTTTATAATTTATGTGATTCAAGTAGGTGTTTGTGAATTTCGGAATACACGGTTTCAAATAAGAAATTTTTAATTACACATATATATATACACGTGTAATAACCAGCACTACCCTGAATCAGGGTTATCAAAAACTTAACCCAGTGGGGTTTATTCAGTAAAACCAAAAAAACCCCAGAAACCCAGTGTATTTTACTGTAAAATTAATATTGGATTACTTCAATATCGGGTTTTATCGGGTTGTTTCTGAAAAACTCATCCTAAAAAAGCAGTTGCACTGTTTTTCACTTATCATCATATCTCTGTTATTGAACAGTGATAATGCTTTTGTATCGCGCCCCGCCAAAAACGACATTTTTAATTTTTCCTATTGTAATTGCCGTTAGTGGTTTTTAATTTTTAATGGAATTATAATATTGTTAAATTTTTGTTTGTTGTTTTTTAGTTATTAAACGTTTAAAGATAATAAATATATATAAGTCATGCCACCTGTCATTGGTAGTGGTAAAAAAGCCGGCTGACAACGTGGGGAACAATAAAATTGTTAAGTTTTTTATTAGCTATTTGTATGTGATTTTTTTTTTTATTTTACACTTAAATTGTCAAAAAAGAGTACAGACAAGCAGCTCGAGTACTCCAAGGTTTTTTTTTTTTTAAATATTGTGTGGATTTAACCCAAAAAGTCCGGTTTTTTGCGGGCTGCGCTTTTTCGTGCCAACCCTGCTTTGAGTATAAATCGTCTTTAGCCTGATCTGACTTAGGCCTTGCAGTCGTATAATTCTAAATATTACATTTTTAAAAACATTATTAAATAATGTGTTTTTAAAGTAATAATCAATTAAAAATACGTAATTTTAATTGCAAAGAAGACGTTGTCATTTCTTCGCATGTCTTGATTTTTTTGAGTCTTGAGGACCATAGCACTTAATGCGTATTGTCGTTGATAGGTCGAACAATTGCCTCTTAAGCCATTATGTATTTACGATGCAGTTTTGTGGCTAAAAATTAAGAGAAATAATAGTAAAAGTTAGAGATAAAGTTATTTATTTACTAGATAACCGATAAAGTTAATAAGTAAAGAATAAAAAATTATGATTTAGTTTTTGTTTCCCACGTCTTTTTCAGGTTAAAATGGATAACTTAAGAAGTTTAGTTTATTTAATCAGCTATAAAATATAATTCATACAATAATGTATAAAATAGATATAGTTTCATTATATTTTTTGGATTTTAAACTTTTTTTTTTTAAACCGATCTTATATTGTTCTTGTTCTGCAGGTTTTTAGAGATTTATTGCTTTATTTTAAACGATTTTCCTTTAGTTTTTTTTTTTTTTTTTTTTTACAATTTACCTATAATATATTCGGTTAGGTTAGGTTACTCGAGTATCACAGAGAAATCACACAGACTATATATTATAGTTGTGTAATTGTCATGTAAATGTGTATATTCGTCGGTTAAGTTGCCTACGATTAACTCCTTAAAAACGTTTTAAGAATCAATATTCTGAAAAGTTATAATTATAAATATATTTTACAGTCATAGTTATAGTTAGGTACTTAGATAGAAAACTTTGTAAGAAAAACTTTTCTTAAATAAATAAAGAACATATGAAGAACGTGTATGTACGTAAATAGGTAAATTTATATTTGTATTCGTGATGCTACGCACTAAAATACCTAAAAAAAAAATACAAAAAAAGTATACAATAAATTATATAATATCATGTTTAGTTTTCTTTATTGTAGGTAATTGTATAAATATATATATATATAATTTAAAAAGAAAAAGGAAAATAATAAAATATAAACCAAAATGTTGATTTAATGATCCTAACTCGATTGAAGTTCCATATAATTTTAAATTTATTTTTTTTAGGAAAAAACCTCACGGGTAAATGCTATTATTAGATCAGTTATAAAATAATCACGACTATTTTAATAATAAAAAATAATATTAGTAAAACAATATAATAATATAAATGAGATAGTGTCAGTAATAGGATTTTTTTTTTTTTTTTAGTATTGTAAACAACAATAAATTGTTATCAGAGATGCTTTTAAAACGATTATGAACAGAGTTGATTAAATGTCGTTAAAATAATTAATTTTGTTAAAAGCGGCTGCGAGTATGTTAATGATAGAATTTGTATGCACTAAAAACGTTAAAACGAATAAAAAAAACTATTGGGTGGGTACCTTCTTTATCCATAGGTACCTAATCGTTTCAAAACATTAATACGAACAGGTTTCAGAAATGTATTAAACATAAATATATAATAATCGATATATTTAATTTATGAATTTGATTTTATGATATGTATTTGACAGCACAATAGTTAGTGAAATCCATTTGAAAATATTTTCCTTTTGTCGGCGTTGTAATTGCAATATTTTAAATGCAATACATTACAAATATAAATATACCTACGATCGTGTGATTTAATTTTAAAAGAGGGGGATTCTCGATGGTGGTATAATTTATGATGGTTAATGATTATTTCGATTTGTTCGGTTTATGGTAAATATAAAATATTATATTAGAATTGCGTGCAAGGGCGTCAATTTAAGAAAATGCAGAGGAGAACGGGATTATTTACAGTAAGGATTCTTTTCGGGCCCGGATATTTCGTGGAGCCCAGCTGGATTATCGTATCGATTTAAATTTATATTTAAAAAAAAATAAAGAAGGAAAAATTATTAAATTCATTTGAGTTCATATTTTTAAAATTTAAAACTCTTGGGTCTCTATAAACTTCCATCTATCGACCCCGCACATACCATTACTTAAAAAGGAAAACCAAAAACTAATAAAATCTGTAATAATTAAAATGAATAATTAAGACGTGTTTATTATCTATGAAATCTTTGTTAAAAATTAAAATTCAATAAACGTTTGGCCTTTAATAAAAACAAAGTTTATAACTCATGATAATTTTATAAAGTAGGACATTATCAGTATAATCGTTACAATGTATTATTTATAACCTATATTTAGAGTGTAGGTTAGTAGTTAATAATATAATTATATTATTAATTATAATATTATTAATTTATTACTAATTAGTATCTACTGACGGTCTGTGTATTTTGAACAGAATGAAATGCTCACTATTCTTTACAGTTTGTCGTAAGATTAAAAATATGATTGAAAATAATATTAGTTATTATCGTTTTTAATTTATATAACATTAATATAACGGCCTTATATATAGAAGTGTGGGTATTTCGTATAGAGTTGTATTAATAATATTGCAATTAAATTATGAAAATATGTTAGATTTACAAGTAGATATTATGTTTTACGACTCAAGGAGAGAGAGAAAAAAAAAAAATGTACTCTTATCCTGAAGAATACTGCGGTTTTAGGTAAAAAAAAAAACAAAATTAATGGAACAGTATAATATATACAATATAAGCCAGGGCCGTCCTTAGGATGATTTGCAATGCCCAGTTTGATAATAATTGCGACACGTAACATAAATTTATATTTAAAAATGCATTGAAAATACGCACTTATTTTTTGAATGCACATATTAATTGGTTTAAAATCCCATGTATCTAGGCAGATAGTTTCATTACTTAAAATATACATATAATACGAAATTCTAAAAAAAATAATCAGGTTTAATTTTTGTTTGACACTTGTTTTTATTTAATATAGGTTAGATTAAAAATACAAATAAATAATAAAACTTAATTTGTTATTTCTCTATAAGAAGCATATAAGATTTAAAATATAATAAAATAACATGATTTTTTTTAAATATTTTCATATTTTATAAATAATATTATATTATAATTGTTTTGTTTTTTTTTTTGTTAAACGCCAGGTCCTAAATCTAAGTAAAAAACGCACACATCCTAAAGACGGCCCTGATTTAAGCAATGCAATTATGTACTTACTTGAAACGTTTAGGTATAACCGCAGTGGCGTACTGAATAATATTATAATATTATATTTAAATAGGTGGAAAATATCGCTTGGCGGGTACCCGTGATCCATTTGAATATTAAATACGGAATAGAATTCGGTCAAGGAATCTCGTTAAGGAAAATTCGTTTTGGACACGCCGCGTGAATACGCCACTTCAAGGTTTTTCGTGTAAATATAATTTTTTTTTTTCTTCCGTTTAACGTTTTTTTCGATTATTTTGCAAAACCCGTATAAACACCTAATATGCCTACAACACGTGTAACACTTAGTCGGTCCGTTACATTTATTATACTAATTCACTCGAAACAGTATAAAGTATCCCAAGAATACAATTATAAATGTGTAGGTAACGGTCGCGGGCACATTATATTTGCATTCGAAATTTATCCGGATCTGTACAGACGACGTTAGGCGCGCGGCGCGCACAGTTTCGGTCTATCGGTTCCGTCCTCAATCGGCTGTGAAACCGAAACGTAAAAATCGAAAAAAATCGGAGGTCCCTTCCGCGGACGAACCCGGACGGTCCCCGGTTTAAAAGCGCGCCGCCGTCAGCGGACAGATCACAATTTACCGGGTTCCGATCGCGGAATATTACAGACGATCATAAAAAAAGTCAAATCTACCCGATTGCGACGACAATGACGTCGGCATTTGAATTTGCGGTGGTCGTCCTGTGTTTGGCGTCGTCTTCGGTGACATGCGGTCCTATGCCGCAGCAGCAGCAGCAGCAGCCGAAAAACGACGGGGGGAAACCGGAGCAAAAGCAAGAGAACCATCAGCGAAAACTCGCCGTGGAACACTTCACCAACGGTCTGGTGGGCAATCCGAAAATACGCGAAAATTACCTCAATTGTTTTTTAGACAACGGGCCTTGCAGTCCGGAAGCCAGTACCATCAAACGTAAGTGTCGACTTATATATTAGCTATTAAAACGCCGTTCGTATCGGAGGAATAATATAAATCCGGGAATATATAAAAAAAAAAAATACATATCATTGTAATAAAAAACCGTGTTGGGGTTAGCCGTTAGTCGTTTTCAATTATTGTTGTCAATACCAATTATCGCTTACGAGTGAAGTATTTACAACGTCAATTAATAATAATAATAATACTATAAGTGAATTGGACGTTTTATTTTGAGTTTTTAAAATTATAATTGATAATATACAGTATTATTGCACAATATAAAAGTAGTAGTTACCGTGAGATAATAATTAAATAATAATGTTTACGTGCATTTAATAAATAATAAGTATAGGTTATTAACTTGCACAATAACAGCCGAGAATAAAAAACAAAAAAACCCATATAAAATGTTATTAATTTTAAGAAAATATGAAACGAGTTCTGCTCAGAGTTGTTAGATGTTGGATTATGAAATCAGATAATGCGTTTAATCATTTATAATACTTATTCGCCACAAGTGTTCGAAATTCGGCCTCTGTTCAAAACGAACAATATTAGTGTCTACTGTAAATATATGTATACCTTTGTTAATATTATATAAAATAATATAATTTTTAATCGGAAAATCGTGAAATTCAATGTAATATCATACGAAATTGTTTTCGAAATTTTCGAAAATCTATTAATACTTCAAGGTGATCGGATAAAGGTTTTCCGAATTATCTCCAATTTTGTAAAACTTGAAATTTTTTTTACCTTTCAACGAACCTTAAATGTAAGATTTTTCCATTGTTCTATTGCCCCATTTAAGGGCAAGGGTTACATTTTTATGTACGGATATGACGTTTTAGACCAATAAGCCAGACAAAACTGCAAGGCTTGGGACAGGCGGATTTGAATTTTTAAAACAGATTTTATTTTATATTTTAATTTTGTAGGTTTCGATCCAGGCGATTTTTGATATTCAACATTGTCGTTAAAATATCGACTTGTAGTTAGTTTAAAAAAACCCCATCAATTTCCATTCTTTGTTTACCAAATTATACGTATCACATTCAATTGTTTGCATATCAAAAATCGCTTAGATCGAAACATATAGAAAATTAAATTACAAAATTTAAATCCGTCAATTTCTTCAGGCCTTACATTTTTTCTGGCTTTTGGGTCATTTTACGTATTTTTTCGACCAGCTCAAACCCCTCAATGTAAAGGCATCATGAAATAGATTGCATTTGAATATATAAACAATAATATTTAATTTTCAATTCGAAAGATAAATTGATTTAGCCTAATTGCCGTACCGATTTATATAAAAGTTGTTGTGTAATTATATGATATATAATTTGATATTAAAAAAAAACACTATTAACGAATTCTTGTGGAACTACGGAAGTAGGTACCCGAGTTCTTCAGTAGCGTCAATAAATCGTGTTCAATTGCTCGATATATAATTTTACAAAAAAAAAAAAAAAAACGACCTTAGTGAATTATAAAATCGTATCCCGCATACGGACGATCGTCGTACAACCGGTCAGATGACTTGACCTTATTATTTTATAGCGGACACTATATAATTATCATAGTTGTTAGAACTGAATGAATTATCTTACAATACATCCGAATTTACGTTATGTGTCGTTCTTCGATATTAGTAACGTACTTGAATAAATTAAATACCACTGTAGTCGTCGTCTTCTAAACTGGATAAATAATATTGAAACACGATTGGCAGTGTCACCATTTCGCCAACGACCTCATAGCTATTGTCTTTGGCGAATTCAGTGACGTGATGACGCAATAACCAGGTCATTATATTGTAGCTCTAGATTGTATAAACGGACGTCGGTTTCACCTTCTACAGGATGATTTGTTTCTCGAAATTATTTCGGAGAGTTGAGTTTTACCAAAGCTGGGCAAGTTAACCGATTTGTTTAACTGGTTTTTGTATAGTTATCCAAAAAAAAAAAAAAATCGAACCAAGTTAAAGTTAATTTTCAGGTATAAATGAATTTGAGTAATTTCATTAGGAAATAATAACTTGAGTTGAGTTAAAAATTACACACTCATAAAGTATTTTTAACTCTGATATTTAGACTTTTATAGAATTAATTTACAATACTAGTGTGAGTGGCCCATAGGTTGCATGATGTTCGTCTTGTTATGTACAGATATTAATAATATTCACATAAAAAATCCTTAAATACATTTTTAGAAATTACTTAAATTTTAACAATCTCTCGAGCGTTGTATACGTTTCACTTTCGGTATGACATCCTATCAAGTTAAAATTATTTATTAAAAGAAATAAATGTAAGTTATATTTTTTAATATTCTATTTCTTTTGTAACTAGTTGAGTTAAGAGTTATCATCAAATGTAATTTAAAACTCAAATCTTTACATTTTAACTAGTTACTGTCCAGCTTTGAGTAGTAAATTATTCTAATATGTTTTATTTTTACGATTTTTAAATATTACGATAATAGTTACATAATTTGCGTTGAGACACAGTTATTACAAACTTATCTAGATAAAGATGAAGATAAAATACCAAAAATCTATCTAAATAAAGATAAAAGATGAACCCAACTAAAATTAATTAGATAAAAGACAACCATAATTATCTAAATAATAAAAAAAAATTAGGTAAATTGTTCGTAAACAATGTTTACATTTTAAAATTTTATTAGCTGTTTAAAATAGATAGATTGTCAAACTAAAATGTAATAATATGTTTTTTCAATAATGGTTCTGTTTATAAGATTATTAAGATTATAATAAGTTATTATTAATGTAGTATTATTATTTACCTATTATTGTTTACCTATCATTGTTTACCTATAGTTACTACATATACAAATAATACTCAAATTTGTTCTATTTATATGAATAAAATTCACATTTACCGAGGTTGTGGGGGCCACTGTATACGGCAAAATTCCTTTAAATTTGGTCCCGAAATCGGTATATAATTAAGTTATAAAAATCGATTTTTTAAACTTAATTTTAAGAAAATATAATACAAAGTAATTTATCTAGACAAGTAAAATTTTTATCTAAGATAAAATTTACTTGGCAATATTTATTTAGATAAGATAAAAAATAATCAAAAATTCATCTAGATAATTAACTAAATAAAATTATATAAATACTGTTCATAATATCACGTTCGGTCTACCTAATTTTCAAAATTTCGGTTTAGTACCTTTGTTGAACATCAACGCGTATATGTTCCACTATAAAAATATTTATAAAATGTTACAACGGGTTGATGACAATCAAAAATATCTCACATTTCTATTACCTAAAATGATAAATGTATTGAATTTGAACTATAGGTTTTCGTTTGAAAAATAAAAAGTCTGTAGTGATTTCAACGCCAAAAATAAGAGCACAAATCATTATAAAACTACATGACGTACGTTTACTATCTATATATCCTTCATTTCCCCCCAAAAGAATGCCAAAATAAATACGACCCTGTATTTTGTTACGGTTGTCGTACAATTTCCGCATTACGTTGGCGAGTGCAAAAATCAGAAATATTTTTATAGCGTCATACAGAATAAACATGAAAAACAAAAAAAAAAAAAAACATCTCGTCTCGTATTTTTTTTCTTCGCGTATTTCAGTGTCATGGGTGATGGCATTAAAAATAGTATTTTGCGAAAAACAAACTAAACACGACGTTATGGTATTTCGCAACGTGGCTGCAAAACAACGATATAATTTATAATTTGCACTTATCGCAGCTAAAAATGTATAAGTACCTAAGTACTGTTTTTTTTCACTGCACCACGATTATTACGATTTACGGCTTCCTGCCAAAATCGTTTACGCCAATGAGACTATGTTAAGAGACGCCAAAACGGGTCTCGTCGAACAAACCGCGTTGGTTCGTATAATCATTTTAAATAGGTATGCTTACCAGTTGTGTATACCATTAGTTTCGAATTATTGCATTTATATAATGTCTAAAAACTATCTCGTGTACCGGCAGATTGAGTAAAATACATGTCGAATGTTATTCTAGTCATATAATTTCCGCTTTCCGAAAAATGTCTGCTATGAATTTTTTTTTAATAAAAACAACTTTAATTATCAAATACTTTAGTTTAAAGATAATTTTTTTTTTTAATACGGTAGTTACCGATGTGTAATAAATAATATACTCAGTTTAAAAGTTAATAATTACGGTACCTATCATATTTTTTTATCATTGTTGCTTTGGTGCAATGATGTTCTGAATCCTCTATAATCATGCATAAAATATCTGTCATAATTATAATAATAATATATTACATCAATTAATATACTATATGAGTAGGTACTTAACTCAAGAAAATTAGAGTTAAATACTCAACAGGGAAAAAATAGGTTTGGGCTGGAAAAAAAAAAAAAAATGTTAAAAATTGTATGGTTTAAACATAACGCACTTAATCCAGCTATTTAAGCCTCGTTCACACGACGACATTAAAGTCTAACATTCAACGCCATGACGTACAATGACACGTCGGTTTCGATGACATGAAACATCCTGACACTATTGTCAAGGATCAAATATTTTTGATATTTGACTGTTATCAACTCTAGTTTCTATTGGTTTCTAATAGTGCTATGCCATTGCCTGAATACACGTGGAAAATTGAAAATACGAAATTTTTTAATTGTTATGATATTGTTAATGTCATTTACTTATGGAACATTTTTCGCAAATTAACCTTACCTTTTTTTTATCAATACCGTGTCATTGTTTAACTTAATTAATTGCCTAAAAAATGTTTAACAGTGTCTATGTTTGTAGGAAAAACCATCACCTGCGTTCGAGGATAGATTAACAAGACTAACAAGGTCTAGCGTTTGGTGACATATCATTAATATCAAGTAACAAAATTGATAACAGATTACAAATTCAAATCGATATCGCGGCACTAAAATATGCCGGTGTAAAGAACACACCGCACCTTGTAAATCGTGACATTAATTTCGAGCGATTTCGTACCACTTAATGACGCGACATCAATGTCATCCTGTGAAAATGCGAACTAATAATAATTTTAAGTCGTATAAAAATGTATACATATTTATTTGATTAATAATATTTCCATGTACTTACCAGTATTTAGTGCCTAGACTTCCGAACAATTTTAGCATTACCTTTAACTATTTTAAATATTTGAAATCCTAATTATTATAATTGTTCACCTAAATATAGTCAACTACAATGGTATACTAAACATTTCGATTTCAAATAATATAATAGGTGTATTAAGAAAGATAATCTCAGGCTGTCAGACTTAAATTCCTAAATACAGATAAACGTGTAATGTTATTTCGAATGTCATAATATAAAAATTAATATGCTTACCCTGGAGAGCCAGAGAAGAGAGTATTGTACATTGAAGCTAAATGATAATACTTTGATCCGTTTAAATAATAGTCTGTAGCAAATTTTGCTGGTAATTTTTATTTTTTTTCATTCCTCGTATACGCAGAGTTGATAAATTTGTATAACATTTTTATTTTTAATATTTTTACATTGTTGCAATACAATACAGTATGCCATACTAAACATATTGTTTATTACTCTGTCATAGCAGAACTGCTGCCAGATGCCATCCAAAAAGAATGTGCACATTGTACCGATCTGCAGAAGAAGGTGATTGAAAAAATGATGTGCTACCTGAACAATCACCAACCGGAAATATTAAAACAAGTAGCCGCCAAATTCGATCCGAACGGCGAATACATTCAGCAATATATTAAGACGTTAGAACAGAAAGGAAACGAACCGGAGTATTTGATTTCATATGTACCACAACAACCGCCCCAACAAAACCCACAGCCACCACAGCAAAATCCACAGCCGACCCAGCAAAACCCACAGCCACCCCAGCAAAACCCACAGCCACCCCAGCAAAACCCACAGCTGCCCCAGCAAAACCCACAGCCGCCCCAGCAAAACCCACAGCCACTCCAACCAAACACACAGCTGCCCCAGCAAACTCCACAGCAGCCCCAGCAAAACCCACAGCCGCCCCAGCAACCCCAGCAAAATCAACAACAACCAAATACGGCAGTAATAACATCATCGCCTATAGCTACGGTGGTGACCCCGAAACCTTGAGTTCACGACAATTATTATAAAATGTTAAACTCATTACTATTGTATTTTATGTAGTACACAATTACTGTTATTTATCCTGTCTTGGACAGATCATAAATTGAATAACACGAAAATTATGTTTAATAACGGTGATCATTTTTATTTTTGTTTCTCTAGGTATTATCAATAAAACTAGACGTTTATAATTTAAAAGTTTTTTTTTGTTTTGTTAATATTACAATCTCGTTTTTTTTTTTTTTAAATAACAATGTGTAACGTTGATGTAAAAAAATGATGGTATACAAAAATATTAGTACGAAACGCACGAGTTACATTCGCTAACGGAATCTCGAAGTTAATAGTAAATAGGCGGGTTACTAAAATAAATTAGAGCAACATCAATGTCGTATGATATTTATTGTGCAATGTGTTTCTGCAATCGTTTTTTTGTTGGCTATCCAAAGGAATATTACGACGATAAAAAAAGATTTACAAATGACCACTTCGGCGTCAAAAAAAAAGTACACGATTTATCCAAAAATGTGTTACAAACTAAAAACCATTTGTTTATACATATTATATACAACGTATGTGTGTGTGTGTGGATTTAAATTCGGGGTTTTAGAATATGACTAGCAGTACTGAAGTACATATTCTAGCATCTATAAGGTTAAAAATATGATTTTTTAATATACTTTAGATTGTATCTCAGATAGAATTTTCGAAATAGAAAAGCTGTATTAGTTAATGTTGCTTGAAAACAAATACGACTATTCGAATCTGGTGAAAAAAATAGGCGTTTACGTTTAAGAAAATTTATGTTTTATTATACACACGTGTACTGAAAGGATTAAACATTTTAAAATGTCCTTAAAGGCATATTTCAATACTCCCTATTACCTCTCAAAAACCAAATTTAAATCCAAGGTCATCAAGATGAAATATTGAGTGTTATCCAAAAAAGAATTATCACATTGTATATTATGGTTGTTATTACGAAAACCCAGAAATTAATGATTAATGATTTTTGAATATAACGATACGTATTATGCAGATTATAGCCATACTATAATATAGTAATATACTAACATAACAAAATAATACAATACTAATTGTATTTTGTAAAATCTATTTGTATTCAGATTGTTTTCCATCGAAGGGTTGTTATCGGCGAAGTGGCCTTACGTTGAAACGGCAATGGCGGAATTGGTTTTAAGGCGAGACTGAGTCGGTGATTTGTCCAAGATCGTATTTAAAGGATATATTTTCTGGAAGATTTGCAACTGTGGTCTAACCTGTAGGTATCGCAATTGTTTGGAAATTAGTTTTTTTCTAAAAATATACGAATTATCTAACCTAACCCACAATATAAAAATTGAATGGTCTTGAAATTGAATTTTGTACGTATTTATATAGTTTTTCGTATAACAGAAAATATTTTTGAACAGATATTTTCTTCTATATCTGGGTATTCCATTTTAGGCCATTTCGATAATAATAATCGATAATTAAATTATTATTATGTTTGTGTTATAGTTATAAATAAATTATAATTTTTTAGACAAATTCGATATGTAATAATAAGTAAATTTGCGACGATTTTATCATAGCAAATGGTATTTTTGAGTTTTTTTTTTTAATATAAAAATCCTACTTCACAAAAAAAAGTGATTGATTCCATTCTTCAATTCGTATGTATAAACAGAATGTACTTTTCATTATACTCAAACAGATATTTCAATATTTTGATAATAAGTACTGGTTATAGAAAAAAAAAAAAAAAAAAACGATTCTCGGTTTTTATAAAAAACAAAAAATAAATAAACCTTAAAATAATTAGCTTTGTTTAGAATCTAAAACAATTCCGGCTAGAATTAAGAACTAGTTATTTTCGTTAAATTATTCTTAACTATAATAATAGGTATTTAATAATAATTTATATCTACAATTTTTCGTATACAAATAGATCGTACAGTGAGGTACGTAAGAAAAAATGATTTCGATACATAATATTATAATGATAATATTCAAGGAATTCAGCTAGAATGTTTTACCATTACATTGCTTTGTTTGAAGTTCCTTGAAAACGCTTGCAGATTAATTCAATGCAATTTAAGTCAAGCGTATATGTATGTGTTCTTTTGTGTTTTCTGCCAATAATATGACCGGTTTGTTACATTTTTTATGTTCATACATATATATATATATACATATATATATATATAATAACAGACAGTCTAATATGATAAATCAATTTTGTACATAATGTTATTTGTCAAATGTAATCTGAATATAAAATCTCATATACTATAGTCAGTGGCGTTACTGGGCAAAAAACTAGAGGGGGGGAAGGCAAAATAATTTATTCACCAAAACCATGGGGGATACATATATTTTGAAACTATGTAAACAAAATAATCAAAGACTAAAAGGTTAGTCAAAGGCTTGACTTTAACTTAATTAAATATAACTTAAAAAATAATCGAAAGAATAACATCATTGTTTTAACGTTAGTTTTATTATTTTTGTAATCTAGATAATGCGTCAAACATACTATAAAACTGAAAAAACTTGAAATATATATGCATTTTTATGAAATAATTTGAGGAATAAAATACTTTTATTCTATGAATATAAAAAGTAATTAATGTATTGTTAGGTATTGCAATTTGTTTGTACTCGTATTATTGCAATCTTTCTTTATTTTAGAAGATTTGTACTATTGTCATATCTTGGGGAGGGGGAAATTATTACTTTGCTCACCTACGATTACGCCACTGACTATATCCTATAGGCAAGTAATATGGGTACTAGTGATTGATTTTAAAAAACCGTTTAATTTTACCCTAGGTTTTATTTAAGATCCATTTGTACGATCTAAACCAGTGGTCAGCGAACTTTTTACCCGTATGGGACATAGTTTTTTTTTTTTTGTCGACCACTTTTTATCGAAGGCCACATATTTTAATGACCACTGATTTCAAATAGGTATACCTACTATTATTCTAAACCGAATTCTCGTTACAAGCAAAAAACATTTAATCAAAAAATTATGTTTATCCAAGAAAACAATATATTGTTCTCTAGTCGAGAACTCACGTTTCCGTGTAAACTATAAGTGATTTAGGCTATTATAGCAATGTTGAGTGAGGGGAAGGGGTTTTTTTTAAAAAAAGTATAGAATTTCAACAAGTATTATGTAATGAAATATCGATACACGTATACACAACAGAGTATACTACTCGAGTAAAATAGTAAAGTTATCGCGTTTATTCGTTTACGCGATTTTTATAAGAATAATCGATTTAATTTTGAAGTGTTTATTTAAGGACAATTTTCACCTAGCCTAAACTAACCGGTTATTAAAACGGTGGGTGTATTCCGTCGTACGCGAAACAGGACTTTTTACAAATAACCGTAAGACGGATTATTATTTTATTTAAACGCGCGATTTAACCGAGAAGTTACACATTTTTTATTATTTTTTTTTTGTCCAGAACCGATAGAGCAAAAACCTAGGTCAACCTGTACCGCCGAACCAAATCAAGGTTCCCGATAAAAATATAAGTACATTATTGTGTCGCCTACTGAATCGTTGACGCGCAGTATAGTGTTTGCTTTTTCATAAAAAAAAAAAAAAAAGCAAAAGCAAAAAAAAAGCGTTGGCGTTTGAATCGCGTGCTATGCCAATACGTATTTTGCCGTGTACCCGCCAGTGCCGATGTTAAATAAAAGTCTTCCGTCTATACGGCAACGATACGATAATTTATGATTATTATCCGTCGTTGGCTTTGGCCGGGGGAGACATTTTGCAGTGGATGCATGGAAGGGAAACAAAAAAAAAAAAAAAAAAAATTATTAATAATGTGAACTACAACTCAGGCGGCGGAGGCGTGCGTGTTTGTACGATGTTTGACGGGGTGTCGTCCTTGAGATGTGCGCGTATATTTATTTATTATTATTTTTGTTGCTCTACGTTTCCGTCTCCGCGGCGTTCCGCAACAGCACGACCGTAGACGCGGATGGATCCGTTAGATTTTCGCGTTTAATCCTGCACGCGAAACGGTCGCGTGAACAACGACACGCCGCGCGATTTACAACACGTAAAATAAAAAATATTCTTCGCGCGTTTACGGTGGTGTTTTTTTAAATTTTTATTCCTCGTTAATTTCACCGATTTTTGTTTATTTCGGTTTTTTTGACCCGGGCAGTTTGATGCCCGCTCGTCGCCGCAACACCGCTCATGAATATACTGACGGTTTTCTTTTGTTACGTCACCGTGACGTGCGACACCGATCTGGAGACGCGGGGCCCGGTGGCCGTAAAAGCTCCGGGCGCGCAAAAAAATGCCGCGGCGCCGGACCCGACGCTCGTTGACAGTCGGATTGCCGTCCGGGAGACCTCGACGTATCCGACCCGGTACGACTACATGAACGTGGACGCCGTCATGTCCAACGAACGGATGATCAAAATGCTGTTCAACTGCGTCATGGGCCGAGGACGGTGTACCAGAGAGGGTTTGGAACTCAAACGTGAGTATAACGCTAGTCAGCGTAGTCTTACGTCGCGGGACGCGATGTTTGATAGGGTATTTGTTATTTTCGCGTGATAACAACAAAGACCGCCTTCCGGGCGTCCGGCGATTGGGCCGCAATGATCCTTTCTTTGCCGAAAAGTTATACGGTAATTAGGCCGCTGATATTCACCAATTATATACAATGAAAAGATAATCGTGAAATTATTCAATATTTTCGTCGGACCAACGGGACAGTGAAATACAATGTGTGCCCTCCCCTCTAAGGGGGAAAAACAACTAATAATTATTTCACTCGTTTTATATCAATTGTTTGTATATAGTTTTATATTTATTTAAAAAAAAAAATAATAAAATATTTTCTTTTCAACGACGGATTGACAGTATAATTATATACTGTAATTAATAAATATTATATAGAGGAACTCTTATATTTTTGTGTTGTACACTCGCGGCCCAATCTCCGGGTACCCTTTAAAAATATATATTTCTTTGTGGCTCAATAACCGGGTAATAAAATGCAAACAATTATTGTATATAACATGAAACAGGTAGATAAAATGTGGCCCAATTACCGTCCGCCGGTCCACTTCTTCTTTCCACTCAAAGATGACGAACAAGAGATCCTCTTTTCACCCGCGGTTTCACGTTCGACGTTTTGGGAACCAATTATCATAAAATATTACTTATATTTGATAATTGCTTATTAATATTTACTATAACTTATCTGAGTATTTTTCACTGTTTATAAGAAATATTTTACATTTAAAAAAAAAAAAAGCCTATTTTGCATTACCCAAAGAACGCCGCGAGCCGGCTTCTATTACCCTCCAAAAAGCTACAGCGTGTTTGTTTATTAGAATAGTTATTATTATATTTTAGATACCTACAAAATGTAATGTTTATTTGTCATTTTTCATAAAGTCGTTAAAAAAAATATTATTTTCAAATTATGTTCTTGTATAGTTAAACGCTATAGATTTATAAACAAACTCATACCGAGTTATCTGTCCTCTCTTGTATTGTTGAATTTTATTTTCATTTTTTAATTAAAATGATTTTTGTCTTTTTGCTTTAGGAAACTGTTAACAATTGATACTATTTAGTTAAATTTTCGTTTTAAACGTTTATATATATAAAAAAAAAAAAAAAATAACTACATAACACTTAACTTTTTTCTTGTTTACAACTAAGTACAATTTATGATTAACTTTGTGTCATATTTTTGAGCATTGTTCAGTAGCCAAACTAATTTAAATCCCGACAATTTCTAGTGGCTTAAATAGCTCAAAAATTGCTGAATGTTTTGAACATTTAACCATGTCTAGAAAGGATTAATATTAGTATTCAGCATTTAAAATCTTTACGATTATTTTTAACTGAATTTCAACAAAAAACAAAACCGAAAGGAACAGAAAACCACTATTGCGTAAATATTCGTGTATGTTCCACAATATAAAGGAAATAACAAGGAAAATTAAAAAATGACTTCTTCAATGTACCAACTACATCCAAAATATTACAAGAAGTTTTTCACCATTGATGGGAGGGGGGAAGTAGAGAGAGCACACATTATAGTAAAACCTACTACGGTCAGACGTCAGAATTTAATAATTTCGCCTTTGATATTTTGTTTACCTAGTGTATATATAGTATTAATACCCGACTGGTAGCGGTTTCTTATTGTTTAGGGGGAGGAGAGGTTTAAAATTGATGAGATTACTTTTTTCACCTATTTGAATGGTTTTAAGAATTTATTTGAGTGCATATTTAAAATGCGGGTTGCTAGCGCTCATGTTGATGATTTGACGTACTATAATAAATCTCGAACTCTATTAGTATGTTGGTATCAAAAAAGTAATTTTAATATATAAAACTTGTCGGATCGCCAAGTATTTAAATAACAAATAACTAATTAAAGTGTTTTAAGTGGTTCTTGATGTGTTGAACACGGTACAAATACGTTTTAGCTAAAAAAAATTTAAAAAAACGGAAATTGTGTATTTATATATGTTTGTATATGTTATTATTATGATATCATACTGCGTAAATCGAATCAGGAAAAACGACCGATAAATAATATTCTCGACCACATATAAACTCCTGGAAGGAGTCGAATGGGGCGTAATCGGGAAATGTTTGGAAATTTCGTGCGATGAAATTACACACAGATTTCGATATTGTCTGTTGTCCGGTATCATAATTGTTTTCCTGGCCTAAAGCCAGGCATTTTCTAAAGTGTTTTAATAACCGTGCCACGGTACCTATCATGATTATGATTAATAGTAAAATAACGTTCGATAACGTTCACGCTTTTCGTGAAAGTAACAAAGTACAGGGGAATATTTAGAAATCTGTGCCGGACGCGATCTTAAAAACCTTATTAATGCAGACGTCCAAGTCACAACGAGCACCACACACGTGATTTCGATTAATACTCTGCATGATACGTTATCGGGCATTATTGTTAATCAGTAGGCGTGACACTGCAGTTGTTTTCGACTACTAACTTTCATCGCGGCGTACATTCTTTTGTAGTTATCTTTTGATCTTCGTGTGTGACGTTTGTAAAAAATGTATAATGTCCATTGGCGGAAATATGATCGAGAACGTGATTCAAATTTTTATACTTCAATACTTGTTTTTTTTAGAATTTGTTACGGTCAAATGACGAGCGAACCGATAGTTTTATACTTATTGACTATGTGCGTGAAAATAAAAATACCAAACTAGTTTTACATCAATTCAATTGTTGTAATAATATTTCGTTGTGATACATTAGCTTGATTCCAGTATTATGTTTATTATTTGTATAACACTGTTATATACATAATGTTATTAACTTATATTAGTTACATTCAATTACGCAATATCGGGTAATTTTCTCGCGTTTCGTTGGGCTGCATGGTTAATATATATATATATATTTTTATATCATCCATTTTTTCTATTTTTTAATTGTGATAATTATTGTTATTAGTGGCTTTTCCAGGAGGGAGATTTGGGGTTATATCCCCCTTATGGTCTTAAAAATACATTTTTTATGAGTAGATATCTATTTAGTAATTTAATCTTGACATGCATTTGTTTCGACCAAGTTATAAGAAAAAGCTTGATTTGTTAAATAAAAATTGCCATTTTTGATTCCGGTTTTAAAATTCACATTGTCGGGTTAGGATAGAAGATGATTCTACGATTCTATCGTATTACAGTATTAAAAAATCCTGGGCACGTTGATAATACTAATAATTGTTATAAGTATTATTTTCTTCTATTTAAGTTACATCTCGCTCTCCGAGTCACTCTATAACCATTGCCATTTCTTTAACTACTCTTAATATCTCCTCTTATTTAGCTGTTTTACTTTGGACTTTTCCAGTTTTCATTTACACTTAACTCACCTAACCCATCTATCACGATCAATTCGCTCGCTCATTTTTCTCTATACTATGCCCGCTACTCCTATATTACCTCTACATTAGTTCCTACAATTCTCTCAGTGCTGGTCACACCATACATCCCCCTTAATCCATACACGTCATCGCTAGCCTTGAAACTGTTTTATACAAATTATTATTTTTTGACTGTGGTAGACTCTTTAAATGAATACCAACTCAATTTTTTTGTTCAATTCGAACGCAAATGAAACGTATAATTAACGAAAAAATAAGTGTACGTGCGAATGGATCAAACGTTTGGGAGGTAATAATAATAATTAAAAAAAATATTGCGTTACATAATCAACTAACCGTTCCGCGTTACCAATTAATAGTAATAATAACGAAAAATATTTTATAATGTAAAAGTTTGAATACAACAAAACGTTACATAATAATAACAAACAAATATATAAAAAAAAATTACAAATAATTATACCAAGCAATATTGGCTAACCTAATCTGCCGTCGTTATAAGATCATTATCTTACAATCATAATATACAAATTACAGCAATAAATTGAATAACAAATACAATAATGTTGAAAAAAATATTAAATATGCAAAAAAATAATAATCACTGAACCAAGTAAACAACAATATAAATCACATAACTTTGAGTTACACATCAATACAGACTTCTAGTAAAAAATACAAAAATTACTATTGCCATCGAAAAATATACTATTACTATTATTGAACTTTGAAATAAATTTCGATCATTTAGAAATATTTTCATTTAAATATAAAAAAATGTCCTGAATAGGTACTTCATACACATCAGCGCAAATGATAATTTAAATTTATACCATCATTTATTATTTGTGGATATCATATAGAGATTTTTTTAATATTTTTTTTTTAGCCAATTTAAAGTAAGCGTTTTCGAATCCACAAATTCAATATTAATTTTATACCTTTGCAGCTGTACATGCAATAGAATATTTGTAAATAAGTTTCAACTGTATTTTTCTACGATCAATCGAAAGTATATTCATTGATTTTATTAATTCCGTAGCGTGAATTGTTAAACAAAAATATATTTATATTTACGATCAAGTTAAATGCATAGATAGTTGATAATTGAAATTTTATTGTATTTCTAACTCAACTTAAGATACTTAGGTGAAGGTTTGAATGCGCACACTTTTACTTAAATCGAGTTTTATTGAAATACTGGAGGTCGGTCAGTAAACAATAAAAATAAAATATATATATTTTAAAGGATATCAAGTGGTTTGGTGTATGTGAATATATTTCATATTTGTAAAATCATAATGATTTGAATTATTATGTATACGATCATGAGTCCATTTTTTTTTTTTATCGGACAATTGAACTTTTAAAATATTTTAATAACTGATTAATTCATATGATACGTACTCTTATGTTATAGTACTTAGTTCAAAACTACAATAATAGAAGGTAGAATAATTTGATTTAATTGAGTGTATACCACGATACCGTGATACCGATCATTCCATCAATCTTCCGGTATACTCCTTGATACCAATATGGAAATAAATACCTATTTTTGGTATAAATTTTAAATATCGTCAGTATAAACAAAATTGTTTTACTGCAATTAACATTAAAAAGGCTATATAATATACTTCGCGCCATGGATTCGGGGCCACTATTGAAGGTGGAAAGTTAGAACGGTAAGAATAGCAGGATGTATAAAATAATTGTTTAAATTTGTACGCAACGATAAATCATTGCAAACAAAAAACTATTCTGAACTAAGTTCGATTAAAACACGATTTGTTTTAAATAATTGAGTGGTTTTATAGAGTTAAAAATGTTGCACCCACATAAATTAGAAAATAATATGTAAAATTCCGCAATTTTTACGATTTTTATCGAATTTTAATTTTAAAACGATTATATATATATATAAAACTTATTTTTTAAAGAAGTACAATAAAGAAACACAAAATCAAAACTAATAGAAACAGTCAATGCGTAAATATTCCTGTTTCACAGACGTTTTTTTTCCGGTTTTTCTCCATTATTAAGAAAATTACAAGGAAAAGCAATAAATGACCAACTGTATAGATCCAATATGCTACATGAAATTCCTATACATTTTTTGAGAAGTAAAATGGAATTGACCGAAAAGTTGTTCACAGATGGAATAAAAAAGTACACGTCATAATAAAATTATGAAACTATAATACCTATATAATTAAACGAATATAGTTGGCCCAACAACACTTTACTTTGTGTTTTTACTTACACGACAGTATAATCGATTGTTCCACTCGTTGCCCATTTTTACTTTAAAATAAAAATATAAGTAGGTACTAAGAAAGTATCTAGGAAATAAATTAAAGTAAGTTAAATAATTGTATATTTTACTTTGCACTGCATTATAAGAGTTGTCAAGTGAAAACAAATCCATGGAGTAAGATTATAATATTATATGGGACCTAATATGGCTTTTTCGCAATACAATGACACACATGGGTGTTCAGTTTAGGCGTTAGTAATATTATTTTTAACATTTTCTTGATGCCCACGACGAGTATATAATGTTCATAATGAGTTTGTATTTATTATTATTGTTGTTTTTTTTTTAGTTCATTGTCAGTAAGCTATGCCCAGGGTGTTATTGATATTATATACCACGCGTAAATAGGTAGTATACAAATCAGTGTAATAAAAATAAACATATATTATATATAAAAAAGTACCTATAGGTATCGATAAATTAATTGAAAACACAATATCATATGCTATTATAATAAAATAAAATAGATTTCAATAAACAAGAAACATACCAGTGTTATGTGAAAAAAAAAAAATAAATAATTTAAACATGCGTGTATAATAATACGTAATATGTTAATATTACTACTTTTATCGAAGTGAACTTGTATGTAGAGAGTCCACCGCGTTAAATAAAAATACAAAGAAGATTTGTATAATCACATTTGTCCTTGGGACGTCACGATATTTTACGTACTTTTTATGAACTCTTAGAGTATGTCAATTAGGTAGGTACATATTTTTATAAGTGTACACAGTTGTAGTTATTATACTCCATACAAAATCGTATGAATCATTTTATATTTAATATATTAAAACCCGTGTGAATTTAATAAATGCGAGACAGTGTAATAATTTAAAATGCATTATAAAAGAAACCGACATACTTCGCACCATAAGTGGGCCACTTTAGGGCGGTTCTTGAAAAACCCCAAGGGGGGGGAGTGCGAAAATACTTAGCATATTACATAAAAATATCCTACATATCCTCATATATTTACTACCTATTATTAGAGTGACTACGTATATACAAAAAACCCATGTCAAGGGGGGGGGCGAACACCTATTGTTATTCACCCTTCTGGAGTCGCCAGTGTATTGTATAGGTGCAATGTTAGAAAAATTGGATATATAGTATAATTTAATTTACATCTGTACGCAACGATACGCCATTGTAAACGAAAAACGATTCTTAGCAAAGTTAAACATGTTTTGATAAATTCAAATTGAAAATTGTAATAATTTCTAACCACGTAAAACAATACAAAAAAGTTCAATAATTTCAAATACTTATCATTATATAAGCTAGTATAATAATCCGGCGAAAGTTTGAAGTCTCTACACACATGTTTTGATTTAAATTTTTAAACATTTTTATAAAGCTAAATAAGTATTATCCAATTAAATAGGAAAATAGCGTGTAAAATACCTTGATTTTTACAATATTCATCGAAATATGTACAAAAGAAAACGTGATGTATAGAATTTTTATATTTATATATTGCTAAAAGAACAACCTATGGTGAAACTTGTATATAATTTTTGATTAAATTTGAGAAGCCAAAACTAAATTTACCTACATAAAAACTAAAAAAAATTCAATAATTTTTTAGAGTTATAAATAACTTAAAAAAACATCAGAATATTCTGAAAATTGTACCACGCTTAGAAAGTGCTAGTATGTGTATTTAGTGAAATTTTCAGGCCTCTACGAATATTTTTGACTGAATTACAACAACAACAACAAAAAACAAATTCGAAACTTATAGAAACCACATTATTATAACTGAGTTAACGCTTTTAAATCTGACGTCTCGCGAGAAATAATTTTTTTTTTTTTTAACCAATCAATTATTAAATATTAATAAACGCAAAATAAACCAACTAAAAAAATTACTTCCCGGTTGAAAGGGTTAATTTTTTATTTTATTAATCATTATAATAATATAAATTGCAAATTATTTTTAACGAAGATCCTTTTATAATAAAAATAATTATTAATAGTAATTTAGAATTTAATTATTACAATGTTTGAATAAATGTAATATATTGTATATTTCAATTTTCCTATGTCCCATACCCATAGACCCCTGCTAAAAACTTTTGTTACTTTTATTACATTTATCAATTGTTTCATATAATATTGATCAAAACCGTATTCAAATTTTTAGGGATTATCCCGGACGCCATACAAACGGAATGTTCTAAATGTAACGAACAGCAAAGAAAACAGGCAGGCAGAGTTTTGGCTTATTTACTGCACAAAAAACCAGATCTATTCCAAATGTTGATAAAACGATTTGATCCGGAAGACATTCATCTGAGAAAGTATATGGCAGATGATAATGAAAACGAACAGGACGACAAATTATCTATTCAAAAACGTAGCAACGACACTAATGTGAACAAAACTTGAATAATAATTATTAACTATCTGTTTGGAAAAATAATTATTTTATTTGTAATTTTTTTTTTTTTTATTTCGAATGCAGTTATTTGATTACAAATTTTTGAAAATGTATAGCTATTTTTTTTTTTTTTTTTAGAAGTATTATTAATTATTTATTTTTGTTAACATGCATAGTTAGATACTACGTTGTTGAATATTTTTAATTTCGCTTAATTTTATATTATATCTTTTGAGCGTTCTCTTATTATTGTAACGTGTTGAGTATTACATAATAATGTAAAAATACAACAAAACGAAAAAACTGCTATTGACCTATATTCAATAGGTAGATATTATTATATATTTTCTTTAAAATTGTTTAAAATTGAATACCATAGGTCAAGACCTACATATATATTTTACCACCTTCTATTGTGTTATATAAACGAGTATCCCGAACAAACGTAGTGTTGTAGAAATTAAGAAAAAACTATATTAATTTTAAAATTTTTGAAAACAAAAATAAACTTACTTGCTTTCAAAATATTTAACGAATAAATAACATAATAATTCGTTACGTTATAACAATTAAATATTACCATTATTTACTATACAATAACTATCTGTAATAGTTTATAATTTGTTATTGTTTTTTTTAGTGGTTATTATATAATAATATCTTTGTTTGTGTAGGTATCAGTTACTATATTATTATAAAATAGGATTATGTAGTGTCACTTTATGTTAACAATATTAACAGGATATATTGCTCGATTGGAAATCAAACCGTTAAAAGAACAAAAAAAATCACCAATTGACTATAATATCGTTCGCATTTTCTAGGCATTTTCTGACAACCCAAATTCATATAAAAAAATTTAAAAAATTTTAAACCCGTAAATAGTGTAAGCCGTGTACTTAGACTGGAATTGGGAAACTAAATTTCTATCTAGTACATATCTATCGATGTTGCATCCGCATACTCGTATAGTGTAATCAGACTTTTCACGAAATAATTTCTTGAAACGGAAACCATACTCGGATTAATTTTTTTTTAAAAATTTACACTTACTAATATACTTTTGATAAGATTATAACAGCGTGAGCGTTATTGAACATAAAATCCTTGTCTTGAAAAATCGTTTTATCTCGAAATGAGTATGATTTACTGTAAAATAGCCTAGGGTGAAAATTAAAGGACACAGCTGTATACATATATATTAAATAGGGATAAGGAATGATATATCCAATTAGTTAAATATAAATTTATAAAAAGTTACTTACTTTAATTGTAAAAAAAGGCTACTTTTAAATCTTAAATATCTATCATCTTATTCAAGTAAATATCAATACGCCATACTGTTGATGATGTTGATAATAATTTTATCTTAATATTTTTTAGAAAAATGTTCATGGTAACACAATAAATACGTATGATAATGACCATTTAGAAAGTATATGGAGTAAATAAGAATTGAGAGGATACATTTTTTTTTTTCATTAAATTTGCCTATATGCGACCCCTTAAATATTGATAATGCGACCTCTTAAGGTTGTCCTCTAGAAATTGAAATTGTAAAGGTCAACATGGTCATGATAAGCATAAGTATACGTATACGTAAGTATAGGTACTCGTTACAAAACTATACAAATATTATACCAAATGTGAAATATTGGTTTCCTATGATCGAAGTTCATGAAATAGAAATTCATTGAAATACCTTTTACCAAGTACCTATAGTACAGGTTTATCATCGCTTTGAGGTTCTCTTTTAACAACGTCAATGCTGAACCACCTTATACAATTAATGTTGATAAATAGCGTGATTCCTATTTTCTGTACAACTACAGACCAAGGTAGACAATTCAAAATCAAGATATTTTCGAACGTACCACAACAACTATGTATAAAATGGTACAGTATGTTAATGTATGACCGAGAAATTCTATTACACTATATTATATAGATGTGGCTATATGAAATAGTGGGTTTACTATAATCTCATGAATTCCATCTTATCTTGACATAAGGTAGCATCAGTCGTTTTCCTAGTTCCAATTGCATTGTCTGAGAATGTAATAAACAGACAAATTATAATTATAATATTTCAAATTAATATATTTCATTTGATCAGTTGAAATAAAATCGTAATTTCATTAGGTACAAATAAACGACTGGAAATATGTAAAATTAGAGCAACTAAAATCATTGAAGATCCTGAAACAAATAAATAGACGACACGGAAATCTGAAAAATATGGACTTTTATTTCACCTAGTCTGCAGTGAAGTTCCGTGAACGTTATCACAGAGGATGGACTGTGATCATAATAATTATTATTATTCGTTATACTTTATATATATATATAAATATTATCATCATACATAAATGATTTAATTAATTACATAGTCGTGATAAGCAACCAAATTGATTATTTATATTTTATATTATTATATCTACAAGCGTATTACTGATTTTATGACGATTAAGCTGAATAATTTTGATAAGTTGATTTAGTTGCCTACCTTGTAAAAACAGTGGCGTATTTAGTTACACGTATACATTGTGTATTATATACATGTCATAGCCATTAGGTGAACCTATTTGTGAGCTGTACTTTGACTTGGATATTTTCTTTGGAAAAATGAAAAAGTAGCACATCACATTTATTTTAATAAAAAAATGTGATAAAATCAAAATTACCGAAAAAAAAAAACAACACGGGTCAGATATATATATATTTCGTATGGCTTTTTAAGCAACAAATTATTTATTGATTAAAACATAGATAGATAATAGTAAACTAATAAAGCACTAAAATAATAAAATAATACAATACTAATTAAAATCGTTTAAGTAGTCATTTGTAGTTCGTAATGCAAAATATATGCCCTTCATTCATATTTGAATTTATTTAATTATACGCATTATATTGACATTTAATATTTTTGAAAAAAAAAAAATTGCATCAAAGTAATGAAAATGAAAATAATATTAAAATAACAACATGTTCGTAATAATTTTTAGTTAAATCAGTACGTTAGACAAATTTCAATGCCTATTGAAAATTATTATAACTGAATAAATAATTTTTTGCGTACATCATTCAAAAAAATAAAACAAAATTGTTAAATAAAATGTTTTTTTCTTTATCGAATGTAACGTGTATAACCGACAAATTATGGCATATAAACGTGGTTTTATTTATTATATGTGTAATAATCGATTACAAATATTTAATTATTTATAAAATAAATACCGATTTGCCTCCCTAAACCCCCCTAAACCCCCCTAAACATAATTTTTGATTTTTTAAATATATTTTAATACCGCGTGGACACTTTTATGTTTTACGATATTTTAAACTTCTATCATCGCGGCTGGGTCGTCATATTTGATGTGTTCGTGGATGGAAAAGTATAAAACGGGTATTAAATATATATTAATAGCGTTATATCTGCACATGTTATGAACGAAACCCGGTAACTGGGGTCGGACTATATGTAAAATGCCAACACAATCCTAGAAAGTGTCGGTTCACATTTGGAATTCGGAAGTGATATCAAGGTTCATATTGAACAATCAGAGGATTATACATTGCTTAAGGGTAAAGTACGAACATTATAGTACAAAAAAAAAAAAAATAAATAAAATAAACGCGGTAAAAGTTTTCAAAGAGTGGTGAATGATAAAAGTCAAAATTGTTTAGGGTACTATCGGTTATCATCAAAATATACGTTGAAGATAAGGACATATAGATATATTGTGTTATATAATTAGAATTGTTTGCAGATAGTCGGAATCGCAGCTAACAAAGATCATGTTTTACATAGTTTCCAGTTGAAAATCGCGATAACCACGTATATATTACAAATTGTAGCTACACAAAAAAAAAAAAACAACTAAAAAACGTTATGCAACAGTCTGCGACTTTATAAAATAAAAATAAATGTATTATGTCTATTGCTCACTTAGTAATGATGTAGGGCCGTATGGTGTATTCGAATGAAATTTGTTAGAAATGTCATTTGTTCGAATAGTTTGTATTCAATTTAGTAAAATAATGTATCAATGGTGAGCTGGTCACCGAAAACACGTCTATTATTTCCGCTAAAAACCAGTGGTGACTCGTATTGCACAAGAAACGATTAATCCGGCAGAATACTATGGTGTTTATTAATATCATAGATTATATTACGACTCGTATTATGATCTATGCAATTTTATGTATCTATGACGTACGCGTAGTCGTAAATAATTTCATCATGTATAGACTTATTTACAAACAACCAGATGCATCCGGTGCACATGTGCATTAAGTACTTTTAGTTTCAGAAAATTTAAAACAAGTGGGAAAATAAAATTGGACAATTAATACTGTAACCGAGTGGAGTAATGAAAAAAGATTAAAGATACTAAAAAACAGACGATCATGGTCGGTTTTTTTTTTTTTATATTTTATAATAAAATAATCAACAGATTTCTAAATAATTATACATTCTGTCATTATTCACGTATATAAATAAATATAGTACATATTAAGTTTCTAATCGGTTACAATAAGTTCCTGTAATAAGATAAAATAATAATACTTTTTACAATATTACTTGTTATGTAAAAACACGGACAATTATAATTTAATTTTTATTTACAAATTAATACAATTTTCAATATTAATATATTAAAACAATTTTACTGAACTTTGCTCAGAATCGTTTTTTCATGATTTATCACTGGGTAAATTAAATTTTCGTTTATATCCTACTTATACCTTCCCAACATCCCACCTAAAACAGTGGCCCACCTATGGTGCGAGTATGTCCGTCTTTTTTAGGTTTATTTTATTGTTATAAAAAAAATAATGCTTACAATATTAAAACAACGGGCAATCTTTACAGAATCGTACAGGGTTACTAATATATAGATGTACGTTTATTATAGTATACCATTTGTAGATCGAATGATGACTCAATATTCATCAGTACTATAAAAAATGTATAAAAAATTAATTATACCTACATTATTTTATAGTAATAATAAACAAAAAAATTAAAAAAAAAAAAAAAAACAATTTAAATTATTGTAATACTGTTCAAGGTCACGTAATGAATAACTCCACTCATCAAGATATAAAAACATATACACTCGTAAAAACATATTTTATAAAGCAAGGTCGTCGTTAATATGTAAGCATATTTTATACTAGTTTGACAGCTGTTTAATCATTTTCTCGTTTTGGGACTATTACTATTATAGCGGTTATATTATATTATTAATAACATCCATTGGTTAATGTTTATACCATTTTAAAAAATTAATTAGCTTGAAAAATTAAAAATTAAAACACAAATATCGTTGTTAACGATTCTCTGCAATTAAGTGAAACTTTTTAATAACAAATGTTCAAAATTCAACAAATATGATAACTCAATAACATAATCAATATTCTTATTAGACATATTGATAATAATGGATTACACAAATAAAATATTGGAATTTAAATTAAATTAATACATTTTTAAATTTAGACTATTATTATTCATTGAAATGACTGAAATGCATTAGATCGTATTATTATTATAATTATTATTCATATATGAATCATGGTCATAATTTGAATTTACATAGGATTTAAATGAGTAGCCGTCCAGCACAAGTTCTGAGAAACTCATTTCACACTTGAAAAAAAAAACAAGGAAATTGAATAGGCTTTTCAATTTTAATACAGAGAAATAGTAACTAGGTATTTAATCAAACAATTTGTACGTTATCGTCATTTATCTGTTTTGTAATTGATTCGTGTTTGAATTTTTTTTTTTACATTACGAAAAATACATTTTTTATAATTTGGTATATTTTTTAGTTAATTGTTTTTTTTTTATAAATATTCTACAATATGTAGGTACAGATAATGATTGTTTTTTTATTAATATATTCGTAGTAAGTACAACGATTGATTACGTTGGTTATAGTACCTATCTTATAACACGACCAAGAACAATTGCAAGATGGATCTTTTATTTAACATAAAATATTATAACAATGCAATTTGATTTCTGTTTTTACTTTATATTGCCAAACATTATTATGTTTATTAAACATTCACATACGTGTTTAAGTTTTTTTTATTTTTGTTTTTTTTTTTCGTGGACAGGTGTTAAAGATAAAAAAAATAATATGTAAAGTAAATAATTTATAATATTATTTAAAAAATATTTTTCGAATTATTAGTTTCTAACAATATTTTAAATGTAATAATCGATTCGCAAACAGTCACTGGTATCATTTTAATATTTACAATTCGAATTTCAAACTACTGGAATAATAATATTTTATTATCGTTTGTATATTTTCAAACATTAAAGTATAGTTGCTTCTGAAAGTACAGTCTCGGATATCTTAAGTTTAATGGGTAATTTCTCCTTTTGGAAATTTTAGATACGTGCATTTATCTAATTTTAAATTACGCCAATTTCTTTTTAATTAATACTAATGTATAATCTTATATGTTAAATGTTATATTGAAAAAAAAAAAATTAAATGTTTTGTCATTAAGAATAACTAAACCGAATCAGTAATTTGATCATATAAAACGCCACTTATTTAGTTGGTATAATTTTTTAAAATATAATGATCGCCCGTTTATAATGCGTCCAATTAATTTGAAGTATTGAACTCTGATATTAGAATACCAAAAATAACGTTAATAATATTGAAAATGGCAAATAAACAAGGTTACTAAATTTAGATAATATTAACGGTAATCAACATTTTTATTTCGGTTATTAAAATTGAATAGGTAACTGTTCAGCTTTGTAACTTTACTATTATAATATTGTCAAAAAAATAAAAAATGTGACGCTATGGAAAAATGCGACAGAAAGCACAATAAACCAAGAAGTATTGAACAGGACAACGGCGAAAACGAGAACATTAATTCGTATTCAGAAGGGACGAATTGCGTCATGCTCGCGATAAATCGATGGCTACAATGGAAGAGGCAGACCAAGGATGAAGTCAATGAAACAAATTACGCTAGACATGGATTAGGATAGTTACAAGGAAATAAAGGAATAAATTACGAAAGGGAGGCATGGAGATCTGCAGCAAACCAATTGGACGGTTGAAGACGAGAAGAGGAATTGGTATATGTATATGTATTCGATGATATGTAATTTTTTTGTTAGTGCTTAATCACCTATTCACGTTATAAATCGTTTATTCGTTCTCGTATATAACAAATCAAAAAAATCAAACAAATTTCATTTATACGAAATTTAAAGGAGATAACTTTAAATTAATAATCTCGATTATAATTAAATATAATTTTTTGTTTCGCGCGTCCATTAATTATTTTAGTACATTGCAGCACACATATATATTATTATAATATACTATTTTTTTTAGACTATTTTTATAATTGTCTTTTCCGTCGGCAACTGTCACTCTCGAATAGCATAACTAACCGACACCTATATTATAATATACATTTCGACTGTATATTATACATTCTATAATAATATGTCTATTGTAAGGCTAAACGATTTTTCCTTTAATTTTTTTTTTTTCTAAACACATACTAATAAAAGACATCTAAGTCGTTGAGTGCGTGATGTGTTTACTGGTGTCATCTTATATATACTATATACAGTTTAGGTACCTAAATTAAACGATTTCCTCTAGAATGACGTGTGTTGCACACATATAAAATGGTAACATTGAACTGAATCGGGTGATCCACTTCATGGTGTTATTGAATTCGGTCCGGTGTATTTTTGCGGATTTTATATTGGCGAGATTTTATTTATTTTTTAGATTCTGAATGAATGGCAGAATTTATTAGTGTTACAAATCTGTTTTTTTTTTTTTTACCTAAAAATCCTTTAAAACTATCGCATTGTACCTTGTATAAAGATGCGGCATTTCCACCTACAGGCTGCACTTTACTTGAAACGGTTCAGGAGATTCCCGACAGTTTTCCAGAAGAACTGATAAAAAAAAAAAAAAGACGATTCACCGGTCCATATTTATATATGGTAGATCTATATAGCAAGTAGATATCTGTAATTTTAAACGTAGGTAGACAAACGCGAGTTCGACCACACCTTGAAACGAGGTCTTTTTTTTAGATTTAATTTTCTACGTAGGTGCTCAGAATTTATTTTGGACTTTTCAATTTTTACATTTTTTTTTTCGGTTCTCTATGGTCATACGAGGAATAACCACTTTAATCAGTTAAACCAGTTAAAGGCAACCAGTTAAACGAGTAGCTCCACTTGGAATGATTTGATACCATGCAGTGATATTTTATCGTTGCAAATAAGTAAGTATTTATTCCTCATAAAGTAACTAGTAGGTAGTAAGTACCATAAAACATAATTATATCAGATATTGTATTAAAGTTGTTGTTTAATATGATTTTGGATTATCGGGAATTTATATTCCCGATAATTCAATATTATGAATACAAATTCATAATGTTGGTTAGTCGCCAAACGATTAGTTATACTACGAACGTATGTTCGTCAGCAGTATTTTATTCTAATAAATATAACGTATATTGTATTATTTAAATTTATTTATAACATGTTTCACGGGGTGTTTAGGTGTTATGTAAGTATTTAAAATGGTTTTTTTTTTTCAAAATATAGTAATATATTTAAAATATTATACTTACATATCACCTTAACTGGTAACTTGAATATAAAATCAACTATTTAATTTTGTGACGAGTTAACCACGTGGAAACATTCTAATAGAAGAAAACTCGCAAAATATGTTAACACGAATTTTTCTTCCGATATCTAATGAAATACCCAAGGATCGATAGTAATAAGCAGTTGATACGAATGTATACAATTTACAAAATATATTTTTAAGTGGGTGATTGTTTTGAAATTAATAATTTTAACTGTTAAATGCAATCAAATTTAAATATTTCTCCACGGTTTATATAAATAAATACAATTATATAATACTACTTTAATCTTTATACATGCATATATACGACAAGGTCTCGTGAAATATAATATAAATTATACGGCTGACAAAAAAAAAAATCACATTAAGATTCTTTTTCAAGGTACACAGCTTAATGGTTGTCTATAACGTCTGATGCAGCTGCAGCTTATCATAGATGTTACTTTAGAAAGGTCGTTATTATTTTTTTTTCTCTGAAAACTTCCCAGTTAGATATCCTAAAATGAATTAAAAACTACCTAATATATTTAAACTTTTAAAAAGTAATACTATAAAGATATAGTGTTGAAAGTAATCCAACTAAATTATCGTATTTACTTTTTAATTATTAATACAGACAAAAAGAAAAGAAGATCAATTTTTATTAACTGAATATTAAGTATAAATTTTAATATCATATTAAAAAAAAATAAATACGTGTATTTATACATTTTTTAATAATTGCATGTTGTTAGTTTATGTACAAGTATTTCATATTATTATGCGAGTCCACAAACACAGAACTTCAAAAATATTAACGAACATTACGAAACACATTATCATATTTTGTAAAACATTCGTTTTATTATTTTTTATTGAGATAACGTCGTTATCTTTATCGTTTGTCTTTATTACGAGATATACAAAAATATTTAACACAACACTGCCACTACAGGATAATTTTTAATTGCGTATACTTTTTGTCTTCTGAGTGTAAACATATTTTATTACATACCTAGTTCAATAAATTGACAGTGTTTGTATTAAATAATTAAAAATTGAACTAATAAAAGATAAATGATAAATGCATTTTTATCCAGAAAAAAAAAAGAAAAATGTATTATACAATTCAAATCTGTAGCTGACTAAGCAAATTTGTGGATTTTCTAAATTCAATTAAAAAAAGTTAACTCGAAATTAAAAATGTATTTATTTTTCTTCTCGTTAAGTTAAAAAGTTAAAGTTAATTTAACGAAGACTAACACATTTGTTTATTTATCTTTGTCCTTGTTGAATGTAAATTCAACTTGATTATTGTATAGAATTATATTATGATATACAACTATAAGGTAAGTTAACAAGTTTTGATAATTTTTCTGTCAGTAATCATAAGATTTATGTTGTCTTATGATATCAGTTTACTAAATATTTTGCGTAGGTTTAGAATAAATTATCATATATGAGATAAGTTAATACTTTGAAAAATAACTCATAACAAAAAAAAAAATCGTTGTTTGACTACAATTTTTTTTCTGTCATAGTTATAATATTGTGAAAATGTTAAAATGATTATTATTCTCATTTTTGGGCATACTGTACGATATGTTAAGGCGGCACTTAGTGGCTATTATTTAAGGAGCACAATTTAGGCAATTTTTCATCTTGTCGACCCGACCGTGATCTTTGTGTCATAAATGATCATTAGAGTGAGTGTTTGGGTAGTTTATAATAATAGATTTTTTATCGCCTGGCTACGAACGGACGTGACGTCTATGATTTTATAGCATACGTACACGCATGCATAAGTCATCGAATTCACGCTTAGAAATATTTTTCTACAGACGTGACAATGAATAATGCTAAAGGCGAAAAAAAAATAAATAAACTTCTAGGAGTCTAATTTCAATTTTCGAAAATAATTTGAATTCGTTAGCTCCTTTTCTATTTTGTGTATGTTTTCTATATTTTGTTGTTGTTTTAAGCGATTGGATTTTTCGTGCATTTAAACCAATAAGCGAAAGAAAAATAAATATACTCATAGTAGTCCAATATTAATTTTGTAAAATAATTTGAATTTATTAGCCTCTTTTCTGTGTTGTAGGAAAAACTTTTTTATTTTTGGTCTTATTAACCCTTTAAATGTACAAGTTAATTTTAAGAAATTATGTTTATTAATTTGGTATTGTACTACACAAACTACCTAAAATATCGGAAATCTATGTTTTGTAGGAAATACAAATACATGCACATAAAACATAACATTAAGAGGGCTCGGGAAAAAACTACCCGAGCTATAGACATAATTAAGAAATCAAATTATCACCATAAAAAAAGGAGAACTCGCAATGTGAAACGTTGGTTTTAGTTTTCCAATATCACAAATACCAGAATAATAATTATTCTAAAATCTGATAATTTTAAGGTTTTCAAACTCGAATAACTTATTTTATAGTGGTGATATCGAACAACTAATACAAACATTGTCCAGTGCAAGTTCTCCTTTTTTAAAGGTGAAAATTGTGTTTCTTAATTAGGTTTATACTTCAGTAGTTTTTTCTCGCGCGAAACTGTATCTCCGTAGACATTTATGTTTATCTCACAATTACAAAATTAATACTTGTGATAAAGACACGTAACCACTTGTAAATTTATATTTATATTTCAAAAAATGTCGAGAAAATTGCATATACGCAACTCCTTAAATACCGGAGATGGCAAGGACCGGTTTGTATTTATATCTGAGTGCTAGTTGACGATAACGTCGATAATCAGTCGTCCGTTACAAGAGATATCTATATCAATTTTTAATATATTACGGTCAACAGGAAGCAAATCTCGATCTTAAATTATGGACAAAACACAAACGCACGAAGTTAACATTATTATAGAATTGATTAATATTATGTAATCCTACCTAAAACACACTATCTGAAATATAACTATAACGTACCTACGTAAACCTACACACATATACATTTCACATAAATTATTAATTATTATGTAACAATGGAATTTGATTGACGCTGCGAAAACTACAGCGTCCCGCTAAATTATAATAAATCGTATTTGTAATTTTTGTTTTGTTTTTGTTTTTATAAGTACCTATTTCAAAATATTATTTAAATACAAAATTCATAATGTTTGATACCAACAAATCATTCAAAGCATACAAAATAATAAAGCCATCTGCTGTGGTGGCGCGAACTTTTTGACTTTTTGATGCTACAAGCACTGAAAAATCAATAGAAAATTAGCTAAACCTACACGTAGCTGGCACTACAAAGCTCACAGAACTTAAAGAAAATCTTTCCGACTTATTGAAAAGTTGTTGGAAGTAGTTGGAAAACTTTAATAAAGTTATTCAATTTTAACATTTTTGGTCTCAAGAACATGCCCAACACCATGCACACTCGGCTGCAATATCTAGATAACCAGTCCAACACATGACTTTTTTGGACATTGTTAGATGAAATCAAAAACTCTGTAAAAAAAAAAATGAAAAACTTAAACAAATGGTACAACTTTTGAAAACTGTCCAACGAATTAGCTTTGACCACGGAGAACAAGAAAATGTACCCAACAACATCCTTTTATGTTATTTAAGCCCTTTTTTTCTCCAACACCAAAAGTTTCTGCATTTGTCTTACACGCAATATACATATAAAAAAGAAAAATTTAATTTTTACATGTTTAAATTCCAACAGCTTTAGAAAACGGTTTAATAAGAAACTCCATACTAGTAATATATTACGATGTATTCCGAGTTATAACAATAGTGCGTGTAATGGCGGTTAGAACGCACATTTCAGGCAGCTGAGCTGTCTCTATGTTCATAAAGAAGTCAACCTTACTTAACCTAACATAACGTCCCCAATGAGCTCCTTCGGCAGGTTGCCGATCGCGAACCAGTGGCATTTCTGGGCGTTTTTAATTTGTGCTTGTGGTGGGGTGAATTCCCGCAGTCCTGGAAGAAGACCTGGCCGATCCTGATCCATAATGGAGCCGGCAAGTCGCCCGAGGAACCTTCCAGCTACAGACCTTTGAGTATGTTGGGAACCACGGGGAAAATGTTCGAGAGGCTGTTGCGAGGACGGGAAAGCTCCTCGAGTAACCGATGAACCCGGCTCTCGAGGAGGTATCCCAATGGATGTCGGCGCATGGCGTGTGCCTCAGGCGAAGGTTGAGCGGCAAAGATGACGGTGGGCACCACCAAAGCAATCGGTAGGATTATGCTCAACGTCGGTGGGCCAAGCGTCGCCAAACGGTAGCTACTGCTAACTGTCGAGGCTAGCAAACTGCTATACGCAGTCTCCACGTAGGCGGAGGTTGCGTTGTCATCGGCTAGGAATAGGAACCGCTTTAATGCGCAGCTTCGCAAGGTGGCCCTGAGGATGGTACGGGTATACAACACGGTGTCGGACGAGGCGGCTCTAATCCTTGCGGAAGTAACCCCTGGCTGTCCTCTATGCATTAGAGAGGGCGAGGGTGAGGACTAGGTGCCGCGCCCCAGCAGAGGACCTGCAAGCGCAGGAAATGAGAAGAATAAAGATGGAGGAGAGGAACCGCACGGTGGCGGAGTGGTGCGCGAGATGGCCGAGCACGAGAAATGAACCGTAACCAAGGTGACTCATTCCGGATTTGGAGAGGTGGCTGACCCGGACGATCTCGTTCACGGTGACCTTCCATGTGACGCAGGCCCTCGCGGGGCTTGGCTGCTTCCAGGCCTACCTACATAGGATGGGCAGGTCTGGAAGCCCCCTCTGCGTGCTGAGCGGGCTCGAAGAGGATATCGTGGAGTACACATTTCTGGCGTGACCGTTCTGGTCGAAAGAGAGTACAGAGCTGGTCATTCGCATCCGCGGTCGGCAATTGAAGGCTGAGGAACTGACGTACATGATGTGCGGTCCGAACTTGTGGGACCTGCTTGAGGACCACAGAGTAATATCATAAAACCTAGCCGTGGCCCAGAAGGCAACGAATGCTTTCACCGGATACGTAGAGGTAGTCTTGGACAAAAAAGAAGACCCGGAGAGAGGAGGCAGGTGGTGGAGCAATTAGGCCCGGACATAACCTAAGCTTCAAAATGTGTAAACACGTTTCTTTATCTGTAAATATAGTTTTTATAAACTTAGTATCATTTTAATTAGTACATTGATAATTATTTATTAGTATTTAAGACAGTAGCTATAAGATATTGTAGATATTTTCTGTTACTTAGATTACAGTTTAGTCGTATTGAGTTTGTATTTGTGAATAATATTATATGTGTAAAATTCAATGTTATATCGATTTTTCAATAAATGATGTAGCCCGAGGGGAAGTAATGCGAAAGCGGTCCCCTCTCGGGTAGCGATACCATATTAAAAAAAAAAAGGTTAGATTAGGTTAGTAACCAAGCCTAACCTAAATAGTTATCCAGTTAATGTATCTATTCGTTATTACAGCACTATTATGAAAACCGTGCCACATCCATATAGTGTAAACGCACATTTCACAAAACGGATATCCGTTTTGTAAACTTTGATCAAAACGTGTACGTTATTTTAAGTTCACAAAATGGATACAAGGTTCACCATAAATTGTACTTAACGTTGAAAAATAAAACCAATTAAGAGTAATATAATAATTCTGTTTTATAAACGTTCAAAGTGATAAATTTCATGAATCCCGTAAAAATCACGGTATTTCAAAATATGATTAACCGGACTTGGCTCAAAATCGTTTTTCGTTAGTAATGGTTTGTCATCGTTGCGTACGGATATAAATTACATTTTCCATTATATCCCATCTTTCCAAGTACCCATCTACAACAGAAGCCCACCCATAGCGCAAAGTATGTGTCTCTTTTTTTTTCTTTTTTTTTTTTCTAAACGTAACGCTATTACAACCGTAGGCCGTCTTGGACCATTATTATGCCAGGCCATAAATTCGAGGTTTATAGGTAGGGACCGAGCAATTGCGGACGTCACGACTGCGTCTTCGGTGCCCGGGGTATACAAGAACGAAAACGCCGTCGATTAATAATAATGGTTGTCGGTAATAATTATAATAATAAGTGGTTTCTCGACAAGAGGAAAAAACCGGCCGTCTATGCTCAGAGTATATATATATATATATATATATAGCGTAGATCGATATTTGAAAGAGTCAAAACGTACCGGTATGTATAAAATTGATGCACATTTGCATATTATAATATCTTTCGAAAGTGCATAATAAATATTGATAACCCACAAAAAAATATAAATAAATTCGTTTCAAAATAATATACGTCTACGTCTAAAATTCGAAAATTTGAATTGCATATTTTGTAGGTTTTTTTCTGGATATTCAGCATATTTTATGTTTATGTCGGTAAAAAAAAAAAAACCATTTTAAAATTCGCCATTGACAAAATATACGTATATATGTTATAAAACCTTAATTTCCTTTACGTATTTTATTTTAATGAGACATTTTAAAGAAGCTTTGAATTTGATAAATCAAAAAAAAAGACCGATATACTTCACATCATAGGTGGGTTACTGTTTTAGGTTGAAGTTGGAAAGGAATGATAATATCTTATCTTATATAGATTAATTTAATTTATACAAATAAATTGTAAACGAAAATGGATTCTCAGAGGAGTTCGGTTAATTATGTTTTGATAAATTATAATTTTAATTATATTAACTTGTAACAATAAAATAATAAATTGTAATTGTTCGTATTTTTAACATAAATTAACAATAAATCGCTGATATAAATAAGTTACATTATTTTTATCCACATCAAATAAAAACAAAAGTTGAACATTTTAAATATCATAAATTAATAACCTAAAAAATGCCAGAAAAAAATTAAAAATTACACTATGTCTAGAAAGTGTATAAGGAAATTGCATGGAAAATAATAAAAATAAAACGACCGGGTGGTCCTCAATGTACCAATTAGATCAAATTTATAACCAAAAACCAACTAAGAAATTGATGAAAATAGTCACACATTATAAAAAAACCGATATATTTTTCGCTACGCTCAGAATTTAGAAATATATTAAATATATAATTACCTACTCCTACCAATCTTATTTTGATTTTTTTTTTTTTTTTTGTTTTGAAATCGTAGTTAAAAATAATACCACTCGCCAAACTGGAGGCTCTTGTGTTTAGCAAAAAACCTACAATTTTAAATCGTTTGGGTCAATTAAATATATTAATCCATAATCGTTTATATAAATCGTTCAAGAGAGCATTTTTTTTAAACATTTTCCATTTAATTCTTAATGATTTTGGGCCTTCAGTTAATTATTATTTACTATTTAATTCTACTAAACGTGTAGGAGAACACTAGTCCTATTAAACATTATTGTTACAGAAATCCCAATAATTAAACATTTTTATAACAATACAAGATACAACTCATGCAAAGAACTTTTTATTTTGTGTTTAATGTTAAAAATTAAACAATTCCACATTAGCCAGCTGTGTATTGTGGGTAATTTTAAGTTTTTAAATTTCACACGTTTTCCGTTATCAACCTCGTAGATGGCATACACAAATATCAAATCAAATAATTATCAATTTTATCTGGACTATTTTGTATTACATATGAATATGATTCAAATGGACGGGCATTAACGATTTGGGTTTTAGTTTTTAGTCTGTGTTCATGTAGTGACAATATATTCTCGTTTGCTCGTCCTATATCATTTAAATGTTTCGAAGTGTTTAAAATTAACTTAAATTATATATTATAATAAAACAGATAATATTAATTTAACATACCTAATCGTGTTTAATACTGATTATATGGACATAAATTGTAACTTGTTTCATTATGCAATGTTCATTAATTTCTAACACGATCACGATCAATAGTTTATTTAGTTATTCTTGTATTATCGTTATATTTATTGCGAGACGACATTGTCGTAATACGATTGAAAATAACGCTAGATTGATTTTCTTTTTTCCTACGTTGCCATATGTAATCATTTTTTACAAACAATTCAGCACGATGTTTGTTGGTTCTGGTGCAAATTTACATGCCTAAAATTGTATATAATATTGGAGCATTTATCGATAAAAACTAAAACGATATTTATCGCACGCCGCAACATGGAATTCACAACGGGAATTTGAATTCAATTGATTGTTGGATACTATTAGAGCATTGTAAACATTATTATCTAACTTGTATACGAGATAGTAATTTCTATTTGAGTAGACATCACAATCGTCCCACAAACGTCAACTTATCTTTCACTATTGTTTACATAATGGAAAATACAGAAATAAATATCACACATTCGGAACGAGGTAAAGACCTTATTTGAGTCTTATTTGGTTCTAATAAATATAATGGTTTATCCAATACCACCGAGATACATGGATCAAATCAGGGGCACCGGAACAACAAAGGCAACGAGGGCAATTACCATGGGAAAAATTACCTAGGGACTAGGCCCCCATTGCTAAAATATATAGGTTTCAGTTGTCCCTCATAATTTGTATGTTGAATATTGAAACAAAACTCGAAACATTCAAATAATTGTTGACATTGTAAATATGGACAAATGATTTAAAACAAATAAAATGATAAAAATATACTTTTCGACAAATAAATTGGAACAATATAAGAAAAAGTTGTTTTATTTTTTAAGAGCATCTTTAATATATTTGACATTGTATGTTTATTTCACATATCCACTAAAACAAAAAAATGTCTGATATAATTTATAAATTATTAAATTACATAATTTTCGGTAAGTATTAAAAATGATTTTCCATATGTTCAGCCCCTATGGTTCAAAAATCGTTCCAGCGCCACTGGATCAAATGGTTAGTGTTCAAATGAAAATTGTTTTCTTAAACTGATAAGTAGGGCTGTGAATTTAATGCAGTGTAAAACCTTAAAAATTACATTAAAAATGCACTAAATTTGCACAAAAAATGCAATTGAACATGCATTTAAAGTCTCATAAAATGTAATATAAATTGTACTTAAATTGGTTTTTAATTTAATTTTTATATTTATTTTGATATTACTGATATTAGAGTATATTATATACATAAAAATGTATTTATTGAAAAAAAACAATTATTTTAAAAACAATTATAAAAATGTTGATAGAATTTGAATGTTGAATAAGTTGTTTTCTGTAAAAATTCTATTCGTCTGAATTCATTGAAGTACTTTCGCTATGTTGACGAAAAAAGCATTTTAGATTTCGGCATTTTAGTGTAAATACACTGTACATTCGCGAACGAAACTAATGAAACTAAACGAAAATTAACAATGCCGGATAGTTTACAGATGTCTAATACCTACTAAAATTATTAATTAACTAACTTAATCTGGAAATTCATGAATGATATATCACAAGCCCACAAATAACTAATCTAAGCAATATTGCCTTATTTTATCGAACCCTTATCTTTACCTAATCTGCATACAGCTTGTGTAAAATACTATTTTATAAAATATCAATTTGACACAGCATGTGTAAAACAAAAAAAATATGTGTATAAAGACGGAATTTGATTAAAAATACCGAAAAATGAACTAAAAAAGGAAAATATGACTTAAAAAGTCCTAAAAAATGACCTTAAAAATTAAAAAGTAAAAAAAAAATGCAAAATAAAAGTTTTTTTTTTTACCTATTTATAGAATCAATTCTTCTATATTTTTCAACAAACGTTTCTGTTACCTAATTGTGAAATTTAAGGCTCATTTTTAAATCTCTCGATATTTTTTTTCAATGGATAATATTCCAAGAGAGAGGACTGTCTTGACCTTGAGTAGGCCTACAATATGATTTTGTTATTTTTAGTACTGAACATGTTCTTTACTCTGATGTTGTTGTACTTGGAATAGTTGCAATCAATTTAGCTAGTTTAAATACGTCTTTCGGCCCTAAGTCTAGTTTATTTAATTTCATGGATTTGATTATTTCGTAAATTGGTTCATCTTTAAAATCTGCTAAACTTTACAAAACACGTAACTCATTTTTAATCGGAAAATGTTATTGAAACTTCCATACTGCTTCTCTAAATACTTTAATTCATTGTCAGGAAGTACTTTATTATGTTTTTATACAAATCAGATTTAACTAATGAAAAAACTCCAATTTTCCAATAGATTTATTTCTACTTCTAATTTTATTTAAATTATTATCTAATATTTCACTAAATAAACCGCCTATAATTTAAAGTTAAATCAATTAGGTTTGTTTGAATTTTGCGTTTTCTTACAGGGGGTTCATTATAATTAGTGTTGCTGCGTTAAAGTCATTTTTACAAAATTATTTTTACGTTTTCTTACAGTTCAATTATAATTTAATATACATTATACAATATGCTATATCCATTCAGCGGTAAGTTTTTTGTGAATTTTAAGTTTTCTAAATGGTATAATGTTCTCAATCGTTATACCTTTTAGTGTTAACATTTTGGATTAACGACAATAAGAGCCGAATTGTGGCTAATGATGTGGCTATAAAACGATTGAGAACGTTTATCATTAGCCATGATTCGGCTCTTTTTGGCGTTAATCCAAAAATGACAACACTATTTCCGGAACACATGTTGAATAAAATGCTCTGGCGAGTAACACCTAAAATTGGTTTTTATTTGATGCACATTCGATATTTTCTAAACATTCAGGTAATTATTGAGAAATCATTGAAATTGTTTAGTGTTTATTTGATTTTATGCGGATTAAATTGTTTTGGCTTATCAAAAATGCTCAAAAATTGGAAACTAGGTACATAAACTACACTTTTTGTCATATAAAAATATAGAAAACCCGTGGGTACAATTTTTTTTTTTTTTTATAACTTATTAGAATTCTAGGATATTTCGTCGCCGTCAAAAAATCGAGTTTACGGAAGTTTTTCCCCGAGCAATATTAAGATAAGGCATCTGGTTACCGGGGGCCATAGGTTAGATTAGGACGTTGTTCTATGGTCTTTTAAATCGTTAGTTGTATTAATTTGTTCGGTAACATTTAAATAGGTAGTCAGAAATCAATTCAAGATCGGTTACAATAATACAATAGAATATATAATTGCAAATAATTAAGAGTGAAATATCAAGTCAAAAATACAATTTTGTAAAAATTAATTATATATTTATATTATTGTCGTTTAGACATTGAATTGTTCATTCAAAATAAATGTATTATTGTGTTGATGTTATAATGAACTTTAATGAACCTGTAGAAATTAATACAAATAATGATTAAAAAAAACCTGAGAACCATCAAACACGACATATAAACAAAATACCCCGGGGCCAAACGTCCTATGGCCAGTGGCGTGTTTGTGCGTACACAAATTAGGGATAATAAGGGGCAACCGTCCCAGAGCGATGGGATTTGGGGGGCGCCAGAACATGACGAACAAAATGTTAAGAATATTATCTTAACATGTTACCTAATCTAACCTTATACGACTTATAGGAAGTAAAGTAGTCGAAACAATAATTAGTAGTAAAATGGTATTTTTCTCCTCTTAAAATCCACGGTTATTGAAGAAACCTCAATCAACTATGCCGTCCTAAACATTGAAGCGGCAATATCGACTATGACGAATTCATAGCTAGTGAGAGGCAACTATAAAATTACCAGAGTTATATATAAATTACCACGTATGTTGTGTGAAATCAATCAAATCGTCTAAATACATTTTCGATACAATATCCGGTGATTTTTCGGTGGGCAAACCGGAAAAACAAAAAAAAAACTGCCCTGAAATGCATAATAATCCCTAATACACGTCATTGCCCCGTGGTTAATAACTCCCGGGGACCATCAAAATATTAATCCATTTTAATAATTGCCACGAAACGTCGGTGTGCCTCAATTTTGTTGTGTTATTATTATTCTATTATTAGTATTATTATAATAATAATAATAATAATAATAAAACGGAGTGCGCGCAAACGCTGCGTCATCCCGGACGGGGACGACGCCAATATAATAATAATAACAATAATAGTACGTGCACGCGTATCGAGTAATAATAATAATAATAATAATAATAATAACAATAATGATAATAATAATAAATAATTGAGGAAACGACGGACGGACTTATGTATAGCAGTGCAATAAGAAAACGGGGAAACGATTAAGTACGACAAGTACCTACATACGCGCGTGCGTACACAGCCGGTACGGGTATACCTGCCTACGTATTATAGTATTATTATAGTACGATGTGACGACAGTCGTTTTTTTTTCTTGTTTTTTTTTTTTTTTTTTTTTTTTTTTTTTTTTTTTTTTTTTTTTATTGTACTACACGGACAGAAGGTCGTCGGGCTGCACGAATTCGTCGACCGTCGTCGTGGTCGTCGTCGTCGTCGTCGTCGTCGTCGTTGTCGTCGACGCGGGTGTCCGGTAAGCGAAATGGGGAAAAAAAAAAAACCCAACCGGCCGACCGACAACAACAACAACCGCCGTCAAACGTACACGCCAGCGCTCGACGATATAAAAAAGCAGCCGGACCCGTTCCGGTCTACAGTACACTCACGACAACCGTACCGACAGCACCGAAACCATGGAATCACGTACAGCAGTATCGTTCGCCGTCCTGGCCGTTTTGGTCGCCCTGATTGACCGAACCGCGGTCGCCGCTCCGCAAAAGGAATTGGCCTCCTCCGAGTACACCAACAAGTTCGACAACATCGATATCGACCAGGTGCTTGCCTCCAAGAGGTTGGTCAACAACTACGTCCAATGTCTGATGGACAAGAAACCGTGTTCCGCCGAGGGCGCCGAACTGAGGAGTACGTATACAACAATACAATATACATATTTTATACGTACGGCCTAGCAGTGTACACAATATTAAATTTGGGCCCGGATTTACCGATAATATCCGTCGGACCGACCAGTCCTAAAAACCTAACCGTACACAATTTAAAATTATTGGCCCTATTTTTTCAGCGAGCGTTTTCAACACCAAAGCTTAAAGTTTAAGTCAATTTAAACAAACGTAAACAATTCTTCGGTAAAAAGTAAAAAAGCAAAATTAAATTATTTTTCTATCAACAATTTGCATTTATACTTATACGCGATTATGCTATGCAACCTGACCATAGTTTCTCGCGATATACATTACCGCGTAACATTAAGTCATTTTGAATACTGATCGACAAATCGATAAAACAATGTTGATCTCGGAAAAATACATCATCATAAAAATCAAAAATCATTAATATATATTCGTACACGTGCGCCCGCCGATTTTAGTCGAATACCCCTAGGTATTTGGTGTGCTCTCCCATCCCACCGGATTCCCACTTGTATTTATTACGAAAACGGTCATCCGGTGTTTTCTACAATTTTAAAAAAAACAACACTACAACGTAGGTGTAATTATACTTTTGCCGACTAACAAAAGTAATTTCAAAAAAATTTCTCGATCAGCAAATTTGTCGGTTCCTCGTTATCGCTGACGATATAATCGATTTATTTGACAAAAAGCCCAAATTATATAAAAAATAACTTAACGAACTTAAAATAATATTTTCAGTTAACATAATACACATGATTTACTGGTTATAGTTTTTTTTTATATTATAAAAACGAGGCGTATAACAGAAAACGAATTTAAATCGTTTTTTTTTTAAATAAATGTAGAAATAAATGAGGAGAACTTAAATCTCGAAAGGATTCAATTATTATTTTATTTCCTACAGTTAATAACTTGAACGACTCGTTACGGTATTGCCGTATCTGTTGACCGCTTCATTGCTCGCATGTGCGTATGTGTGTATCTGTGTAAGGCACTTATATAAAATTATCACATTATTATATGTATATTATTGAACTTTCATAATAATTATTATCCTTAATTACACGGGTTCGGTTAAAGTAATCTTATTATAGACGATCTTAAATAATAAATTAAGTAGGTATACTTACATAAAAATAATATACGCGAGATACTAATAAAATCGCGACGTTATATATTGAAATTTAATATTTTACTACCGTAGTTTTTATTTTCCAATAAATATTCATTCAAAATAGTTCTTAATTAAGTATAAGAACTTTCAAAAAAAAAAAAATGAAATCGCATGGATTAAACTCGAAATCAGAATGTTAGAATAATGATATTAATTTCTTAGGTTAATATAATGATATTCTTTATATTTACGGAAACATAATTTTTTTATACCCTAATTAACATATTGGCAGTATTAATACAAATGTATTTTATTTTTTTCCGGCTTGACAGAAGTATTGCCGGACGCTTTGAAAACACAATGTGTAAAATGCAGTCCCAAACAAAAGAACGCAGCACTTAAAGTGGTGGAACGACTCCAGAAAGATTATCCCACCGAGTGGAAACAACTCCTGGACAAATGGGATCCCAAACGGGAATTTACACAGAAATTCGAAGATTTCATACAAGCGGAAAAGAAGAAGGGTCCCGTCAAGTTTTAAAGTCGCGGAACACTTTAGTTAGTAGTCGATAAAATATTTATAATATAATCAGAAAGCACATTATTTATGCTTAGGTGTACCTATATACATATATTTTATACACGTAGAACAAAATAAAACAATTATTATGGTTAATCAGTAAACGCGACTCGTGTTTTTTTTTTTTTTTTTAATCTTGTCTCATTATCTTATTGTTTGTTTATTATCATATTATTTATTTCGTATTTTTATCTAAAACATAAAAATTAAGAATAATAATATATACTCAATTGCGTATACATGGGTTTGTATTTTTATTTATTTATATTTTTAAATTTCAAATCAATGCAGCCATTTTGTTAATATATTAAGATTATTAATAATAATAATCGTTTCGTAATTTTCATAAGAATCTTACGAGTGGTTACAAAAAATGCACAGATCGATATTGCCGTTATTAAATCGTTCGTATCCGGCATACACAGTGTACGAAAATGTAAGTAATAATACAAATATATAATTATTACGCCCTATAAAGTAATTTATAATTACTATTGTTGTTTAAAAAAAAAACGAAAGTATAAATTAGTATAAAATATAACGAGTAATGATAATAATAGTATTAATTGTTATCGTTTTGAACGTTCGTATTAACAATGATTACTATATTATATTTTCGTTACCTGCTTTATCTAAACGAGATAAATTCTATATATAATTAAGCGATTGATTTTTTTCACTCTCGTACAAATACAAAAAAAAAAAAAAAACAAAATGTTCGGCTATACATATACAATATAATATTATATTATATTCACATTTATTGTATAATTTTTTTCTACAATAATGAACTGAAAAATTCAAGAATAATATGTACAATATTTCATTATAGGTAGGTAGGTTAGTCATTATAGGTAGTCGTGCTTAAAATAATAATAATAATAATATATCGAGACGTTATAATACTAAAAGGAAAACGTGGGGGAGGAAGAGGGAAAAAACTACGAAAAAAAAAAAAAAACAATGCAATTATTTCATCGCCGCCCACGCTGCAACGATATTATAATGGTCCATATAAAATAATATCCTACCCGAGTAATAAATGAATGTAGTACGAGTAATAATTTGCAATTATTAATATTATTATTAAAGACTAAACAATCGAGCTTGATTGGAAATTTCAAAAATCTGTACTCGTCTATGTTGTGTTATCGCAATGACCCGCAATAATTTCGAAACAATCTTGGAAGTATTTTTCTATAATTGTGTTATTATTTAATAAAGGGTTTAATATAGGTGGGTACAATATTATATTTTGATGAAACAAGGAAAATGTTGTACCCTGTTATGTTCATGTTACAGGTCGTATATGTAATATCATATATATTTATATATTTTTTTTTTATCTAAAATAATTATTGATTCGTATTATTATTATTATTATTATTACATATTATATTACAATATACGTAATACGTTAATAATAAATATTATTTACTATAATAATTTAATTTAATTTATTTTATCGAAGAAACGTACTAATATATAATATTTTCCAATGGAAATTTGTGCGAATTTGTGCACCTTAAAACTTAAAATCAAATGTCTAGGGCGAAAATTGTGTACAGGTAGGTAATATTTGTTATAGTAATATTATAATATAGTACACTTTTTTGGAATTAGATTTTAAATGTCACACTCACATATCTATATATATATATATAAAACAAAGAAACAATAATAATAAAAATCATAGTGAGAATAAAAATTGGCACAATTAAAAACGTCTTAAATAATAATAATAAAAAAAAAAAAAAACAGTACACTAATACAAGAAAACGACAGAGGTAATCGTATTTAAGATACTAACTAAAATTATACAGTCTTTTTTTTTTAGACTAGAAACAATAATATTATTATGTAAGTAATAAAATTATATTTCACTACTTATTACATTGTTTGTACTGTACGAAACCATATAATATGTGTAGTGTACATATGAGAACGGAAGTATGATAAAAATTAAAAAAAAAAAAATTAATAACAATAATAATATTCTATTAAAAAAAAAACCATTTAAATTGAGTTAATTTCATCGTTATCAGTGTATTGAATTAAATCGTAATGTTGCATACCAAGTGTATGTGGTATACAAAATCATTAGTCTTAAAACAATATAAATTATTATATAGGTATAGCTTTAATTTTAAGTAGGTAACACAATTTCGTTTTTTTTTTTTTTTAATATAAACTTATTCGTTAGGTACTTGGATATATGGCATTGTTGTTGTATTTTTCTTTTTAATATTTACATTATAATTTTTTAAATATTGCATATATATGTAGGTACTTTAAAATAAGAGAATTATAGTGTTGTGTAAGTATATTTAATATAAAAAACAATTATTCGGTACTTTTTTTTTATCAAAGTACCTTACAATATGACAAACACAATAAGTCAGTGATAATAAAAAAAAATTATAATCACTACTATTATATATTATTATTTTAAAGATATAAAAAACCTTTTATTTTTTTTGCGAACGAAATAAAAATGTTAATTATTAATTTATATATTATGTATAAAACCTTTACTTTCCTTATCGTTTAAAACCTAATTATTAATTATTATTTTTACATCCCACCGATTTTGAATTAAAATGTTTCCTTATATACTACCAGTATAGTAAATAGTAAATCTACGAACATTTTATATCAATTCTGGTCCCAAATACATGGGTCCAAACGCAGGCTTGAACACCAAAATATGAATATTAATCGCTGAAAAATATGAAGAATAAATATTATATTCAAATTACATAAATATATTTTTTTGAATATATTATACAATTTCTTAACTTTTGTATTTACAAAGGTGCATCATTTTAGTATTAGCTGATCATGATGATTAAGGTTAGAAAACGGAATACAACTAAAATAGTAACTACTTAAACGAACATTTTGTTTTTTTAATAACAACAGTTTTATTTTTTTAATAAAACTTATATATTTATTTATTGAAACCGAACAAGCCCAAAACACAAATAGGAAAAACATAGGATCAAAAGAAAAATGAAGTTGTCCGAGTTGGAAGTGTGCATAAGGCGGGAAATGGGAGAGTTTAGAGAGTAGTTTATAGAAGACTGCGTGATGAGGAAAGGTGGCGAAGAGTGGGTATGATGGAAAGATAAAATAAGTTAGAGAACGAGAATTGATGACAGGGGAGTAGACTGAAGAAAATTATTTAGAGAACAGGTTTACGGCCACAGAGAAACAGTCGCTAGATATGTCATTATAAGTGACATTAGGTGTGATAAGAAAAGAGAAAAGAATTTTACGAATAAAACTCCAAATGAGCAGGGGGTTTCGGATGATACAAAACTCTATACGAAAAATAAAATCGCGGTAGCACTGTTTTGATATGAATTTGTAGCGAGCACAAAGTAAAGAGATGGAGAGGTAAACGGATAGGAAGCTGGACGTTTTGCATTTTGTAATAAATTGTCTAAAGAAACTATTTGAAGAGGGAGAGAGATAATTCCCCACCCCACAACGAGGACGTTATTGATCCTTCTGAGCTCATGGTACCAAATTTTTAATGTAAAAATCATTTAACTATAAAAATCATAAGCTAATCTTTTTTAAATAGGTGAGTGAGTAACTGGGTTACATAACCAAAATCCAAAAAGGGAATAGGTACTTGTAATAGAATCAGATGGCTTAAGTTTAATTGTTTTTGCAAATGACGTATGGTAAGCAAAAGAATTTATGAAATAATTAGTTAAAGTGTAATAAATAATTTTTTCCCGTACATATTATTATAAACTTAAAATAAAATTTGTAGGCAGGTAGGTAATTTATAAAACAACGTTTTTCCACGCTCCAACATATAATTTAATGACAATTATTTAATAGTTAATTAGGTTACTTATGAATTTTAATTAATTTAACAATTTAAAATTGCATAGGTATGTACAAAAAAAAACTGTCACCTGGTACTATTTTTCCGATGTTTTGACGGTACTTGTGGAATCTAACCCAAAGACTTGCTACAGCCTAAAACTTTCCTTGTATTTTTTCTAATAATAATGAACAAATTTAAAATTTTGTATACGGAGATCAAAAACCGTCGTTCGCTGAATTGCGATGGTGGGGTGGTGATTATTGCGTGGCAGACGGTGAATTTTTTTTTTTTAATTTTCGTAGTTTAAACATTTTTTTTTCGTGATATTTGAATGGAAAATTGATACCAAAAAATCAGAAGGGTCTGTGTAGAGGCCCGCCCGACGGCTTTCGAACAGCCATTTATCAACCGTAAATTTTACATTATATATATTATACGAATAATTCATATTGATAATATGAAATATCAAAATAAGAACGTTCATTGTATACAGTTACCACAGGGGTCTTTTTTTTTTTTTGTATTTTTGTTGGGGATTTCCGCTGAGCACTGATTATACAACGTCATAGATTTTGGAATTCTTTGGGTGAATATCTACTTTCTTCTTTTAAAGTTTAATTTCATTCAATGTACACGAGCAAAGGGATGTAGGAAACATGCAAATACCGTATTGATTGCGTGAAACATACATTTAATGAAAAATTGAATGAAGAAAAAATGAAAAATTGATCAAGTCTTGAATAAATATATTCTTACTAAACCCCAGTTTTAAATATAAAATAACTCATTACTCGTATTCTCTTCGCATCACAAGATCATTACGAATGCTTACGTATTATTAATTATTATAGTTTGCAATAAATATATGGGTTAATTACCTATTTTTTACTTGAGAAGTTTCTTTCAAGTTTTTATTCTCATATATTGCTCTGTTTGCGTTTGGTTGGGGTTTGTTGGCCATTGTTCGAAGCATTACCGGTAGCTCCGTTTTCGAGTTTGGCTAATTTTTTGTACGTCGACGAGTTAATAAATCTTGGATATGAATCCCTATGCATAAGCGTATAAATTTGTAGCTGAGCTTCGTCAAACATATGAGCCGACGGTTGATTAATGTTCCTATTGACGATATCACGAACACGGGAGTCTAAACTCACCTATACGAAAATAATACGGTTTTTCTAAAATAATGATATTATCACAAGTAGTTCAACAATAATTTAATGTATAATAATCTCGTGTAATGTTGAACAAAGATTTCACTATTTTAAAGCGTTTTTGATATACAATACGAAACTATGACTATAAATTTTCCACGATAAAGTAAATATATATATATATATTTATATGAATCAATTTTCAGAAATTATGTTTAACTATATAAATTGCCCAATTTTTTTAGATATAAATCGAAAAATAAAACAATAAATCATATTGTATTAGTATATTAATACTATAGCGCTCACTTCTTTGGGAGATAGAATCGAAATGTAGTCTTCGTAGATAGACCGAGCTTTTTCCTCGATTATAGCTGGATTCGATTCTTTTTTCAACTCCTCCACTGCGTTCCAGAACATAATGTTCTCTTCGCTGTATTCGCATCGTAAGAAATCACGAAATATCGTTTTTCCCACTGCAAAAAAAAAAAAAGACTGAGACACATAATTCGCACCATGTGTGGGCCACTGTTGTATGTGGGAAGTATAGAAGGCAGGATAAAGATGGCAATTTAATTTATATGTATACGCAACGATAAATCATTGTTAACGAAAAACGATTCTGAGCGAAGTTCAGTTAATCATGTTTTGAAATGCCGTGATTTTTACGGTTTTCATCAAAATTTAAAATTAACGCTTATAAAACAAAATAATTAATACATTACAATACCTTCAATTTTGTTTCTTTTTCACCATTAAGTATACAATTTATGATGAACCTTGTGTCAAATGTTCGTGCATTTCTGTTCGGCCAAAAAAAAAAGATAAAATGCCTATAAATAGCTCAAAAATCACCAGAATGTTTTCAAAACTTGTCGTCTTAGAAAGACTTAACATTAACATTTTGTGGAAATTTCATAACCCTACGATAATTATTAACCAAGTTATAACAAAAAGAAAAAATCGAAAATAATTAATACCATTGTTGTACCGTTTCCCGTTATTCCTACGTTTTTCCTAATTATTAAAAAAACCACAATGAAAATCAGAAAATAACCCATTTGAAATGCACCAAATGGATCTAAAATGCATTTAAAAAAAATTCTACGCTTGAAAATCAGAATAAGATGTCTTATAGAAAAATTGTGTAAGGACAGAAAAAAATAATACACACATAATATAGTAAAACCAATACATTCTACACTTCACTCAAAATCTAAAAAATAATAACATATTAATCAGTATATAGTATAGTTTAAACTAAAAACTCAACTATTCTATCCAAAAAGCTCGTTTTAGTAAATATAGGTATTTAAAATAAGTTATAGTATAATATTTTTTACATGATACGATTAATAAATTAAATTTTTATATTGTTTGGATATTACATAGAAATATACACTATTCGAATTGTTTTAAAAGTATAGGTTTGAGACCTTTTAATTAATTTGTAAAAATATATTGGAATTATTTAAATGATTTGTTCACATAGTAAAAGTGATTGAAAACAAAAGGACGAAATACAGAATATTCGTGAAAAAGTTTAAAATTTACATTTAACTTGTTCTAATAATATATAAAAAAAAATTATAGTTTTTGGATGTACTTTAAATAATCATCCTGTGGAATTGAAAGTCTCACCAGTTTTAATTTTATAATTACGTATTTTCTTGATTCAATATGGTATTCGATTCTGAGCGTAGCGAGGAATGGATCGGTATGTTTTGGTTATATATGTGATTTTTTTTTCATTTTTACATGTTTTTTTTCTGTTTGTAAATAACTTAATAGACATAATGAACATTAACTGAAATAATGCTCCGATCATCAATTTCTAAGGTGGTTTCTAGTTGTTGCTAGTGACGCATTAGGGGGAGAAACTGCTCCAAAAGCCAAATTTTAAGGATGTGAAAATTAACACTATATAGTAAATCGATTACAGTTTATGAAACAAAAACAAAACATTTTCTATTCCCTCTAACAAAAAATGAGGATAGTAAACGGTTTTCATACGGTCTATTACAGATGTATGAAGCATATTTTTAGCAAATATAAACTAAAAATAGCAAGAATAAATTGATAAATCCACTGACAAAATTAGTAACACCCTGCTCGGCCCGCTAGGATACTGCTTATGGGCGGATTATTTAGTAGATAGGAAAATGAAATGTAGGATATAGAGAGTAAATTAACTGCCCACTACCATTTTAAAATATCCCGTGGTTTTCTGATGAGAAATTTGACTTTTTTCTGTCTAGGTACGTAATATCGCTAACAAGTTCATTTATCCATTTCATGTAAAAGCATACAATTTAGAGTCGGTGAATTTGAGATACAATAATTCTTGCCGCAGTTACCCCTCTCCCACAGATAACAGACTAACACCAATTTCTTAAGGTAGAGCCAGTAAAATGTTGCCCTAGTGCACAAAATGTCTAAATATATCACTAATGGTTGTATTGAGTAGTTTATTTTTTTATTTTATTTGTAGTTTATTGAATAGTTAGGAAAACCCAGGAAAAAACTTGAATATTTAGGCAATAACAAATTTCTCGATTTTGTTATTATTCAATTGAAAATAATCGTAGAAAATCACTTCTTCACCAGATCTAGAAAGGTCTAATATTAATTTTTGTGAACATTTTCTGTTTCTACGATTATTTTTAACCGAATTACAACAACAAAAAAAAAACAAAATCGAAAAGAATAAAACCGATATTAACGTAATATTCCTGTATTTCCTACGTTTTATTCCCGGTTTTTTTTTCCAAAAATGATCATCCAATACACCAAAGAGATCTAAAATACACCCAGGAAAGGTACTACACTTCAAAACCAGAGCAATATTTTTGGTATAAAAGTTGTTCATAGATGGAAAAAAACTAATCATAGTAAAACCAACACATTCCTACTTCGCTCAGAATGTAAAAAATGGTAAAATGCTATTTTTTATTTAGTATATTAGACAAATATTATATTATATGTGATTTCACATGTTTAACACTATAAATTGATTCTACAAATTACAAATGTTTCTTTTATTGTGGGTAGATAATTGTAATATAACAAACATATTATATGATAGTACCTATACTCAAGAAGTCTGACTTGTTTATACATTTGTAACGGTTTTTTCTACTAATTTACTTTATAACAAAATACTATCGAGTCTCTAGTCATATTGTTAATTTTAAAAACGATATTAATAATAATTAAATAAAACCGTAAATTATTGTAATTACCAGGACACTTCAGAAGTCGATCGAACGATTTACTCCAACTTCGAATTTCATCCAATGGAGGCCTGTAATCATAAATAATGTTATAAATATCTTATTTTATTAAATGTGCTCACAGTCCATATTATATATGACTATTTATATGAATAAGTCTATTTATAGTCCGTTTCGTGGCGTTAAATAAATTGATAGTCATTTTTAGATTCGGGCTATACTAAATACTATGATGTGTGATTATTGATACATTTATTTATTTTTTCCACCGGTGCATAACTTTTATACTAGAAATCTAGCTTCAATAATAAATTCAAGAGTGGTTTCTTGTAGACAATTTTGTTTAGTTGGGAAACATTTTTCGATTTTCCTTTCGTAGTAATGACGAAAAACGTGAGAAAACGGGAATATTTTTTTTTTTTGCAACAATGATTTTCGATCCAAACCCCGATGAATTTTGAATAGGAAGAGTAAAGAAACGCAACAACATTAATTTAAAAAACTGTAATTAAAATAAATAACTTTTGCTGTGTCACTTTGTTAAAACATATTCACCTACACGCCTATGTTTTTAAAATATTTGTCTACAACATAAGCGCAACTAGATATTTGGACAAGGGGATGCTTAAGCTCCGAGTTATTTTGTAACTCGTCAGTGGACTCTCCTCTCCACCATCACATCATTATTTATATATATGTAAACACAACCACTAAAACAAAACAAATTTTTCATTTTCCCAATTAAAATTTATTTTTCACGATATTTTTAGTGAGTGCTAATGACCCAAAGCACTTCCCTATTTGCGCCAATAGTCTACAATTATTTTATTATTAATACTGATAGGTTTTATAACAAAATTTAATAGCGTCCTATTCCCGTTATGAATTTCAAATAGAGTTAACCGAACAATTTTCAATTTCGTACTGTCTGGAGAGAAATTGATTGAATATATTTCATCGTCTAAATGCGTCCCCAGTAAAAAAAAAAAATTAAATAGAAGATCTCAAAACAAATTTAATAAAACATTTTTGTGTGTCTGGATAAAATTTGTATGGCTCCATAGTTATGCTCTACAATTTGAGACGATAAAACACCGGCAATTGCAATTTATTTATTTTTTAACATTTTCAATCGAACTTTGCTTAAAATTAATTTTCGATAGCAATGATTCATTCTTGTATACAGATATAAATTAAATTCTCCTCTACTATCCCCTAGTTTCCCTACCTGTCTAATTCCTTATCTACAACAATGGCCCACCTATTAGCGATTTCCTACCTATAATACACATTTTGTCTTTGTTCACTTTACAAAGCGAATATTTTGCTTCGTGCTACTTAATAACATCATGTGAATTCATCAACCAATTACTCCCTAGAGATTCTTGGTTTGTTTTTCATAACACTTTCGGTAACTTAAAATATAGATTTTTCATCAGATAGTGATATTTATCAGATATTTAAACAATTTTTTTAAAAATGAATAATTACAACAAATGAGGATACTTTGATTTTAGTTTTGTTAATTTCTGAGTTATCTTTACTTAAAAAATCCGGCTCAAAATCTGTTTTTTGATTGCAATGGTTTATCGTTTACACCAAATAATCCTATATCCTATACCTTACCAACTTCCTACCTACATCAGTTGCCTATTCATGGTACGAAGCTATATCAATTTTCAATTTTGTATCATATTTCATGTGATGACGTTTTAATAATATGTTATCCTCATCATATTATATATTGATCATTTAAACAGGTATGTATGCTGAATAATGTAGATTGAATAACATTATGTTTTTTCCAATATGGAAATGGTTTTGATGAATATTCTAGTTAAAAAATGGTCATCAAAATGCGTTCGTTACACATACAATCTATATATATATAAGCGGCTTTATCCTGGTTGACAAAGAATGAACGTAATGTCTAAGCCACTAGGGTAAGAAACTTGAAATGTTGAAAGTAGGTACCCTTAATACCGTAGTCATCCACTAAGAAAAGGTTTTTTGGTATTTTTGGTACAAAAATCAAATTATTTTTTGTTAATTTATAGGTTAACTTATTAACTTAGAAAAAATATATTATTATTAATTATTACCTCTATAACTTTTTTATTTTTTTTTTTCAAATTTCGAGGAGAAATTACATTGATAAACCTACCAAATAGAAATTATCTTTCTGGCAAATTGAGTATAGTATTTGTAAATGATATTATTGTGAGTATATTTATATTTTGATGTAAATTGATAAATGTGAAAAACGGGGAGACATTTTATCATTTTTTCGTACAATACAGTGCAAGGGCTACGCTGGGTAGGACAGCTAGTAGACATAAACAGGGTAAAGAAAACACTACTGTAATTTTTTAAAACTGTTAACTTTAAAACAATTCTGCCATATTCGGAGGATGTCACGTAAATGTAAGATAAAAAAAAAAATACTACTCATGGATGGGTAACTGTTGTAGGTGGGACGTAGGAAAGATAGGATAAAAATAAAAGTTGAATTCATATCTGTACGCAACAGTAAATCATTATTAACGAAAAACAATTGTGAGCGAAGTTCGGTTAAATCGTCTTTCGAAGTGCCCATGAGTATTATGTTTTTAAACAACCAAGTACCTATGAATTTTCAAAATATATATACGACTAAAAAAAAAAATTATGCTGAACATTGTGCCAAATTTCCATGCATTTTAGAGTAGCCAATAAAACGTAATCCTCATGAGACCAAACGAAAGCTCGAAAAAACTCGAAAATTTCAAATATTCTCCTCTTTACATTTTGTGATCTGTATTAAACTATAGTTTCAACATATACATCACAGTTGTCCATGTATGGCTTGAGTAACGTAATTTCGCTTTATTACCGGTTAGTTAGACTGAGTCAAAATAAATTCGGGTATAGACGTGTACTCTCCTCTTAACTATCATAAAACTGCACGTAAATATACACGATAACAAATAAATACATAATACATATAATATAATTTACCTTATACTCGTGTCTACAGAATTTTCGATTATGCCACCGCTAGACCCGTTCCCGTTGTTAGTTTTTGGGGGGTGACCTTTTAACGGGAAACTGAAAAAAAATTAACAATTATTAACTATGTATATATACATATACGTTTGATTTTCCATTTGTACGTATTAATGTATAAATTTATCGATATAACTGTAGTTTTAACGGTATGATAACATTTAATTCACAAACCTACATAGCCAATCATCGTTATTTTTTAATATATTATTATTATCAATTATTTTTGTAATTAAATGGTTCCTACAGTACTATATTATTACAGTATATCGTATTGCAATCATATTTTTTTTTTTTTTACACGAACTAACATTCTATTGTTTACTTGTCATATAAACGCATTGAACATAACAATTTATACGTAATTTTCAATTAATATTAATATGATCAATCACTTAAAATTAAATTTTGTTTTGTTTCAAATACGACTAATAATGATAGAAAAAATTCTCTAGTAAAAAAAACTAATTATTATATTAGCTATTTTATAATATTTATTTTGTTTTTGAACAAATTTATCTTTTTTTTTTTTTAAAATAATACTTACCAAAAACGATCCCTGTATGCGTGAAAATGAAGAATACAAAAGAAAAAATCGAAAGTGTTAGAGATAAGTACAAAAATTACTTTATTTTACTATACCCCTAAATATTATACTAAATTTTTATTTTTTTTTTAAATTTCAGTATTAATAATTATTACTCTTGGGGTAATCAATGGTAGTAAATATTTTTTTATTAGTTCTCGTGAAAAATTTATTTTGTACTTAGAATTAACATAATTACAATATCACTATACTATAATAATTATGGTATATAATTATGGTGATATTTTTCTCCCTGAATATATTATTATAATAATAACAATATAGTTCTAGACATTCCTTCAGACAAATTTCAATACAATTTTTTAACATACATTTCTTTTTTTTTTTAATTCGCCATAGTGACTTAAATATATGTAAAAATCATAATTTACATATATCAATGTAATCTTTATCTGATAGCATATTACTATTAATTAATCTAAACAATTATATAATTTACAAGAGTAAAATATTTTTGCGTATATAATAGTTTGATATATTATTGTATTAACAATGCTCTTGTTTATGTCTTGTGGTTTTAGTTTTGGGTCCTAACCCAGGGCGTTCTTTAATGTAAGTTAGTGTACTTTGTCCCACCGTTTGTGCACCATATCTTAAAGAGTTATTCTTACTATTGCCCCTATCTAATTACAAGACTCACTAATTATAGATACCTTTAATTTTTCATTTATTATTTATTTTAAATAAATTTACCATTTAGTAACAATTAAATAAACAATTGTATTTTATTGATGTATTCAAAAATTGCACGGCAAGTTAATAAATAATATTAACTCACCTGAGTTAAATTAATTAAAAAAATTAACAGGTAAACTACTATTCTATTATTTAATAATTTTTTTGTTGTACTAAATATGTATAAAAACCAAATATGCAACGTAACCCACTCAAAAATGTAGCCTTAAAAAATATTAAACTTATGAATATAAAAAAATATGAAATGTCACTAATTCCATTTAATAGCACATATCTATTTTAAATTTTATAATTTTTAATATATAAAAACCAGACAATATTATACATTTTGCCTAAGTATTCATTTACGTTTAAAAATTAAAACGAAACAAACACAATTTTAAGCCTGTATTTTTAATAAATATAAAAATTATTATGGATTTTACTTACCATAGTTTGCATATCCTACTCCTGTATGCATGCAAATAAACACTGGTTCAAATAAATCAATTAAAATATATTCGTAATAAAAACATGTTTTAACTATTAATAAGCGATATAAGTTATATGCTCGTAATTTATTCAATTACACTACGGAGTTCACTGACATTTTAATATGAAATATTTTATATACTATATTTTTAGCAATAACTTTAGAGTTTGTATATTTTATAAACAACAAGTTTAATAAATAAAAATGTACATACACAAAATTGTTTATTCGTATATTTATAATAATATAATATATTATATTATTATTGTTCTGTCCGTAGAAATTATCAACTAATATCCCTAACAATTATTGTTTAGTGTAATTAAATATAAGCAGTGCCGTGTTTATCGTTTCCTATGTCATAATGTTGGACCTTCGAGGCCCGTTAACCTAACCTAACCTGAGCTACACGATGAGATACAATAATTTATATTACTATATTGTTTGAATTGTCTAGAATGTCTAGATATTATTGTATATTATTGTTTATCGATTTTATTCCGGTTTTATAACATTAATAACGTAGTTGCTATAATAAGGTATGATAAATTAAACGTATATACTATAAATATTAATTTTGATTAATACGCAGTCCAAAAAAAAAAACAACATCTATTACTTTCGGCCTATTGTCTCGAATCGCCTTGAAATCTTCCGCAACTGGCTTATGGCTATAAAGTACCACTGCGCTATACCGGAACCGCGCATAACGGACGTACTTTCACCTGCCCAGCCCGTCAAGAACAAATAATATAAAACCGATATACACTACACTCACCAAGAACATCCGCAACAACAACACCAGCATGACAAGCACGGGTGTTTGTGAACGGCCGGCACTTGCGTTTCGAGGGCCCCACTCAGATCGCCGTCGTCCGGTGGTGCAGGAAGTGGGTCCGTCGGCGTGCCGGGATTTCCAGGAGAGTTGAACCTGTGCCTGGCCGTATACGGTGGCGATCCGCCCTGTGTTCCAACTGGATCGCCGGCCCTTTCAATCGGCACAAGCACACTCATCTGCGAATAAGAGAAAAACCAACAATTCAGTCGTACCCTCTACGCAGTCGTATTCCTAGAGTCGAGCGATTGATTTTCGTCCCGTGAATTATTATTCGCTTTGCTGGGATAAATCCCCACGGGCCGCCGTTCGTATTATTTTATATTAAAATAGAAATGTTGTCAAACTCCTGAACACGGTGGTCGAACCACGCAACGGTCGCCCATGACCCAATACTGCCGCACTACCGTATTTAGCCGACCGACGGCTTCTAAACTTTTTGGAAAACTTGAAAGACCGTTGAATAACACGGTAAACCTTTCTAAAATCTACAAAAAAAAAGAAAAAAACTTTACCGAAATTTCAGAAGGCGGGGGTCATATGACATTATATTACAAATTATTTACCCGTTTAATCATTGATTGATGTAATTTAAAATTAATAAATTAATTTACACTGACGACAAAAACATATTTTTTTTTTTTTACTTATAAGACTGTACCTATGTTTTTCTTAATTTATTCAACAAACAAATTTAAATTTATGAGACAGGTATTAATAATTACCGAATATTATTAAGTATTATTACTATAACGCGCAGTTCCCATTAATTCGCCAATTTGTTTAGATTTTATAAAATTTCAATTCACTGATTTACTGTTTAAACTTCCAGATCCCCTGGACTCCCCCCGTAAAACCGACACTGAGTCGGTTAGGTTAGGTTAGTACTGTGTTGTCCGACGACTGATCCACCCTGCAATTCTGTTACAATATTTCACTAGTCGGCCATAAGACCGTGAAAATCCATTCAATATCTTTGTTTTTTATTATTATTATTGATTTTAATTTTAAGATTAATTACAAAATGCATGGTCGCACAGAAACGTTCCAACATCTTGGATTTTCATAATTTTTAAATCGCATTTTTGTATTGCCTAACATACAAATTTTCGTAGGACGCTACGGGTTTGCGATATAAAAATCGCTAGAAGGTACAGCACCATAGTCGAATACGACGTTTCTATCGATTATAAATTATCGTTATTACCATAACACGATGTGTGATAAAAGTAGGTTTAAGATTAAATAAAAACGATAAAACGCGTCGGGGGAAATCGAAAAATCTAACCTCCGTCGCAAACCCGATACAGCTCCAAGGAAATTAATAAACCTATAGTCGATGAACAACTACGACGAGTTTAGATCAAACAGGAAATTTCTACTGAAAACATTGCGATGCGGCATTAACCAATCAAGACGCGATTGCTAATAAATACGATAAGGTCTCAATTTAAAAATAGTGCGCTATGATAATTGACGAGAACAACGCGTAATCGCCTACGGTTTCAAATTACATAGTGAATATAAAAAGCCGTACTTTTGGTTTTCGTAATTTTTGAACGAAGAACGGCACGGGCAGGTCATATTTTAAGGATTTTTCAGGCCGAAATTGCATCCCAGTTCGCCCCCGAGTGTGAATGATAAGCTAGTTGTCCAAAAATGATAAGGATCGTGCACAAAAAAAGACGGCGGCGACATTCTTGCCAACTTAAAATTGTCCAACATTTTGTTATGTAATTTATAGGTACACATTGTTTGCTACAAGTATTAGGTGATTTCATTATTATATAATGCTGATATCCTGTGATCACCTGACGCGATTTTGTATAACTAATCGAGGGTTATTTTCGATAAAGTTCCGACACGAGCTCGCGAATGAGTTTGCCAATGGCCCGCAGTCGAAGCTGCTGAACGACTATTTTTATACAAGGTAATTTCGTTAGGAATGGTAGGGTTAGTACATTTTTCGTTTTCGAACCGTTATCGTAATCGTGTGTCGGATCCATATCGTTTTCGGACAAGTTCCTCAACATCTGAGTGAACGTACCTATGGGTTATTTTTTTTCGAGTGAAAAAGATGCTCGAGCAACGCCCGATAACCAATGTTGCCGATCCAGTAAGTATATTTCATTATTGTCTAGGCTTCCACAATAATAATAATATCATTCCGATTATAATCGGTACCTAATAATACGAAAAAGATCACAATGGCTTCGTGTAACGAGCGAATTAATTAATAATCGGGCATTTTTATATTATAAACTTTGAGAATAATACGTACAGAAAATAAGGACAATACAGATGACGGAAAAAAACGATAATCGAAATAATTAAGTACAGTGTACACGCACTCAAAAATATCAAAAACCTGCATGTAATAATAATATTACAAGTATAGTCTCCAAGTACCTACATACATGTCAGTAATTTGTCGAACGATTTTTATCATTATTAAAAAATATACGAAATATGGAAAAGCTGCGCGAGTTCTTATAGTCGTAAAATAATGTAGTTTTTTCTTTCGATTTACTGTATAAATATGCTCAAAACCGTTTTACTCGGCAATTCTCCGCGGATGGATTATTGAACACGTACTGTGATACTCTGGAGAGAACATTGTTGAATTTGTCCCAGTTTATGATACCATTAAATTTGTGAAAAACCGCGAGAAAAAAAATCAACCGATCGTTATTCGATTACAAAAAACTGATTTAAAATAATTACGCACCGATATTTTGCGCGTCCAGAGGCGGGCAAATAGATATACGCAATACCGGGTCCTAAATGTGACTGTTTTGTTTTTTTCAAATGAAAACAATTATTCATACGGTCGATCAGGTATTTCTATAATGCGTGAACACCAAACAGTAAAAAATTATTATAATGAAATAAATATATACCGCATGCGATTGTCGCTATGTAGCCAAAGTGTTTTAATAATGAAATTGAGTATTCAATTAAATCCACCCTTTGAAATAATATACGTGACCAATAACTCCGATTTTCTTTTTCACTATTATATTATATAATGCCGAAATAAAAGCATTGTAGTTTTTTTTCCCCGAGGGTAGAATACATAACTACAAACTAAGCTAATGGATCTTGATTGATTGTTGTTTGGTCACGTATAATGCCAACCAACACTTTACCCTGAACCTTTCTACCGCTACTTTCTAGTCGTTTTTGGCTATTTTAATGATTTTTGATTGAACAACGTGTAAAACTGTGTTTAAATAATGACTCCTGATATAACAAGTAAGTATATATATATATATATTACAATCTCGTCGAATTTTCTTTTTGAAAAAAATATCAACAATTTAAGTATTAAATTATTTGATGTTGTAATTCAATACATGAAATACGATAAAATTTTAATAGCGATTCGTTATAATAGTCGCACTGCGCCCCGTTAAAATAATAAAATATTTTATTGAGTTTTTACATTCCGGTAAATTAAATTTTACGACGAACCTTGAACCACACTTCAAACGACTAATTGTGTAAAAATGATAACTAATATATGAATCATAATATGTTGTATCACAACTTGGTAATAAACATTTAAAAACATAAAACATACTATCATCAACTCAAAATCAAAATATCTTATATTTAATGTCTATTACATAATAAACATTTTAGTTTTTCAGAAAGTGTAATTTTTTTATTTTTAATATTCGTATATTTGTTTAAAGACAAATTTGTATTGAGAAATTATATACCTACTGATCAATTAGATCTTTAAATTAAAATTGTCATTGTATATCCTTTTTAACTTAGTAAGTCTAGTATTTACAATATAAAAATGAATAATATCACGAAACTAACAAAAAATATTCTGTTATCTCAAAACTAAATGGTTATAAAACAGAATAATAAGTAATGATTTGTAGACATTTTCGAAATGCGATTAGAATAATATATTATTAATGTTGTATTACGATCGCAAGACATTAAAATAAAAACAGTTATTGTTCTGGAAAAATTATTAGTCAAACTTATTAATTTAGTATTGTACTTTGAAGTAATTTATTCTAAAATATACATTATCGAATTGTTGAAATTATTAAAACAAGCCAAAAATAAACGAAAAGCGCACGCCATTACAAAACAAATATTAATTATTACTGTAATAGACACTATAACTAATAAACTCGCTACTTTTGTTTCATTTATAAATTTAAATTTCATAATAGTTGAATTTCACGGGCTTAAAATCAAAGATAGCTTTTAATTAATACATATAACTTCCATTAATGGTTCTTCGTTGACGTTTTATAATGGTTTAATACAGTGAAACTATAACAATATAATGATTAATGAGTTAACTATACAAATATGTATTATCTATTTATATATATAAATATGTATGCATAATGTATATCAAATTAAATCTATTTTAAAACCATTTACAAATTAAAAATGTTGATTTTTTTGTATTATTATTTATATATTGATAATTGTATAGATATTTTTGTATACAACGTTAATATTGAAATTAAGATTTGGAGAGCTTAACCACCGACATATTAATCTCAAGCCTCCCTAAATTTATTTAAATGTTGCTTAATTATTCTATATTTTTTACAAATAAAACTTGTATTTGTTGGTCAAATAAGATGTCTGTTTACGAATAATAACAGAAAAATGTATTTCCTTGGAGGTTCCGACGCAGATAATTCATATTTTTCATGAAATTCGACTTAAACCCACGGAATATAATATACAAGTTCTCGGACAAAAAAAAAAAATTGATTTTGAGATTATATCGGCGCAAACCAGTGTTGTATTATTATTATTTAAACATTTTTAGGTAATAGTAAACCGTTTCGTTTGAACGGATATGCTAAACGAAGATTGGTAAACTCGAAAGGAAGAAAAAAAAAAATTGTGCTAATTTTTCACGAATAAATAAGAAACGTTAAAAGAATGTAAACGTTTTTGCCCTTAAGCCAAAAAACGATTCTTACGTTCAACCATTAAAATAATCACTAAACATTCTGAGAATTCTACAAATTCTAAACGTCCGCAGACAAGTTTTCGTGACATTTTTGAAACACCCGCCGTTCCAAAAAAAAAAAAAGTTTACTAAAGAAGACAAAAAAATAATTGTATTTTAAGTTAAGCTATGCCGTTTTAAATATGTGTATGTATTAACTAAGAGAATGCGGGTTTATTCCTTGAGTTTATTTCTCTTTCGAGTTACTTCAAGATATTTAAATGAGGAGGAACTCAAATTGTTAAAGAAACTATTCTCGAATTACGCTTTTTTATTGTATAAGTTAATCAAATAATAATTTACTTTTATTCAGCTTGATATATAGTCGATTTTTAGAATCTGCACGAAGCGAAGAATGTATTGGTTATACTATGATGTTTGTTTTTTTATTTATATTTTTACCGTCTGTGAACAATTTTTCTACCAGAAATCTTCCTCTGATTTTCAAGTGTAGACCTGAAAGTATTTCGGTTCTAGTTAGCATGGGGAGATTATTTTTAGGATTTTCGTTGTAGTTTTCCTAATAGTTGGGAAAAACTGAAAAGATAAAACAATGATCAAAGAGACCCGAAATGTACATAAAATATTAATATTAGTCCTTTCTAGGCGTGAAAAAATATCATATTTAAAGGTATTGTACATTTTAAAATTTTTTTAGTATTTATTTGGTGTTATGTGGATACAATTGTTTGGCCGAACTTGTCGTAATGCCTGGAAATGTTGTACGAAATTCATTTTAAGTTGTATTAGTGGTTAAAAAAACATTAATAAGTTTCTTTTTTAATAAGTGGTGTAATTTAAATTTTAACGAAACTCGTAAAAATAATTTCAAAACAACATGTTTAACCGAAATTGGCTCAAAATCGTTTTCCGGTAATAACGATTTATCATTGCATACAGATATAAATTAAATTCCCCATCTATATCCTACCATATCGACTTCCTACCTACAACCACGAGCAGTATCCGCGACTTTTATGTTGTGTTTCCATTAATCGAATATTAACAATTAATTGAATAGCTAAAAAACTCGGAGCATTCCGTATACTTGTAAAACATTTAAACCATTGTAGTTAAATTAGAATATCTTAACATTAACACCACTCCGATTACACTATATCAAAACTCCATGAAGTGCACGTACGGCCGCCAGCCAGAGTAGGCTTTAAAGATTAAAGATTAAATCTAAAATATTATTAAAGATTAATAATCTACTCTATTTTTGTCATTCTCCTAATTTCGAAAAATCTCCCGGGGTTTTCTGAACGTTTTACAACCACAGTGGTAATATCAGTGGCATATACGTGATTTAAGAAAGGGGGAGGTCAAAGTGTTGATAGCATGAGGGAAGGGACCCCCGCCTCTGAGGACAAAATTCTCACAATTCTCTCCAACCTGCCGAATTATTTAGCAGTTCTTATATATTTTGCAATAATTTGAAGTTTTAATTTTTTATTGATTTTTTTTTAATCAAATCTAAAAACGTATTTATAATATATAAACTATATAGTAATATGAAGCCATTAAGACTGATATACTGAAAAAAAATGATGTCCTTATTAAATTACTGTAGAGTTATATATTTAATTTTAACGACATTTTCGATAAAAAAAAAATTAAAAATGCGACGGGAGGTCAAACCCTCATAAACATCCACTACGCGTACATACACCCGATAGTAATATTATATTTAGTTTATTACATTTTGTATTTATGACGACTAAATATGTAATTATGTGTTTTTCGTATTTGACTCGAAATTTATAAATGTATACTAACACGGGGAATAATATTAAGAGGCTGTCACGATGATATTTGCTATCTCTGTCTTTCTAACGGCCAAATTTTGAAAACTATGTTTCCAAATAGGAATTTTTTGATACGTTTAATATTGAGTTTCATAATATTTTATTTCGATTTTGTTATACATTTTCAAGTACATCAAGATATCATAAAATCCCTCTTTGAAAGAATATTAAATGTCGTTGTTTTTAATTTGGTGAAATACATTTATGATTCGAGTCTATAATAGAACCAGAGTACTCAGAAAACGAATTTTTTCTATATATCGCCCGTCAGAATGATAAAGGCGGCAAACGTTAGTTTGCTAAAAAATTTACTGCGACGTCCGCTTAACTTTTTTATTTTTATTATTTTACAAATACGAGTAATATTTTTTGTATAAAACAATATTAGAAAACCGTAATGCCAACCGACGAATCTCTTTCCGAAAACTACGGGTGTGTATTTCAGAGCAGTGGTTCCCAAACTGTGAGGCGCGCCTCCCTTGGAAAGCACAAACACTTAAAATGGGAAGCACGGAGTAAAAATTGTATACATACATTTTTAGACCGTTTGACTTTTAGGATTTCGGAACCACCTAACCAACCTAAAAGATGTATATTCCGAAATTGCAAACAAAGGAAGGTTAGGTTAGGTGTGGTTAGGTACGTTAGGCTTTTCCGCAAGGCCAGTCCCCGGCCCGTCATCGATGCCACAAAAAAGGTACGTTAGGCTACTTGTGTGAATTTCTGTGAAACAGGAATTTCTGCGATAGCCGTGCTGAATTCCAAGTATCTGTTCAAACACAAAGTGGAAAAATAAATGCGCGTGGCGATCGGTACAACGTTGCTTCCAAACTTTGGTGATACATTATTACGCTAAAATAATAATTTTTAACCTATACTATTTTCTATTGGGAGACGTGAGACAGTTTTTCTAATTTTAGGGAAACGTGTATAAAAAATGTTTGGCAACCGCTGTCTTAAAGGGTAAATTTGGAGGGAGCTTTATGTAATTATTTAGAAAATAATTTTTTTTTTTTTTTTGCTTATAATTATTATAAACGCCGGCCAGGGTCTGGAACCGAATCTAAGACTGTGAAATACGTGTACACACGGCGACGCGTCCACCGACCACTAGGTGGCACTAGTGCCTGTGCTGACTGCTATGTTTATTTATGTTGAAATGCAAAACGGACGTATACGGTAAAGAACCGTTTTAATAATATTGTGTTACGTATGTAAACCGTCGAGCGTACCCAAAGACACGAGTGTACTAAAATTGCCTACACACACCGCCGCCGTACCCGCCAAACGCTCAACTCGAACGCTCGTTTATTCGGCCGGAACCGTCGTGAAATCGAAAAGTACCACGACGACGGTCAGCATTCCCGGGCGCAATATATAACCGGACCCGCCCCGGACCGGACAGATTTGACAACGATTTGCGGGCCACATTTGGAGACCACTAGACATTTGATAAGCGTATTCATCGTTTCGAGTAGTCGGGTGTGCGCGCCGAACGCCGCTATTCCGAGGGCGAAGACGACCGCCGCCGCCGCCGCCGCCGCTGCCGGGCGTCGGGGACGGCTGGCGGCAGCGCAGTGGCAGTGGCCCCGGCCCGGCCGGCGACCGACGTTTAGTGAATGACCGAACAACACGGTGTGATCGGCGCGCGCACCCGCCGGGCCCCCAATCAATATGCCGGGGACCCGGTCCCGCCCCGGGCGTACCTGGCCACAACATAACCCGGTTATTTACTATAATATCAACTTATAGTGCCGCGGCACTTTCGCAGGGGGTTCCCAAAACGCTTTCGATCAATTCCGGTAACGACACTTCGTGTTATATATCCCTGCTGTTCGTTTTCTGGCGATAATTTAATTTTACGGTATTTTTCTCTTCCTATGCAGACTTGTACTTCCAAGCTTTTTATCAATCCTACCTTTGATTTAGATTTGATTATTTTGAGTTTTGGGAAAACGCTTTGAGGATCTGGGGTGGGGTATTCACACTAGTGCATTTAGAACATTTCGCGTTTTTGGGATTGACCCGCAATCAGAGGTGCGATAAATAAATAATTAAATATCAAATTTCATCGTAATTAAACGTCGAAAAAAAAAATAAGTTTGGAATAATAATTCGACATTGGGCACGGAAATGCGAAACATCGTTTCTATTTTTACGCTAAACGCTCTAATAAAAGCTTGAATGTTGTGAATCCCGCCCCGTCCATTGAAAAGTCGATCGATCGAGTTCATAAATTCTTAGGTTGTAACGTCCGCACGAGATTTCGGGTATTCTGACAAACTTTCGCGAAACTGTCGGAAACGCAGGTCCGCGTGTATAAAAAAAAAGTGTTTTTTTTTTTTTAAACAGCCCATAGGGGACACGACTATATAATAATAATATATAGCCGGCTGTGGTGTAAGCGTTTTTTACACCCTATACACACACGCACACACACACATAAATATATAATATTTATGTAAAATGTTAATCGTGTACATATTATTATATATGTATGCGACGCGACCAATGGACTCTTCTTATGACTATACATTGTACACCTCAACGAAAATAATAATAAAAAAAAAAAAAAAAAAAAAAAAACAATCTCTCTCTCTTTCTCTCGTTCCTTTTACTCCTTTTATGCGGATATGCATGTACAAACAGAGTACGCCCGCGCGTACTTTACTTCGATATGTAAACATACACCAGTGTGCGAAAAGTACAACGTTTTTGATGGGCGCACACACGCCATACATATTTGCGTACTAGTAAACGCGGACGTCGTTTTAGATTTTTCTTTTTTGCCCGCCGGATACGTTTGAGAGTTCTGCGACTACAACAAAAATATAACACCACATTTTCCCACGTAAGTCCTAGGCAGCGGGTTTTTGCAACCTCCCCCCCGACCTCTGTCGGTCTTAAAACGAACTATAATTGTGGTATTAAGTAAATATAATTTGGTATTTATTAATTGTTTTTAATAATACAACGTCCTGTATCATAAACGTTATTATTATTTGTTCGAATTTATTAATGTATTAGTGTCACTGGCATTTGTATATTTGCAACAATTAAAAACACACTATTTAGAAAATAAAAATATTTAGTCGACCGAACAATAATATACGAATTTAATTTTTTCAATTTTTTAAACAAGTTTCGCTCGATCGATATTGTAATACAATATCGACGTTATCTAATTATTTTGTACCTACATAAATTCACCGCTTGTTATTCCCGAGGTAGAATTATATATTACGACGAAATCCATTTTCGTGCCGTGAGATTTTATGCATTACATAAAAAGAAGACGGCAAAAAATGAAGGGGACGGTTAATCGTGCGAAAAAAAACAACAGCGAACAGGGAACGTGATCGATAATGTCCCTTCGGAGACGTGAAACTAAAAAGCAAGAACGCGCCCGTACGCGCGCACACCGCGCACGTTCGTATTGAATGTAGTTTTTTTTTTTTAGTTCGCTCGTGATTTATGATTTATGGCCCCCCGAAAACTTTCGTAACAAACGTTTCCCCGTCGAACCCTTTAAATTATCGGTCGTTCCGTTTTCGACCTCTATCCGTTTTAATTCCAAAGAAAAATATCCACCACCTGGCAAAACGAATACCATTACACCCCTGTTATTATACTCGATAGACGTACCTACATGAAAATAGTAATAAACGACCAGATGCATTTGTTAATATGTTTTTTATTCTTTTGATTTTTGCAAAATTTTAGATTTTAATAGATTTCGTTACTACCTAAAAAGTATTTATACTTTTTAAAATTTTTTTTTTTTTTTAATAATAACTATTGACGAGGGAATGAAGAACGAAAAAGAAGACTCAAAATAAGACGAAAAGAATATCGATAGTGTAAATAACATGAAGACTACTAAAAGACAAATACTTTATACATGATGTGGGCAGTGGCGGTTTTAACCAAAATTCAAGGGGGGGGGCGATTTTAAATTCAACACAAAAAAATAAATAATAATAATAATAAATAATCAAAAATATATTGTTTAGGTGCATAAGTATTGTCTAAAAAAAAAGTGTCCAAAGAGAGGGGAGTTAAATCGCCCTCCCCTTAAAACTGTTACTGGATGTGGGAGATGGTGTCGTAAATTATTTTATTATTTTTCTGGGTAAATAATAAATTTACGAGAAATAACTTAAATACAATTTGTATAGAAAGTATTTTGTTCTACAATTAAAGTCCAGTCCTATTTCGTGATAACTTATGTGTTCGTAATTAAAATCGAAAAACCATACAATTTTCCTACATTGCATATTTTCAACCCTCTTGTGACACGGATAGAGAATAAGATATTATGACCGAATTTCTCCCAAGTTAGTTTTACATATAAATAAAAAATAGGAGGGGTCCAGCAATGATAATTTGAATGTTTAAAAATAAGGACCACATTGGTTCAAGCTAGCGACCAACCAAAAGTTGGGAAAAGAAGGCGAAAAATAAAATAAATATGCGATCGATACGCACAGAAAAATACATCGATATTCGTTTTGATTTTATAATTTCGTGCCTACATTTGTTTTCTTAGTTACATACTATTATAATTTTAGAGAAATTCTGCGCCATTAAAAAAAAAAAAACTAAAATTCCATCCCAACACTTATAATAAATATATATTTATTTCGGATATTTAATAGTTTAATACTCTGAATATTATAATTTTGTATTAAACTTTGATAAAATAATATGTGTAATAATTATCAGGACTAGTTATATAAAAATGTACATGTAAATTATAATACTCATATAAATACCTACATTTTTTTTTTTATCCCAAAAGTTTTAAATTAAAAATAATCTTATTTTACATATTTGAGCAAATTTTACTATACGTAAAGTGTTACTTTTGAATATTATTAAAGATGGTTTTTTTATTTATAATATTTTAAAAACTTTAAGACAACTATCGTTAAAAGTACTACTAGAATTTGATTTTTTTTTATATATATAAATATATATATAGTTTCTCCAAAATATTTTTGAACCACGAATATATTATACTTATTTTTTGTATAAAAATCGAATCATGGAATACGTTATTTATATGATACAGTTTAAATAATAATAATATTTCTATTGTTTACTTGTGTAGTAACTGAAAAGTAATACACGAAATATCCTTTAATTATATTAAGACAATTTGTTTAATTCTAATGCGAAATTGTTAATGATACACTAATTTCATTGAAATATGTAATATTGTAATTTGTAGAGTACATTATAAATAATATTTTTGAAGTACCTAATTAAAATATAAAGAGAAAACAATTATATTATGTTTGTATTTTACAAGGTCATTCTTAAAAATGAAATATATTTCGATTTTATTATTATTCCGTATATTTTATAATTTATGGCATTTTCTATTTTTATAACGATTATTTAGTGTTGTGGGTGGTCTTTAAATTTTAAATATAAGTACGTGCGTTTACTTGACTATTGCTATATTATAATTACAAATAGTGCACACTAAACTTATACGTGTTTCGAAAATGTTTCTTTTTAAATGTATCTTGATGCTTTATGAATTATTGTAAAAATAAGCCATTCAAATAAATTATTATTTTCCTAAAGTATTTATTTTTTAAATAAATAATTTTTTAAATAGTAAAACTCAAATTTAAGGTGCTTAAAGTTAATATACAACACAATAATTATGAAATAGGTAGTATTAATCTATTTTATTTTTATGTGGCTACATTAATTAAAGTTACATGAAAATCAAAACTGTACTTGTAATATTATAATTACATATTATTACAATTGAAATGTATTTTCGAAAAAAAAAAAAACTAAATAAGCTAAATTTATTTTGCTTTTTCACAAAAATGAAAGTGATGATTAAGAGGTGGGAAATTTTGACGTGTCACATTCAAAGTTCTATTTACTTATCTCTTTATCTACACATTTTATATTATTGAACGGTTCTAATTTATAAGCAAATTTTTTTTTAATAAAGTAAAACTAAGTTTTTTTTTTTTAAAGGCATACATTTTATTCGAGTTATCATAATATTATATTTACAAAAAGTATTTCTATCAGTCGCCCAAAAACCTGTGAGAATTTTGAATACCACTTTTGAATAAGTTGAATAATACTTTTGATAAAACCGATACGGAACAGAATTAGAAAGTAATCGATTTTTATAAACGTAAAAATATTAAAAATAATAAATTATTAATAGATTTTAGATTCTAAGCGAAATTAAGAAGAATGTATCAGTTTAACTATGATGTGTAGTTTTTTTTTTTCTATCTGTAAACAACTTTTCTAACAGACAGACTTTCTACTCCGACTTTCAATTCTATAATTGAAAGCACATTTTCTGAAAGAATTTTGAATCTAATTGATGCATTAAAGAAGTCATTTTTATGATTTTCGTTGAAATTTCCATAATAATTTGGAAAAACTTAGGAAAAACGAGACAATTTACGGTTAAGTTATTGGAGGCCTATAGATTAATGAGAAAAAAAATATTAATATATATTTTAATTATTTTTTTAAATTTTAAAAAGTTTTTCCTTATCGAAAAAAGTATAAATTGTTTACCAAAACAATAGTGAAACGGTGAAATTATATTTTTTAAAGGCCAACGGCTTAACAAAAATTTTATCTAATAATGAATAATACGTTTATTGTGATTGGCTCTGGAAGAAAGTTATGATTATTGATTGTACGTGGAAAATAAAATTACTCGTTTTATGTTTATATAGCAACTAAAAATTATAATACCATGGTTTTATAAAGGAGCCCATTGAAAATTATTATGTCAGGGGCCCAATCATAAACCAGGCCGACACTGATTGTATCTTGAACTGTTTACGTGTACGCAAATGCTATTTTCGATTCCTTTTCGGTGTTACCCTATTCAAACATAATCGTCCATTTGAGTCTCGTTTATTTTCCATCGTATAACTAAAATATTTTGAAAATAATTTATTGTAATGGGTAACAAAGAAAACGAGTTGGGTTTGGCAATAATAAGCAACAATAAAAAAGAGGAAAATATTGTTTACTGCCTTTTATGTGACGGAGGTGACAACAACTAGATCTATAGGTCATCTCGGAATCTTATGTCAATACGTTCTACGAAGAACTGTAGAAGTAAAAAGTTGTAGTTCTAATAATGTACAATTCGTTTGCGCATACGGATTTTTATATTTAAATAATAATATAGATTAAAAAAAATATTTTTCTGTTACGTAAAAATATTCATTTTTTTAGCATTTTAACTTCAAACGCTTATAAAAAAATTACTCTTAATGTCTAGTAAACTTCAATAGTAAGAGATCTTTTATTAAATTTGCAACTCTTTGGTATTTTATTCAAAACATTTATGAAATTCTATGTACAAAACATTGTTTGAACATTTTCGTGTTTTTGACGAAAATAAAAAAAAAAATCTATGACAAACGTTGAATTATATTTTCGGTTTTTTTTATCAAGCAAAACGATTTTTATCGCCAAAAATGACGTATGACGTTTCCCCGTCGAGAAAAATAATATTAAACAATTTTTTTTTTTACCCATATTTGTATACAATTTATAACTATATAATCCTCGTTATGTTTAATTTAATAATTTTTGTAGGTCACAAATATGTATTTGTTTACAACTATTATTTATTTATTTATTTGAAATTATTTTTATTTTATTTTATTATTAGGTATTTGCCTATGAATAAGGTTTCTATTATAATGTTTATATCAATAAACCGTCATTATTGTTTGTAATTACTCAGACACTCTGTATTATTAAATTGTTATTCATACATTATGAATAACTGTTAACTCGTATTTCAATATGAAAATTTTTTTTTTTTAATTTGGTATGCTAGGATACATAGAGTTATTTAATTTGGCTCTGTAAATAAAAAAATTAATTATTTCTAGCGAAATATGATTCTGAGCAAAGTTTGGTTAAACATATTTTAATTTTTACGATTTTCGTCAAAACTTGAAATTAAAATAAAAAAAGACTATATTGAGCTTAAACAATTTTTTTTTTTTTATCACTAAGTACAACTTATAATGAAGGTCGTGTAAATGTCAAGCATTTATGTTCAAACAAATAATTTTATTCACATAATATCTACCAAATAAAATCTAAAAAGAATTGGAAAATTTAAATGCCTATAGATAGCTCAAATATCGCCAGAATATTTTAAACATTTTACCACGTCTAGAAAAGACTAATATGAGAATTTTGTGAAAATTGCAGGTCTAAATTACAAAAAAAAATTATGATCGAAAATAATGAAAGTGTCAGTGTCGTAAACTTTCCCAGGTTTTCCCAAATATTATGAAAAATACACAAAATATCAAAAAAAAACGACCAACTTACATATAAACTAGACAAAACTGTCTATCCGAAAAGATGCTGAACTTGAATTTCGGTGCAAAACTTCTGGAAAAAAATTAAAATTGAAAAAATGTATTATGAGGAATATTCGTGAATTACGTGAATTCCAGATTATACGGTCTCCAGCACGAAATTTTAAATTCACATGTACACGTGTAATGAGGAGCTCTAATACTTAATGGTGAAAATGAAAAAAAAATTGAGGGGAATAGTTCTGTTTCATAAGCGTTTATTGTAAATTAAAATGAAAATCTTAAAAATTACGGCATTTCAAAACATTTCAGTTAATCAACCGACGAACTTCGTTCAGAATTGTTATTCATTATCAACGATTTATCGTTGCGTACAGATATAAATTAAAATTCCCTCTATATCCTAACTTCCCAGCTTTCTACCAACAAAAATGACCCACTCATGGTTTGAAGTATTGATTTTGACAAAAATCGTAAAACTCACGGAATTTCATATCATGATTAACTAAAGAACATTGCTCAGAATCGTTATTCGTTAACAATGATTTATCGTTGCGCACAGATATAAATATAAATTACCCTCTATATCCTACTTTCTCGACTTCAAATGTATAAAAGCTAGTGGTCCACCTATGAGCAGTATATATTTTTCCCCATATATAATCATATACGTCTTTTTTATTTGGATTTATGTCCACATCAACCTATAGTTTAAAACTAATATTAAGTATAGCTATCGTCTATAATATCTGTGCGTATATTTGAATACCGAATTACTTTCAAAAATATCAAAATATTGTAACCAGGCCAACAAAGCAAAACAGCAACAAACTAAATTCGTATATTTGGCGACAAACAAAAATAGCAACCAAACTTGTCCGTTTACTCCCAAAAAAAGAAAAATTAAAACATTTTAGTGGTGGTTATAAAGGTAGGGGGTGGGCAAAAGGTACCTTTCTGAATTGAGATTATACATTTTCTTAGTTTCACCGCAAATTATAAACGATCATTTTGATAAATCCAACTCATCGTTGATTTAATACGAGTACATTTTATTGAAATTTTACTTTAATTATCATATGTTTATAGAATTATTGAAGAAACATCACCTACATTTTCATAACTAAAAGCAACATTGGAAACTTCCAGTATTATGCAATCCATTCAATGCAACAAAAACTTTTTTTTTCATACACATAATATACATTTTCTATTACATAACATCTAAAAAAAAAGTGCAATTTCTATTCTACTATATTGTAAATTAAAGTTGATCATTGTATAGTGTAAATGTAAAAAAAAAAATGTAAAATAGAAAATGCAAGCCAAGCGTTCGGTAATTTATTGGGGGAGTTTTCATAAGGAGGGGTCCTTGAATTTAGTCTCCTGTAACATAAAATAGCCCTTTCCAACACCAGTGAAAACAGCCCTTCATAATTTTCAATAACCTATGGTTTTAAAATACATGTAAGTACTGAACTCTGATCTCCTAAAGAATTTTCGTATCCGCCACCCGATTGGCTATGAATCACTATGAATCTGGTAATTCGTAGTGTATATAGAGATTTTAACAAGAGTTTAAAAATATTTTTAGTCGTCAATAATCCGTAAAGTGCGCGCGTTTACAAAATATTTTATTATATATACATACAAATATGTTCTGTGGGCGTGTGTGTACTAGGTACCTACATCGATGTTCATGAATATTACACGTGTAACTGTTAAAGCGATAATACAATAAAAATAATTGTTGTCGTATTTAAAATATAACACAGCAAACGCGTACCCGCCGTGTTTATTTACAAAATATTATTGAAAACGGTAAGCGTTTAATTCTATAAAAGCCCGCGGGTGATTTTTATCGATTTTTTTTTTTTATTCGAAAAAAACTTAACGGATTAGGCAGGTACCCATATTAAAAATACAAACGGCGGCGGCACATTTGCAGGAATTTCGAAAAAGGCAACAGAAATCTCGCCGAGTATATTATTATTATTATTATTTTTTTATAAATATTTGGACAGTTTGTTTTTGTTATATAGAACATCATCATTTGTTGGACCGAGCCAAATAAGCCCGGGGTGCGAACAATATTTAGAGGGCCCTTTATTTTTTATTTTTTTGGAAACCTAAATTGCTTAGATGTCCATTAATACGTTTAGGCGGTAAATATTAAATAATAGTTTAATTTTAATAAAGGTGTACAATTTACCCACATGATTATTGTTGTGTATTTAATGTAATTTATCTTTATTATAATTTTCAAGTCGGGGCTCGTGTTGCGATAGCCCTTTGGCACCCCGGGTCACTGAACGCCATACACGTTTTACGTACGTCTTATATATCCGGACAAACTGACAAAAAATATACGTTTATTTTAATTAAATATCAATGTATCATTTATTTCAAGAACAAAAATTATAAAGCTGCCAAAAATTAAAAAAATTTGCTTCAAGGGAAACTTTGATGAAAAACGCGTTACAAACTATTATTATTATTATTATTATTATTCAGTTTATTCAAAAACGGGTATGGCGTTTGATATATAAAGTTTAAGGTTCTATACCGTACTAGGGAAAACAACATTTATTAAGTGGGCGGTGGAGAAGTTAAGCGGGACAGTATAGCGGACTGGTACGGGTCAAGGGTGGGGAATGATGGGCGCAAGTAAGGAGCGAATAGATTGAAGGGGACTACGGGGGGGAGGGAGGGATGTCGGGGTGGCGAGAGAGTGAGAGAAATGCCCGCGGTAAGTGCCACGCCGTGGCTGTCGGGCGGACGTGTAGTGGCGGGGGATAGGGCGGGGTAGAGGTCGTTTATATACACACAGGGTAGGGTACCTTTTGAGACACCGCTGCACTGGATCATTCAGATAGGATTGTCAACTGATTTCAGGTACATGACGTGATGTCGCGTACGTAGTACTACACACGGACTGTGATCGATGCCGTGGTCGCGCTGTCCGGCCACACTTGTCCATTTGCCGTACACGCTGGCGGCGGTACCACTGGTGCTACTGTCGCGGGTACGATCGCTAGAGGATGTGCTGACGACGATGCTGTTGTGATCCGGCGACCAGCCAAAGGACATCATCAAAGGCCAGCTACGCAAGCACACACGCCCTGACAAACCTTTTTTGCCGCGATGTATTCTCGTCCGGTTATTCCGCGGTTCTCCCCGTTCGGCGGTCGCGTCGTATCCAACCTATCCGCGCACCGCGCCCCCCTACTGCGAGAGCGACTGTCGACCGTACAAATCACCTGCCAATCGCATAATAACAATAATAATAATAATAATGATAATAATAATAATAATAATAATAATAATGATAATTATTATTATAAAGGAAAGCATACATATAGCACAACGGTTTACGACACTGAATATATGTATGTTCGTATTTGTATCGCTGTGTACCGTTAAAAATATCGGCGCGGCACGTATTATCTATCTTCGTAACCATAATAAATTAATATACTATATAATTATTATTATTAGGTACGATGTACATCACTACTACGGTGTAACTATCGCAATTACGGGTTTGTTACGGATCGCGCCGTTACGAACGGCACCAACAGTAGACGCGATCGCGCGCGCCCGTTTACACACTACGCGGTGGTGGCGGCTGACACGACGGGCCTCGCCAACGCGCGAGGTAGAGCCACCACACAAACCGAGACACTCAAAAACTGACGACGACGTCGACGCGCGGAGGGCTTACGGGAGTACGCACTACTCCAGTTGACCTGACGCCGCGTGCACACGCACACACACGCACGCACAAACACACATACACACACACACACACACACAGACACACACACGCACATAGACGGCGGATTAGCCCGACTAGCGAGCGACCCTCCCGCGCACCCTGCGTACGCGAAAACGACAATGCACAGGCGCGCGCGCGCGCAAGTCCGCACCCGCGCCCGCGACCGTATCCTACGTGTATGTGCACGCGGAGGTACGCCCGGCACAAACGTACCCGCGTGCGCGCGGCGGTTACAGTTGTATACAAGCGCCGCGCCGTAGTCCGGTAGCCGTCGTCGCGAACTCGACGCGCGCACCACGACTCACACGCACACACACACACACACACACACACACACACACACACGCGCGCGCGCGCGCGCGCGCGCACACGCACACATAAACACCAGCGTACAAAGCGCGCACGCGCGCCCACGACACGTTTCGCGTACACGTACTGTAGATACACTATAATACACGACACGCACACGCGCCAAAGACCCGTGTGGAAACCGGGTCACCGCCGTAATTCACCAATCAGTGCGGCCAAAACGGCACAGACCCATTACCGTTCCCAAACACCTGTAAACATTTACATTTTACACGGGAGCTATACGATATTTTATGACCCACAATAATTATTATTATCATTCGACGGTATCGACTGTGCCGGGTCGACTTACCTGCGCCACCTCTGTCGGCGCCGCGCGGGACCCTCATCGTACCTTTTTGTGTTTTTTTTTCGCCATCGTTTATTATTTGTCGTCATGTATTGTATAGCAGAAATCGTCACCGCGTTGCCGTCGCGACCACCTCTTCCCCCACCACCACCATGCCCCTCACCGTACTCTGCATTATTATTGTAATTTATCGTTTCGTATACCTATAATATCAATTTAAATTATTTCACCATTACCCATGTAATATGGCACGACGACGCATAATTGAAATTTCTTAAGCTCTTTCCAATATGTAATGTAGATAAATAATAATACCGACTACCGGTACCCAGAGTCTATAACCGCGGGTGATGGTACCCGAGTAATTTTTTTCAAATCGACGATCGAAAAATATGACATTCGCTTTCGAATCGATAAGAGAAAAAAAAAAAATTAGGTCATTTCCGGGATCCACGGGCAACTTCCGATCGCTCAAACTCGACGGTCCGGGTCAAGACCCGTTGAAGCAATTTACAGTGTGTATAAATAATTCGAAATATAAAATACGACATGTATTGCCCGGCGTTTCGGCAACGGTGGTAAAGTTTTTACAACGGATTTAAACGGGTGTTTGCAATGAACCAAATGAAAAAAATGACGTATTGTTATGTCGAGACAAACGGACCGGAAAATTAAGTCTTTGTCGTAAGTTTTCTCGTTTTGCTGGCCATTCTTTTGGAATATAAAAACGCGTCACTTTTCGACGGCTTTCGAAGTATCGATTATATTACGCGGACGTTCCTGCGGGCAGAGAGAAATCGGCCAAAATCCGCATCGCGTTATATACAGAGATAAAATAAAACGTTCGAGGAAAGTTTAAAAAAAAAAAAAAAAAGCTCTCGGGGATAATATATTAAGTAGGTGTATCAAATATGCGCCATCTGGCAGCGGAATAGGACAAACCTGCGTTGCAGCGTTGTCGTTGGCAACCGAAAGCTGTAGCCGATCGAACGAATTTCGCATGCCACGCCCTTGTGCATTTACGCTCTACCCACCCATATCTCACCCATTTAGACGCCTTTCACCCCATCTAACCGTCGTCCGCCCGAAAATTAATAATAAAAAAATCAAAACCAACAAAACGTACGCGTTATCGCGTCACTTTTTCGAGCTTAATTTGTTTCTACTTTAAATAAAACACGAAACATTCGAGGAAAAAAACCTTAAAAAAAAAAAACCGTTGACCGTCTACAGCGTCTATAATAAGAGCCGCACACTCGTATTTTTTGTTATTATTCTTAACGCCTTCGTCCGACAGAGGGAGCTGCGCAACGACAATAACTCTATGTACACACGTCGGAATGCATTTCTCCGAGTCGATCGTCACATACGACGGCGTTTGGCAGTTGTTTATTATCATCATTTCCCGCTACCGGACGGTCATTTGTCGCCGTTCGGCCGCCACCGCCGCCGCCGCCGTCACCGCAACCGCCGCCGCCGCCGCTGCCGTCTCCGTTTTCCTAAGCGCTGTACAGCGGCCGACGGGTCAGCGGACAATTGATTCGGACGCCCGCGAAGCCGACGGGGCTACGCCAGCCAGCACGGCGCGTACCGGCCGACACCGGTAAGACATATAATATTTTGTCGGTTACCGACGCGCGCGGGTGCAATCCGAAAATACAGTCGCCCCGACGACGGCAGCCGCTGCCGCGACCGTACACCGCCGCAGCGGTCGTCTCGTCGTTGCGTGCAATACGTCGTGCTCACGACGCCGCGGGTCCAAGGTGGTATACTCGTACCGCGGTTTAATCGCACCCAGATTCCGTTACAACAATCCATATATATATATATATATATATATATATATATATATATATGCATGGTTAAGTATATCGCCGTGCTGTTATCACACAACAAGTGTGTGGTGTACCGTCTTCCACCGCGCGCGCAAACACACACACACACACACATTCGGCTAACCTATTTATTATAATCGATAGGATGACGCGTACAAATTACCGCGGGCCCGAAACGATTATACCGACGGACGTCCGACTACGAAAACAATAAATAATACCGTGTAACAAAACGGTTTTTTTTTTTTTTTAAATGAACAAAAATAAAAAATATATTACTATCCAACAATACGCAGGTTTAAGCGTAAAGTGTGCAAAGCGAGACTTGTAGCAGCGATATTAAGTGGGCCCACAATAAATAATATATTTTCAATTTAGTTTGAATACGTTCAAATTGCCAAGTTAATTTAATTACTTAACATTTTTATGTCAAATTAATTCATCATAGTGCGGAAATAACCGTAATATTTTAACTCTTATTTTATATAGATGAAGATAATATTTTCGTACTAAGTTTGACATCGGGGATAAAATAAACAATATACGAAATATTTTTTTTATATAATAATAATCACGACGGGGATTTTTTCGAAATATAATACAGGATTCTTTAGTACCTTTGTTTTTATATTTAAATCGTCATTCTTCGGAAGACAAAAATTACATGTTGGGCTCTCGGGAGCAGTCAAGTTGTCAGCCGCGACAATCGAAAATCGCAACCTGTCGCGTCTTGCATTCTCGTGGTCTGGTAGCGTATCCAGGGGCGGAAAAAAGAAGAATTTCAAATGTAATCTCTCCCCCTCCCCGAAATATTTTCCTGGCTACACCACTGCCAATAATAAAAATCGATCAAAAGCCGATACATTTTCAAGTCGATTTCGATGGACCTTCGATTGAACTTTAATTAGAAACGCTTGTCATATAATTCGAGAATAAGCCTTCAGGTTATATTATCAATTACGATATTGGTAATAAAAGTTGCTAATGGTGACATGACGCGTCTTGCAAACGCTGGCCATCGTGTCGCACGCACGAGTTATACGGCGTCCGGATAGGCATTTCACCTACACCAGTGCGTACGCGGTCAAACAACATATAATATTATGTTAACAATTGAATATATTTTTTAGATTTTGAGCGTAGCGAGAATGAATTGGTTTTACTATAGTGTGTTATTTTTGTTCTGTCCGCGCGAACAAGTTTTCTATCAGAAATAATGCTCCGTTCATCAAAATTTTTAAATGATTTCTGGTAATAAACTTTGTCTATTCGATGCATTTTTCTGTATTCATTGTAGTTGCATTAACAATTGTTCACATTAAACATCACAAAAACGAATATATTTACACACAACGGTTATTGTTATTATGTTTTGTTGTTTTAATTCAGTTTAAAATAATAGCAAAAAACTAAACTTATAGCTATTTGAAGCTATAAATTCGAGCTATTTTAGTTTTTATTCGGTTTTATGTGTATAAATATTGATTGGCTTCTCAAAAATGTTTGAAAATTGTACGCAAGGTTTTGACATAAGTTTTTCTTATAGCTGTATAAAAACATCGAAAATCCATAGTCACGATTTTTTTTTTTTATCGTTTAAAGTACACATTATTAGAAAAATTGTAAATTCAGTATTTTGCGTTCTAATTTCCGATTAATATGAATAAAAATTGTTTGGCATTTAAAAGAAAAATGCCTATAAGTTGTAATTTATTTTGTAATTACAAATAAATAACATATGAAATTTAAATTCATCAAAACATATGCTAATAACCGAACTTTGCTCGGAATCACTTTACCCATTGAATCGTTGATTTATCGTTACATGCTGTAGAGTACATTATATACAATTACCCTTTATATTCTATCTTCCCAACTTCCCACCTATTACACAGTGATCCACCCGCGCAGTATCTTACCTTGGACAGTTGGTAAATATTATTTATATAGTACGGTTACGTTACTGCGCGTCGAGTACAAAATGTTTTTATCCCCGTACATGCGATACGTCGACGGGTCCTTTGTGATGGGATATCGATTAGGTATCAAAATATTAACACTTTATGTACTGCCGTTCCATACCACTGCCAGACGTTTACACATAACAGCAAGTTATCGATTTGTGTAAATGTAAATGTCTTCAAACACGGACATATAGTTAGAGGTTCACGAGAACAACGAAGTAAATACATTTAGAAAAAGATCAGAGATATATCGAGGAGAATTTAATTTATATCTAAACGTAACGATTGTGACATTGCTAACAAAAAAAAAATCTGAGAACAGTTCGGTGAAATTAGTTTAATGGTATATTAAAATCGAAAATTATATTAATTTGTATCTGTGGAATATATTTTCAGAAAAGACGCTACACTTGAAAATCGGAACAAGATATCTGATAGAAAAGTTGTTCACCGCTGACGAGGAAGGAGGAGAAACACATCATAGTAAAACCAATAGATTGTGGGCGTAGCGTGTATATTGTATTAGATAAGAAAAATCTCTCGTCAATTTTATTTGAGTATTTATCGTTATTATACTTATAGGTACCTAATATTATATTTCTAAACAAATTAGGATAGACATTTATAATAACGTTAAATCACTATTGAAAGTCCCAAATTATAATATTTAATTAGGTTGGATTAGGTTAGGTAGTTAATTTTTTTAAATACATATTCTTAATTTTTATTTGCTTTTCAATAAAAACCTAATAATATCCTTATGTATATTATAACCTAAACTATTTGGCATTTGCAGGGTCACGCGCAAATGTAACAGGTGTTATGGGAATGGATGCAATGTTACTCTATGACCTTTATTATGCGTTAGTCTAAATTTACAAGTGATAAAATATTATTTATAAAGATACTTTTCATAAACAAATAATAATTTAATAATTTACTGTAATTAGAATACTATTTTTTATAAATCCCAAATAAACTGATTTTGCTGCTGAACATCAATATTACAACATTTGAATGGTTAATAGACACACACAAATGGCAATGTTGTAACGTCATTTCACTGTATTTTTTCTACTTTTTATATATAAAAATACCGGTACTAAATTGGTTGTTAATATTTCGACTAATTGTAATTAACCGAAAATAATTAAATAGCATGTCAGTATAAAAGTGTCGTTTTAATATTAAAATGAGAGAAATTATAATATTTTTAAATGTCAAGTAACTCCAAGAATTTCTTTTAAAGTATATGTAAATGTTTCTATACATAATATATAACTACATATGCCTACAATACAAATATACTATATTTATTATTTAGTACATATACATGGTAAACGAATGCAGCCATCACGGTGGAGCCAGATGTTAGGCAGTCAACGATGACAGATGTACAAATGGATATTTACGAGGATATGTTCAAAGAAATTACGAAAAAAATAAACAAACAGAATACATCATCGTCTTCCGAGGAGAGACAGTTCGCGGAACAGGACGCATACAAGATGGTTAAAGAGGGCCTCAACATGTTCGACAACGACAAAGCGGCCACAGAAGCGGCGAAGTCTTTTGACAAACAGGAGCACCCCGAGGAGGACCCATGGGTAACCAGCGACGAGACAATACCATGGACGACATCGAAAATCGGTAGCTACAACGCGAACAGGAAGCTGTTCAAGTGTCAGGAATGCGAATCGGTGGGCCTGCTGTCTAGCGTGGCCGAACACTGGTTAGGCACGCACGCCGACGTCAAGGTGTTCCAGTGCCCGCAGTGTCCGTATGCCAGCGCATGGGCCAGATGCATTCGCATACACATGTCACGGCAACACAACGTGGTGGCCGACAACGGGCCAATAGAACAACGGACCGCGGGCCGCTCGCCATGGAAAGAGAGTCCGGTACTCGGAGAGGTGACCGGCTACCTGGGCCGACTAAAAGCGGTGGCAGACAAGGCGGTGGCTGAAAACGTGGCCACGACAAACAAAGCCGCGGTGGCTGCTGTTACCGCCACCGCCGTCGAGTCGGACGACGAGATGGAGATATCCGCGGCTGACACGGAGACGCAGACCGCCCAAAAGCGATTCAATTGCGTCTACTGTCCATACTCGACCGACCGTCGTGATCTACACACTAGGCACGAGAACATACACAAAGATAACAAACCTTTTCAGTGTGACGTATGTCAGAAGCAGTTCAACCGGGCGGACCACGTGAAGAAACACTATACACGCATGCACAGGGAATACGAGTACTGCTTGAGCAGAGTAAAACGTGACCCGTATGGCAAGATAGGGCTCCAGCAGCAGCAGCCTCGGGTAACGTTGTACTCGGGCGATCCACCGCCCATTGAACCGGAATCGCAGATCATCGTGACGCAGACAAACGATGTGCAATCACTGACGCCGGCAGCGCCAATCATTACCACCGCACCGCTCATTCTGCAGGACGACCAACATCAGCAACAGCAATCAGTCGTCAACATAGCCGTGGTTAATTTTAACGAACAGACCGGCAAACATACCATACAAATACCAATACCGACCAGTCAGTTAAAACCGGTGAGTCTTGCATGTGAATTTGATTTGGTTAACATTTTCAAATTGTTTTTGACAGAAATATATAGATGATTTTAGGTAGTCTTGACACCCCCAATTACGCCACGATATGGTTATGTTAGTAATCTAGAAAAAATAAAATTTTGCCTCGTTTATCGACATTTCTTTGAGTTTTTAACATTTAGAAGCATATTTTAAAAATTATACTGTAATTATAGTGTATTTGTCATTAGGTTAACCTAACCTAGCCTAACGACAATACACTTCATCTATTTATAGTTATTTATTACACTAAACAAGTTTGAACAAAATTTAGATTCACATCCCCCCCATCCTCAAAAATGAATGCAAACTTGTCCTTATCTTAACCTTATATTGGTACAAACCAATCTGTTACCGCGGAAATGTTGAAACGAATGTCCATAAGCAAATGCATGTGCGTATATTATTTGGTGCATGTATTATTTATTAGGTGATTTTCGCGCCCGAGACCATTTTAACGGTGGATCCTGTAACAATAATGCCGACGGACGCTCCCACAGCAACAATAATGGCCACGGACTCGCCCATAACAACAATGATTCCGACGGACGCACCCACAGCAGCAATGATGCCGACGGCTGCACCCTCAGTAGCAATGATGCCGACGGACGCACCTTCAGCAGCAATGATGCCGACGAACGCGTCAGCTGCAGCAGTGGTGACGAAACCCAAAGGCAAAGGCGGCAGCCGGAAAAACTTTGAGAAACGGTACTCGTGCACGTACTGTTCGTGGTCGGGTATCGACAACTGGTGCCTAAAGCGGCACCTGAACACGCACATGAAACCGTATGAGTGCATGTTCTGCGAATACAAAGCGGCCAGGGTCGAGCGACTTGCCACCCACATGTTCAAGGTGCACAGCAAGAAGATGTGTTGTCGGTGTTGCTACATAGCCCAGGACCAAGACGACTTGTACGTTCATCAATCGGAAAACAACCAGTAAGTCACACGCATCACTATACCTATACCTCTGGTGATGGGCATTTACCCTGTAAACATTTTTTTCAATAAACCCATGGGTAAATACCCAAAATATTTACCAACCCATCGGGTATTTACCCAAAGAACATCACTACCTATACCCAAACTAACTGAAACTGAACATTTATTCTATACGTAAATAATATATAATATGAAGTAAACACCTACTTTAGGTAAAGTAAATTTCGGATGATGTAGCTTTAAAAAACATTTTTAAAAACATTTAAATAAAAAAAACTACCCATAGGCAGACAACTGTTATAAGTGAGAACAGTGACGGCGCGAGGATGGTTCTGCGAGTCGGAAAACTCGTAGGTTTTTTTAAACGATGGGTGGGTAGCTTGATCAGCTAGGTTGGCTGGTTAAATAACCAAATAGGAAGTAGGTTCTTGTAGAGGAATATTCAATTGTTTTTGCAAAAGGCGACTTACTTATAGTAATAACAATATAATAATTAAGTATGGCGAATATATAAAATGAGGAGACGTGAGGTATTTTTGTCAATAAATGGGTGGGTAGATATAAATAATAAAAGTCAAATAATTTTGCCCAACTCCCTCATGATGTAAGTTCGTACCACCACCGTGTGAGAAGTTAGAAAGGCGGATTACAATATAATGTAATTTAGTTTATATATCAAATGATAAATCATTGCAAACGAAAAAGGATTCTGAACATAGTTCGGTAAAATGTGTTTTGATAAATTCAGGCTGAAATTGTAACTACACACTAAATTACAATTGTTCGAGTTTTTTGGTCCAAACATTTTTATCCGTATAAATCGGAAAACGCGGAATGTTGTGCTTTTTATGATTTCCGTAAAAATCTGAATTTCAAATGCGTTGAAAATAATCATGACTACGGATTGTCGATACTTTTATACAGCCATAAGAACAACTTGTGTCAAATTCTCGAGAAGCCAAAACAATTTTATCCGCACAAAAACAAATAAAAACTAAAAAGAATCTAAAAAATTTCAAATAAATAGTTTAAAACTTACCAGATGAATGCTTTCAAAATTTGATCACGTAATATAAAAGTATTTAGTGAAAACGACAGGTCTCTACGGTTATTTTTAACTAAATTACAACAGTAAGACAAAATCAAAAATTACGAAAACACTTATTTCGTAAATGTTTCAACTTTGTTTTTCAATTATTAAAAAATAACTTTCCCAGAGATAAATCCGACCGCGGTCAATTTTTTTCTTTAAAAATGTTATAATTTTCAAAATGCCTTACACAAAATAATAAAACGAACTCTGACAAAAGAAAACAAACCCCATAAATAATATATTATTATATGCACACTAAAACTAAACAATAATGAACACTCGAAAATCGAGACTCTTAAGAGAATAGACTTGGTGCCCGAAAATTGTCCATGGACGTTTTCCGATTCAATGAGGTTTGATAAATAGCAGTCGAGGAAAATCTATAAATATTTTTAATAAAAACAATTTCGCCCGAAAATCTCATAGATAATCGCTGAATCGTGATAACAAAAAAATAAAAAAAACACCCTGTATACCCAATATACATTTTTTATATATTGTATTACCCATTCATAAATGTTATGAATGACCTTATGTTAAGAACCTAACCTAAAGATTAGTTGTTTTTTTTTTTAGTAAAAGTGTACGGTCACGTCATACACAGACGTCTCCTACTCCGTCGTCGCCCGATCGAACAGAAGACAACAATTCGGACAAAAATGACGTGATCGTAGTCTGGCCAATATCGGACGCCGAGACACAGAATTCTATTCACATTTAATAAGGATTAACAATTCGACGTGCCAAAACGAAAATACAATAACATTAACTACCTACACTGTATATAATAACTGCTGTATTTCCAACGATAAAAGGCAACTCGAAATATGTCTAATGAATGAATTTGAATTTGATACGAGTTTTTCCGTTAGAAAACATCAAGTAACATGATTTAAAGCAAATTCAATTTCCATTTACGATAAGTAATTATAATCTTTTTTCGAAATCATTTTATGAAATATTATTGAAACAAAGTTATGTAAACAAAATCTAACATATTACATATTATTTTGATTCTATGTGCACAGAAAAAACAATTTTTAATTTTTATGTGTGGAATAATAATTTCTACCGACTAAAACAAAAAAAACTAAACAAATTCAAGTTTATTTCATTAAAATATTTCGTATTACCTTTACCATTGTGAACATACGATAATAATAATAATAGATACAGAAATTAAATAAAATATTAATAGGTAGATAACATAGGCGTGCGCAGACTTTTGATTCCAGGGGTACACATTATAAATTAGGTCCCACAATACTTTCAAAAGTCATTTTAGGCAATTTTTTTTAAGATATAAAATGCACTAAAAATAATTGTTATGTTTTATTTACTGCAACACCATATAGGTATGTAACAAATTTATAATGATATTCGACGTTTAATAGGAATCTGTCTTGGCACATAGTACTTCTTAGTTTATTTGTTACTATGCTTAATTTGGAAAATATCATTTCACATGTATAACTTGTGACTGGTATTGTTGTAAACATTTTTAATGTTAAATTCACATTGCTAAAAATGTCTAACCTTCTACTCTTTTTTAACCATTCTGACCACAAATATATAGATTCACAGCTTCCAGTTCATTCATTGGTATATTGAATAATTTAAATTAAATGTTTAAAGAACTGTTAATTAATTCTAACTCCGATAAATTTACCACAGCGTTAAGTCATCTAAGTTGTCTATTGATTGAATCGTACGTTTGTACCGGCTATATAAGATTATCTATTAACGAATAAAATATGCCTGAGCTCATTATAATTGAAATAATTTTCATCTAACCTAACAGAGACTTTATTTTTCTTTGTTTACCTCAGGAGTACTAATATCTAGTTCATTACACTGGGTAGTTGTTCAAAAATGTACCATTTCTCATAGATATCAATTAACTTAGAAGTGCTTAAATATAATTAATAGTTATTAATACATCTTAGTTATATAGAAAATAATATGAAAACTCCAACACAGCAGGCTCTTATTTGATAGAAAAATAATGTTTTTATTTCGTTTCGGGTCATCGTCAACTTTCATTAACGATAATTTATCTTTGGAATGACGTTTTTGATATCCGCTTTTTACATTTGTAGAACTACTTTTAGTAAAACTTAAAATATTAAATTCGGTACCTGGGTAATACAATTATTCACGTTCACAATACCACAAGTCCACAAACGAAAAATACCGATGCTGAATACTGACGCGTAAATCGTTGTAAAATACTAACACATATAAAAATATAGAAATACAAATTAATATTTAACATATACCTGATATGACTATACGTATGATTTTAATAGGGCGATGAAATAATATAACAGTGTGGATAATTAGAAGGTAACCTAACCTTCCCTATCATTGGAAGTTAAAAAAACACTATTGTTTATTGATGTTCAAATATCAAAATATTATTAAACATTATCAGCAAACCACTAAAGGTGATCACCAATCGCGGTCAGTCATCAGTCAATAATGTCCCTAAATAACTAACGATCGTAATATTATAGAACACGCCGCGATTCTGTTCGGTACGACCATATATGTACGTACACATAATAGTAATCCTATGGTGGGACTTGTTATCTTTTCGAAGAAACAAAAACACATTATTATTTTGTAACATATGGATTTTTCAAGATTGAAAGTTTGAACTTTTGTAAACTCCAATTCGTTGGGACCATTATTTTATAATCGGGGACTAAAGGTGACCAGACACCCCCTGCGCGCACGCCTATGGTAGATAACTATTGTTAACCCCAGATTTATTATTATTATTGTGTAATATGTACCATGTAATAAAATCTCAATTTATCTGTGCCATATGTACCCAATGAAAAGTGATGGGCATATAATCGAGATATTCGACAATAGAACCAATCGAGATATTTCGATTATGAAAATAATCGACTTTAATCTCGAATGAAAATTTCAAAAATCTACTGAATTAATATTATAATTTAATTGAATGAAATAATCGGAATTACATTGTAATTGTAGTTTCTTACAAAATAAAAACGATGGGCTGCATTGTTGTTGTCAGTCGAAAATTCAGTTTAGTTTGAACGATTTTTATGGAAATATCTCGATTAGGTACTAAAATATTTCGATTTTACGTATGCTTGATCATTACTAAAAACGTTACAAATTATATATGTTAGGTTATTACCTATTACAATAACATGTCAAATCATGGAATAGAAACTTGTAAATATTAGGAACTTATCTACCGATAATTCTTTATGGCCCTAAAACTAAATTCTAATTAATTTTTAAGTAATTATAGCGACATTAGATAACAATTTTTTTTTATAATATTCAAAATTACCTACCCGTATTATCTTAAAAAATATATAATGTTTTATGTGTTAACTTTGTGTTTGTAGGTATACGCTTATAACATCACAAATAAACTTGGTGATCGCACACAGTTTATATTACTGTTACCAATACTGGTTCTTGAGTAAAAAATTAAGTTTTCTTTTTTATGCGGGAAATTTAAGTGAAAAATGTAGATAGTAAATAAATGTTATAATGTTAAATATCGGTGTTACATATAAATTTGTTTGGATTTAATCAGTGTACTATATTAATATATTACTATACGGATACAAATAGTGGCGTACGCAGAGGGGATGATGGGGGATTCCATGGGATTTTTTTTTTATATTTATACTTAAACATGACTTTAGACCTCCAGTCAATAAGTAGTTTGTACATGCCTGTCGACAACAAAATTTGTTGTCAGAAAAGTATGCTATGATTTCATCTGATAACTGATAAATAATTAAGTGTCAGATTAAAATATAATAGATTTTTGTTGTCCCAATTTATTGCATCCCCCCACCCATACCAAATTCCTGTGAACGCCACTGGATACAAATATATTGTCTTTGCACATTTACCAAAAAAAAGAAAAACCAGGAAATTTATTATAATTTCAAATACATATAATTACTATAATTTGGTAATAAGACAGTAATTAAATTAATTATTATAATTATTATTGTTCCATTAATTTATATATTTATACATTTTATTGTTACAGGTCATTGTAATGTTGATATATTGTTAACCTTACACTGAATCTTATTAATTATAATAGTTACAATTTTTAGCTAGTTCGATTCAATATTGTATAATATGTTATGAACATTTTTCGCAGGGTCTTTATTGTCGGCATTTTAAATAAAAGATTAAGAATTTTAAAATTAAAACCCCTACAATTTATGCCATAACTAATGAGTTCTTATCAGGTATGTATACCTACCTAATACAAGAAAATGTTTTTAATTTGTATTGTAATTTTAATTATAATAAATAACCTACAGTAAAAAGTTATTTATATTGTCAAAAGTTCAATATAATATAAAATTAGGTACTTACCTAATACCTACATTGAATAGATAGAAATTTAATATAGGTAATATAAATTTGTCATATTTAAAATCAAATAATTCCTTACTTCTTAGACAATTCTGGCTATGAGCAATAAACATAAAATTTAGTAAAAACTATTAAAAAAAAAAAAAACTTTGAAAGTTGTTATAATTAATTTAGGTACTTATCTATATATACCATAAACGATCATATAAAATAAATATTTTCTCTATAGCTATACTTTTGAGGTAAGTTGACCTGATCATGGTTAAAGATAATACAAAGAGTCATTTATCCATCTTGGATAATTTCAGACCTTTATATTATCTTTAAACTAAATACCGTAGGTACCTATTATATTCTAAAAATAACTAAAGGTTACAATCACAATTTAAGATAAATATCTTAATTTGTATTTCCAATGGTAATTTGTTTTTATTTTGGAAAACACTTAACAAACAAAAATAATGTCATCACAAACATTTCACATAGGTTATCAAATTTTCCCTTCTATAATATCAAACTTATAATAATACATTAGGTACCTCATCCAGCAATTATTGAGCTGTGACACTCAACACGGAAATTATTTTATTTTGTATAAATCTAAGTTAAGTAAAAACAACTAGTTACCCTCAGAATTGAAATTGATGTTTGTTGATAATATATTATACCCAGAGACTTGTCTAAACAAATATCCATCCACAAACGAAAAAAGTCCAATTTATAATATTTATGTCTTATATGAATGAAAACTTAACAGTTTAAAATACCATTAAGAAGTGTATGTACCTACATTTTAATGTATTTTAAATGTAATAAAAAGTCAAATTTCATTTTTCAAAGTATATATTACTAGGTGTTAATACCCAATAAAATATTATTTTATAAGAAACTAATGTCTAATACCATTTAGCATTCTAATATATAACAATGTACCTAAATATAACATAAGCCAAAATACTCAATATTTTCAAAATTTACAAATGTGTTGTTCATATAATTTACCTAATATTATATCATTCATGGCTTTATACTATACATTATAACTATATAATATTAACCCTACATCAGTCACGTGTACTGTGATAATATCACAGTACATCAGTCACGTGTACTGTGATAATATCACAGTAAATTGTATTTGACATTTATTAAACTAATTGATACAACTAAAATTAATATTTATGTTCTTAAATAAATATTCAATATATGGTTAAATTATTCATTAACAGTGCAATAACAAAATGTATTTGTCAAAAATTGTAATTTGTCTGTATTTGTAGACACGTGATTACTGGTGTGATTTTTAATCATGTGACTGATGGAGGATTAAAAGCATCAATGAATAATATTCTTAAAATAAACAAAAACATCTTATTATTTTGTAATTATAATAATATAAAAGTATTATAAATTATACAAATTAATAGTATGGAAAAATGTTTTTTTCTCACAAAATATGCATTTCATATTGTTCAAAATACTAAATATTTATAATCAAAAAACATTTTTTGGAACTCTAAATAATTAAGTTAAAATTGATTTAAAATTTTTTTTTTAAAAACTACTCGTTAATTTTGTAATAATAAAATAATTAAATTTGAATTGTATTATATATATGACATAATTATATATTAATAGTTTTATGTATTAATTAAATATTTAATTAACAACATGTTATTGTTGTGTTGGTGAGTTTAAATAAATTTTTGTAATATATTTAATGAAAATACATATTTATGTGAAATGTATTAACTTAAATTATGACAAATTTAATAAATTATACTAATACTGTAACTTTATGTTATTTTGATGTCAATTAGGTTTAATAATTTTAAAAGCAATTAAAAAATGAATTGTAGATCACAAAAATGAACAAAAAAAAAAAAAAAAATTGAAAAAACTAATTAAGTTAGATTTGATTAAAAAATTAAAAAAATTGAGACATAATAATCATGATCTGTAAATATACAAAAGTAATCTTAAAATTAAACAAAATAAGAAAATAGTATTAACATGCAATAGTACTTAAATAATTTATTTTTACAATAGATTAATATTTATTATGATTTACTTAAAACAAATAAATATAACAAAAAAAAAAAAATAATATAAATGATACATTTTATTTACATGGAATTACTTTTCAAGAGTTTCGGGGGATGTTGTATTTGAAAAAAATGACTCAGAATTTAAAAATGAATCTGTTATAGGCGGTGTGTTCAAAATATCATTTCCAATTGTTGAGTCAAAAGATATAGGAGTATTTGGCAAAGTCCAATCAGCTGAAGCTGACATTAAATCATTAAGATCGTATGCGTTTGGAGATAGACATGACACAATTTGATTGTCTGGAGTAACATTCAACCCATTTTTAGCTAAAATTCCAATCAAACACAAATCATTATAGTATACTTTAAATCTTATTGTGAATATCAATTGAATTGAAAATATTTATGCACTTATTGATTTATCCACTCATTAACTAAACTTTTTATTAAAATAATCAAAAAGACAATAAGTATCATAAATTATTTTATTTAAGCTTTTATAATCACAAATAGTAAAAACGTCCTAAAACAGAACACCCCCCCCCCTAATCAATGGAAATGTCAGTAAATCTCAGGTTATACAGTTTTACAGAACTATAAACTCAATTTAGGAACCTTTCATTTTTCTGTTTTATACAGCGATTCATTTGATCAAGGGCCATCTTAGATAAGTTTGACTGTACATAACTTTTATAAAATTAAAAAAAAAACACATTACCATCATTAGATGTCTCCTCTTCTGGCTTGAGAGGGAAATTTAAATTTGTTGGGTCATCATTAATAAACTAAATAAAAATAATATTTTAGTAAATGTTGAAATTTAATTTTAATAAATAAAAATAAATGCAGCACTTACATTAAGAAACATATTTGCATCAAAGGTATACTTGTCATTTAATCCTTTCAACAAATTTTCTAAATCTTGTTGAACTGAATCAATTTGTTTTGAAACATGTTCCCTGCAAACATTTTAAAATATTTGTAAATAAAACATTTTAAATATTTTTTTCCTACTTTATTTAACATTTCAATTAGTCTTTAATAATAGGCATAGCATTTGCTTTTGTATTTATACATGTTCAAAATTTTACTTTTAATATTATTATTTCAATATTAATTATAATTTTTTTTTTTTAAATATATATCTTTGAATCTGCAATGACCTACTTAAACTTAAAGTAATTTTAACACCCAGAGATCATTATGAATTAATTTAAGAAACTTATTGACATTATTCTAGATTTTATAGCCTATTCATTACATTTATTAGTATTTGATTATCAAATAGCAAAAAATATATATATATAATCTGTTATACAATTTGTCAAATCTAAGTTTTGGAGACTATTTAAAAAATTAACAACATATCTATTTTTAAAAATTTATTTCCTACTCTGCCAATCTAAATGTTTATTGATTTATTGGCAATACAATTAGTACATTCCTAACTATGAGCTATCTACATTATATAGATGACAATTTTTATATATAAAATATTTATAATTATTAAACAAATAGACTTATATTAGTTTCCTTTGGAATTTATGTAGCTAAAATAAAATGCATTTGTTGATACATAAGATATAAAATAATATTACTTATTATTTTATATCTCATAATTTTAAAATGTCTGTAATAAGTTTTTATTTTTTTTATTTTAATACATACAACCTATAAAAAAGTTTTTATAATAAGAATGTTTGAGGATTTAATATAATATTATAGAGAATACAGAAATAATGAAGGTACAATAATAATAATAATAATAATATATAATAAGTTACTGTTAAAAATTGTTCCTACTGTTGTTCTATTATCAAAAATTATATTTATATCATCAAATTATCATGAAATAAATGAAGAACTTTTTTTCAATCTTCTCTATAAAGAATGAATTACTATAGTTGTAGTTTGGACTTGAGATATTCATTAATATTTATCATTTTCTAAAAGTTTAGAAGATAATAATACGATAGAGGCATACTTTTCGAAAACATTATTAGGTAAATTTGGTAAAAAAGACCTGCTCCCAGCATATGCTAAAACTTGCCTGTTTTGGGGATGAGCTAACTGCATATTATCGTTATTTGAAACTATTTCACTATTCCACATATCATCATCATTATTAAGAATAGTCCTGAAATAAAAAAAAATGTTATTATATTAATTACCTAAATACAATATATAATTGAATCTCAAGCACAAAATATTAAATTTTAATTTACAAAAAAAAAAAAGGTTTACATTAAAAAATTCTTAATTTTGTGTAATAATTATTATATTTATGAATAAATACACTATTGTTATTACTAACATATCAACTTTATATCAGGTTTATATTGTTAAAAGAAAACAATATTTAAAATGTATACTTACACTTCAGGCTCAAGAAAATCCATTTCTGGAATAGAAATTACTGGTGGGTCGTCATCTCCTGATGGTTCCACTTTAATAATATATGGTAATACTGGATCCTCAGACTTTATTTTCTTAGTTGGTTTTTTATTAATATCTTTTTTAGTTCTCTTTTTAGATGGCTTACTATTTGATTTAGTTTTTTTCAAATTTGAATTTGGTGGACAAACAGTGACCATAATTGGTTGTGTTTCTAATAACTCTTCAGTTGGAGACACTGATACTTCTCTGATCAAATCATCTAATGGTGAATCAATCATAATTTCATTAGGTGCAAAAATTTCTTCAACTGTTGAACCATCAGGGTTAATTAACATTTGTGAAACACTACTAGGACTAAGGACTATACTATCCGATAGCTCAGACTCAACCACCTCACTGTTACAAACAAAATAATTTTTAGTATTTGTACTTATTCAAATCATTAATAATAAAACCAAATATAAAAAACAAATTACTTTAGAGTTGCTCCATCAAGTTTAGAGTGATTATTTGAATTCACAATATCAGCAGAATCTAATTCATGAATTACAGGCCCTGATGAAGTAGATGGCTTATACTTTGGATTCTTGCTCATAATAAAACATATAAATCATATATATAGATGAACAGAAATTATATACATTTTTTAAATAGAATCTTAAAAGCTTACAGTAAACGTTTCACTTGAATTTGTCTTCTCTGATGTCTTATGATGCATGATAGGGAGAACATACCTAACATTATTTTTTACTTCACGGCATAATGTATTAGTGGTGCCAGGTTGTCTTAATGTAACTAGAAATTGTATTAACTGCAAATATAAAGTATTAATAATTATAATATGTAGATGAATAAATATTTACACATGGTCTTTCAAATTATACATTAAAATGTTAAGAATAAAATTTTGGAATATCTTACTCTTTAAACTGTATAAACTGTAACCTCAAATTTACGTTAAAATTAAAATAAATTAATAATTAATTAAAAATTCACAATATGTACTGTCGTATTATCTAGTGCTCACCATATATAATATATATATATATATATATATATATATATATACAAACATTGATTATAAATATAAATATTACATATAATTATCCTTGACATGTTAACTACTGAAAGAGAAGTTTGACTTGTTAATAATAATTGATAAACTCAATTTTTTATACCTCAATTTATTTTTTAAATATAAAAAATATTTTTTCCAAAAAAAATTTTTTAAATATAAAAAATAATTTTTCCAAAAATAATTAATTCCTTAAAATTTCCAGAAATAAATTGATATACTTTCATTTTTTTAAAACCATAAGCATTATTCAAACCTGATTCAGAATTCTTTGTTGTTTCATATGCTTTTGTCGTATAACTGCTAATTCACGCCACAAACACTCATTTTCGTGTTTCATGGCCATAAATTTAGAATCAAGCATTTTATTTTTATCTTTAACGCAATTAACTTCTTTTATTAAAGTAGTTATTGTATCAATTGAATCAATGTCAGATTTGATGTTCTGTTGCTTAAAAAAAAATAAAAACTTTAATACATTAATCCTAACAATTTCTTAATTATTTAACTTACCAATTTTTCACCTCTTTTTTGTTTTATAGATAATAATAAACAAGGATGTTCCTTCATAAAATATGGATGAGCATATTCACTAGATGTTCCATATTGAGATGAATGATCAATATCAGATATTCTTTTACTAAAACCATCTAAAATGTAAAAATATGGAATAATGAAAAGTTTTGTATTTTGGAAGTATAGCTAACAGTGAAACTATTAATTTTATCAAATATTATATATTTAGAAAAATTAAGTACTATTTTCAGATCCTGCATGTTTTTTTATTTTTGTTATCCAAAATGCAATAGATAAAAAAATATTGTTGTATATTTTGAACAAATGATAATCAGACATTGTTTAACTAGAATTTTGACAATGTTTTTTATACATTATTATATTCTGAATTAACTACTGAATAAAAATTGGAAGTCCCAAATAAATGTCTTGTTTTAGGTCTTTTAATATGGCAATTAACCTAATACAAAAGCATGGATCTATAAGTCTTAAATAATAGATACCAACAAATGATAATATTATTTAAAGTAATTAGTTTTAAACATAACATTTAGAGAGAAGCAATGTTAACACAGTACCCTCCCAAAAACGTTCTCTATTATACAGTTAATTTTACTAAATTATATTGTCTCTTCGATGTTGCATTAACATTATGCGATTTCTACAGTATCTTATAGGATTTAATAAATACCAATCTTACATATATGTAATTGTCGTACAAAACTCATAAAATTATTGTGCTTAAAATATCTTGGTAAGACATCACAGAATTCTCCTTGATTTTTAATTATAAAACTATCACCACCCTATAAAAATCATAATACATATTAGTATTTTGGTAAATACATAGTGGAAATTACGAATTATAAAACATATGAATACAGTATTATATAATTGTTTGGATTGCATTAAATAAATGAAAATTTACCTCATTCCAAGTGATTACATTGTCTGTTTCTGGGCTGTTAACTAGTGTCCAAAGTTTTCTTAGAAATAAAGAAATCCTTTGGTCATTCACAGGATTGTTATCCGGCATGGTTAACCCGGGATCTTTAACAAAATACTCGATACTCAAGCGTTGTAAATTACTAATTATAAAAATATAATTAATTTCGGAAAAACTTATGAAAATATCAAAGAATATATTGTTTTTCTTTATCGTAGATACTGTGTTATCACTGAGTTACGTGATAACCAATTACCCAAACAGTGCAGGACTACCTTAGATTATAATATATTAAACCACGGCTATTTTATGCCCTGCAGTTATAAGGCGATTACGGTGTTGCCTCGAGGTCATACAAATTCTTTTCGTTATTTTTATTATTGTCGGTTTCGTCTTGTTTTCCTAATTACATTTGAGTATAGTTCATGTACTTTAATAGTACCTATACTGATTATACACCACGGTCGAACCTATAGTCTATATCTATAATTCAAAATAATCCACACCACAAGTTTACAACGTAGTTATACTGATCATTATTCTTTCTCTTTATTATTAGCTTCTTTTTGGCTTTATTAGCTATTTTTCCCTTGCTCAATAATGAATTAGAATATACTATAATTAATGACATAAGTAGCACATAGAAACACACCACTGAAAATGAAAGGCGATGTAGTACCTGGATACTTGAATAATAATTATGAACAAATCGTAAAACCGTCTATCCTAACCCGACAATGTGAATTTTAAAACCGGATCCAAAACTGCCAATTTTTATTTAACAAATCAAGCTTTTCCTTATAACTTAGCTGAAATATATATATTTCAAGATTAAATTACTATAAATATACCTACTCATAAACGTATTTTTAAGCTAATAGTGTGGGATATTATAACCCCTAACTCCCCCTTCCTCACTGTGCATGCCACTGCACATAAGACAACGATTTAACAAATTTAAATGATTAAACTATTCAAGTCTCAAAGTCTATATATATATCACTGAAATATGTTGTCATGGATATCAAAACAATTGATCAATTGATCCCATTTGTTATTGCAAGCAACCCCGAGAAAAATATCCCCCCCCATTAAATCCTAAACTCTACAGAAGTTTATAGTAGAGGGAGCTATAAAAATAGCCGAAAATAAAATCGGCTAACCGTATTTCAGCCAAAAAAATGTTAGCCGACCCTTATTGTAGTCGATCGATATTTTAACCGAAACTATAATACGGTACCTATAGTTGTTTTCGGCTGCAATTCGTTTCGGTTAAAATATGGTTCAGCTGTTTTACAATTCGGCTAAAATACGCTTCAGCCGTAATACTATCCGGCTGTTTTATTTTCGGCCATTTTACGCACCCCCGCTGAAATAAAATAAATTCGTTTTTAAACACTTATAAAAAAACGATGACTAATTTTCGATATTTATAGGTCATACTCGTGCGTACGCCTATGATAAACCTATACAACTATAATTTATATGAATAACCTATGTCCAGTAGCAGCGTGAACTTTTTTTATTTTAATGACACAGTAAACATTTTCACCACCCAAACATACACATTTTTATATATTTAATCAATAATATTCGTTATTATTAAATACTTTTATATAATAAGTACCACCTATACACACAGGTAACCTATTTAACCACAAAACACATTTAACACCCACCCGTCTATAACCATCCACCCAGCCTTATTTTTCGTTACGCATCTGCGTTAATTTAATTCCGTTGACGCCGCCACTGCCTTTATATGTCCCATAAATTTATAAGGGTAGCAAGAATCCGCAGAAAAGCAGCTGCATACTCTGCTTCACCCGCTTACGATTAACGCATTATAGCAGCGCAACTTTCAGTCTTAGATTTATTGTTCATTAAGGTTCACCTATTATTAATAATGATATTATAACTTATAAATATGCACAAACAACTGCGACTTGATCGATGGCAATAAGCAGTACGCAATAGTAGCGGTGCTTACATAGTGGTGACAATGTTTCTGAGGAGCCACGACTCCATTAAAATTTAGATGATAGGGTGAGTAAAACAAGATAGATATATATTTTAATATTTTATAATAGGTACTTAAAAATAATTAACTATAATTGTTAATGTTTAATGAAAAAGAAAATAATCGTATAGGTACCTACTAACCTAACCTAACCTAACACTGATAATATACGTATATAATACTAGGATTTGGAAGGTGTATTCAAAAAGAGTGGGCGAGATGGGTGACACATACTTCAACACGCCACTGATGGTCATTGGCTTCACCTATTGGGTGGCGGACGGCCGTTAGGTGGCTAATACATCCGCCGTCTAAACTCTTAGTAGTTTGTACTAATCTTATCCTGATGTTCGTATTGTACTTTAGGTTTTATACATGAAGGCTCCAATCAAAAACTTCATATAAGCCTTTTTTGTTGAATATTCAATTTGGATGAAAGTTTAATTTAGTAAAATTCCTTTTAATTTTAAGAAATATTCGACAATTGAATGAGAGACCAGAAACTGACGACGATAAATTGCGCTCGGACGATTGTTTAGTGGTGGACTCCTGTTATCCATGACGAACGGCCGTTGGCCAACATCTACAACCACCGTCTGAACTCTTGTTACTATTTATCCGATTTTTGGATTACACTTCAATGGTTTTTACATGAACTATTGTTACATAACAAACTAAAATATTATAGCAGCTTTTTTTGTAGCATATTGACAATTAAGTTGTTAGTTTGAAGAAGGGATTTTTAAAATTCCTTGTGTAAATATAATGGTGCCTATTTTAAATGTATATATATATTACTATTGTGCATATATTAATATATAATCTACCATATATGTAATATTTATACTATTGTACGTTATTGGTTGTGGTCGTAAATAAATCATTGTCAGTTGATATTTAATCATTTAATAAAGAGTTTAATGAAAAAGGACATTTTAATACATCATGATTTACTCATACCAATATACTAGCGGCGTAACTCGTGGGGGGGACACGGAAGCCAAGCTACTCCCCCCAATGGCTTTTTTTTTCATTTTGATTATGTTCATAATTGTTTCATGTTTATGTTACTATATGGTGTGTGTGTCTGGTTTATTTTCATATTTCATTAACAATGTCATCGAATATTTTGCAATGCAATTAAGGATAATATAAAAGTTGACAATGTATTTTTGGGATTTTTTAACCCCCCCCTCTTTAACCTCATTAAAAAATCCTGGCTATGCTACTGTAATATACTTATGTATATATTTACGAATTTCGGTAGGTGTATTTAAATAATAAAATGAGTAAAGTGGGTAGTATTTATATAATATAAAAATATAACAGTAATTCTCAACTCCTCAAGATGTAAAAACATTGAGTTCAATACGCCACTGCGTCATGTATAACGCTATATATTATCGTTACGACGATCACTATGGCCTTTGCGACACTTTAAAGAAAAATACCGACGCGAATATTGTCGGATTCCGATATGGTATAATTTTTACCGTTTACAAACTTGGTCACACTGAAACTATTAAATCGGTGACGTCGGTCCCGCCCAGCCCTGCGTTACCAGCTCGCAGCTTCTGCGAGAAAAATCAATAGGTATCCAAATCGAACAAAAGTTTGGAATTCCGAATAGAGGCAGTAGGTACCTAGCAATGAAAAACACAACAGCTCAACTGCTCACAGAAAACCGTAGAACCTAACCGGACATCCGGAACCGTACGGGCGTGCAATTTTTTTCTTTTAGGTTAGTACAATGCATCTAATAGTTTATTTTTGTTAAGTATTAATGATATTTTGAGCTTTGGTGTGTAATACAATCGTAGCGTAGGTATGTCCTCTCCCATCTTCTTTGTCATTCATCCTCAACATTTGATAATTATATTATTGTTTAATGATTTTAAAGGGAAACAGAGCTCGCGTGCTGAATAAATTAATTATATATACATATATATAAAATATATTTTATATATTTATATTATATGTATATATATATATATATATATATATATATATATATATAATAGGTGTATATATATATATACATACACTTATGCTATTAAGTTTTAAAGGTTTTAATATTCTTGTTACGGACGCGGTACGTATTTTCTTACGAATGATCGTTATTTATGCGTTTTTTTTTATTACCAAATCGTTTCCTACGCTATTGATAATCATACTTATAGTGAGTTAATATAAATTATTTATAACTGGGTCGTTGCTCGTCATTATTATGTTAAGTCGTAAACTTATAATGACTTTCTAAACTTTCGTCCATATTCGGATTAATTACATTCGAATATAAAATAAAAATTATAATTATATAGGTAATGCGAAAATCGATATTAATTTTGTGTCCTGTGGTTTAAAATGGCGCCAAGCTAAAGACAGATAGCAGATAGGCCTTATCTTAATCACCGAGCATAATATTATTGAAAAATATTACTGATTATATTTTATATAATATTGTATTTGGAACTTGATAATATTGTTCTATACAATTAATAGTCAATAGTGTTTATTATATTAATTTACAATAAAATTTATCTGTTCAACCATATTTGACATTTTATTTTGCTATACATCGAAGGTTCAGCGTTCAATAATTCGTTCACATCATACATGAAAAAGTAAAAATACCTTTTATGGATTATTTTAAAATCTATATTTGTTTGTTTATTTCTTTTATAAATATATCGTAACAATATCTGTGTTTGTTTGCCACCTGGAATTAAGCTTTATCTGATCACACAAACTCGTTATACAGTAATATAAAAGTCAGGTTTTGTTTATATAATTTAGGAAGAGACCTAGAGCATGGTCCTATTAATCTCGTCTTTAACCTCTATAAGAAATGTTTTGAAACCTTATACTTTAAAAAACACTTATAATTTGTTTTATATTATTAATACCTTTTTGTATTTAATTACAGTATACAGATACACAATGATATCTCTACGGCCTCTTTCACCTGATAGAGTGTTATCATTCTTGCCTCCTAACAGCTGGACTGAAGTATGTTCACAAATTTTAACAATTTTATATGTGTACCTAATAATATTAATATTGATATTAAATTCTATATGCATGCAATAGATATAGATAAAATACATTTTAGACGCCATTTGAACTTGAATTTCTGAGTAATTAGTAACCTAATACAAGTTTCTTTCTACCATAAGTGGATGTTTTTAGATTTTAGTAATTTTAAATACAGTAGGTACCCAGCAATGAAAAATACAACAGCTCAACTGCTCACAGAAAACCGTAGAACCTAACTGGACATCCGGAACCGTACATGGTCCGGTAGTGAAACAGAATTATTTCAATATTTAATTACTATTTAAAGAATGAATTTATTTACATTTTAATAAATATAAATATAAATTATAAGAGGTAACCATTTGGTGTTTAATGCACAACAAATATATTCTGTAGACTACTATGTTTGCCAAATGACCTCCATTGCAATGTTTGCATTCTTGTAGTCAGAATTGGAAGTTTTGCATAACCTCTCCAGCATATTAACGGGAATTGCTTCAGTTTCATTCCGAATGGTTTTTTTTTGAGGGATTGTATAGTTTTTGGTGGATTAACTTCAAACGCTTTTGATTTAAGAAACACCCATAAAAAAAAAATACAAGCTGTAAAATCGGCAGAACGAGGGGGCCATGGGATATCCAAGCTTTCATCGAAATTCTTGCAGTGTAACTTGCTGAAAAAGTGTGTACTCATTCACTGGGAAAAGGGCAAATTGTAGTGTGAAAAAATTATGAATTATTGTTACACATTTCTCAGAATTAACGGTTAATGGTGCATTTTCTGCTTTTTTTATGGGGGTTCATACATCTAAAGTGCTTAAGGCCAATCCACTAATCCAAAACACATTTGGGTTAAACAGTTAATATGCTGTAAGAGGTCATACAAAACTTCCAGTTCTGAGTACAAGAATGCATTGCATTGGAGTTCATTTGGCAAACATAATGTACTGAAAATAATTTGTTGTCTATTGAACATCAAATGTTAACACTTATACTTAATATTTATATTTGTTAAAATAAAAATAAATACATTCTTTAAATAGTAATTAAATATTAAAATCATCTTGTTTCATTGCTGGATCCTGTATCTATATCATTATAGAATGATATTTATTTTATTAAACTTAATATAGACAAATATGTAAACTCTAAAATACTTCTTAATCTATATCAGTGGTTCCCAACCTTTTTGATACTACGGACCACTTGAAGACCTTTGCATCACGGATCACCTCAATTTTAGACTTTATTTTTCTTATAAACAAGAAACAATTGTGTTCACACATTTCAGAATTTAGATTATAAATAAATAATTGATGGTGTTTACCATCCTTACGGCCTGTTTCAAAGTATATAGGAGTTCTTCAGGTAATGTTTTTGTTACTATTGCTGGTCAATGAGTTCTACAATGTGTTGTCAATACTGAACGGTTTTTTTTCTTTCACCAATGTTGCTAGATTAGATTATCGGTTAAAATAATAACTCATGTGACATTATGTAATATAAATTTATAAATAAATGCTGTACTATACACGATTGTCGGTATTTGTATCTCACCCCAAAGGAAAAATAAAATATTTTTAAATTTTGTAGGTATGGCTCACAAACCATCAGATATAGTCTCGTGGACCATAGGTTGGGAACCTCTGATCTATATGAAGCAGAGTTTACCAAATTGTATTAATCTATTAAACTAATATATTGCCACAATTAGGATTATTATTAAACAATATATTATCTTGCATTACATACGTTTTTTTGTTAAATAACTTTTCTAATAATGATTATAAACAAGTATTTTAACTACGTACAAATTTGCATTATTTATATTTTTTGTACCTATGTATTGTTTATACAACTTTTATTTCATTAGGTAATTTTGCTTTCAACTCCTCAAAATAATATACATGCATATGTAGCGACAACTGAAGAAAAGCTGCAAAAACGATGGCAAGATATGAATGAAATGTCAATACAGAGTTGCTTATATGAGCCAGTTTTACATTTTAAAGCAAGGGAAATAGTTGCTGTAAAAATTGATGAAAATTGGTAATTTTTTTCAAATTAAAGAATGTGCCCTAATCAAAAACATTTCTTTATTGCATTTAATTTTTCTAATATTTTTATTATTTACTTCTAAGGAAATACCATAAATGTATTATATTTTTGAATAATCTTTTTTAGGGTTTTTTTTATACTTTTCTCCCATTATTTATTTTGACTAATATAAGCTAATATGTTTTCCTAATTTTATATTCTGAACAAAGCAAGGAAATTAGTTTTATAATGGTAGTTTAATTTTTTTTTTCAGTAAAGGCAGGCAGAAATACGCTTAAAAAGTTTCATGCAGTAACTTTATTGATTGGTAATTTAATACAGATGCTACTATAAAAAGATCATATTTTTCATATTACTCAGTCCATTGCATTGATAATTGCAAAGTACTTACAAATTATGAGAAGAAATGAAAGAAAACGAATAATTTTCAATCCTGGCTACACAACATTTCTTTTTAAAATGCAATAATTTTTTTATTCATCGTGAAAGAAAATGCACCTGATTAGGCTATTAATTTTTATTTATTTATATACAAAGTGGGTAACTATTAACTATAATTTTTTTTTAATGTATATATAATATATATACATATATGTTCTAAGAAAATGTTAGATAAATACTAAATTCAGACAAACCATAAAAATGCCTATGTGTATCTAAATAGGCACTAACATATTTAGGGCATATTGTATTAGTTAGTTTAACTTATTATTTATACTAGATGTATTATTTTATAAAATCTGTTAACACAAAAATGATAAAAAACTTATATTGGGTCCAATTATTGTAAAGGTAATTAGGTACTATGCTATATTGAAGTAATTAAAAGATATATTAACCAAGACAATTTATCATTCTGCTATTTATAAAACTAAAAAACAAAATATACTATAAATATACCTACTAAATATATATATTTATATATCATTCAATATTGGTATTCATTAATAATCGGTAAATTAAAATACTGACTAGTAACATTCTTAGAATAATTTGCAGGTTAGTACAGATTTGCTGAAATGGTATTGTCTGTATTGATCACATCTAAATATTTATTAGCAATAATGTTTGTCTGAGTTTGGTTTTTGCCGTTACATATATATATATATATATAAACAAATGGGTGTGTTATAAATATATAACACAAATGTTTATAATACATTTTAATTTTTAGACTAGATTGTAAATTTCAGTTTAGTTAAGAATTGTATAATGCTTTAATTATATTTACAATTTAAATGCTATGAAGAGTAGTAATCTTAGGATTCTGCATCATTATGGACATATTATTTAATATAATTCCATGATAGTGTAGGGGTATGTTTGATTGTAAGTTGAAACTCATGTTTCACTAATAGAGGTTCTTGTTTTATCATTAATTAGTTATTCCGTGATATAAAGTTAGTTTGTCTTTGTACATTTAAATTAGGTTTATGCCATATTTTTAATTTCAATACAAATTTAATTAAAATTGTTGAGTTTGAAAATAACTAAATGAAAAATTGAAATTTAAAGTAAATAATATTAATTGTATTAGAATCTTAGAATTTACAAGTTGGTGGCTGCTTAATTTGCTTTGATATTAACACAATTAATATAATTACTTTTGCACTATTCATTTTATTCACTATATTCAATACAACTCAATATCATAATATTTATATTATGCACTTAATACTTTTTTAGATACTGTTTAGATCTACTAAGTTATTTAATTTTCGGTTGTTGAATATTATCTTTTTAAATTCTCTACCCAATTATAAAACTGGTCACAAAATTGATCCCACCTTTGACTAAAAATGTATTAATTAATGAAAAATTGTCATATTCCAGATTTATTTTATATACACTTATTATATGTAAAGAAAAATTATATTAATTTTTTTTTAAAATTTCCAAAATTCAAAAATTTTTGGTACATGAAAAGAAACACTATAATAAATGGTTCAATATCTTGATTATAACAATTTTTAAATGTTTATATTAGTCACTTTGTGTATACCACTTATTATGATTGTCTTGTACTGTTATGGACTTTATTTTTAGTTCTTTAGTTAGAAAATAAAGTACAATATCATATTAAATAATTTTAATTAAACAACAGATAAGAACTGTTAGGGGATTGGTGCTGGTTTTCAAAATTGTCTACGATTTTGTAAAATTCATGAATTTTTCCTAAATTTTAATGATAAGACTTTCTACTGGCTGGTACTCATTTAAGGGAAATTAGTACAGCCGAAAAGGGTTTTGTTTTTGTCAAAAAGTATGCATTTTTTACCAATTGTACCAACTATCCTAGTTATTAGAAGAAACTTCTGAAAACATATTTAAATTTGTCAAGATATTTACAGAGGTAAATCTTAGGGAATACCCTTCAAAAATTTATTTTTGACATTCTAAAAAAAATCAAATTTTGAAGAGTTCAATTTCAAAATTTGTTTTTAAGTAAACTTCACGACAAACTTAAGCATGTTTTCAAAAGTTTCATCTAATTACTAAAACGGTCTGTGCAATTGGCATAATATAGTCTATTTTGATAGAAAACATAGCTGGTATCAACCCTATAAAACATTGTAATGCATATTTGCTATTTTAAACTAATTGTATGTTTTGTTTTAGGTATAGAGGGAAATTAATTCAGCTCTGTTTGTTTAACCCTGAAAGTACTACAATTGAATTAATCGATGTTGGTGTTACTTATAAAACAAATTTACAAAATGTATTTGATCTTCCATATTATTTTAAATATGATCCATTAGTGAGTTCAATTTTACTATTTATGTCTTTTTTTTATTAACAAGAAAACATTTTTTTCTAGACTTTACCTATCAAATTTAAGAACTTTATTCCAAAGACTTCAAAAGTGTTCGTAAAACCTTGCATTTCAGATTGTGTAAATATAGTTATAACTTATTTATAATTACATTGTACTTAATATACATTTTATTAAAATATTTTTAATTATCTATAGAATCTGGCTGAAGGTTTTGTTCTTGTTGAAGCTCACAGTAGTCACATTAAGCTTGAAAAAGGCCAACAATATGACAAATCACAATCAGATACTAAACAAGTGTAAGTTTAGTGTTCATTTTTATAAATATATTGTTATTTAAATATAGTTTGATGTATTCAGTTGTGTATTAATGTTTTGGTACCCGTAGATGATCTAAACAAGAATCAAATAATATATTTGACTACATTTTGAGGCATATTTACTGTTCTCCAAAGTATTAGTTAAAAAATAAAATTCCATTTTTTTGTTGTAAATTACAGATATAAAAATAAAAAAGTCATTAAAGGCATAAAATGTGAATCAAATGACGACACCGCAATTAAATCTTCATCCCATATGGAGCAGAATAGAGTTACTAGAAGTAATCAACATTCACATTCCAGGTAAATTTTCTAAGTTATATTTTTATCTATTAGTTCAGAATCAGATTTCTAGGTTTTTATATATATTTTTGACTGTATGTACTCGAAAGAAAATGATTGTGATGATTAATTGTTAGTTATGATTTAAATACAATATATAATTTTTTATATATCATAATCTATTTTATAAATTAAAGAATAATATAAAGGTAATACTAATGAACTTTATAAAATATAAATATTTGATAAACTAATTTTTGCTTTAGGAACTGCAGTTCCTCTACAATCAGAACCGAAAGAGATAGGTCTAATAATGGACCAATATATTCAAGGTCTATAAAAACTGAAAATGATACATCTTTGATTACGGAGAATCCAAATGAAATTATGTCAACAAACAAACATGTAAATAATATTAAAATTATAATAAATGTAAAAACTAATAATTTTTGTCAGTCATTTACAGATGAATCATATACCACCAATGCAAGCCTACATAGGGATCAAGATATAAATAATATTGATACAAATTTACCTGCCCAAAAATTAATAAAACGAAAGAAAAGTAATGTTAAAAACCAGGAAGAGTCAACACCACACAATCGGAAAAATTCTAGAAAGAAAGAAAAAAAAGAAAAAAGAGAAAAAAAAGAAAAAAAAGAATCAAAAAAACAATTGGCTCAAAACAAAAATCAACAAAAACAGGAACAAGCGAGTCAATCAAAGTCACAAGGGAAAAATTTAACTGAGGAGATAAGATATAGATTTGAACAGCTTGTAAAATTCACCTCTCAACAGTAAGATTAGTTTTAAGTATATATAAATAATTGGTTTAATGAATTACAGATTTACAGATGCTGAGTATTGAACTTTGATTAGTATGCTATCACAGTTTTTGTTTAAAATAATTTTTGAGATCTAAGAATCAAATAGATTTTACTCTAGTAGGTAATATATATCTTTGACAACAAGCTCAATGTCATTAATAACCTACAAATTTCATAATTTTTGATTACTTCAAATTAAGAGCTTGTTCATTTTATGTCAGTATTTAAACTTGTATAATACAATTCTTGTTATTAAGTATTTTAATAATAACTACTTACAAATTGTAATTTTTTTATTTTATTTTTACTGTTTATTACAAATGTTGAATAAGTACAGAAATCTTAAAAAAGTTAAAAATACTAAGATAGATTACTATTTTGCAATTAATAATTAAACATACATATCATGGTTATAACTTATAATTCATTAGTCATTACATATATAATATAGGTACATTATTTCTACAGGCTGCAAGATATGAACTATTACAATTAACTTATGGTTTCTATTACCGACCTCAATTGAAAAACATATCATTGTGAAACCTCAACAGCTACAGAACTTTTGTCTGCTCAGAAAATGTATAAATAGAGAAAATTATTATTTTATTTTAAATTGTGTAAGTACTAGATATTAATTAAATTCAACCATTCCTTACCTTATTCAACTATATGAGAAAACATTTGTTTAGTAAATTTAATGTTGATTAATTATAATTATAATAATTTATAATTCATTGTTGTGTATGTGTCTAAATATAAACTTCCTATTTTGTTTTTTGTTTTTTTTTTTTTAATATATATATATATATATGTTTCATTACATTTCAATTTTTGTTTACCAAGTTTGCATTTGATTATATGTATTGATTGATTAATACTATGTTGAATTTAAAGTTTCAACGCTTGTATGTTATACTCATTATTATTATATATTTGTTATGTGTAATGTGTTTATAAATAAAATCATTCAAAAAAAAATTTATATGTATAAATTATTAAAAAACTTGAACTTTTCAAATTGCTTATATAATTTATTAAGCTAAATTATTTTGGAAATAATATATATTTATTATATTTAGCACATTTCTATGTTTTAATCGACTATAGATTGATTTTTGTTAAATATCTAATATTTGTACGACTATGCATGTGACATACAACCAAATTATAATAATATTATTATTATTAATTTTATAATTTATTCTTTATACTTTATATTGACAATTGACTAGTAAAGTTGTAATAGAACTAATTATCAACAAATTTCTACTATTTTGTTGATAAAACATATTTAGCCTACTCACATTATTAGGTTTAGATCTATTCAATGGCCGCCTACCTATTTTATTGTGTATATTGATGTTCTGTTGATTTTTTTGTTATTGACTATGTATTTTTAGGTATAGACTTTTTTAATTTGTTATCTTAGCTTTATGATATTGAATCAAATGTATTAAAACAAAATATTGTGTTCAATAAAAATGTATTATTGTAATTATGTTAGGGTCTATTTGGGACTAATAGTAGTTTCATAAAAGGTATAAATTATAGTGCCCTTGGACTTTATGAAAAACCTTTCATAGAAAGGTGGTGTATATCAACTAAAATGTAATTGTAATTCATATTATATTATTTTATATTAGTAAAACTAATAGAAACTTTATAATTAGATACAAAGAGCATATATCCAAAATAAGATTAAAGAAATCTACTCCCAATGCTAATTTTCAAGGGATTTTGAATAGCCAAGACAACGTTTACATTATGTTTGTATTGGATAAGTTATGTATTTATAATGACGTTAAAGAAAATAAATTTGAAAACATCTTGAATGTACAATTTTAAAAATATTTTCTAGATAATAAATAAAACTACTTAAATAAATGTTATCTCATCTCTTCTGATAAAAATGGTAATTTTTTTTTATATATTCATTCTGATTTTGTTTTTGACCACAAAATATTTATTGGCTTATGGTTATATTGATGATATATTACTGTTATACCTAATGATGATTTTTGAAATTGGTACCAGTTGTACTTACATAATATTTCTATAATATTCCATGCTTTTCATTATTTTATAATATTAATTTGTTATCAAATGCATTAATTATTATAAGTGGTATAGTGGGCAATTATCATTTCATAACCCGTAAAATTATTTTTCCACTGCTCCATTTTAAATTTAACCTTTAGATTTTAATAGAATTATTACTAATTAAATAAATTATAGAATATATATTTATTTACAAAACATATAAATATCATACATACATCCATCCATTATCACTAGTATTTTGTTAAAAAGATTAAATTGAAAAATATACTAATAAAACATTGAAAACAAATTTTTAATATAGTTGATTATTAATTACAAGCTCAAATAACAAAAATATTGAAGAGTGCAGAAAATAGAATGGTTCAACTTGTACTGTGTAATTTTGATCCTTCTTTCTATGTTATCATGATGTTTAAATTAATATATGCCATTTATTATTTATAATATTTCAATACAATAATAATATAAAAAAGCATAAAATCAAAGTTTGAAATAAACATTTTTTTTTTTTAAATAATTTTTTATGGGTGATAAACAATATATTAACTAATATTATTCAAGAAAATAATATTTTATCATTTTTCCAAGAAAAATAATTTTATGGGTAACTTACATATAAATCATAATACTTAATTAAAAATACTAAATCCTTGAATAAAATCAAGTATAGTGTTCTAAGAAGGATACACATTAAAATATTAAATACATAATTATTTTATAAGGAGTGCTCCTAAGCTAAAATTAAATATAGTGTTTTAAGGATACATCGCATATGATAAAATATTAAATACATAATTATTTTAAAAGGAATGTTAATAATAGTCGACAAAAAAAATTACTTTTACTAACTAGTTAATGCATATACATATTATTTTTATGATAATTTAACATTTTCAATTATAGAACTAACTCATGCAACTCTTGATATTTGACAGAGTCAATAGTTCTTAAAACTTGAATTAAAAGATTGTTTGTTAAGGTTGGTATATCTTGAGCTGCATTTATTTGAATAAAGTTCTCATTTGTAAATCTATCATAATTTTTATCAACTTTGTTTTGGAATTCCACATTTTCATAGCGTTCATCACCAAAACCAGATCGTTTAACCATTTCTTCACATGATAATTTTAAAAACATTACCAAATCAGGTTTAGGCAGGCCATTTTCTGGACCACAACACCATTTGAAATCAATGCATTGTTTTGCACTAGTAAAGACTACACCAGAATATGAGTATCGATCTACAATCAAAGTTATACCAGACTCTATTTGTTTACGAATTTCAGATTCCAGTTCCCAACGGTTGGCACTAAATAATAAATGTACTGATCGATCCGGTAACTCAATCTTTCTAGAAAGATAATCATTGATGATTGAACCAATAGGAGTAGATCGATCAGGGAATGATATTTTTCTTGCTGGTATATTCAATTGGTTTAAAGCTTCAACTAATTTTGTGCTTTGAGTTGTTTTTCCAGATCTGTCACAACCTTCCAAAACGATTAATGCACCACGCATAATGGATTTAGTCATTTTGATTATTTGTACTATAAAAAAAAAAAAATCATGTATATACTTATAGGTGGAAGTTTTAGAAGTCTTAGGAGTTAGATGTACGTTAATCTTCCTAGTGAATAACCCTAGCTTAAAGGGTATAGATACCAGTGAATGACATCATACCAATGAATGCCACTAGTATATATTAACAATAATTAAAATAAATCATGGGCTATCATAACTACAGTGATAGGAAGAAGTTCATAAATTTAAATTCTTTAAACTATTGATTTACAGTTATAATTATAAATCACTAGTGACACTTAAACATTCAAATTAATTGACAAATAAATAAATCAATTATAAGAAAATAATGAAAAGACAAATTAAATAATTAAAATATTTTAAATGTTTATTTGTTTACATTCCATGACTACAGTTAAATTATTTAAGAAATAATGAGACACACCAAACATTAAAATTCATACACAAAAAATTCAATGTATAAACTTGGAATGTAGAAATATGGATGCAAACATATCTGTTTAAGGGGCATAAATATATGTGCTGCAGAGTAAAATTTAAGACTGTAACTTTATTTTTAGAATTGTATGTTTTATATTACTCAAACTAGCATTCACTGGGGCTTTTGCCCTATTTAAAATAATAAAATATTTGTCTAGTCGACTCTATACCTAAAAGTAAAAAAAAAAAAAATAATAATTATAATGTATAATTTGTACGTTTTTATAAATGATTTATAGACGGGTTTCACATTTAAAATTTAACTTCTAGAATGTATTTATGTTAATCATTAATTATATATAATATTAAATATATTATATTTTTTTAATGGACAACTGAAATAAAAAAATGTATGCTTTAATTTAGAATTAAATACACAGTTGAAAATATTACCTATACCATTTTATATAATACTCAAATATAATAACCTATAATAACGTACTAAGAGGTTTTTACAAACCATACACATTGACAGAGTAATTTATTATTGATCACAATGTATGACAAAATACTATGTGATATGTAAATGTATGACAAAATAATTACCACGATGATGATCCACGAAAATGGCACGAGACGTGATGTTCTTTAGAGAATTGCTTGTATAATAAAACAGAAAGTCACCGGTCAGATGGAATAGTCGAACGGCGAATGAAATGAACAAAGAAACGAACGAATGGGTTGGGTATTACAGTATGATAAAGGGAGAATTGGCGCGAGAAAATGTCGAGTGCACGGCCGTTAACGAATGGTAAACTGTAACAATTGTCGATTGTAACGAAAGAGTGAATTCGATACAATATGGTTAATTAAACGTAACGGTCGCGGCCCAAGGTTGATAATTCAAACAAATGTTAAATTTGAATTTGAAGGTGATATTTTATCACAGTAATTACTGATTGGTGTTTAATAATTATCAACCGCCTAATATATTGTGATAATACGGTTGTAAATCGCACAGCAAATTCAATGATGTTGGGGCGGTAGACAGGCAATTGTTCCTACACGACAACGGTCAGAGATGAGAAAATAATCCAAAACATGATGTGTACCACGTCAAAATGTGAAAATCCCATATATCTTGCCACCATTGCGACATCAACCTAGAATTCCCGAATTCGATTTTATTTATTTTCCAATTCAAATATTATTATGTAATATTAAACAACATATTTATGCCAAAACGGTAAAAGATACGCTTATGGACGTCAGAAATTAAGTTGTTTCTTGTAACGAAATACATAAAGTGAATAGTTTGAATAATGTATTTAGTCAGGATGATAAACGCATAAAGGCAAAATTCCTAATAAAGAAATTTCGAACATACGATGGTACAACACCATAAATGCACAACCTATATAAAATAAACCGTTTTAATTTTCGAGGACCCTCTAATCGGATAAAAACAGTTTTATCAATAAAATTGGTTGAATTATATTAGCATGTTAATAGAACAATTGATTTTATTGTAGTGACAGGTTCGGGTCTTATCACAGTCTAAATACACAAAAACAAATAGAACTCATTCTGAAATCACGTGTAAACATGCGTCAAGTAGTTTAGAATTATTCGGTCGAATCGGTTTAATTCAAGAACGGTCTACTTGGTCACTTGTACCTTGTAAACGTTTTAATTATTGCATAACTATGAACTTTTAATCTTTTACCTATTGCTGATGCCATGTGACCTCCCTAACTTTTCCATAACAATTCAAGGGTTATTTTCGATTAAGTTCATACATGAGCGAAAGGAGTTGGCCGAAGGCCCGCGGAAAAAGCTGTACAGAGGCCCCGGGTCGTTCCCATAGATTATAAATTATTATTTATTATCTTCAATATCCTTATCTTAAATCGTGGTCCTACAACACCGTCACGAAGAGCAAGGTGGAATTATTTTATCATTACACCTAGTGTGGAAACCGGTAGAGTGCAGGAATCTATAGGAAATAAAGAGTGGAACACAAAATTGATTGCCCAGTATGCATTCAGTATTCGATATGGAACACACAAATGTGACAAGCGTCTAGGCCAGTGGTTTCCAAACTTTTTGATACTATGGACCACCTCAATTTAAGACTATTTTTCTTATACAGATCTTCACATCCCTAAAGTCACTGATGCAGGTTATTCATTTACTTGTATATATGTCAAAAAATTATAATTTGCGAATCGCGGTATTTCTTAAATTTTTTTTGTATTTAGTGATAACCGATAATGATAATAGACGATAACAACGATAACTAGATGATAACGTGGCTGGCGGCCATCTTGCAACCATTAGGATTTCTCTGGCTATATAGACGCTTGTACAAATTGTGCACTCGGTGTAGCCAAATGGAAAACGCGGTAAAAAATTCGAAACGTTACCTACGGTCGTTACTGCCGACGGTTCGTGGTTAGTAGTGGATAGATACATCCGCTCGGAAAATAGCATAGCGCTGAAGAACTCAAGTTTAATATATTTTGTAACCCTAATAGGTCATGTAAGGTTATTTGACGATGACGATTGTTATTATTATTTATTATATTACGACATTGTGGTTATATCGATTACTTTATTTACAGGCGTGTATAATCGCATTATTATCCCGACGCGATTATTCCCGTCCGCGATCTAACAGCACTGTGCGTCTAAACGGTTAGTGTTCGTATTACAGCTGTCGGGGGTTTTCCTCATTCCACCATCCAGTCGCCAGTGTGTGTCACAACGTCTGTCTATAACAATAATCATAATAATCATAATCAGAATAATAATAATAATAATAATAATCGTTATTATATACGCCGTTCCCGTGCGACTGGATAAAACGTTGCCTCAGATGTGCTACTTTAGTACTTTCCAAAGGAGCGGTGGTAATGGTGGTGGTATCGGTCCAGCGGAAAATCAGCTGAACGCCGTGTACTGCTGTTGTTCATCCGTGTATGGTGCCCGATGAAATTACAATTGTCTTTTGGTGGCGTTTTAATGATTATTTCCGTTCTTGACGGCGGCACGCGAACGTCGCACGTATGCGCATAATCATTGTTATTGTTTCATTTTTATTTTTATCTTTACGCCAATCATCGCCGTGACCACGGTACCCGGACCGCCGGACCGCCCGTAATCTCTCGCTGTGTGGCCTCTTGTTCGGTTTCTTCTATACAAAGCGTGCACGAATCAATTCAACATGCCGATAAATTGATCCAGTTTTGTAATAAACCATTGAGCCGCCGCACGTTTATTATGGAAGAACACAATGACGATAAAAACGGAATTATAGCCGATTTTCAGGTAAACTATGATCCGCGTCACAGTACGGGGTTTTCACGAACAATGGTTATTGTTTGTGAGCCCGTAACACGGCTGTGTTCTAGGGTCTCTTGTTGTCCTCTTTGTTGTATTAATTTGTGTCTTTTTTTGATCCAGGCCATCACCGGTATCGATAATGCAGGCGAAGCGTTAATGCATTTATCCAATTTCAATTGGGATCTATTGGTATTTACTATTTATGTTATTAATTTACTGGTATTCATGTTTTAGGTGATCTACCGTGGCTATAGTGATCTGCGTACAAATGTAAATATCGAATTTTGAGTATTACGAAAATATGTTACATTTTTACTATATCATGTAGCCGTATAGGTAAATTTAATATTTTCATCAAAGAATTAAAAATTAAAAATAATCCGTTTGTTAACAAACTTCAATAAAATATCTCGGGGGTTAACTGACCTCCACCAAACTTCAATAAGATGACAGTGTAGATGATATTCAGATGTAATTCCATGCATTTTGCAAAGTATTTTCATTTTAAAATGTTGCCGCTGGTGGCTTCTTATTCACAATTTTCATGTTAATAACATCTTTTTTTACATACTCTTATTGTACTACTCTACAGATTGTGTATTTACAACTGTAAAATAAAATTTTTTTAAAATTTAATCAAATACAATCTATTGTCCGGATGTTGGCTCCTGTTTGCAGATTAACACAATTTTATGATGTACACAACAAAATAATTGTAGATCATCAACTACACCTAGTATAATAGGGTAGATCACCTAGTACACCTAAAATAATGGCGGTAGATCATTGCTACACAAATGTCAAAATTTATCAAACCCTGAATATTTCTGAACTATTGTTATCTTTCAGGCTGCCGTTCAATATGTCACACCACAACATACTCAACAGTTACCGTCTGAAGGTCGGAGCGCTCAATCGAGCATACAGAGCATATCACTTTCAGAAGATTTCACCGAGCTTGTTATGCCTCCATCGACTTCAGATGAATCTCAACGTTTCTTGAATATTGATTTTGAACAAAATGATCATATTGTCGTTTCATTAAAAGTGCATCATAGGGCAACTGTTGGTAATTATTTTCATTCAATTAACTATTAGGTACATACTTATCTATTTATAAATACTTGACGTGTTAAATTAATATTTTTATGTGGATTGACAATAACTGAAATTAGGAAACTTTATATAAGATTTAAGGTTTTATATATATATAATTCTAAAAGTTCAGAATAATTAAATGTAACATTTTTAAGTATGTTCTTATTTGTATTCCTTAGACTGTTTATATTACATACATATTTTATACTTGAACATGTTTAATTTTAGATTATGAGTTTGTAAGGAATTGGTTTTATTATAATGGGACACTTTCTATTTGTAAACAAGTTTTCGACTTGAAGAATAATTACTTCAATCATCAGCATAATGATTAGTTTCTGGGTAGCAAATTGTGTCACGTTATCGAATTGGGGAGGTCAATTTCCATATACTTATCTTAATAATTCAAGATACTGGGAAATACTCACAATAGTATTTTTTTAGACATAGTAAAATTTCCAAAAATATTTTGGCTTTATAGTTATTTATAGCTATTTGAAATGTCCGATTGATTTATTTGACATTTTTTTTAACAGAAGTACTTATAATGCTGATTACAAATCTACAAACATCTTGGGACTGATAATGAGTGTTATTGTTATTGTACATTGTTACTTCAATTTATGTTGTACATTATATTGTGCATAGATAAAACACATAATAATTACTACTGTTTATTGTATATTGTAAACTCTCAGTCAGACTAAGTTAGACTCACTCAGTTCATCTACTTAATCTATATTTTCTAATATACATTTTAATCATTCGTTGAACATATTTTATTTATTTTCGGGTTTTAGGTTTTATTCTGTATTGATATAATTATACCTATTCATATTGTAAATTGTGATCTGATGGGTCTCCAACTCGAACTTGTTCAGTAGGTAGGCCCATTATCTTTTTAAAATTAAAAATAAATGAATAAGTAGATTATTATTGCCCCATGGTTTTTTGTGCATTTATCTAATATAGAGTTTATGTTTGATATTCAATAACTTAATATTTTGAGATATTATATTGGGTGTAGTGCTCGCAGTGTGTTGTTAAATAGTCAATATTTCAATGTCCATAACTTCTAAACTAGGTGTAAGCGAAGAACACTTGCAAATTTGCAATCACTGTAATAAGTACTATTCATTTTTTTTTTTAATTGTCAGGTAAAGAAGATTTATTGCCATTTTTTGGCTTTATATAATTTGATACAAGATTTATAAGTTTTCCTTACTGGGCAAAAAAAAAAAAAATTGTTTAACTAAGCTACTCTCAAAATTGTTTTTTGCTTGGAATGTTTTATCATTGCATTCAGCATATAAACTTAATTACCCTATACTTATATTCTACCTTTCCAACTCCCCACTTATAACAGTGCCCTGCACATGTAGTGTTAGTTCTTTTTTTCTTTTTTTTTTTTATCTTGGATAACATGTTTTAATTAAATACATTAGGTAAAATTATTATATATAATACTGTGAATGTTATTTTGTTTTAGATGATTTAAAAACAATGATTTTGTCTCAATGTGGCATCCCTTGTTGTCAACAAATTATAACTGGATGGCCGGATAATAAATACCCTCTTATCAGAGATTCACTTTCAAAGTTTAATTTTCCAGATAAATTTAAACTTTACCTTACAACTGGTCATGCGCCTTCAATTCAAGAACGGATTGGATGGTATTCTAATTATATTTAATATTTATCTTCTTCATAACATTATAATTTCTTATATAACTTTTATTTTAAAGGTCTAACCCCAGAATATTCATTTTAAATATTACAATGGAAGCTACGAGTACAAGTCAATATGAAGTTTTCAAATTGTCATTCCCATCTTATCAGACTGTCGCAGAAGTGAAAGACGTTATTGCAAACATGACCAAATTACCGATTGGTAATCAACAATGGTTAGGATGGCCACATTTTGTTACTCCAACTACAACCTTAGAGGAATCTCATATTAACTATCCAGTTCATGATTTTAAAATAAAACCATCAAATTCAGTACTTAGACATACTAGGAGAACATACAACACTAGATTGAATGTAAGCCTATTGTTTTATTCATTGGTTTATTAAATATTAATTTAATTAGTTATCATAACAAAACCTCAACAGATTAATTATTTCTCTAGAATTATAAAAATAAAACTAAATAAAATAAAATAAATTTCAAATATGTAAACAAGTTTTCTTAATTGTGTTTATAATTATTGTAAGTATTTTCATATAAATATATTAATTTTTAATACATGAAATTAAGCATGTACAAATTAAGAGAATTAACTTTTTAATTTAAGTTACCTTTGTGTTTTTGCTCTCATTATTTTTCTACTCTATTTAATATTATTTTATTTTTATGGAAAGTCTGTAGCTGATATGGAAACAAGTGATTCTCCAATGCCTTCATCATCTACTTCATCATCCTCTACATCATCATCGTCATCTGGGGAAGATCCGTTTGAGGATGCAGCAGAATCTCTATCTGATGAAGAAACTATGTTCGTGGACACTGAGATAACTACTCGAATTCGTCCATTGAGTAAGTGATCATAGACAGAAATAATTTTTTACTTTTCATGTATCTTATTTTTTATTGAAATCAGTAATAACAATTGCATGCCATGAAGTTTGTTATTAAAAATATTTTTCTAGTTTTATTGTTTAAAACTAACAAAACTTAAGTAAACAAAATTTCATTAATGTCTACATTTAATTTTATGTTATTGAACTAATTGTATAAATTATTCTGATATGGAATATTTTCTCATAAATATTTAAAATGATTTAGTTTCTGAAGATATTGATGGTGAACTTGCTGGTAGCATTGAATTCATTGAAGAATTTCAAAATCGTTATGGAGATATGCGACCTGAATTCTTTTTGGGAACACTTGAACAAGCTATCAAAATTGCATGTTTTAAACCAGCTAAAGATGTAAATAGAATTTTTTTTTTTTTTTAATAATTTATTTGTAACAAGAAGAGCTAACAATAATTATCTACTCTAAAAATTTAAGAATAAATACAAACCTGTAAAACATATGGCCAAGATTTATTTGTATAATGTATATTTATATTGGGCTACTTCAAATTAAAAATACTAATTATAATTTAAACTTGAAACATTACTATGCATAATCAATACTTATTGACCTCAAGGTGTATTTAAGATTAGTTACAATTTGTTTTCTCTTTATTTATTTTAGAAGCGTCTATTAGCTCTGTACTTACATCATGATCGCAGTGTGTTGTCAAATGTGTTTTGCACGCAATTATTATGTTTTGAATCAGTCGTGCAGTATCTCAATGCAAATTTTCTTGTTTGGGGATGGGATTTGACACACCCAGCTAATAGAAATAGGTAAATATTTAAACATTTAATGATTATTATAAAATTATTATAAATTATTATCAATATAAAATATATTATTTTTAGATTATTGCATTCGGCTTCTCAGATATTGGGTGGAATGGCTGAAGTTACTTTAAGAGCTATCGATATAAATAGGTTACCTGCTCTAGTATTGATCACACGAAATCGATCCAATACAGAAATTGTATCAGTTATAAATGGTAATATTTCATAGTTAAAATATATAATGTATTTTATTGTTAACTACTAAAACAACATATACATTATTACAGGCGATTGTAATATAAGTGAATTACTTTCAAGCCTTATACAATCTCAAGAAATGTTTGCTATGCAACAACAAGTAGAAATAAAAGAAGAAGGTGAACGAAATGTGAGAGAGATGATTAAAGTGGAACAAGATGAAGCCTATCAACAATCTTTGGCTATTGATCGGTATATTTTAAATAAAACTTTTTGATCTTTTTTTTTTATTTTAATAGTTCATATTTTCTGTGTTTGTTGTTCAATACGATCAAAACATACTCATTTTTCATTAAATTTGTATATTACAGGGCTAAAGAAGAAGCAAAAAAAGTTCAAGAAATGGAAGATATGGCCATTCAATCTCAAATTGAAAGTCATGAAAGACAAGTAGCTGCAGAAAAAGAAGTATTACATTATTATGTTAATATGTATAAACATAATTAAAACACTGAACTATTTGTGTAGGCAATTAGACAACGTATTGTAGCATCTCTTCCAGCTGAACCAGATTCTGGCGATCAAGTTACACAAATAAGATTTAGACTTCCTCTAGGAAAATTTTTAGAAAGAAGATTTGAGGCATCAGATAATTTACAAGTAAAATTAAAAAAATTACTTAATTATATTTTTGACATTAAACAATTATTGTTTTATTATAATATATTGGCTGTCCCTGCATTTATTATTCATATGCCACACTGCAGTTTTTTTGCTGTTGAAGTGGTGGACAGTTTTTACTTCCACAACGGAACACATATATTTTGATGTAATGCACCATATACAAAAGATTGGCAAAAAAACCATTCATCTCGATAACATATTGTTTTGAATGAGTAGGACCCACATTCATTTGGTCTAACAGATTTCTGTAATGTTATCAATATTATTATCATTTATTTTTTTTAACATTAATTTTTGTGTTAATTCGTAAATGAAATATAGCACAGGAACCTAGTAGAATTTATCTTGTTATCATCAATTACAGTTTTATTTATGGATAATAATAATCTATACTAATTCTCTAATTTTGTAAAACTTGACTAATATCATTAAACTAAATATATCACTGTTGTTATTATACCACATGTTGTAATGACAATAATACAATATTATGTGCTCAAAAATTGTTTGGATCGAAGCAGTGTGATTAGGCCTTAAGTTATAGGACAATATAAAATAAAAATAAATCTTCCTCAAGAATTGTAGATCGTAACATTATAAATCACATTCAAATCTGTTTAGGAGTTAATGAGAAAATTGTGCACAAACACAGTAAAGAAGTCTGGGAGCCTAAAGAATATATGTATAAAATTTCATGCCGATTAGTCTAAAACTGTACTTTCATCACCATCCGTTATAAGACACTTAATTTTATATAATAGATTATCAAATAAATTGTACACAGCATTAAAATGTAAATTGTAGATTTTATCATTTCTGGTATACTATAATATCAAAACAGCAAGCTATTGTTTTACAAATATTTACAAACTGGTGCTAAGCATTGATTATGTTTTTGAAATTAAAAAAATGAGAAAAATTCTGTTAAAATAAGTTTTAATTTGCTCTGACAAATATGTATATAAATATAAAACATCAACAAATTTTTATTTTATAAATGGCTTTAGTGATAAGAATTTGAATTTCATAATTGATATGCAATGATATATTAGATATTAGCACAGTTAACTACTGATTTTAATTTATCTACCATAAAAATTAAACTTATTTTATTTTATAAAATAACATGATATATTTATACTTTAGGTATTGTTTGACTATCTGTACGTGAATGGTTTCAGCCAAGACGAGTACAAAGTAATATCTAGTTGGCCGAGGAGAGATGTAAGTACAATTATGGTTTGTTTATTTTATTTTTATTTATCATTAAAGTTTAACAACTTATACAATGTCATATTATGTTTATAGTTAACAACATTAGGTGTTACTCAAACATTGAAAGAACTAAATCTCTATCCACAAGAAACATTAATTCTGGAAGAACGATAATTTTATTGTAAATGTATGATTGTATAAATTCATTTATCGCAAACATTACCTTATTTTCAATTAATAATAAATAGTTAATTCTTTTATTATTATTACAATTTATATTTCTATGCTGTTAAGATTTTCATTTTAAAATTTAAATTATCAAGTGTATAATATATTATTTAAATTCGGTAATTAAGTAAAAGATATTTAAAATACAAGATAGACTTCCAATCATTTATTTCTATTTAATTAATTGTATTACTTTTACAGAAAAAGAAAAATTTATATATTAGTCACTTTCTTATTTGATAACAACAAAATAAAATATATAACTAATAGTTCAAAATATTTTACATTCTTAAAGCTGTCTGTAAAGTGTTTGTTAGCAATTATTTTTCCTGCATAGATACTATGGATAGCTTCACAGGATATTGTAAAAACAAAATATGAAGGAAGATTATTGCTTGTTATTAGTTTTTTCCATTAAGACTTGTTTTTTAGATTTTGTATTATTTTTCATGTTATGGGTTGAACTAGATCTTTTTCTTAAATTGTAATCCATTACATTGTCCTTGTTTAATTGTTTTTCTAATTCCTTAGCCATTAAAAAATCATTTCTTTGCTGGTTGAACGTTTGAAAAATGCAGAACTGACAAGGAGATATATCCTTACTCAAATTATCTTGCCGCAATTGTCTACAAGTACAAGTCATATTTTCACCTTTTAATATTGCAGACAAATTCATATCCGAAGAACTTGTATTTGAGCTGAAATCTATGAAAATCTTATTAAAATAAATTATCAAATATTTGATGCCAGTTAAAATATTGATTACTTGTACTTGATGACGAGGCACAGTTGGGAAAACAGTTTTCTTTATTTCTATTTTGCACTTCAGCATTGTTACGAGTTATCCTTGCTAAAATATAAGTAAAGTTTTTAAAATTATTTATCACTCTGGTAAAGTTATTATTATAACTTTGAAAACTTACAAAACATTTTATTCAGTGGTCCTTTTTTTGATTTGTTTTGCTGAAAATTACATTATGCCTGGTTTATATGGTGTATAGTACTCATACCCGCACTGATACTTGTCACTCACAATAGAAATATGTACATACGTACAACACAACTTGGTGTATTTATCATTATTAGTAAACACTAATCTAAACTATTATTATCAGTCACACGCAGCGAATGTGCCGTGAGTAGAGTAGTCATTGGGGTTAGCTAATTATTGATATTAAAAAGAAAAGCGTTCACTAATACTCCAGGTCTTACTAATTACTATACTCTATTCAGAATAAGAATACCCACTTTCACGCAATGCTTACGACGTATACAATTAATATTAAAACCAAATACCCAATACATGTAATTTGAGTAGGAAATTAAAACTAATAAATAAATCATCAGCGCTCACCGCAACAACAGACATGCATAAACAAGAGTTTTTGTCGGTCAAGTGGGCATTCTTATTTTGAATAGAATATATTACTATTATACCTATTTAAACAGAAGGTATTGGTGTGAGTAACAAGTACTATGCATTGTATAAACTGGGCATTACATTAACATAGCACTAATATAAAAGTACTATTATTACTTATTATTCTTACTTGTTCTTGAATAGTCGATGCTAATCTTAAATCATTTTGTGTTCGGTCGGTGATTTGTTTATTAGCTTTTACTTCTTCTTGCTTGTAATGTAAATAAAAATATAAATAATTACTAAATTATTTATATAATATAATAAATATATTGTGCTTAATTTACTTGATGTTTAGTGAGTTTTAGATTTTGTATTTCATTTTCTTTAGTTGTTCTTAAAATATTCATCCTCATAGCATCAAATTCTTTTTTTACTTCTCCTTCTTTATTTAAAACACGCGTAAAACCTTGGCTAACGATTCCTGAAATTTACAAATTTACTTATATTTTATAATAATTAAGTATAACCTTTTATTAGACCTTACAACAGACTTAATGTTAAGGTCCCAACATAAAGATAAATATTTCGACCAGTCTATTTTAATAGTAGTATTTTCCCCCAATAGATTGTTAAAAAATAATCCTACAGTGAAACCAGTAAAGACTCTCAGGGCTCCAACTAGAAATGTTTTTGAGGGTCCCTAAAATCCCGTATCATATGATTGTGATTCTATAGTTTTTTGAAAAAAAATTATTGTGAATTATGTATGTAAGTAGAACTTTAAAAATAATTAACTATACACTGTATGCATACCTAAAGCAAATAAATAAATACCACAGTAAATTTGTACATATGAATTTGACTATAAAAATTAAAAATATTAAAATGTATTTTTTTTGGGGGGGGGGGGGATTCTGAGCAAAGTGCAGAATGTATTGGTCTTACTATGTGTTTTTCATTTTATGTCTGTAAACAACTTTTCTACCAAACTAATGCTCCGATTTTTGAATGTAGCACCTTTTCAGAAACCATTTTGGGCCTAGTTGGTGCACTAGAGAAGTAATTTTTTTTTCTCATTGTAGTTTTCTTAACTATTAGGGAAAAAGCTGAAAAACTTACAGCAATAGTTTCATTATTTTCTATTTATTTCTTTGCTGAAATTGTTCACAGAATTTTAATATTAGGCCTTTCTAGGCATGGACAAATTTTCAAAACCTTCTGACTATTTAATTACTATTTATAGGCATTTTAAGTTTTTATTCAAATTAATTGAATAAAACATATGTAGCCAAACAGAAATGCACACAAATTTTACAAGGGGTTCATTAAAAATTGTATACTTAATAGTAAAAAAGAAAAAAATTTAGTTTAATGTAATAATTGTGTTTTATAAGCGTTGAGCATAAATTATGATGAAAATCTTAAAAATTACAGCATTATTACATTATACTCAATTTTTTCCTATCCATTATTCCTAGCGCATAAACAATATAATAAACTAATATTATTATTATTAATAATTACGTTCTTCGATACCATCATCTTCATCATTTAATCGTTTCTGTATTTCTACTGGATACTGCTGTTGTATAGCTTCCCATAATTTTTCATTGACCATAGTGTTCCAATTGTGTTTGAATTTACGAAGCCAATTACTAATGCGTACACGACAAATAGGACACTGGAACGCTGTTATGTTTACCATGTTCTTGAAACATTCCAAACAGAGTGTATGACTACACGGCATTGTGACCGGTTGTAAATAAATGCATCTGCATGCTATACAAAAAACATCTTCAAAATCTAATTTTGTCTTGAACTGGTTTTTCTAAACAAAATTTAAATTTGATTAAGTACATAATCAAACTATATCTATGCGATTATAGATTTTATTAATGTAAATCTAGGTAGGTGTATTTAAATTTTAAATAATTATCACATAAATACATTGTAACCTTCATCATTGTTCAGTATGGAGTACTCTTATAGATACTTTCTGGAAAATATTACGTTAGGAAGGCGATAGCTGTTAAAAACAAGGACGTCTAGGAAGTTTTATAAATAAGAGTTAGTAATACATATTTAGTCGAGAACTATAAAAATATCAAGTAAAACGAAAATTATAATGCGCGCTAAAACGTCATTAAAATATGTTTTACAGTAGGTAGAGGTACCTGAATATTTAAATACAAATGTAATACTGTCATCTATTACTTACAAAACTCATTTTCTACGGAATTCTTTGGATTTTCGTTCAGGCGCAATAATTATTTCGATTTATTTGTCGGAGTTATGTATAAGACGTTCATGGACGCCTTGGCGGTCGTTATTAATTTTTAAACAGAACCCAATGCACAGAATAAACGTAATCAGTGCGGACCGTTAAAACTTTTTCTCTGTGATATCCGAGAACCGGCACCAGGCTGACCGCGTGTTCAATATTAATGTATTTTCAATTTTACGTTGCGTGCGCAGGCACTGTTAGTTGTAACGAATGTTTACGTATAGATAATAAATATTTATCGTCGTAACACTTGGTTAGACAGTACCCAAAAGAATGGAATTACACGTAATCTGGGCGGACCGTTAAAACTTTTTCTCTGTGATATCCGAGAACCGGCACCAGGCTGACCGCGTGTTCAATATTAACGCGGTTAAAATTTTCAATTTTACGTTGCGTACGCAGCGGCACTTGTAACGAATGTTTACGTATAGATAATAAATATTTATTATAATAGCCGGTATAAATAAGCGCGCGCTGCTCCGTAGTTGAACAAGTGAAACCCGATCGGTCGTTTTCTCCGGTTGAGATAACACGATACTCGCCAACGATCACGATCATTGTAGTATTTTATTGACAATACCGAATACTACTATAGTAATTGGTATAATTTCCTGTAAACGCGCAATGGATCACAACGGTGATTATACAATACATTACTCGAGTTATTTTCGGGGCAAACTTTTTTTTCTTTTTTTTTCATTTATTTGAAGTAATCTACAATCTATACGTGCTCTTCGTATAACAAGTAGGTTTGATAGATGACAAGTAAGAACGATGAATAATAAGATTAGGCAAGATACCCAGTGGTAACACCCTATAGTGACAGAAATAACAATGAAAAGAGAGAGAAAAGAGAAGAAAAAGTGATAATAATAAATAAATAGATAATTAAATTTGAGAATTGGAGGTGTTACCCGGTAGCGACCTCCAGCACTTATTTAGCACGTTTACTGAAGTTTTGAGTCTACGGCGCGGGTGACCAGGGAGATTGTTAGTTGATAATTTCGATATTAGTGGATTTGTGTGTTGTTGAAATTTGTTGTGGAGTCTGGTGTAATAAAGTTTGGATATTTGGTTGAGATTTTGGATTTTGAGATCTTTATGGATATTATTGTTGGTTAAGTACCAGGGTGCAGATGTAACTAGTCGAAGGCATATTGATTGAATGGCTTGGATTGTACGGGTGTTTGAGGGTTCAGCGGCACCCCATTATTGGACGCCATAGGTCCAAAGTGGCCTGAGTAATGACTAATAAATTAGCAGTTTGGTGTTTATATTCATTTTGGATTTCAGTAAGGGTCTAAGGAGGTGGAGACGGGTATTGAGGGCTTTTCGTTTAGCTTTTAGGTGGGGATTCCCGGTAAGTTTACTGTCAAGGATGAGTCCAAGATATTTAACTTCCGAGTAGGACGGGATTGGGATGTTGTTCAATGTGACTCCGGGGCAAAATCCTTTTTTTAGGGTGAATGTAATGAAGGAGGACTTGGATTCATTTATTTTGATCTTCCATCTTTTTGTCCAGAGATTGATTATGTTGAGGTGACTTTGTAACATATTAGAAACAGTGTTTGGGTTTTCATTGGTTTTCATCCGCGTAGGAACCGAGTTCAGTAAAGGAAGTTTTAGGGATGTCGGGCGTAAAGATATTGTAGAGAAAAGGAGCAATATCGCTGCTTTTGGGTACTCCAGCTAAGATGTTGAAATAGTTTGAATGGCTCGAGTTCTGGCGTAGAGGCAAACTTAAAACTGAAAATATTTTATCGTGTCAGTAATTAATGTGTGCGACTCAAATAGTAGTGACGTCACGTAAACTATTGATAAGGCCAACGGTACGTAACAAACTGTTATCGCGGTTAGGTTAACAAAAAAAAACACGTTATAGTTTTTCAAAGTTCGTTGTTTGTTCGTATTGAAGTTTATTTCTTGAAACATTTCAACTAAAAATAAAAATAAAAAAAAAATGTATAGTTTACAAGTTACCGCCGATATTTGTACGCAAAATATTACGCGTAGATATCGTTTAGTTACAGGTTTTTCGCTCCGTTTATTAACTACCTACCCTGTAGTCATATCGCATTGGTATTATTTTATCAACGAAAAAAATATGGCACAGAACCGATTAGTAACTATAAAAATAATGAATATACATTTTTATTAAATTATAAAAAGATAATCTGGCGTGCAATCCAAATACTATACTCGAGAGATAAAAATAAAACGGCTATCACTAAAGTACATGTACTTGTAATTTGTGTTGTATTAATTGGGTGTACCTAAACTAAAGGTATGAAATAGATTACCGATGAATTATTTGATAGATAATTATTAATTATTATTAAATAATACGGAATACGATAATTAAATTCGCTATAACGCACGTTTGTTAAAAGAAAACCGACGTAATAAAACAAAAAAACGTAGACAAATTTCTACAATATTTGTCTATTAGTAAAAATTTAAAACGATCGCCCAATACGAACTATAACGTTATACGTCGCTTTTGAAATGACTAATTAATTATAAATTAAAATATATAACGTTTTTCAGTTGGCAGTATAAAATGTATAACATACGAGATTTATCTCTTCTAATCTTAATCGAAGAGTAAAAATATAATTGTGCGTTTACAATAATTGAGTAATATAATAATTTATACTGCAGCGTTGTCTTTATATTATTTGATCTGCGCAACATCACAATCTAAAATAATATATATATACAGGGTGATAAACTATTAACTGTAAGACTCATTATATCGGAAAATATTGAATTTTCTCTGATTTTTTTTCGTTTTTTTTTTTTTGTTCACAATTTAAGAAACGATCACCTCTACAATGTTACATTGCCGATATTTTTTGTCACCCTTATTTTTATGGGTGAAACCTCAGCCTACATTCGGTTCTCGAATATATCAAAAGATGCATATGAACAGATGAAGCTTTAGATAATAAATAAATAAATTTTTACGCCATGTATTATAATAGAGATGTTTGTTAAAAAAACAAAAAAAACCGAAAACAAGTTGGGAAAACGAGCCGGAATAATTGACGAGCGTCTTAGACTTAGTCGATAGCCACGTATTTAAACTGCAACTATTACAAATAATTAATTGTATAATTTATACATAAAAATCAATTATTTTTTTTTTTTAGATTGAACATGTATTATATAAAGATTAATCGGGTCATTTATTTGAATTTTTCGATAAGATTTGAAATTAGAAGCAATGTGATTATACAATACCTAATTAATATTTTTTTTTCATTAAGTACTTATACTTTGTTCGAGCAAGTTATCGTATGGGTATTAAACTAGACATTTATTTGAAAACGGTAACAAAGTACAGAAAGAAATAGAGTGGTCAATTTTGAAAAGGGCGCGTCGTTGAAAATTCAAATTTTTTAAGAAACACAAAAGATATTCTGTTGAACCGTTTGACATTTTGGAACTCAATTCGGGAAGTTGTGTATTTTTCGTCACTATTGAAACCAGATATGGGCTCTTCCCGCTAATAAAATAATAAAAGTCCATTTTGATAAAAATCGAGATGAAAAGTAGAAAAGTTGTTTACAGACGGAATAAAAAAACCACATCATAATAAAACTATAATATACACATTACACATATAAAAAAATCTAAAACATTGTATTCTCTCTATTAAAATCACGATTTAGACCGGGCAACATGCTCCAATCATTAACATTATGGGAGATCTTTTTGGTGCATTTTGGTTGGTCATTATTTGAAATTCTTTGTAGGTATTTTTTTTTTTTTTTTTTTTTAATAATAGGGACTAACCTAATCGACTGAAAACTTCTCCAAAATACGGGCATTTTATTTTATTTTTGACAAAAACGATTTTATTTTATTCTTGTAACTTGTAGTAATTCACGACGAAACAATTGTATACTCGTTGAAAACGTGCTAATTTCTAAATTAGTCTAATCGATAATCCTATAAATTCATAACCTACATAACGGTTTTAAGTATGTTGCCTGTTGGCAAACGAATCGATCTTTGGCCTGAGCTTAAAGCTCAACGTCCGTACTTATAAATAAAATCTTGTTACGTTCGAAACATATCAATATGTAACACATAAGTCTAATAATGCCATATTTTCGTTATTATGATTATTTTTAAACAGTTATAGTATATATATATATATACTTTCAACGATTATAGAGAATAATTATTGCGTTATTTTGTTTTTATTATTACTATTAAGTATACAGTTTATGATGAAACTTTGTGTCAAATTTTTGATAAATTTTACTGGGCCAAAAAAATATTACCTATTAACATTATAGTCAGAAAATAGTAGGCACCTAAGCAAAATTCCATGATTCTTACAACTTCCGTCAAAATTTAAACTCCAAACGTTTATATATATATATATATATAAATATAAAAAAAAATGTGCCTTTGAATTATTTAACAATTTTATATGGCCAAAAGTGTTTCCTACGAGAATCCTTATGTCAAATTGTTGAGCAATTTTAAGAAACTAAACCAATTTAATCTGAAAAAAAAATCAAATAAAAACTAAACGTTTCAAATGGCTTATAAATAGGACTCGTAAGTTCAAGTATTTACATGTTTATTTTGTTATATAGGAAAACATACTAATTGAAGTACAAATCCGTTTCGTAACACTAGTAATAAAAATACAAAGTTTAATAGTGTATGTTTTTGCATATTTTGGTATGTTTGGCATATAGTTGATTTTTTTTTTTGGAGTTATTAGCGCATATTTCGTATAGATTGAGGAAATTATTATTTACTATTTACTTTCTCGAACGTTTTTACATAATCTTAGTAATTGTTTCGGTTTATTTTTATACTTGTATGACTGTTTTTTTTGAGTTTTCAAAAAAAAAATCAAGATTGGTAAATATGAGAAAGCTTTGAAGACGAGTAAAATAATTATTATTAAAGTAAAAACCAAAAGAAATAAAATATTACTTTTAAAAACTAATTTATAATAAACTGCATTTTTTTTTTTTTTTTTGCATATTTCTCGAACTTTAAGTGTATAACTTAAGTGCATATTATAATGTTTATTTTGCATGCTTATATGCGTTTTTTAGTGTTCGAACTTACGAGCCCTGGCTTTAAATAACTCAAAAATTGCGTAAATATTTCTGTTTTTCTCTCATTATTAAGGAAATTCAAAAGGAAATCAAAATGTGACCTCCTAAATCCAACAAGATTCAAAATGCAACGAAAAAGCTCTTTTGTTGATTTTTGATTGGAATGAGATTTCTGGTAGAAAAGTTGTTGACAACCACAAAAAAAAAAAACATTCATCATAGTAAAACCAATTGGTACATTCCTCGCTATGCTCATAATCCTAGTACCTCTAGTAATCCTCAGCTACCTAAATACATATAATTTATTGTTTAGGTCTTGATCAGTACGAAAACTTAACCTATACCTGTTGATTTAAAACTAATATTGCCCTAAGAAAGTTAGTGTCGTAAGTATAAATTCCAAGTCGATGAAAAACCACGACGGGTTTAGATAAAACAGCGGGGAAATAGAAATTCTGCGTTCGGTAGGTCACAGGAATCGGAGTTAGTCCGAATAATAGGAAAGTAGCAAAGGATATTCTTTTTAAAAAAAACAACAATATTGGTATATGGTACAATAATATAAGGTAATATTTTTATTGGTATATGATTAATAACTTAAAAACTAAAATCAATGCGATTTCGATCCCGGCTACGCTATCGGATTAAATGTAAAAAAAAAACACGCCTAAATTAATAATCATTAAGTATTATTTTTTCTATAAATCAACTTTTGATAGTTAAAAAAAAAAAAAAAAATCGAATTTCGACGATTTTTTGGCTTTAACTCTAAAATAAGAGATGATTGGACCTTTTTTTTGAATTCTATCAAAATAATGAACCGAAATCATACGAAAAATTTGGAAAACGACGTGGGCTCTAAAGTAGAAAAAATGTATCATATTATTATCTTTATTGTTGTTTATGGTCATTTATTGATTCTATAGTCTATAATATAACTGATATAATTTTTACTTGACGTAGGTATATATATAATATTAGGATTTAGATATTTGAAAGTCACGAAAATTAAGCTTGAAAGTTGAAGGTCACCGAGTTTGGCTCGTGGCCTGTACATTTATGAACCCAGCAATAAACTGATGTGTATTTGCTTGTACTATAAAACAGTATAATCTCGCGGCTTCAGAGTGAATATAAATACGAAATTTAATCAGCGGTAGATTCTGGAGGGGCCCAGAGGCCTCGGTCCCCCTTCCCACAGACAACATCTTCCCTCGAGATGAAATAACTACTGACGCATATATTTCCATAGACTAGGAATGCAGGTTAATTGATTAATTGATAATGGTAATAATTTTATCATCATTAATTATATAATCAAATTTATATAATGTTTGTTTTATTCGGTTTTGGGGAAAATCACCGTTTAAATAAATATATTATTATTACTAATATCTCATTGGTTTTGAATTAGCACAAGTTTTGTACATTCAGACCACGGATTTGTGCATTTAGACCTAATTGTCATCTGTATTATCATTTTTATATCACAATAAAATACGTAAAATTATATTAATTTTAATAATATAGACACTAATATATAGTCATCAATTTACCATACAGCAGTAATAGAGTGAGAATAATATATATTATCAAACCAACGCGTTCACGATGAATGATAAAAATGTCGACTGTTGAATACCACGATTCAGTAACCACCGATTCATTATGTAAGATGTAATCATGTTGGCAACTACAAAGTTCTCTTACGTCACTGCAGAATCTTAGATGGCCAGGACTACTTGGGGGTCGTTCTCTTATCTTTACTCATTAAAACCTATTTTCAGTCCGATTCAACTGTATAAAGCAATAATATTTTAACAGTGCAAAATTACAATAATGTGATTAGGTTAGGTTACCCATAACATTAATCATTAATCAGTATTCTCTGGTATTAATGTATTACGTCCATAGCACATTATGTTTGCATATTTATTTCGGTTTTCTGTATCACGCGCCGTTAGCTGGAACGTACCTGTCGACCCCAACTATTAATGAGTTTCTAAGTGACAAATGGTTATGCAAAATGATTATATTATTTCGTAAAATCGATCCGAGCGACTGTTGTGTATTATAAGTGCTCTTGTGTCCTGATCTTCGTACAGTACGGTGAATTGCTATGCCGCCAACAAGACGGTCCAATCCGGGTCGCAGAACGCGTCGTGCTGTGTCTCAAGCAAATTGTCAAACAAATCAAACTCCAGAGCAACGCAGCGAGCAAAACGGAATTGAACGGTATCGAATATCACAAGCACGTGGAGGACCACGTGTTGTGTTCAATACTCATCGAACTGCATTCCATTACAACGTGACAATTGATTACAGTGTACATAAATCCGTTGTCATTAGATCGATGAACGTTGTGTGTCCACATTGCAAAGCACTTAAGTACAAAAATGAATCACCCGGATGATTGTGTTGTGCCAGTGGCAAGGTCAAATGCCACACGCCATTGGTCCCACCACCAGAGCATCCGCAGAGCTCTGCAGATGAACTGCGGTCATTGGTTTCCGGAAGAGAAACAGATTCCATACATTTTTTAACGCATATCCAGCAATACAACAATTGCGTCCAAATGACATTATTCGGTGCAACGAATGTTGTTCGGAATAATTGTATGCCCACTTTCAAAGTAATTAAAAAACCGATAATCTTTTACATTCAATCATTCAATCATTTAACATTTAATAGACAATTACAAACTGTACTATATCTATTTGCCTTTACAGACTGAAGGTCAAATATACCATCACACAGGTTAGCTATTGCCACCACCGGATGTAGACTATAAATTTCTGCAGATTAATTTCATGGGCGATTCAGCGCGACAAGCCAATCAACGGTGTGCACACAACAAGTTCGGTGAAAAGGCCAATTGTGGAACAACTGAAAACTTTTTCCATCAGCACAATGAATTGGTTGCATTATTCACACTGGACCACATGCCATTTGATGATCACAAAATTGTAATCAGAGCTGATAATACAACGCTCAAGACGTTTTAATGCGCTAAAAATTGATGAAATCGCCATTACCGTTGTGGGTGAAAATTTAAAAACCCATGATATTGTTCTATATCGCCGGAACTATTAGCTGCAGCGTTTGTCCGAAACGCATCGATCATATGATGCGTTACAATATCCCGTCTTATTTTGGCCAGGTGAAGATTGGTATCATTTATCGATCAAGATAGTAAATCCACTAACATGTAAATAATTAATCTACTATCTTTACTAATCATCATAACATTAAGACAGTCGTCGTTGAGTGTTTGAGGAAAATACATGATTTTTGCATGGTCAATTATACGTCGCCAGTTCCCGTGTCGGAAATCCATCAGACTTATTTGTTTTCGCGCCAGACAACGAAACGAAAAATGTCGTGTACCAAAATAAGCACTGCAATAGACGAAATGGTAACTTCTAAGATGTAAATTAAATATTTGCATAGTTATTGTAATTTCAAATTTAAATAATTGAAATATATTATTATTTGGTGAACATTTTCACTTAATTAAATTTACTTTGTTTCTACTTATTTATATACAACTGAACATCCATGGCCAAGACAGGACAACGACTGTCGGGTCAGCTAGTTATAAATAGAATTATCCTCAAAAGAATGTATACATAATATATATATATATATATATATATATATATTACCTATATAATGTACATACAAATTAAATACAACAGCCTAAACTATACAATTTAATTTTTTTTAGAAATCCTATGCCCCCACTCCCTTGTATCCGTGCCTGGCTTTACCACGGTCGTTTAACATTAAAAACCGTTTATTTAACATAATATACACATTATACATATAACTAGGTGGGAGATTCACGTTAATCCAGGCCACCATTATATTCCCCCCCGATAGAAAAATACACCCAAAATCGTTTTTTTTTCTCGCTGTACTTCGTTCCACCACTCGGCGGTAATTTATTTGACAATTTCTTTCCTAAATATCTAACAAGGTTTTCTAAATAATTAAGATACAAAATAATTATATATATTAATATCACCGCAATACAGGGTTATACTGGAAAATATAGCGTTTACGTAGCTTAGTAACTAATAAATGTTTATAAAAGTACGTAATATCATCGATTTGGAAATCACAATATGATTCAGGCCATCTAAAAATTCCCATATCCAGGCCGGCCACTCTGCCCCTGCCTATAACTAAATTTAATGATTCCTCCTGATCTTACCATAATAAACTTACAGTAACATTCCTTAAACAATATCATTTGTGTCAAATTGTTATACGAATAAATGAACAAGAACAATATATATGTATAACAGGGGTGGCAAACATTTTTTTGGGTCAAGTGCCAAATTTTTCCAATCGAGATGTTGAAAATTGTTTACTGAGCTAAAAACAAAAAAAAAAAAAATTATATATTCTATGGATACAAATAAAGCTACAGATATATTATTAAGTAAATGTTTGTTTTTATTTTTGAAATTAAATGTTATATATTGAATTATATGTATTAAAAATGATGAATGTATTTTAATGTGATTTTTGTTGCTGTTTCTTATAGCAGATAAAGTTTTGACGTCAGGTTTGTAGTTTGTAATATTTAACGAAACACAAGCAACACTGGACTTTCATCGGTCAAAGCATTTCTTTCTTTCGATTTGATTACAATAAACTATGTATAAATGGGTAGGTACAATAATAAACGTAATTGATGTCGTAAATAGACGTAGATAAATAGGTATCTGTCAAATGTCCATAGGGATATTATCGGGCATTCAAACGTATACGGTTTATAGCTAAAATAAAAACAATAAAATAATTGATAAATTTTTTTTTCGCGTGCCATTGCAATTTGGTCGTAGGTTCGCCGCCGCCCTTGGTATATACGTAATTATGTAACGCCACACAGAACACTTAAAAAAAAAAAAAAAAACGAATTTCAGTAATACGTGTAAAATGAGTACCTCGTCGTCGTGTTTTATATCGATCCGACGAAAATTTCTACGGTTTCGCCGCTGTACACGGTACGAATAGCGCAAGTGAAGGGGGTGCTGTTGTATTTGGCGGCCGTGTAGGCGAAACTGGGGGTAAAGTTTCAATAATTTTTCTGGTGCGTTTCGATTTATTATTGCAAAACGAAAACTGAATAGTCCGCGTCGGGAGTGGAAATAATATTACTGTGCATGTACTATATTTATTGCCACACAAGACGAAACTCGAAACCCGCGAGTGTATACATCTAATTATCACGTTACGGAATCGCGTGCACGAACAATTATATTAATATAATAGTTTGTACCGCGTGCGTATAATAACGTGTCGTGTACGTTTGTACGTTTCACGTCGCAAACTGACTATTTGCAATAACAATAATATTGTCCGTGCGTATAATGACCGCATAACTACACTTTTTTTTTTTACTTTTTTATTGGAAAAAAAAAAAACAATGAATATTTACAATATGTGGCATTTGTACAACAAACAAACAGGATAATTACAGAATATTTGCATAACGCGTATAATTTTGAGGAGGGAGGCTCTCGAGTGACAGAACTCTCAGGTACCTTACACTTAACGCGTGATAAATATCGTATTCGTGTTCACATTGCTCAGAACATAAACAATATTTTCGCAAATCGCCGGGTGAACGAAAATGGAAATGGCAAAAGCAAAGAGGGGAAAAAAAATAAAAAAAAAAAAAATAAAACACCCCCCGACCGTGAGTGTTATTGCGTTGGCGCGACTGGAGCCCTGATGTTGGGGGCGCTGAATTGTGTAATGCTCACAGACACACACCGGACCAACCTCCAGATGATGCCCTTCTTCGATTAAATAATAATTCGAATAATTATTGTTCGACGCGCAATAAAAAACACACGCACTGATTATTTTTTTATGAAAACAGTATATTCTGTAGTATCTACAACCGTTTTCAGGATATATAGCGAATAGGTACTGTAAAAAACCGCGCGCGCGCGTGTGTGTGGGGGGAGGGGCTAAATTATTGCTTAATGTCTTTTTGATATAACACGTCAGATTAAATTAAAACCTACAGGAAAGAAGAAAAAAACACGGTTGTTTTTTCAAATTGTTGATGGTTTGTTTTTGGACCGAAGGTGCTGAATAAGAGCTCATTCCCCTCCCAAAGCCCGTATTACAGTTTATCTTATACGGTTATACATTTTTATGCATAATTTACTATTTTTAATTTGTATAAATAATAATCACTTTTAATGGTCCTTCTTATCATAAGATTATTTTTTAATATTAGAACATTTATAAGGAAAATAATTTATGGTGGATTTGGAATATTCCTAAAAGAAATAATCGCCCTCCCCCACCAAAAAAAAAAAAAATAATAAAATAAAAAAATAAGGTCCCAGATACGTGCCTACCCTCATTGCGCCTATGCCGTTATTGCCTAGGATTTAATTTACATCTGTGTGCACAACGATATATCGTTGCGATTCTGAACCAAGTTTGATTAAACGTGTGATTTGATAAATTTAATTTTAACAATGAAACAAATCGCAATTGTTCGTGTTGTTAAATGGACTGGCAAAATAGTTCGAGTTAACTATAAAACGAAAAATTGTAAATGTTTTATTTTAAACGGTACAATATTTACGTATATATTATAATTATTTATTATTTTTTATATATTTAAATTAATTTTAAAAAAGGTAATAATTTTTGTTCGGCGTTGGTTGTGGTTGATCGCCAGCATTTGCCGTGAATCGTTCATTTGTATTATTTAAAGCTGTAAAAAGTTCATCACTGACCTCTTGTTGGTTTTTGATAAATCGCTTCAATTCATTATGTATTATTATGTATACTGATAATAATTTATTCAGAACGTATTTCTACTGCAATTGGGGTATACATACCGCAGACATGTACAAATGTATTACTACTACTATACGGAGTGATTGTTTTATTATACGAATCACATCGATAATTAACGAGACTCGGATTTTATAGTACAAAAAAAAAAAAACGAAATAAGAGCTCCAATAACGGCCAAAAATACACGAAAAATAGTAACAAAAAAAAAAAAAAGTTGTATTTAATTTTGTTTTTCTGTTTAAAACATAAGGGAGGCGTCATAAATGTATACTGTTCGACGGGGCTACCTAAAAGTAGATTATATTATAAAATGTCTAATGAAACGGAAATTAAGGATTTTTCTATTCGTCGTGAAAACGTTTTTCTACGCTTCAATTTCAATTACGAGATTTATGAAAAACGTGAATTAAATCAAATTAAATGCAGAAAAAAAAAATAGCACTACAAATGGAAAATTAGCACTGTAAAACTAAAATCGTTAAAATATGCAAACATATGCAGTATACAATTTTAGATTTGAAATCCTTAGTCTGCTATTTTTATCAGTGTTCTATAATAATAATAAGCAAATGCAATAGAATCCGAGCCCTGGCGACATTGTCTACGGAGATTTCGAGTAGGAATACCAGTACTTGAAATTAATATTGTTTTTACCACACATTTGATAACTTTTCTACAATCGTACCTAATGCCCAAAACGAAAAACGTAATTTTTATGTGAAAAATCATTAGCCGTATAGAACGAAACGGCTGGGCGACCAAGTTTTATACTTATTAAACAGTGTTGGGAATAAAAAAAAAAAAAAAAAAAAAAATCGTTTTAATGATTATAACCTCGACAATTCGGTCGGCAAAAGAAAATTATCATTTCTGTTTATTGTTATTTAGCGGAAATATTTGCTATTTATGACGTGATGACGTTTCTTGGGTTAAACCATACGAACAAAATTATTTATTACCTTGTACTTAACACGTTGTATATTTTCGTAAAATAATTTCGGTATTTGATCGGTGGCTATGAAGTGTGGTTTTGTTTTAAAATTCATCGTGATCATATTCGTCGTACGTTTTTATCACGTCTACCGCACTCACAGCGCTGTAGCAAAACGCTGAATTATCAAACGCCCAGTAATACACGATAAATTATTCATTTTTTTTTTTTTTTTATAAATGTAATTGTTAAGGCTTCAACAGCAGGAAAAATCGACGCATCAATTTATTTCCGAACACAGCGCCGACTATATTATATATATTATCAGTGGCAGTAAAAACTGCGTGTGCCGTCACACGGTTCTCGTTTATAAAGATCGAGGCCACCAAACTTTATGTATAGGGAGCTGATAAAATTCGTAAAAGGCCTCAACTTACCCTTTAGGCTTACGGCACTGTAATATTATTATAGATGTACAACCGTTAAAAATCCTATTTATTATAATACTTGTCGTAAATGTCGTCACCCTTTTATTTCGTAAGTACATTTTATCGACTTTTGATTATCAAACTCCCATTCGAAAAGAACGAATGTGTATGGTTTTCTTTTTTTTAATATTACAAATACGATTGCGTTACTACGATTTGTACGAACTCATTCTTAAATCGACTCGCCAATAACAATTTACGCCGCACTAGGTTCGTAATGAAATAATCACCCTGTATATAACGGTGTTCGACGGCGGCGTATCTGGCCATTAAAATATTTTACGCCGCGCGCGTGGTCCCCCTGGTTTGACTTAACCCCCTAAGGGTTCGGGCGGCGGTGTGGTCGTCGACGCGGCTGCTGCTGCTGCTGCTGCTGCTCCTGCGGCGGCGCGGCGTCGGTGTTATCGTTCGGTGGGGTATGCGCGGTAGGCGGGCGCTCGGCAATCGCACAGTCAACTACGATGATCGCCGTGCTAGTATGCCTTTGTTATCGCCCGAACTCATCGGCGACGCCAAGTGTATAGTGAATACTACCAGTTTAGTTCCGACGCGCAATCGAGACGACAGCGACAACGCGTGTTCCGGCAGAATGCCCAACATAAAGGTGTTTAGCGGCACGTCGCACCCGGACCTGGCCCAGCGGATCGTCGACCGGCTGGGCATTGACGTCGGCAAAGTGGTCACCAAGAAGTTTAGCAACCTCGAGACATGGTAACTGAACGTCGCCCGGTTTGCCGCGCGAATCCGTTAACGCTGATAAACTGGTTTCGGTCGCGTCCGTTCGTTTCCCGGTCGGTGGAGCCGGTTTCCGCGTCGCGTTTCGGTCGCCCTGCACCAGCCCGCCGTCTCATTTATCGATTCATCTTTTCGCCTATATCGCCCGCGTTCCGTACCCCACTCGTTCGGGTGGGGGACCGGGGGAACCCGCAGCCGGCCGTTTTCTCTATTGTAGTTTTCTTTCCTTATTTTCGCTTTTGTTAGGTTAGGAAAATGAAACAAACCCGGTCGAACACGTGTTCCGATGCGCGCGTTCTGCCGTTCGCTCGCGGCCCGTTCGAACTCCACCGAAATTAAGCGATTACCACCCGTCTCCATCTTTAATTTCATACTCTTCGCCGATTCCCCTACCAGCATTTTTAATCCTAATAGAACGTATGCTAACGTGTCCCGTTATTCCTTTTCAATGCTACCTGTTGATTTTTTATATTTTTTTTATCAGGTAAAATTTGATGCGATTTCTTTAATATTTATACCCAACAATATAATTATAGAGTATCAAGGTACAGGTGCTGCCGTAACAAGGTTGGCAATCCCTGACCTTAGGCAAAAAATACCTCGAGGGCTATGCCCCCAGCGCTTAAATATATTGGTTTCAGTCGTGCCCTATAACTTCTATGTTGAAATCGGAAACAACTGAATAACTGTTGACATTCTAAATTATATGGACAAATATTTTAAAACAAAAATCAACTTTCTGACAAATAATTGGAGCGATATTAAAAATAAAAATTATATTATTTTATAAGATCATATATATATTAACGGAATAATTTTACATTATTTAATAACGTTAATTTTGGTAAAAATCCTTTACGCATAATCTTACAGCCCTCACAGTTAAAAAATCGTCCTGGCTCAACTACCTGGGTATCAATTTTACTTGTTGTTTCCCAGTTTTTGTTAAATCAATATCTACAGACTCGCCCTTGACAACTACGCATATTTAAATATACTATCCATTTCTATGTATATTTCTTACCGTAATCGTAGTTGAAATTATCTACTTAGTTTGTAGTGGTAGTTATTACTTACCTACCTATATAACTTCCTGATATAGGTAATTAAATGTTAATTTACAATATCCATTTTCAAGGAATATTATTCACATTTTTCATACAAACTTCTAAATCTAAATTTAATATTCAATTTTGAGGCAAATGATTTAATTTGTAACCTATCCTTAATAGGTTAAAGTAATCATAATGTTTTTATAAATGTATGACGATTTACCTAAATATCTATTAGAACAATATACATAGACTGTCTGAAAAGCTATGCATATGCTGCCATACCTCAAAAATCAAACAAGACATTAAAATAACACAAAAATAGCAAGAAAATAGATAAATTTAATATAAAGTAGAATGTTTATTATACAACATAGTGCCTATTACACTCAATATATTATTCGAATAGTAAACAAGTTTAATCATTCTGCCAATGAAATAATTTGGTGCTATTCATTTATTCAAGATGTTCTTCACTTTAACGTCTTAAACACTTAAGATCCCTATTTAAGTTTGGGAAGAAATAAAAGTCACATAGAGCCAAAACTGACAAGTGGGGTGAACAAGTAGTGTGAATTTCTATTTTTCAATTGCTGCAGTAGTAGTGTTGCAATATTATCGGTTCTGTTAAGTTTCTGTAACGACTTTAATCACGCAATGTTATTTTCTTACATGATTTTCATTTTTTATTTTGTAATGTTAAGATTTTGGAATAATGAATAAATATTTTAAGTTATAGCACATTTTTGTTAACAGATATGCTTACAAAGTATTATTGTTTATAGATTTTAGAAAATTAAACAAACAAACTTTTAAAATTTAATTATTCCCTTTTAATACAGAATTTCATTATATTTTCTTATTACTTATTGTATTACTAACATTTATAATTAAAGCGTATTCTTTTACACTAGGCCACTACTTAAAATTAGATATTTTAATAGTTTTTAGTAGTATTGTAATAATTAGTCATAACTCATAATAAATTGAAATTGTATAAAAGTTGAAAAATCGTAAATAGAGTAAAGAAACATATTTCATCATAAAATATTAAATATTTAAATTGTCAACCTTATTAAAAACAATATAAAATTTGTAAATAATAAATCTAACATTTGAGAAAAAGTATTATTTTGTATTCATATATTTTACATGTTTGGATTTAACATTACAAAAGTAAATTGCACAAATAGATTCGGTTAACCAAAACTTACAATACATAAAGTACAGGTACATACTTGTAAATTATGCTCTTGTACGAGTCGTCAACTGCTGAACACCTTGATGTCCCAAATCGCTGTGATAAAAGGCTACAAAATTTACCAAAAAATAAGCCACAATGGTTATTCTTTTCTATTCTCTTTATTAGAAAATAAGACAATATTGTTCTATAATATTATCCAGTTATTATTAAATTTTGTCAGTACCCATTGCATAGTAATAAATAAGTGAGAGAAATTGAATAGGGTTCACGGGGTGTTTTGTTCTCGAGTTATTACTTTTCAGGCGGCCTTCATGTAGGATCATTTTTTAATTTAAATATTTTGGTAAATAGGCACCACCTAGTATCTACCAATATTGTGTTTGTTCCTGTTAACATCAGAGCTTGAAGAATTAAAAATATGTAGTTTTTTTTTACCTTGTAATACCTTGTCCTTATATTATTCTATTTTTAAGTTCATATGTTATTTTAATTAAGGTTTTAGACTTTAAGTTACATTGATGTTTTGATATTTATTATTTTTTGTTTTTAATTTTAGTGTTGAAATTGGAGAATCCGTCAGAGGAGAAGATGTCTATATTATACAAAGTGGTAGTGGTGAGGTCAATGACAACTTGATGGAACTTTTAATCATGATCAATGCTTGTAAAATAGCATCTGCATCGCGTGTAACTGCTGTCATACCATGTTTTCCATATGCTAGGCAAGATAAAAAGGACAAGGTAAGCTGTTAAAACCAATAAATTACAAACATAAAGTTTAATAATTAAAGCTTAGTTAAACTCAACTACCTATTACATTACCTATTTGTGAACATTTGTCATTTATATTAAAATTCATAACTATCCAAATTGTTCTTTATCTGCAAATTATCCATGTACCTACAAATTTAGTTCTAACATATACATGTATTATGTACCTATCTATATTCTTTAAGTTACATTTCAACTTAATTTATTAATCTCAATTTTATTTTATTTAACTCAATATTTTTAAACGCATACAATAATGGTTTATTTAATCAAATGCCTAACTGTAAATAGTGAACGTATAGGTAGTTTAAATTATTAATAAGCAAATACTAATAATACTAAATAGTAAATAACAATAGTAGACCATAGTTTATAAAACCAATTACAATACACCTGTATAATATAATATAATATATTATTTTAACTGAATCACCTATATTATTCGCATATACCTACTACAATATATAAACTATATATAAAAATGGTTTAAATTGTATTAATAATTACATTTTAAAGGAAAGATGTCTTGTTTTAACCATCGCAACTGTTATTTTTTGTATAAGGAATACAAGTTCTTATAAGAACTTGTGGTTTTGATTGTTAGTCATGTTTAAAATTTAATAAATTATGTATCTCTATGAAATTTAATAAGTGTATTTTAAGTTCTGTAATTTTTAATAGCTGTATTTATGTAACTCAATTGTAATTGTAGATATAGGTGTATACAAAAAAAAAAAGAAAAAATAGTTCCTTTATTCTTTTCTTATGTAAGTAATTATTTTTATATATATAAATATATATATATAAATTCTATATTTTCTTCTAAATTTCCATATGCCAATTAACTATTTTTTTTTGTTTTTACTTAAATACATCTATTTCCTTTTATTATTTGCTTAAGATTATTATTTTAATTATACCTTACTTATTAATCATTTTTCGCTGTTCATGCTGTAAACAAAAGAATGGCGACATCCCCGAGAATGGCAATAGTAGATCAAGGGCGACCGTCAAGTGCAATGAATGGAAGTTTCGGGTATAGTTTATTAATAAATGAAAAATTATTACATTTTACTTACCTGGACATTTTTTGACTAAATTCATAAATTTATGGGATATACAAAATTATGCATTTGTTGTTGGGTATTTGATGTTTTGGAATGATAGTTTCAATGTGCAATTATTGACGAATTTGTCACTGGATTACTATTGTAGTTGTACCATTAAAAGCCCCTGCTCTCCTTTTGAAGAATACTACTTGTTAATTTCACGCAGATATTATAATATATTTTAAAATATTTTATTAAGTACAATAAAATGTATTGGATGTCACGTAGTGTCGCAATTAATTTAATACAGGCTTACTATTTATATAAAGGTGTGAAAAAATAGGTTAGCTGCCAAAAGTAACCATTATGTTACTAATATTAATGCTTTATTCTAAATGTTTCTTTTAATTTTAACATACATATTATAAAGGTTAACCACTATGTGTATATCATAAATAATTATTAGGTGAATGTATTTTTTAAGAAAATTTTGTGATTATCGTGTATGAGCTTAGCATGTGTATTTTACCTAATATTAATAACAACACTTAGGGCCTTTGTTACAATGTCTCGCTAAACCCTTTGCTAACTTAGCGAATACATTTAGTGACCAGATTTTAAAATTTTGTTACTACAATTAGTACAATGTCTCCGATATACTAAATCTGGCATTCTAACCATTAGTGGTAGTTTTTTTTTTGCGCTTACTTATTTAGCAATATCAACATAGACTTTACGAGATTGATGACATGAAGTTTTGTGTAAAGTAAATTTGTTTTATATAAAACAGCTGATATTTTTATTAGCCAATGAAACTTGTTGGGTTATTTTTTTTATTAATTAACTAATGGTTGGTGCTAGCAATAAATTTTAATGATGATTGTTTTTAAACTTCCCGCTAAAGTCTTTGCTACCTTGAACTGTATGCTGGCTTAACTGATGGTTAGTGGGACATTGCAACAACGGAACTTATTATATTATAATATAAAGTTGTTTAACTTTGTAAGCATGAATAGTTATCAATGTATCTTGTTTTATCCATATATTTAAAGTTTTACACAAATCATCAAGTAAAATAGTATTATCAAGTAGTTTAATTCTGTAATCTATTTTTTTTTTTTAACAATAAAAGTGCTTTAGTTAATAAATTTGATAAATACAAAACTATATTTATTAGTATTTACTTAAAAATAATAATGATAATATTAAAATAAATTATTCGTTAACTGTAATTTGACTTATAATATTATAATGAAATATTTCTTTGTATGAATTATTAAATTAGATTTTGATAGCTTATTTATATCATGACAAAACATATGTGAGCACTTCACTTCATAAACTTATCTGTTTTATGAGAGTGAATGTAAAAAAAAAAACCAATTGAATAATATTCATGTTAAATTAAATGATAATTTATATAAATTAACTAATAATAATTATTTTTGAAAATTAATTTCATTTATTTCTATGTTTGGATAATTAGTAATTAGATTGTCTGACTTAACAGCCAAATTAAAACAATTGATTTATTGACTTTAATTTAATGTGTTACAGTTGTGTGGTTTAGATAAATGAATTAGACATCCAATTCATATTTTTTGTTTGCTTTATTTTTACAGGAATTATTTCGAGATTTTGTGATCGGCAATCAGGTGCTAAAATTGTTTTTCTTAGGAGTTGTTTAAACAAAAGTTTCTGTAACATTTCCTTATGTTTGCATGATGATTTTTATTGAATGTTATTAATTAATAATTATTTTTATTTAATGAAATTTATATAGTTTCCTTCATTGTAATCAAACGTATTTTGGTAACCATTTATGGATCTAATATTAGAAAATTCTATATTTTTATTATTATGAAAAGCATATCTTAAAATCTAATTTGTCTAGCCTATGGCATAATCTCAAAATATTTTAGTAATCAATTTATGAGTACCTATATTATATTGTGTTTACTAATTTATCATACTCAAGAATTAAATATTTGAATGAATATTATCTTAATTTAGGAGTTAATAGAGATAGTTAAATATGTATTTATATTTGAGTAAAATTGTATTTGTTTGTATTTAATTTTATATTAACCTTTATAGTTTGTAGGTACCTCATTAAAAGTTAAAATATGTGATACAAATTACTTTAAACATTTTTTTAAAAAGTTGAGGCTATATTTCCTTAAGTTACAATAAAACAAGAAACTTTTTTTTTGATTATTTATACATTTTATTATTATGCACCTAAATTGAAAATTAGAAATCATAATTTATAATACTTTCAGTTTTTATAAAAATAAAATACTTTATCTACATGCATGTCTCTCAAATAACTAATAAATTATAAGCTACTAGTTTTCTACGTATTGACTTACATAGTGTTTGGTTTATCAGTGAAACTGTTAAAAACTAAGTTGATAATTTTAATACACTATCTAAAACTTTGACAAGTTCATTGATTGACCAAGCTACTAATACTTAACATCATATTGTGACTTGCTTGTCGGTGAATGGGTGGCTTTTGGTATAGGCAAATACAACATATACCCATATAATAAAATAATACTAATAAATAGTAATTATATACATACATAAATATAAAACATTTGTTTTGTATTTTATTAATTTTTTTTTTTTTTATATGAAATTATAGAGTAGAGCACCCATATCAGCTAAATTAGTTGCCAACATGTTGTCTGTGGCTGGTGCCGATCATATTATTACCATGGATCTCCACGCTTCTCAAATACAAGGTTTTTTTGATATACCTGTTGATAATTTATTTGCTGAACCAGCCGTATTAAAATGGATTAAAGAAAACATACCTGAATGGAGAAACAGCATCATAGTGTCACCAGATGCTGGTGGTGCTAAAAGGTATGATATTGTTAAAATATTTATGAATACTGTCATTATTATCAAAATGCTTTTATTTGTTCAGAGTTACTTCAATAGCTGACCGGCTAAATGTTGAGTTTGCTCTTATCCATAAAGAGAGGAAGAAGGCTAATGAAGTAGCATCAATGGTGCTAGTGGGAGATGTCAAAGAACGCATTGCTATCTTGGTAGATGATATGGCTGATACTTGTGGTACAATATGTCATGCTGCAGAAAAGTAAGATGTTCAATAATAAATTTATAGTTCACAATATGTTAATTCCCCCTTTTTTTTCTTTAGATTAACTGAAGCAGGCGCTACCAAAGTCTATGCAATTTTGACTCATGGTATATTTTCTGGGCCCGCAATATCTCGTATTAACAATGCATGCTTTGAAGCAGTCGTAGTTACCAATACCATTCCGCAAGATGGTCATATGAAAGAATGTCCCAAAATTCGTGTAAGTTGTTTTTAAGTTGAAAATTATTTATTAGATACTCACAGTGGATGATACAAATTTTATTTCATTATGAACATTTTTTGCGATTATAATATTTCAGTTTATCTTTTATCACTATGTAATATAAATCAGTTAATTTTTTTCATGAATGTCTTACATTCAGAAAATCCTGCTTTGAAAAATTGTAATTTTATAAACTTCATAGAATTTAAATTTGATATATAGTATAGGAAATATATATTTTTAAAAACATTTATATATTCAGAATAACCGAGCAAATGTAAAGTTTATAATAATTTATTATTCCTGGCAAATTTAATCCTCCGAGAGGTAATATTTGGAACAGTTATTTGTTCAGCTTTATCTTGAATTGATATGGAGCATTGTGTTATAATCATTGTATCATATTAAGAAAAACAAATATTTATATTATTATTTATTTTATAGTGTATAGATGTATCAATGATGTTTGCTGAGGCAGTTCGGCGGACACACAATGGCGAATCAGTTTCGTATTTATTCTCAAATGTGCCTTATTAATTTAATAATATGTATTGTCGTCGTCAGTGAAATCATAATTTTTTTTTTGCTACAAACATATTTATTTATAAATTCATTTAGATTTTAATCTATCATGCTCAAAAAAATATTGTAAAAAAATCAGTTTTTAAGAAATAAATGTTTGATATTTAAACAGGTAAATCTGTTAATAATTAAACAATATTACAACCATTTTATGTATATTTTTTTTAACTGAGAAATTTTTAAATTTTGTCAGTTATACATAATAACTATATTGCATATAGTTGCTAACTATATCGTATTTTCTCTTTGTGCGTAATACTTAAATTAGTTTTATTATTGGTTTATCTATTTAACCTTAAAATAATTGTCCATATAGTACCTGATTGTTTAACAAAACTGGCATATAAATAACAATATTTTGTTCCTTGTCTTTCTCTTTCAAATATTATGCTATTTAACTTTGTATATCTCTTATAAATGTTTCTTAGTCTTTCCACTATTCTTAATACCAATTCCGAATATGTCATTATGCTTATTTTAATTAATTATAAAGTTTAGTATTCACATCTTATATATTTTATTCTATGTTAATATACAGTGTGTTTCACAAACAATGTATTCATTGTGATATCTCCTGAGATAATGGAAATAATTAAATTCTGTTTTTTCTTTATATATGACAGAGATAATTACTATAATCCTAAATAAATTTTTAAATTGTTTGAAAATAATAAAATAAAAAGTAACGAAAACAAATTTAATTGAACTATGAATATTTTTCATTATTCTTGTGAGTCATATTAAAAAAAACAATTAGATATTTTGGGAAATGTTGCAATGGTACCTTGTATTTATTTGTTTGTAGTTTTTTTAAATGTTTTAATAATAAAAAACCATACTATTGTATGGTTTTTTTTCTATCAAATATACACCTTCAGTTGATACGTTTATAATGTGATTTTTGAGGATATTTTAAGTCTTTAATATGTGAAACGAAAATCACTTCTTTATTGCTGTTCAAATTTTGATTGTTGTCAGAATTAATACCTTAGAACAAATGATTTTAATAAAATGGTGGGATCAGTCAATCTAAGTTTCTTGGATTGTATTTTGCAATTAGGCAAATGTGCTACCAATATGAAGAAAAAAAAATACGCAAACAAAAATGTATGTATTCAACACTTAGATAGAACAAATACTTGAGATAATTTGCTATACTTTATATAACATAATTATTTAAATAAATCATAGTTTTTAAGAACCATTATTATGTATGCTATAATCACAAAATGTTGATAAATATAATTCAAATAGTAAACTAAAAAGCACTATAGGACCTGACAGACATTAATTTAAAATTATCTAAATTGTACGACTTATATAATATAAATCAAAAAAGAAAATTAATGATATGTTAGAGTTTGAATATATTATATGGTTTTAATTGTAGTCTAAATGTAAAATATTGTACAGTGATTAGTTTATAAATAAATTATCATTTAATGTAAATGTATATAACCATGTTAATGCAATGTGTGTAACAATAAAATAAATATATTTAGATTCTGAGCAAAACACGGAATGTATTGGTTATACAACTATGATGTTTTTTTTTTAATCTACAACTTATCTACCAGAAATCTTGCTACAATCTAAAAAAACAACTAGACAACTATTGTAGTATTTTGGATGGTTGGTACGAACCCATAGGTGAAGCCATTTTTGTGATTTTCCCTGTAATTTCCTTGATAATGAGGAAAATTGGAGTAATTACAGAACAATAGTTTCTGTTATTTTCAATTTTGTTGTAATTCAGTTCAAAATAATATTGTAGAGACCTGCATTGGTACATTTGACCTTCAACCCATGAAGTTTGAGTCGCACTTGATTTTTGATATTTTAATATAAAATAAAATTTTTTTTTTTTGATTTCCGGATTACCTCGGTGACACCGATGGAATGTAATACGGTTATTATTATTTAACATGGTTGTACCATTTTTAAAAAATATATTATTGGGCAACAATGCGACAGTTAAGATATTTGCCATCATTTTGATTTGTCGTTTCGTTTCATTTTTGGCGGACAGTGGGGCTATTGTATTTAAGATTATATATATTGAGTGTATTTAGCAATTTAGCTTAGGTTCTTATGCCTTTGCAATGTCGATGAAAAAAACAATTGCCTTATTAAAATTCGTACACCATCTTTTTATTATGTTTATTGCTGGGTTTCCTTTGTTAATTTGGTAGTAAATAAGGAAAAAAAAAAAAAATTATTTTTTATATTTCAACTGACGATAGTTACGGTCGTTATATAAAATGGGGTTACGGATTACAATGAAAATAATTTATGTTTACCATGGGCAACAGTCTCAAGAAATGAACGTAAAAACTATGTACGAACTGTTTGTTTTTGGATAACTTAATCCCCTGGTTATTCACTGCTCGTTTTTCTTTTTCTTTTTATACATAATATAGAAAGAAAGGTACTTATATAATATATTACTAAAATAGATAAGTGTAGAAAGTTTTACCAGTCAACGCGAAATAGATAATAATAAATAAATAAACTTATTACTATGATTAAATCTTCAAAAATCTTCACACACACTATAACCCGCTAGCTAAAAAAAAAATTGCCAACGGCACGTAGTGTTCCCAAGCGGTCACCCATCCAAGTACTAACTACGCCCGACGTTGCTTAACTTCAGTGATCGGACGAGAACTGGTGTATTCAACGTGGTATGGTCGTTGGCGATTATTTTTACTTCAAACATACATTATAAAGTAAAAAGATTTTTTGGATTTCATGTGTAGATGGGATTGTGAACAAACAATTTCTCATAATCGTTTTGACCAATTAATGCCCAAAATAACCACAACGTAGATACGTCGCTCATGGGCGGGATGTTAGCGAACACGATCGTTTCGCCACGAGACCTGTTTTTTTTGAAACCTTTATGCCGTCCATAGGCGTGCATACACTTCGTTCGCAGGTTATGATTTAAGAAAAATAGGGCTCCCACAAAATCAGATTAAGTTGAATTAACAGTATTAAAACATCTAAAGTTTAAGTCTTATTTTAACTAGCACAAACCTATTGAGCTCATCCATTACTTCTTCAATATTGATTTCTGATGCTATTTTTTGCCTTAACACGAGTGAATCAATACCGCTTTCAATGATGTAGACTGTAATGTATTTGCCTGTCTGGTTGTTTACCAGAAAGCTTTCGACCGTATTAGGCATGATGTAATGATAAGGGTTTTAAAAAAAATAGGAATAGTTGAAAAAGACCTTAGAATCATTGCTAATTTATTTTAGAGATACACAGGGATTCTTATAACTGATGTCGAAACGACAGACCGGCTCGAAATTTGACGAGGTGAGAGACAAGGATGTATTTTATCACCTATTCTGTTTAATCTTTACTCGGAATACATCTTTAGAGAAGCTCTACATGAAGTAGAAGAAGAAATATCTATAAACGGTACATGATTAAAAACTTATGCCGATAACATTATAGTTTTTACGAACACTGTTGAGGGCCTTCGTATACTTATGGAGTGAGTAACAGAGACCAGCAGTAGATACGGACTTGATATAAATTCAAGCAAAACGAAATTTATAACCATAAACAAGGAAAACATCACTGGAGCTCACATATGTATTTATCAAACCAGAATATAAAGGATGCAAAATACCAATACTTTGGCACCGAACAATGGGACAATACCAACAAATTAAATGTTGTACTGGAAAAGCCAGAAGTGTATTTAATTCAATGGTTGCGAATTTCATGAGCTACAAATTACCTCTATACATAAATATGACTCCTGAGATGATACGTGTTCTCAACTTTTCTGCGGTAACATGGACTCTAACTAAAACCACTTTGAATAAGTTAGAAGCATTTGGACTAAAGTTGTACAGAAGAATCTTGAGAATATCACGGACCGAGAAAATTGTCAATATGGAGGTATTGCATAGAATGGGAAAGGGAAAACGAATCAGTTATAACAGTTTTAATGCAGGAAACTCCAGTACTTGGGACATATTATGCGGAACAAGTACAGATACGACTTTCTTCAACGTATCCTACAAAGAAAAATGGATGACAAAATATCGCCTGGAAGAAGAACGTCGTGGCTAAGCCAACCTCAGAACATGGTTTGACGAAAGCTCTGAAAAATTATTCCGAAGTGCTACCAACAAAACTCGTTTAACAATGATGATCGCCAACATCCGAAATGGATTGGCACATTGAAGAAGAAAAAGAACACTTGTTATACAAATTCAGCAATAGCCCGTATTCGACTTGTCAGACAAATAACAATTATTACCGTTCCGCATGTTAACTATTATTTAATACCATAATATATAATAAATATTATAAATTTATATTTTATGTTCGAAATATTATTGACAAATTCTATAATTAGTAATAATTGAACAATTGTAAAATGTTTACAATATTTTTATTTAAATCCAAACTGAATTTGAATGTCATATTAATGATTATTTATTATACAATGTGTTTGTAATGTATGCATTTTTAATTGATATATTATTATAGTATTATATAAATTTCATATCATATCAAAAATACGAGTAAAAGTATTCATTTTTATTTTATACATTTCGATAAAACTTGTATAATATTGTTATGTATACCGGTCAAATATTTTTCATTTGTTAAAAAAATGTTTTTTCTATAAATAAATAATTAGAATAACACATTGAGTATATAATGTAGCAAGGTTTATTATTATTATTATTTTTAAATATACAACAAAAGAAAAAGTATTTTTTTTTTCTATTAATAATATTACTATACATCATGTCATCGAAGTATTACAATATTATTTTATTATTCCTGTAGTCTAAAACAAGTACAATTTTTTTTTAATTTTTTTTTTTTAAGTCCATGTTATATAATTAATAATTTTTAATGAATACAGTATAAATTATTATAAACAACCGAGTTTAGATATATAACATGATAGTTATGCATACAATAAGCTTAATATGCTAACAAAAAAGTGTGTGTAAATAAATTATTAATTTATACTAAAAAAAAAAAAAAAAATTATAATAATAATAATAATAAGGGGAGAAAACATGAAATCAATTATTTTACTGGCCTAGTCCATTGAGAATGTTTGTTTTACAATAAAATATGATTTACAATAGATATTTTTACGTGCTAGGAACAGGTAACCAATACAATATTGCCTTAAAAGTTATGCATTGAAGTCGTTTCTTTCGATATTCCAAAACAAAAAAAAAAAAAACAACAAAAAAAACACTACTCTTATATATGTAGTTTAATATTAATAATTATATATCATGGAAACCGCATGTCATATTTTACAAGCACGTATTACTATTTATAACTTTATAATATTTTTTTTTTTACTGTAAATTTTTTTTTTTTTTACAACTTACAGTTAAATAATAACACATTTTATTGTCCGTCAGACATTCATAGTATTGACACATATCAAACAATATATACACACCTAATAATATATATATATATATATGAATTGTACATATATTTTACACATAGACATTTGTTGCCCATAAAATGTGTCATAAATAATATTAAATATAAATATATTATATATAATATACAATATACATATATTAAAACAACATAACTACTCTTGTTGATTCACGTGATACACATGTAATGGTTTAGAAGTCGACATGTTATTTCGATAAATACATATTTTATTAAATTTTATATTAAAAAAAAAAAAAAAAAAAAATTATATTACAATAATATTATATATCTTCAACAAACAATTAATACAATTATGTTTTGTTAAACCGTTGATATATATTATTTTCTTCCTATACTTTAGAGAAACCAAAAGACTCAATGTGAATATTTTAACGATTATTATTATTATATATTAGTGCGATATTTAAATGGATAAAATATACAATAATCTATATTAAAAATAAATGCTAGGACCGCGTTGATTAAATATAAGTCTATATGCTAAATTTCAGTTTACTATAGTTTTTTGGGGTTTTTTTTTTTAATTTAATTTTTTTTTTAAACCACCGACCGACTTGCGCAATATTATACAAAGTCTTTAAAACACAAATGGTATTATGTTGGATTTGTTCGCTATAGTTTTATCTCAGTCTGTGTGTGGGCGTCGTTATTGTTATTCGGTCCGTTGCTCGATGACTAACGGCAATGGTTGCTGATCCATGGTATTGCCCATAGACGAGCCTCCGGTACAGTGGCTGTTCTTGACGAGCTCGTCGATGTCTTCGACGAACACGTTGTCTTGATTCGAGTGGTCGATGGATCTCTTGTAACCGCTCAGGTTCACCTGGAAAACGAAGTCGGTTAAACATTATTTATTTTATTGATCACATAATAATGCGGCGAGTGGGTGGGTCTTTGACGAGGCGTTGGACATTGAATGAGAAATAAAAATATATGAAATTAAAAACGGAATTATGTTATGCCGGTGAAGGTGTGCCGCGTTCGCGTGACCGGGTCGGATAGGATAAGGATTATCACGAGAAACGACATGATGATGGAAGTAGCCTGAGAAGAGGAAGGTCAAAGAAAATGTGGCTAGAGGTTATACGAGGATAGTCAAAGTTATATAGCAGGGATGGCCAAGTAGAAGAGCATCGCGAGACGCACAATAAAATTACAAATATATAAGAGCCGAGAGCAAAAAAAAAAAAAGTTTTAACTATCGTAATCCATAAACATAATCCAGACTTCACGAAACCTACAAAAAAAAATTGAACACTTAACAAATACGTTAGAATTAAAAATATTTTAAATTTATCGACTATTCACTTGATCGACTAACTATAAGACATTTATAGGACGCCCAGGAGAGTATCAAATTTATATTTCTCTCGAAAATTAAACAAACAAAATTCAGTTCTAAAATGACAACATTTTGATCATGATCAACAATATTTTTTGTCGCCAACAATTTTTTAAATTTTCAAATAACAACCTATATTAAAAATCCCATAAATAGACGACAGTATCTGTTGAAATAAATTTTGGTGTTGAAATTTTAAATTTTCGTCAATTTGTCGACGCGAGATATTTCACTTTTAAGTCGGTCGTTTTGAGACGGTGGAGCGGACTATTCAAACGCCGTGCACCACACAAATCCCCTTTATTCACTCCTATCAACAAAACGGCGGGTTGACGAAAATTTAAACACCGAAATGTATTTCGACTAATACTTTTTATCTATTTATGGAATTTTTAATATAGGTGATTTCACCCTCAGAAATAAGGATGACAGAACGTATCGTTGATGTAATATTCTAGAGGTGCTTGTTTCTTAAATTGTCAATAAAAAAATAAAACGTTTATAATGACGAGTGTCTTGATTAATTAGTTGATCGTCCACCGTACAGAGATAATAGTCGGACGCGCACGGGGAATAACCGACGGGTTGATGTGCGCGATGTCACAATGCGGCTTTGCCGTGAAACAGTTGGGTCGCCAACTGCGATCTGCACTAACTATCGCGCCAGTCAATAGGCAAACGCGGAAAACGAGCGTTTTTCTTTGCGATCGATGCAAGCGCGGTGGGTTTATAGCGTCTGGACACTCACCTCGACGTTGTTGTTGGACACCAATGGCGAGTCGGGCGGTGACGAGTTGGGCGACATGTCGGCCGGACTGGGCAGGTGCGAAGAGGCCAGCAGGGCGAACGCGTCGACGCCGGACGAAGGAGATATGTTGTGGCCGGCGGCGGCCATCATCTGCTGTCGTATACTCTGCGCCGCGACGGCCATGGCGGCCACGGTCGAGTTTGGCGACACGGAACCTTCTGCCGACTGGACCGCGTTGTTACCGTAGTGACCGCCGGACATCGGATCGGACAAACACTGAAACGTCAACAGAATAACCGTCTCGTTAGTATATGCGTGGTGTATACGGGAATAATAAAAATAATAATAATAGTTTGTTCGGGGCAGGCAAGAAAGAAAGAAAAAAAAAATTAAAAAAATTAAATATTATTTCAAATTAAATCATTGTTTTGGGGTTTTTTTTTTTTAACTTGCATAATTTTAAATTTATTTCCTCCGAGCGATAAGACAAATTGGATTGTACTATATTATAAATTATTATTATTAGCCTTATATTGAGTACAATAATATTAATAAATTTTAATTCGAACGGAAATGTCGTAACATATTATTTGCGGGTGGGCGGAATTGAAAACTTTAAACAGAAAAGCGAAATTTTTTTAAATTTATCTATTTTTTTGCCGGTTCACTATTTATACCATAATAGTAATTTTTATCTTTATTCCTAAAAAGTAATAACATAATGTACTTATAGGGGCTCTATGTCCCTGAAACCCCCGCGTGTAACCATGGTTACAAACAAATAAATGTTATGTGGCAGAATATTTTTTTTTTATTATAATACAGAGATAAATATTTATAATAGGTACCTATATTTTTAATTAATTAACGAGAAGAAAAAAAAAAGGTTGCCTGAAGTTGCATTTTTTTTTTTTTTGATTTTGGAGTTTTACCCGATGAAGATTTTTAAAATTAAAATCTATCGTAAAAACAAACACGAATATATTAATAATACTCCCCAGGTCATGTCTTTTCTTATATCGCGTTTATTTATTTAATATATAATATTAATAGTACAAATAAATCTATACGTAATATATTTATTTATCGTTCGAGTGTTAACATCTTTCGAAACAATTTTTATTTTTTGGTTATAATAAAATCGCATCTCTAGAACAAGACGGCTACGACTCAAAATTGATGGTTTTGAGAAAAAGCGGTTAAACGTTCAAAATTAAGATATTTTCAAGAGTTCTTCACCTATGCGTTTGAAATTAAAAACTTAAATACTTAAAAACACGCTTTACACGATATGACTTTTTCAAATATTATGAAATACCATTTTAAATCAAAAAAGTTACGACTTATGGCATTTTATAATTTTTTAAACGAATGCAAGACTGTGATATTTTGTGGATATGCCACTGATGAATTACATAGAAAAAATGCTTTTAAGACAGCTATATACTAGGTTAGGTGAGGTGAAGCTATCTGAATGCAATACCGCTTCCCCCCCACACACAACTCTAAATATTGCTATTTTCCATTCAACACATCATACGAAAATTAGGGTTTTATTTACCGCCACAAATCGAAATAAGGCAGTCTTGGCAATTTCGACTTCAGCGATTATTTGGATAAATTTAAAAAAAAAAAAAAAAAACTTACACTGCCCATAAAGTAAATATGGCTCTGTTGTTTTGGATATTAGCTAAAAACCGAACAATTCATTACTGACACGTCTCTATCGCGGCAAAACGAACAAATTATATTAAACGCGGCGTTGTGCGAGTTGTGACAGTATTGTTCTATATGGATCCGAGATGTGTATTATTTTACAAATATCGAAAAGGAAGTACACATACAAATGAAAACCGTATTGAGTTGCCCGATAAAAAAAAAGAAATCACAATTGGCCACCCTGAAAATGATTGGCGCAAACGCTGGCGTAGAAAAATTCACTGAATTTATACTAAAACGATTGCAACGAAAATTCTATATTATTTTCGCACTTAAACAGAACGTTTATATTATAGTGTTATTACTACTGATTCGTTGCAACGATAGCAGTGAATATACTCGATGCATTTATGCTATCATACAAATTTGTAATTTATATATGCCAACGTTTATTTTATCGTCGTCAGACATCATTAATTAGTAAAGCCCCAGTATAAACTAGAATACAATAATTATTATAATATACGTAGAATTAAAAAAAAAATATATTTCATGTATTCTTGTTGTACTTATAAAACATTTATATTGCATAAATTAACAAATATTTCCGCGTTTGGAGATAATTTAAAAAAAAAAAAAAATATATATATATATATATATAAATATAACAAATTGAATATAATTAAAAAATATTATACGAAGTGTGTCCAAATAAATCGTGTTATTTTCACGAATCACACGGGACAATAAAAATATCATATTATTATTAAAGAAATAATTGTACTCGTGAATAATTCGATTATCGTTGGGAAATTTAATTTTTAAAATAAAATATTACATTATTCGATCCGAGAGAGCTCGTAATTTATTTACATTTTACTTTGATTGGTGCGGCAATTCACGAGTATATTACGAGGAAAACGACATGCGGACCGTGTTTTTTTTATCGACATTTCGATTTTAGAGTTGTCTGGATAATCGAGAGGTTTACCCGCAGTGGTAAACTATACTCGTATATAATTTAAGCTATACTGTAAATCATACAGGGCGATTGTTTTATTACTAACTATACATACGAACATTGGGATTGGGCTAAGGGTAGGTATATATATATATATAATAGACCGGAAATAATTTTTTAATTTCGGCAGGTCAGACGGATTATACCGAATAAAATGGGTAACGAATATAGACGTAATATAATTTGTAAGTTTTAATTTTGGCGTTTTAATAATTTGGTAGTAATAATAATAATAATTACTCAACAATTTCGAGTTTTAGGCGGATCATTTTTTCTTTTAACAGTATTTTAAGACTAAATTTACTTTTAAATTCTTAAAAAAGAAAACACGAACAATTATAATTTAAATTATACGTATTAATAAAATGTACAATTTAATCTAAATGTTCAACCCAACTCCGCTCGGAAACGATTTTTTCGTTTGTAATGATTTATCATTGCGTACAGTATAATAACTAAATTTCCCCTTCCTTCCCAGTTACCCATCAACAATAGTGCAATGCCAATGTATGTCAGTTTTTTTTTTAAATAATCAAATTTTTTTTTTTTAGATACTGATTTTTAGTCAGACAGTGGTTAAAAATTTTAGACCAGGCTACCGAGAACACACTCCGCCACTATTTACAATTGTTGTTGTTGTTTTATTCAGTCATTATAGAACTGTCTATAACATATATATTTTCAACATTTTACCCTCATTCCGTAATTATTGATTATCAAACAGCAATAACCTATATCTTCAAACTCCGATTCGAAATGAGAATACTTAGGTCAGGTTTAGGCAGCTACAGGCTATAGATATCTGGTATAAAAGATGGATGTAGGTGGATAAAAACACACACTCACACATATCGTAGTAAAATCAATACATTCCACGCTTAGTTCAGAATCTAAATAATAATAATAATTAAACAAATCAGCCTATCTCCTTCCCCAGAACTATTTTATCCGTCATTGTGTGTATAGTCCCATAAGTCCCACGAGTGACATGAAGTTTGGCAACTATTGATATCATGTAAGGTTCGGGAGTTGTGAACGTTAAATTGCAGCACGGCCAAGATTCGCGGTTTAGTTGCGCTACCGCATACCCGCCGGGCGAATCTTCCTATTTATCGATTGTTAGATTATTATATTGAAATACACATTACAAACATTAAATGCGTAGAAAATATTAATGAATCGAGATCGTGGATGAAATATGTGCAATATTGGTTATTAGGGTTGGCATAAATTAAATGTTCGGGGGCGACAACATTTTAAATACGGCCCTGTTAAGAGGGCGATCATCAATCATACGACGATAATTTTATAGAGATAAAATCAAATATTTTTCATATTGTCACATAATTCACGCCTAAACAACAAATTCGTTGGATTTATCAATAAAATTCGACCTCTCGGTGTACACGGCGCCCGCCGTCCTCCCATTTACTCGTGGATTCGGCTATTAGTATTGTTTCATATAACTACGATTTAGATAGGTGCCTAATAAAAAATCCGAAGGATTTATAAAACCAACTAGGTTATTTTGGACTGGTGCCCCTATTATATTTAGAGCGTAATAATCGTATGCTAATATCATATTTGAAGTGGGATTTATCATCCCACCTATAGTACAGAAAATATGGGGAGGGTGAAACTTGTCCGCGGATACGGACGAATGCAGATAATACTATTAAAATAATATTAATTTTCGTATTATTATTATTATTACCATTTTATATTATACAACGAAATCGAATCGTTCGTGTGGAAATGTTTCGTATTATATTGTTTAACGTTATATAATTATATATATATATAAAAAAAAAATTGACGTTCGCATGTGTAACTGCGTTTGTGCAGTTTTTTTTTTTTTTTTTGTATTCAATTCTAAAATATTATTTTAATTATATTTAAATTGGGAGCGCATAATAATGCGAATAATAATAATTATTAAATACGAAATATAATAAAAACAAAGTATACCTACACGAAAGAAAAAAATAAAATACAGACAGACACACATACACACACACACACACACACACATACCAGGCAGTCGACGGGAATAATATCATTTCGAACACGCAACCGATGAAATTTATTTTTGATTACAAATAATGGCAAAATAAATAAGTAATAATTATTGTTATGGTTTTTTTTAATTTTAATTTTTTTATTTGTAACGTATTGTACAGTGCAGTACACATTTTATTATTATACACCATCGTTATCGTCAAATCATAAATTATAAGCTTCGCGAAATAACGTCCTTGATTAAAATATTTAATAATGATAATTTGTCAATATTATTTATCAAATTAAAAAATATATTATTATTATTATGCACACAAACTGCTGTACTATACGAAGAAGTCAGGGGCGGTCGAACGGGGAGGGAGGATAATGAGATATACCCCCCCTCAATGACCTCATTTCCCTTCAATATTTATAATAATATATATTATCATATCAATATATAAATAAAATAAAAAAAAAAAATGATGTAAATAACAATTGTAGTTGTTAAAAAGTCAGCCTTATTAACCCCCCTCCCCCAGGTGGAAAAATCATTTTACCGCCACTGGAAGAAGTCAACGCAAATGTAAATATGCGTTTCGTTTTAAAGGTAGAGGTGTCTAAAGGCACCTACCATAAATGCATAAAAAAAAAAAAGTAGCTCCAAATGTACAACGAATTTCAAACAAATGCACTAATATAAATATTATAATATATAAGCGTTGAAACGCGGTAAAATTTTAGATAAATGAAATGGCCTAACATTTTTTGGTTCTTGAATGATTAGAACTGAGGCGATTTTTTTTCACTTTCCATGACAGAAATGTTCGATAATTCATTTCAGTTGGCCGCCATTCGGGTAACGGTGCCTTTCACGGGATTAGTATGTGGGTAGGCACGTAGTTAGAATTTCATTTTCGAAAATTACAAAATGTTGTAATATTTATTATTATTGTTATATTTAAATATATTAGGTTTAAATAAAAATGTACATCGTAGAAAAAAATGTCGGGAGCGGACCCCTCCCCAGCTACGTCCTTGAGTATGGGCGTGTCCTATCCGTTCCTTTATTATCTCTGGGTAAAATACGATAGTTTGAAAATATAATAACTGACGTAATATTAGCGCGTTATCGAATAGATATATTTTACTAACCTAGGTATATTTAAAAAATAAAACGAAATAAATTTTGTGACACGGGCTATTTAAAACTGTTTTAATACCGTTGTAATTAAATATCATCATCATCATCATCTTACCGGTATTCTGGGGTAAAGGTGTAGCGCTTCTTCTTTGATGTTTTGCGCGTCTCTGAACACTACGGTCCGGATGACGTTCTGAATGTGATCTTCTGGCCAGAATCCCAATAATATCCGCTGAGGACGTCCTCTACCTTTAGGCCTCAGGTCTGTAAAATCAGAAAACGAAAATATCAATAAACATTGTAATTCCGGTAGTATTATGTAATATTTAAAAAAAAAAAAAAATCGATTATCAGGTGTCGGTAAAGGTGAAAAAATACACACAAAGGGCTTTGTTTTATTCTTATTATACATATTTTTTTTTAAAATTTTTTCTTTTATTTAGTAGATTATCAACAGTTTTTCTAGAAAAAACGTAGAAACTTGTTAATAAACGTCGATACACCGGTTTTAGTTTTTAGGGATCTCTGGGTTACTGTAGCTAAAAAGGACGAAAAAAACACAACTAAATAGTTCGCGTTTACCAAGTTCCGCTCAAAATCGTTTGTTCATTGCAGCGACCGAAATTATCAGGTGGCCTACCTATGGTGCGAAGCACGTTCGTTTTTATTATTATTTTTTTTTTTTTTATAATATTAACGAAAACACAAATAAATATATTTTACTATTATTTTATAAACAAAAGTGTCGCATTACGCTCGGTGGTATTATTATAGGAACGTATTTATTGTGGAATTAAAATATTTTTTTTTCAGTTTTTAAATCACGTATGTTACAAAATTTATATTATTTCGCAATATATGTGAAAAAAAAAAAAAATAACGTTTACAACGAAAGGCAAACAAAATCTATAAAATTGTACACTTTTTTTTATTATTAAATTGTTTACTCGGGTATTCTCAGAAACTCGCAATGCCAGAAATATACATTCATTTTGTAATTTCCCTTCAATTTATATACGTAGGTATACTGCGTATTAATTAACGTTCATGTTACAAATTAACATTTCTGCAGTGTACGTATATAGGAAAGGAAAATAAAAATATAAACGTTAATTGGTAGAATAAATATTATGTTCATCTAAGTGTAAAAAAAAATAAAAAAAAAATAATAATAAACGGATAAGGGGGGCGTAGGCGGGCATTCAATTTTCTTCGATTTACTATGTAAACCGCCGCCAGAGAGTAAGTTGTTAGTAGGTACCTGTATATAATAATTTTTTTTACTTTTTTTTTTTTTTTTTTTTTTTTTTTGAAAAAATCAATTACTTTCCTCGCAACATTTGAGGGGGTTTATATTAAATATATATATATTCTTCTTTGCGCCTAATTATTTATTTAAAATAGGTATTAATAAATTGTTAAAGTTTTATTTGTTATATACAAACTGCGGGAATCGCGTCGGCTTTTCGAATTTTGATGAATTTCCGGTGAAACCGAACGGCCAAGAAAAACACTATACCACTTCGTAACTATATAATTTCTATATCTTTCTATAAATATATATATATATATATATATTAGCGGGCGTCCGGGAAAACTTTTAATTAGAACATTTTGTTTTTAATTTTCTTAGCGAAAACCGCTGCCGCCACCGTGGCTGGTGGAAAATAAATAAATCTTAAAATGTTTAAAGGGCGAAAAAAAAAAAAAAATTATAACGGCGGTGGTGAACTGTGACAATATTTGGGGTTTATTTTGTGTCAACAGCCGAGGGAACAACACAGCGGCGCGGGCTTTGGGCGATCGTCTGGTGGAGATTATATTTTCGATTTTTTTTTTTTGTTTTTTTTTTTTTTTTTTTCCCCGTATTATATATAGTTACGAAACAAGCGTGTTTTTCTCGGGAAAAAAAATTATAACCAGGGCTTGAAATCTGCCACTTCTGCGCGGTTTAAAACGTTTTCTACAACCATACGAGTAGTAATCATTTCTGCAGTGGAGCCCCATTAAGTGTAATGAAAAATTATTTTTAAATCAGTTTTACTCGATCAATTTTTAAAACGATTAGTCTGATTAAAATACTCTCGGAAATCGCGGATTACCGGATATTAATAATACGTAATTTTCTAATTTCGTAACCCAAAATGTTATCGTTAGCCCCCCCTCCCGCTGCATAGGAGGGTTTTACCTCCGCAGTATTTTTCTATCGAATTGTAATAATTCATATGTGTACCGGACACATCAGAAAAACTCCGAAAACCTAACCGTACCCGACGGAGTATTAATATAATACTTGTAATATTTTATAAATATAACATAACGTTACAGGAAGGTCTCGGGACTTCATGCATTCACATATTACTTAGAGAGCTGCATATTCAAAAATCAGATTCATTAAACACCGAGCCATACAATCGCATGGGAATGAGATCAACAAGTTACACTAAACAACTCATGTCATTTAAAAATTAATGTATTTGTATAGGTACGCTATAAACGTTATTGTCTGGTTGACTTTAATCTTCATTCTCCATTTACGTTTTTTTTTTAAATTTTTATTTCTCCATTGTTAGAGGTCCCATCATTCTAATATCCTAAAGTTTTAAGACATTTCCGTGCTTTTTGTAAACGAGTGTAGTATATTAACGTTGATAATGCTTGAGTAAATTATAGTGGGTAAAGTATTATGATATCTGTTTTCTACATACTACTTTATTTTTTCAACGGGACCCTAGGCCCTTCGAGTCACAATCGCCCATGTGTCATGGGTATTAATTGCTATACTTAGACCATAATTTTGTAAGTAGCTAGTAGTAACACCAACGTCGAAAAATATTCCACTCGGTCGTCCAAACCCGATTATGGAGTTACAAGGAAGTTAGTGTCCTAAGTGAGTACCCAACGCCTAAAACCTACGAGTCTACGAAAAACCACGCCGAAGAGTGGAAATAAAAAGGAAACAATGTTGGTTGGCAACAGTGAAATATCGTGTCCGGTCCCTTATGGTTTCTTTTTCCGACAACTGCAGTAACTGTCCGAGATCCGACTAGCATACTTTCATAAGTGATAATAACCACTACATCCCAGACGTGTACGCACCGATTGTGTATAATCGGGAGCTGGACGAATAAGTTATATTATTTTTTAAGGGGGACGGGGATGCGTATAAACACAATTCTTCGGTTTAAGTATGCGCGTATAGGGGGATGGGGAGGGGCTCGGGTAAAAAAACTTAGACCGGTGGCGAAGAGGGGCAAAAAAAAAAAAAAAACAAATTTAAAATAAAAAAAAACCCGCCCCTAACCCGGTACGTGTTATCATAACGCCGCACGTCACGAGGGACTTCGCGGGGATATACGCCGTTATACTCATTACACGTGTCCGTGTATATTGTGAACAACGTCGCGTATTATAATATTTTTGCACCCTCCGCCAAACGCGTGCGCATTTCCAAAAAGGGGACGGACAATAAAATAATAATAATAAAAAAAAATATATAATAATAATAAAAAAAATATAATAATAATAAAAAAAAATAAAAAAATAAAAAAAATGAAATAAAAATAATAATAATAAAAAACAACAAAAAAAACCCCGTAGGTATAAAAATTTAATTCATATTATTATACTCGCGCTATAGGAGTAATATTTTTTTACACTAGACGCACGACCACACGGATACGCAAAAATATAAAATATCGATTACTTACTAACAATATTGTTAAGAAGTAAAATTTGTTAGTTTGCGAGTTTGTACGTAGGGGCTACGTATCTCCAGAACTAAACATCCGATTCTGAAAGTTCATTCACCGATAAATAGCTACCGTTATCCCCGAGTGCTATAGGCTATAAATTATATACGCAGTGTGTGTTTTAGCCGAGCTATCGCGGTTTTTAAACAGCGGGTTTCTACATATATAAAGGAATAGTCCGGATGCACTCACTAATCGACGCCCAAACCGAACCGCAGGACCTGGAGACTTGAAATTTCGGTGGTATATATCTCTTATGGTGTAGGGGTGAGATAAGAAATGATTTTTGGAAATTCAAAAGGTACAAAAGATTCACCCTAAAGGGGCACTCTCGCACATGCATTTGGCCGAATATTTAATTTCTGAGTTACCTTGGCGACACGGATGAAACAAAAAAAAAACCGGTGGTTATCGTTCGATTTGGTCGTGGCGGACAAGAAAGTACTCTTTTTTTTTTTTTTTAAAGCGGAGAAAAAAGAATAAAATACAGCGATAGGGCCGTTAAGAGTTGGGTAATGGGTAGGAGGTTAAACTCGAGCGAGGCGTTTAATTTTTCACCCAGTATTATAATATACTCGAAATAAAATAATCTTTTTTTGGTTTTTAATATTTTATACATAACTGGAAACAAATATCGTATACAGCTTTTATAATAGGTATACGGCAACTAGATAGCCGTCTTTAAATTACCCGTACGAAACGTATCGTTTGAAGTCGGCCGCGATGTTTACATTTTACCTTATCAGCGATAAGTGGTGATAAGGCCATGATTGCAGTATAATATTACTACTGTTTGTTATTCGTATTATTAACGACTATTATAGGCAGGCAGTAATATTATAAGTTTTTTATAGCGTACTTACTGTATTTATTATAATATATAAGTAGCGATTTAAAAAAAAAAAAAGGTTGATATTTATATTTAATAATTATTATTAAGTTATATATATATATACATATACCCAGCTGTATTACCTATACGAGTACGATTTTATGATACCTATTATGTTGCCTATATGCAATAAAAACACTAAAACGTTCTAGATACAGGTGTAATAATATTAATAAATATTATAGGTAATTATAATATAAGAGGTATCCGTGTTATAACGTATAATACAAACAAATGGAGAATGAGTTGTTCATTTATTCGTAATTATTTGCATCATGGCGGTTTTTTTTTTTTTTTTTTTTTTCATAGTTTTATAATAATTGCATCGCCTTTTGAAATTCGTCATATTTATGAACAAGTCAAACATATTATATTAATACGTGATGACCGCCACAACAACAAAAAGTATAACAAAAGTATACTAAAAACTCGATTGCATATTAAACACAATATTATTTATTAAAATTAATTTTATCTTGAAATACATTTATCGTTTTAATAATTCTTCGAGTATATATTGTTATACATACCTATACACCGATAAGGTTGTTTAGTAAATATATTGCTTATACTTTGCAAATGTCGACTCTGAATTTAATTATTAATATTTTTAAATTAATTATTATAAGGAGAAGACGGCGTTGTTACACGCAATGTGTTTATAATATTGGGGCTGTGAATTTGTAGTAAATCCTTTCCCCCCCCTTTCACATTATTGTGGGACATAGCTATCTTAGTCTAAGTTTCAATTATGTAACATTGAGCTCATTTTTGAAAATTTTATTTTGTTTTTATTTTTCATTTGTAATGAATTTTTGGTATTTTTTAAAATTTTTTTTAATTCTGAGCGTAGCGAGGAATGTACTGTGGTTTTACTATGGATGTGCTGTTGTATTTTTTATTTTCTGTCAGAAATCTCGCTACAGTCGAAAACGACAGAAGAGCTTTTTTTTTTTTTTTGTTGCATTTTAGATCTAGTATCTACACAATTTAGTTATTTTCGATTTTGTTTTTTTGTTGTTCAGTTAGACATAATCGTAGGAATCGTTTTATTATTCGATTATAACCGAATATTTATACTACGCCCTTTATTCTAGACGTAGTAAATTTTTAAAAATATTCTGTTGTTTTCATTCGGTTATATGTGGATTAAATTTGTTTGGCTTCACAAAAATGTTCGAAAATCTGACACAGGTCCATCATGAGTTGTTCTCATGGCTATATATGAAAATATCGAAAAACTGTAGGCGCGTTTTTTTTTTTTTTTATAAGTAATTCGAGTTTCTAATTTTACGACGATATTTCGTGTTTCGTTACGGAATCGTCTCTTTTTTAAAATATCTCATCAGTAAATCGCAATTGTTCAACGCATTTTAGCGGTTTCTCGGAGGTTTAGAACGCAATTTAAAAATTAAAATTTTCATTTTAGTGTGTTAAATCCACGCGGCTTTATTCTTCTAACATAATTTAATACAATAATTATATATAACCGCGACACGTCCAACAATATTATTAAAAACACCGTTGTTCTATAGGAGATTTTATACGTTATTATAATATAAATAATATATATATATAAATCGCTCACGATAAATAAATATCGTATAATACGACGATACCCGGTAGCCCCTCCCGGCTCTGTACGTACACAGTCGTACCGTTACGTTTGTATATAGAACATCTCGGATACGCGCGCCTCGGGGATTTCTATACGGGAGTCTGCGGGACGGGGACTTGGTTTTTATTTATTATTATATTTGTCGGATTCGCGAGGGTTTGGGAAAAATGAAAAATTCGATAAACCGGCGCAGAGGTATAGTGTATTTATTTATTATTATTATTATTATTATTATACGTTACCGAAAACGGTTATACGGGCCCGGGAAATCGTCCGATTCTCTTAATAAGACCGCCGCTACCGACGCGTGTATATATAACACAAGAATTCGAGGGTGTTTTTCCGCCGCGCGCCGAGTTATATATTAGAAACGAAACGACAACGATTATATATATATATATATATGTGTGTGTGTGTATGTGTATTAATAATAAAGAGAGGAGAGAAAAAAAAAATATATAATAGTAATAATATACGAAATAAGAAGGAGGACGACCGCCACGGGGCGAGTTAACGATCCGAAAAGACCGGACAGTATTATTAGCGTCATGACGTGGTCCAAGATTACCGACCGGATAAGTCGGCTAACGTAAATATTACGCGTTACGACTAAAGTTTTAATTTTTTTTTTCAATACCGTCTAAAACAGATATTTGTATTGCACTACTGTTTCGGATAGTCCGGACAAAATCGTTGTAATATATAACAATATATATTACATTATTACCTATGTTTTTGTTCGCAAAAAAAAAATAATACAAAAATAAACAACCGACATACTTTGGCACACCACGGGCCACTGTTGTAGCTGGGAAATTTGGCGTGTAGGGTATAAAAGGGGAATTTAATTTATATCGAGAAACGATTATAAGCAAAGGTAAAAAAAAAAAAAAGGTAAAAATGTTTTGATAAAAAATTGTATTAACTACAAACAAAATGCGTAATCGTCGAGTCTCCACGGTTATTTTTCATTAAATGTTAGCAAAAACATAACAAAGCCGAAATTAACAGAAACCAATATTGCGTAAATATATTATTATTTTTTCTTTCGAAATTGATCTTTTCAATGCACCAACCATACAAAACCTGGCAACCAAAAACCACCACTGAAATTGGTATTTGGATCAAGAATTCTGATCGAACAGAACGATTGTTTAATATATTAATAAGATGGACATACTTCGCACCATGGGTGGGCCGCTGTTGTAGATGGGAACGTGGAAGGTTAAGATACAGAGGGGAATTTAATTTACATCTGTACGCATCGATAAATCGTCGCTAGCGAAGTTAGGAAAAAAGGTTTTGATCAAAAATTATATTACTGTGTATCTATAAAAAAGAAAACAATGTACAATTGTCAGTGTTTTTTTTTTTCTGTCGTCTCGAATTGTCGTGTATTTGTATGGAGCCTATCCTAGTCTTGTTCACATAATATCATTATCCTTATGCGATATTATTAAAGGGGTGAGATCGAACAGATATTTTGAAATCGATAATTGGGGTAAGCCCTGTCGGCGCTGTATAAGGACAGTAATTATATATCTCAGACACGACCTGAAATTGGAGTCTGCGCACGCCTACGATTCGATATTATTATGGTAATAACACGACGAGTTTATATAATGTAACGGTGTAAAAAAACCGTCTATTTATAGACTAATATATACTTATATTAATCAAAGACGTGATTCGGTGAAAACTATGTGTTATTTTTTGTTTTTTAGGTCGTGCCATACGTCACCGACGGTATGCGATTTACATATTATTCAAAATGATATAAACGGCTATATTATTCGTACGAGCAATAAATACAAAACAATATTATAGTTTAATATTTTACGACTCGATTATAATAGAAACCGTAAGAACTGCATGCGGTATATTGGTCAATATTATAGGTACCAGTGAAACTTATATTAAATAATAAATACTCGAGGGCTAAAAAGAAACTTTAGAATTGCGCAAGTATATACCGGGTACGTATATTTTTATTATTATTATTATTATTTTCTTTCTTTCTTTCTGTCTTTTTTTTTTTACCTCGTGCACTGCTATTATTTTATAATATGTACAGTTTCGAAAATCAATAATTTTCTATTACGATATGAAACAATTGGATTTTTATTTTGAATATTATATATTTATGTTTGTACGGTACACACTTGTATTTTATAATATATTTCTCTTTGGAGTCGTACATATTATATATGTATTGTACACCATATAGTCCTCGACTGCACTACCCCACCCACCCCCTCCCCACGGCCACCGCACCGTCCCTTCGCGGCCACCACTTATATAGTATTTAACCGTCATACAATCCAATATATTTTATTTTATACGTGTACAGCGATTTGACTTATTTTCCGATTGTCCCGTTTATTCCGGAGATTATAATATATACCAACGTCTGCCTTATAGTTTTAGCGAGCTGTACGCATTTCGCATTCCGCCACGAATGATGTTTTGCTCGGTTCTCGACAAAAAATATGTTTCGCCGATATCGGTACCGAAAACACTAGTATACGAGAAATAATACAAATATACTATTATTAATGTAAAATTATACAATCGGCAGATTGTGTTATTTCGCAATTGAATTGTGTATAATGTTGCCTATTGGAACATTGCCGTCGTATTTAGTTTTTTTTTTTTTCCAAAGGTCATCGACACTGTATAGCACGGTATACACCACTCTATTATGCTTAAAAAGGTCTTTGATATTAAGTAAAAAAAAAAAAAAAATATATATATATATATATACAATGAATACATTGTATTATAAATTTGATAAAATTGACACGACTTTTATACGGATTCGGAAATCCTGTAAATTCGGGAATGAAACGATGATGGACAATATGGGTAAATACAAATAATAACTCGATAGTGTTAAAAATATAAAAGAGAAAAATCCACGACAAGTTAACAAAAAAAAAAAAAAATTGACAGACTTCGCACCGCGGATGGGAAGTTGGGAAGGAGGAATACATAAGGTAATTTTGTTTATAACTGTATGCGACTATAAATCGTTGTTGTATAGAAAAAACTGATTCTGATTTCCGATGATGAGGTCGGCTAAAAGTATTTTTGAAAATGATATTAATTTGTAACAATAAAAAATAAAATAAAATTGTTCGTGTTTTCTCGTCTCAAAAGCATTTTATTTGAGCCAAACAAGTTTTATTCACATAAATCGGAAAATAGTACACGAAATGCCGTGAATTTTACGATTATCATCAAACTGTCAATATAATTAAATATATGAGTTATCGGTGAAATTTGCAGGCCTCTACAATTGTTGTTAACGGAATTGCATACAAAAATAACAAAAACCTTTATTGAGTAAATATTCCCGTTTTTCCTCTATTGTTTAGAAAACTACAAGGAAAAGCAACAAATGACGTCCCCCAATTCGAAATTCTACAAGAAAGTTCCTATACAACTTTTTATAGAAACTCAAATAAATCTAACTTGTCTGTTAAATTAACGCGGTCGAAAGTCGACTGCGCAGAGTGTTTATGAAAATGAATTGTAAAATATTGCGGCAGTACAAGAAAACTACAGTTACGTTAAATGGTTAAAAAAAAAAATTTAACTTAAATAGTTGAAATATTTTAACTCGACTAGACACTTTTCAACCATTTGACGCTCTCTTTCCCGTCATCATTGGTCTCTGAGACCGCTTAAGACCCTCCATAAATATAACAAGGGGCGTAACGAAGAAGTTATTTTTTTTTTAGAGGCCTAAGAAAAACGTTTTTTTTTTTAATTTTTTTTTTATTCTTTCCGACTCGGGTAAGTTTAGGGGTAATTCCTCGGGTCACCCCACTATAAATTTCTACCTCCCCCGAAATATAGGCGGCGGGCGAGAAAAATTAGGAGACGAGTACACGAAATACTATTCTCGGATGTTGGTAGTATTATTTAGTATTTCAGTGTTTGAAAGTTTTTTTTTTTATTTTTTTAATCGACAATAAAACGCATATATTGTTGTAGTATATATATATATTTTTTTTTATTTTTATTGTTATTATACTCTGATTACAAGAAAATAACGTTGACATTTGCATAAAAAAATAATATAATATAAATATATATATATAGATTATATTTTATTATTATTATTTTAATAACTGTCAGCTATATTATATTGTATAATATCGGTGATGTTTTTTACGTGCACACTTTAATATATAAAATTTTACGAGTGACCGAGTTCGAACACGATATTCTGGGAATGTATATATGTATATTGTTTTTTTTTTTTTTCGTTTCGTTAATATTGTAATATATTATTTTGTTTTATATATATAATTTTTCATTATTGGTAATAATACGATGGTGAATAATAATAATAATAATAATAATATTATTATTATTATTAAATATACTATATATCGAGACCGGGCGATAGAGGCGATAAGCAATAATATTTCGTCATAAATTATTATAATAACACGAAGAAAAAAAGAAGAAGAAAGAAAGAAAAAAAAAAACACAAACACATTAAAACAAATTATAGAGTGGAACGTGAAAATTTTTTTTTTTTTTTATCGAAATATTATATTATTCTCGTATGTATCATTTTATACACGTATACATATAATATTATTACAGTATATCGTGTATTAGTGTATTATTATAATGACGTATATTGTAGTGTATATACATATATATATATGTATATATATATATATATATATATATATATATATATAATTATTTTACGTGCAGGGCTCCTAATGTACTAAAAACTGGCACTTGAAATTATGCGCGACAAAAAAAAAAAAAAAATATTTTTTATACGTTTTCTTTTGATTTGTATTAGAATCGTAATTGTTTTACTCGTGGTCAAAGTTTTCAAAAGCTTCTCATCGTTACCGATCTTGATTTTTTATTTTTTTTTTTGCAAACCGTAAAACTCGTACAACCCGTACATACAGCCCGTACACGAATAAAAATAAACCGAAACAAATAATGGTGCTCATGTAAAAAACGTTCGGGAAAGTAAATAAGAAATAATTACGCCTAAAATATACCGAAATAAGAAAAACACGTTTAGCTACCAAGCTTTGTGTTTCTGTTACTATTGTTATGTAACGGATTTGTACCTCACTTCCCATGTTTTCCTATAAAGTAAAAAAAAAAAAAAAAATAATACACGCAAATGCATGCGAGCCCCGATAGTGTGCAATCGCCCGACGCGTGTGCACATGTATACCTATACCTATCAAACAAATTATATTCATTGTGAAATTCGATCTGAAAACGGTATATAATAATAATAATAATAATAATTGTTCGTAAAATATTATAATATTGTACATACATATAGATTAGATATATTGTATACTCTCATTTATACCGGATATTATAATATTATAATAGTATAATTATTATATAATATACATATATATGTTATTATTACTCTTATGAAATACGAATCCGCGTGGTTTGGTTACGAGAATATTATTATAATTTATAGGTATAAATACGTACACGCGCGTATCGTTATTATTACAATTACGTGAGGTACGTTATTATTATTATGACCTGTCGTTATAATTTTTTTTTTTTTTATGTTGTAATAATAAATGGCACGGTCGGAAGGATTCGTGTATAGCGCTCAAAATTGACAAAAAAAAAAAAAAAAAAAAAACACAAAAAACGATCGCTTAAAATAAACGTTGACCGTTACAAGAATAATTTCGTTCGACCGGATTTGTGTGCGTCTTTAAAAACAAATTAAAACAACGACCGTACAAAAAAAAAAAAAAAAAAATACAACTACGAGCGCGGTTAGGGGTTGTATACGTATTATAATATTTCAGCCGACTTATACGGAAAAGCTTGACGACTTGTGAAATACAAATTGGCATTTTCGGATTTGGTTTAAAAAAAAAAAAAAATGCACATTGCCGGCTTACGATAGATGAACAAATTCTTTAGGTATCCGTCAGATACAATAAACGTCCCCACCCGTTGAAAATTCCCGTGTACGCCACTGGCCGCTTTCCCCATGCATTTTTGCTCTCCCTAAAAAGTTTTATAGTTGATCGTTTAGACTCGATTTAAACAAATATATTTAATTATTACCAAAATATTTGAATTTCCCAAATTTTGTTTCTTTCTTTGAACATTTAATGTTCAGATTTTTAAACGTAATACGTCTTATTTCTTATATAAGTAATTTAATCATTTCAGTATCGCGTTTATTACAATTTTTGATCTAAGATCATGTAAATTCGGCGTACTTTATATTTTTTTTTTTTGAAAATGTTTAGTGAAAATGAAAATTCGAAAGCTTTAGCGGTGTAAGACTTACAAGTGCGGAAATTTAAGGTGACGAGACGGTCGTTGCCTCTTCGAACCGAATAAAAAATATTTACTTATTTTCACTTCCACGAAGGTGTAGTACCGCCTCTTCCTTAATCTACTTAATAAAAAAAAATGTAAAAGAAAAGCGACAAATAGATAACTGAAACTGATACGAGAGTTTCATAGGTATACACAAAACAAACGCTCTTCAATTGTATTTTTAAATACTGAGCAATAAATCATTTAGGAAAACAAATCTCGGTTTTCGTTGGTACTTTATGCGTCGTTTACAAAGTAGAAAACTTGCAAAAAAAAAAAAAAATAATAATAATAATAACAGAAAAACTAGTAAAAGTATTATTATTTTTTTGAAAACCACCGAAAGAAGTAAAATTAAGCACTTTTAAATTTCACTTGCTTCGGAATCGTTGTAGAATCGAATGTTGTCAAATTTAGTTGCGATAGAATTTATGTATAGTCAAAAAAAAAAAAAAATAAAACGTTATATGGTTAGAGGAGAGTTAAGGAACACCAAACATTTAAATATTAAAAAAAAAAAAATGTTTAAAGGTAAACAAACAACAATAAAATAAATATAAAACGTCTGTATATATATATATATATATATATAATATAACTAATACAATTATTAAAACTAATAAAATGAAAAAACGATAAAAATAAACTTAGCCCGGAGTGTGTTATTATACATGTTTTTGTGTATTTACCACCGGTTTGGATTAAAAAAAAAAATTACCATCGGGTAATAGAACGATAAAGGCGACAAAAATAAAACACCACCGAATATCAATTTCTATTCTGTTTTTGTTACATTTAGACGATAAATTTATACTTTGAATATTCATGATTTATGAAAAAAAAAAAAAAAATCCAAGGGGGATCTATCGCCCAGATCCCTTCACCCCTGTAATTACGCCTCTGATACTAACCTGACGTTTTAGTCATTATACGAAAAAATTATATTTATCAAATTAACAGCGATAATATAATATGCAACATATGTACTCGTTTTGCAATTATTTTATACATTTTGTTATAATATACGTATTCTAACAACACCGATAAAACAATAAACAATACGTAATAGTTAAGTAAGTGTAGTCATAATAATCATTACTTTCGTTGGAATTGGAATACGGAATGTGATGGTGATGCTTACCCGCGCCGCCGTCCGCGGAAGGCCCGAGCAGGTTGTGCACCCGGTTGGCGTACAGCACGAACGTCGGATACGGTATGTCGTACTTGCGGGCCGCCTGGGACAGGGACAGGCCCTCCTTGAGCACCGACAGTATGGCCTCGGCCATCGTCTCCGGTCTCCACGATTTGAGCGGGCCGCGTTCCCTGAACCGGAGGTTGTGCACCAGGCTCTGGTTGGTGTTCCAGCACTTTTGCCACATAGATTGTAACTGGTACTGGTAACTGTCGGCTAGAATATAAATAGCAGAAAAAAAAAAAATGTTAATAACGTTAATATTATTGTAATAATAATGTAATGGTACAGGTCATAATAATATTTAAAACAAGTATATAAAAAACCGTGTATAATTTGCTTATCAGTAAGATACGAGGGACAAGCAAATAGGCAGTATTATCAAATATTAAATCAGCAAGTGTAGGTGTACGATACCTTGCCGATTTGCTTTAAACGCGTAAAAATTATTCTTTTGTAAAAAAAAAAATAACAACACATATACAGAAATATTTATAAAGTGAAACGTTCACGCGCTTTTGAGTATACGAAGTTAAGTGGCCAGAAATATAAAAAACGGGGGCGACTAACTCGCCTCGTAACCGTGGTATTAGCCGACTTTATCGCTAATTGCGCCGCTATTTCCGCTAGTTTTTTTTTTTTATTAGGTTTTTAGGTTTTTTCGTTATAATTTTCTTAACAATTGGGGAAAAACCGGGAAAATCTACTGCAATAGTTTAATTATTTTCGATTATTTCTTTTTATCGTAACTCGGTTAACAATAATCGCAGGAACCTGAAATGTTCACAGAATATTATTATTAGGCCTTTTTTAGACTATTTATAGGCATTTTAAGATTTTTTTTCTAATTGATTGAACAAAAGACGTTCATTATAATTTGTATACTTTATTGTGAAAAAATAGTAAAAAGTGTGATGTAATAATTCTGTTTTATAAGCGTAAAGTATTAATTTTGATGAAAATCTTAGAAATGACAGTATTTCATCAAAACATGATTAACTGAACTTTGCTCAGAATCGTTTTTTGTTAGATATAAATTAATTTCCCCTCAATATCCCACCTTTTCGATTCACCCACGCACAGCAGTAGCCCAAACATTGGGCGAAGTGTGTCCGTTTTTATTTGTAGGCTTTGCTATTTTTCGCCGATCCCCCCCGGCTTGGCACGTATATAGGCGAGTGTCGTCGTCGGCACGAGTGTGTCTTATACGGGGGCCTTCGGACCAGCGGCTGTGACCGCAAAGAGGCGGGACGAGGGCGACGTGCGAGCGTGCGGAGGAGCAGGAGGAGGACCCGTCCGAATTCAAAACCGACACGTGTATATTTTATTACTATACACACGTGACCAAAAAAACAAATAACCGTACGAGTAACTGCGTCTAAACGAGTCGTGTTGATTTCATTAGTGCACGACTAGCTGCTGGTTGTTGTTTACCGTCTAAGGTGCCTACGCGGACGCGGGCGGGCGGTCGACAACTGTCGCTTAAAAAAAAAAAAAAAAAAAACTAACACGCACGCCTACTAGGGGGCCGCGTCCATACCCGAGCGGAGCGCGAATAAAAACGAGCCGAAGAACGACCCGTTTTTCGGTATACCGTAAATAAATAAGTATACCGAAAATCGGTTATTTGGTTTATTCGGTAAACCCGAACGGATAATATTTGTTTAGGGTTTCGGAAATATATTTTTATCGAATCGTTTTAACTCGTCAAATCGCTTTATCGTCTGAATGCGTACGATTTATCAATTTTGATTGTGTTTGTTCGTTGTGTTCATTTTTCATATATTTAGTTGTAGTGTCGTTTGTTGTAAAATCATAACTAATTGTGTTGGTTTTTTAAAATTGATTTTGTTTCATATTAATACACCGCAAATGTCGAATAACCAAAAATACCGGTATCGGTAACTTAATACCGCCGGTCCTACCTACTACTATCCCTCGACATAGGCGCGATACTGACGTTTCGGGTTAGGTCAGGTTAGGTTTTCAGTCGTTTGTTTGTTGTCGTTCGTTGGCGCCGTCGCGAAAAAAAAATAAAATAAATAACTCCTAAATTATATTGGGTATAAGGATGGGTATAACTATCGAAATAACTAATTTCACCGATTAAACGATTTGTGTATAGACACGATCGAAGGCGGTAATACGAGTATTATACAAGTTGTCGTACAAAATCGTGGGCGATCGCGTTCGTTTACTTTTCACCGTCCGCGGACAAGCTCAAAGTGAGCGATTTACTAGTACGCGCACGTACCCGAATATGTTACGGTCTGCCCGAATGTGTTGCTCAGGTGTAGACGCGCCTTAATAAATTGACGGGGAGGAGGAGTCGCGAGCGCGTTCGCTCCGAACACGCCGCACGCAACGCGGTTTTGAAAACTTTTATTATTTTTTTATTATACCGCACGACGTTGCCCGCGAATTATAATAGTACAAATAGAGTTGTTAGATATATCGGGGGGGGGGGAGGAAACCCGACAAATATTGTCATTGATATTAAGAGGACGTTGTACCGTCCGTATTTAAGGGGTCGCGAATAGAAATTACCGAGGATAAAAAATAAAATGGTAATTTATTAGCTCGAAAATAATTCATATTCACTATCGAATATAAATGTACTCCCGTGTCGTTATCACAAGTACTTTTTGCGTAATCGTGATTTAAAATGTCGTATCGGGCCAATTTTTTTTTTTTGATAACATAAAAATACAATAAAAGTTATCGGTTTGAAAACTTTCGGTTATTTTGGTGTTTTAAATTTATTTATAACATTCCCTATTGGGTGGTGCCAATAAGTAAAGTTCTTCTTAACGCACTGTGCGATTTTCGATAACTCTACTACTACAGTATATAGTAGCCGTCCCACGCAAAACAATTTTTTAAATCTGATCATAGCGAGTTATCTATCACGTCCTACGAATCCTACTTACTATTATATAATATTACTAGCTGTCATTCATTACCCGGCCACGCTCGGGTCAAGTACGGTGTCTGGAATCGTCGCTAAAAATGGTCAAAACATTTTTTATTCTTTTTTTTTGGTTAATATTTTCAATCTACTTCAAACACGGGACTCTCTTCTCCGTGACGACTAAATCAAATAGGTAATAACAACTGTTATTTATTTCATACGGATCGCCGTGGAAACCAACAAACCAAATTTAATTTTTGTACCAAAAACACTATGTTAGCTTCCCTTAATTTATTTTTATCGAAATAAAATATAACCTATGTTAATCGGGGATAGCTTTCTGTTAGCGTAAGAATGTTTAGAATTTGTTGGCCGAAATTCGGCGCGTGAGTATAGAAAATGTCCCGGAATCAAATACGAACTTTTTTTTTTTTTTATTATTATTGTCGATTTCCGGTTTTCTTACAAGTATTTTACTATCTCAGTAACTTGATGTACTTTTTTTTTTATCTGCAAGGCCGACCGAACGAAAATCGCGTCTTTCCGGAGGCTTAGGGGGCTTAGGCCCTTCCTCTTAAGTTTACGGACACCTGCCAAAATATTTGTAATATTCGAGTGATTCGACTACATCCTGTGCTATTATCTTACTCATACAACTATAGAAATAATTTTACGAGAGTATAAAATAACGGACGTCGTACAGATGTGCCCGTTTTAATTTCCCTGAACAACCTTACCCACCTATTGAAGATAATCACGCCACCGACTACTATATGTATATATATGTGATGAAAATTCACGACGTGATTTTTTTTTTTACTCGTATTGCATATTATGCGCGTAGGCGGATTTCTGTATATTTGTACGTGCACACGATAAAATAATAATAATAATAATAATAATAATACGTTATTATTATACCGATTCGATTTTTGTGTGTAGTTACACGGGCGTACGCGTTTTTTTTTTTTTGTGTTACCTATATAATATGACGTCACTGTTTCGAAGGCAAAATACGGAATAACAAAAAAAATAAAAATAATAATATTATGTACCTATATTTATTTATCCGTAGAAATCGAGGGAAACGTTCGCATAATTTTAAATTATTATGGTACCGTATATATACGAAGGGAGCGAAATAAATAAAAAATAATAATAATAAAAAAAAAAAAAAATAATAAAAAAAACGAGAAAAAAACGAATACAATACCTACACACAATTTTTTTTTTTTTTTTTTTTTTACTTTGCCAATATTATTTATTGCACGAAGGGCAAAAAAAAAGGTCAGGACTGTATTAAAAAATAATTGGTAATAAATATCTTATTAGAAAATTTGTGTCAATCCTGCATATATGTGTATACACCGGCGACCGACCGAATGGTTTATCGGCGTTGGGAAAATATTAAAGGGTGAGTTAAGAGAAAAAAAAAAAAAAAAAAAAATTAAATAACAACGAAGGGCCGTCGCGGATAATGATTCGGACGAATGCGAACGTGAAATTCACACGAATTAATTGTCGATCAAACTGAAAATTTCATATCGTTTACCGGAACTAATATTTCTCAAAGGTCGAAACAACAACACTCTAAATTTGTAAAAAATAAAACCATACAGCGCGTTTATATGTATATATATGTCTAGAAATGGATTGGGCAAATAAATAATTGTATTTATAACGTTAAATAAGTGAACGGATTGGAGAATTAACGAAAAGTGCATAAAAAAAAAAAAATAAAAAATATATATACGAGCTTAAAAAGGCCTCACCGTAATCCATTTATCCGTTGTCGAGTTTGTTTAAACGGGCGTGTGCGTATAATAATATGCATGTTACGCAATTCGTAAATAAATCGATCAGAGTATATAAATTATTATTATTATTATTATTGTTATACGACACGAGCGTGGTGTATAAATATTACTCATGTGAGGAATACTAAATTTCCGATAATTTATTTTCGACGATTAGTCTGAACGATTACGCACATACAATATTTTTCAATTCGTTCCTCGCCCCCATTTTTTCTTTCGGTACAGGGGTCGGGGCACAGTATAACGTAAAAAAAAAAAATGATAATACAATAGGATATGACTGTCTTTTCTAGTACGATAATGGACGACGGCCACTTTAAAAATTGCCGTCCTGGAATAAATCGATAAACGACAATTAAACGTTCGTATTTTTACATTGCACCACTATGATGACGAGTTTTTATTTTTATTTTTGGTTGGTCGTATTTTTAGCCCATCGCAGTGAAAACAATGTAAACGAACTGTGTCCGTACACAGTGGCGCATCCAAGGGGTAAGGGGTTATAACCCCACCCGAAATGTCTTCAAGTGCACTTTTCTTTAAAATTATGTGTATTTTATTTACCAATAAAAATAATATTCTATTACGAATTAGAATTTCAAATGTTCCCCTCCCCCCCTCAAAAAAAAAAAATATATATTTTCCTGGCTACGCTACTGGGGTCGTATATTATTATTCTTTGGGTATACCGATGGGATCGTATCCGGGGGTCTAACCCCCTTCGGAATTATAAGTATCCGTCCGTAGAATTCAACCGCATTTACCTACAACGTTTAAAAGTTTAAAAACCTATGACTTCGAAATAAAACTAGAAACGAACGTTTAACGGGATTTTGATCGGTTCGTTGGGAAAAGTATCTACGACGTATAAGATAACACGACGAGTTAATGAAATGATCTAAAACGTAATCTTAACGTATGTTTTACGTCCAAATTCGTAAACGGCCTGATAACAATCCTTGTGTTCCGAGTTGCTGTGACTTTTGAAATTGCCTTCATGTTTCTCAATAGTTGTCGCGGTATTTACCTACATTCTAGATTCCGATCCACCGTAATTCTTATGGTTACACATCGATCGTATTGCATGTAACGAGCTGAACAATTTTGACCTATTCGACACTAGAGTTACACATTCTCTTTAGCCGCTTAAGCGATCTCTATCCCTGTAAATTTGAGTTTTTAATATCGATTCGTGTTGTATATAATGTTATAATACGCCCACTCTGTCAATGAGCTAACTACTTTTATAAATTATCAATGTCATTCACCGTGCGTTATCGTTTTATATATATAAAAAAAAAAAAAAAAAAAAAAATAGTGTAAAATTGAATCGATTTCCGAATCCCGTTTACCGTAATAAACAAACAGAATAGAACCATACACGAAATTGTCCCGAAATCGTATGGGAATTGATTTATACAATACACACGCGCGTATTGTGTACTCGAAAAGGTTGCGATTTCGGGCGTCGAGAAGGAAAACGGAAATTCCGTTTAGACCACCGCAAACGAAATCCCGGGAGCCTACGTGCTCGGGCGCGCTTGTAGTGTACCGGCGACGGCGGCGGCGGCTGGTCGGGAAATGTTCGCGACGACATCGTCTGACTATTACGTACGGTCGTATTATATACAACTGCGGCGCAGAATACTCGTATACAGCAGTCTGTCGAACAATATTATAATAATACGAAATAATGTAATATAATTTGTAATAATAGAAGCACTGCGCGTGTGTGTCGTAGTAAATGGTCGTTGTCCATACTCATTAGCATTTTCGGTCGTATATAATAAAACAGGACATTTAGCTATATATATATATATATATATATGTATAGTGTATAAGTACGGGAAAATTGTGTGTACTATGTAAATTGTTTTATGTAAATCCATCACGAGTCGCCGCACACACTCTATACGCGCGCATTACAATAATATTATTTTATACCGTTTATAATAATAATAATAATATTATTATTATTATTATTATTATTATTATAATAATATCGTATACGCGTATATATTATTATACAGGGTGCACAGCGTTTGCTTGCCGCGGGCTGAACATAAAGTATTATAATTCAAAGTCCGGGACAAGAGGTCACGGTGAAAAACGGTCGCCCCCCCCCCCTATTTTGCCAATGCGGGATTCTGTAGGACCGCCATACAATACATATACGTACGTTATAGTAGAAATCTTATATATATATATATATATATATATATAAAAAAAAAAAACACCGTATAAAATATCACGTTTACGGGAATTGCCATGTCTTTATAACATTGTGCGCAACGTGGTAATTTTTTTTTTTTTTTACCGATTTCTTGTCCGATCGGTGTGTAACGGACGGAGCGATACGAGTTCTGTAGTAAACACGGTTTTGAATTCACCGTGTTGTTGGACCTTAGTGTCCAAACATTTCCGAAAATGTATATGTTTACACAGTAAAAAACCGAAAATTAAATTTGTTTTGCAGAACCCTTATCGTTTCACTACGTCCATCGTAGGAATGATGGACGGAAAATCCGACGGTCTCAATCGATACGCCCCTGCGTGTACGTGTTGTACAGACGAATAAAGACCTAAGGAATCCCCTCCTCGTCGCGTTAAGAATGCCGCAAGAGTCTACGAAATACGCTTACAACAAATTACTTAACCCTGCAAGTATTCTCAAATCCGTAAAATAGACTTTTATCGTCCCTATTTTCGATCCCCGTAGCGGTGCATACCGTAAAGAAAACCTAAAAGACACGCTCTCTAGACACGCATATTAATAGGTAATTCCGAATTCGGCGGAGACACTCGGAACATCATTTACCCATAATAATTAGTTGCGATAGATTTATCGAACATTTATACCGTAAACAATAAGGAATAATTTTTTTCAAAATAAAAATCTATTTAAATTGAATAAACTGTTTTTGTTTTGTTTTGTCGAAGACTGACGAGTTAAATTGGAACAATATTGAAATAAAAAGAAGTTTCGTTGTTTTGTCATATGGTCTATATGGGCATATTATTGGTTGGTTATTAAATAACGTAATTTATGGTAAGCGCCTAAAAATATAAGTTCAGCCCCCGCGGGGTTCAAAAATTGTTCCCGGCGCTACTGTTGTTTTTTATACGTAGGGAGTGGGCAAGCCGATTGATTTATTGGCCGATATAGGAAGTTCCGGGCATGCGTTAATTGGACTCAAACAGTCGGTTCCGGGAAGGTTAATATGCGTAGAAACTTTTTATATTTTTTTTTTATATATTGAAAGGCCAAATTGTTGTCTGTTTAAAATAAAAAAAAATAAAAAATCTCTATTAATTGTACAATTATATTTGATTAATCATTTATTTTATACCTTGTGTTAAATGTAAAAGCCAAATTGTTACTTTGAACAAATCATGTCATCTGGTCAAGCACGTGACTGGGTGGTTAATTTTTTTTAATTTTTTTTTGAAAGGGGCCTTTTTCAGATTGGGGTCGAGGCTTGACAAATGAGCAATTACTAGTAAAACGATGGTAACTCCGGACAAATGACCTCCGGGGTGACGGTGGTCATTAAAAATATTATTTGGTCACGCTGATAAGGATATTGATTAGAATTTGATATGATCTTCAGAAATCAATATTATTTATCCGTTACCACTTACAACGAATATAATAATTATCTACCGTAATACGTTATCATATTATTGATTACGGAGGTACGGTTAATGGACAGTCTCGAAATACATAAATGCAGGAATTTAAAAATTTTTTTATATATATATATATGTATAACCGTTGTCAAATAAAGTAAAACTATACAATTTAACGGTATAAATATATTGCTTGTGTACAACGAGTAAATTCGCGAACGGCAAACGTTTCAAACGTAGCAGAGAACAGAGAAACTCAGGGTGTCCGTTTACTGTTTAGCAAAATGGCGTAACAAAACGTTAGCAAACTATTACCGAACAATAGTTAATGCATATACGACATTCGATCTTATCATGTGGGAATTTATTTTTAAACAAATATGATGTAATAATGTGCTATAATTTGATTGGAACGAGATGGTAATTGATGATTGAAGGATGCGGGAATATTCTTCGGTAAGCAAAGCAAATAATACAATAATAGTTTGTAATTTTTGTAACCTAAAAAAGGCCACTAATATTCTATTTTTCGCGTAAAAAAATCGATGTTCTCCATTGATCAAAAAAGACCGCGGCCGTCAATGAAATCAGATTAAATTTCATATGATAATAGTATCGTAATAATAAATAATTATAAATAACTATAATTATTAAAAAAAAAAACAATGAATAATATGAATATATATTATTTGTTTGCGACTAATTAAAAATTATGTGTGCGAATTTTTTAACCAACAAATTATTACCGGTAACATGGTATAATTAAAAATAATCTACGAGGTCTGTTCAAAATGTTCATGTTATTACGGCTAATTTACACACGATAACGTTTCAAATTGTAAATAGATGTATTCCCCGCGAATAAGTGGATATTTTAAACAAAACCCGAAGTCGCTATCTTATCTCAGTTTAATATTACACGTGGTTAAATCCAGTCGGTTTTTTTCGTCCGCCGATTTCGATATGTCCAAAATTAACGAACACAATGCATGTCCATCAAGTTTTTCTTGAAACTTGGTAAAAATGATGCAACGGAAACGTACGGAAATGACTAAAACCGCTTTTGGGGATGAATCATTATGTGTTTCCGTGACTTTCGAGTGTTTTAAACGTTTCAAGGACAGTCGGGGGTCAACTGAAGACGATCCACGTTCTGGAAGACCATCGACGTCATCCAGAAACGATGGTGTGGCGACAATTTGCGAAAAAATGCGAATTGGCCGCCGATTAACCGTTCGCGAATTAACAAAGCGAATCTCAATTGAGTCTTGTCATGGAATTTTACAGGACAATCGTTACAACGATGATAATGTAACAGCCGCTTCCAAATTTCAATCGCACAACGTCCAAACGTTAACTATCAAGCGTTTGAAACGTTATTTAATTTTCTAAAATCCTTAAAAATGTTACTTGGTCTTCCCCCTATCCTTATTTCCAGATCTCAATTGTTTTTTTTTTTTAAATTTTATATTATTTCCATTATGTTTATTTTAATTTATTATAAAGTTTAGTTTTACTTCTAATACATTCTATTATATGTTAAAATACAGGGTGCCTATCGAGATATGCCCATTGAGATATCTCCTAAGATAATGAAAAAAATCAAATTCGGTTTTTTGTTTTTGTTTTATAAAGTAAAAAAGTTGAAACAATAACTTTTTATTTTAATATTTTCGAAAAAAATAAAGATAGCCGTCTTTGTAGAGTTATTCATTTGAAAATGTTGACGTTTCAACTTTTTATTTTCATTGACCTCACGATTTTTTAATCATTTTTTCTAGTTTACAGCAAAATAGTGTATAATTGAATACCATACAATAGTGTTTTGAAATATTATCTCATCTAGTTTTCTGATAAGTTTTATTTATCAATTTACTATTATGCAACATCAAAATAGTAGATTATATTTAATACACTAATTTTACCTCTGAATTAAATAATAAAAAAAATATTTTAAAAATCACCAGGTTAATGAAAATAAAAAGTTGAAACGTCAATATTTTCAGAAGAAAAAACTCTATATATTTTTTGAAAATAAAAAAGTTATTTTTTATAAACTTTTTTACCAAAATATAAAAATTTAATTAAAATATGTAGTCCTTATTCCTGAAGATAATAAAAAAAAGAAAAAACACCAGAATTTGATTATCATCATTATTTCTGGATATATCACAATAAGTAAATGTTCGCGGGACACCCTGTATAAATAATATTGTTACGATTTTGAGAGGACTGCGAGACGGTTGTAAAAACTGTTTTGCAGGGATACAACTCTTTCTTTAATTATAGTGAAGTTACCAAAAATTTCACAGCACATTAAGAATAACTTTATTTGTGACGTAGCGTGACCTTTTTTTTTTTTTTCGATAGCTCTACCTAATCACTTTTTTATAAATCAATTACAACGATGCCGAAATAACCGAACGTTTTCAAGCCGATAACTTTCGTAACACATCTATGTTGTCGAAAAAATAGGCACGGCACGATATTTTTTTATTACAAAACGTACCATGTGATGATAGCGACGCGGCAGTACTCGTACATGATTTGATCGACAGTGAATTACGATATTATTTTTGAATGGATAAATTTTGAAAATTGCCCACTCGCAACCCCTTTATAAATACGGGCGCCGCGGCCGGTGGTCGTATCGGGTACGGATATGATAATGGTGGTTAGTTAATGCAAAACGGTCTTTGAGGTTAGGTTTGTTCTTTAACCCCCCCCCACCACCACCCACCCCGCTTCCATAAATTACGTGCTCGCATCGGGCAACGTCTATTATTATTAATAGGCGTTTTCGTATATACAATATACGAATATTAATAATAATCGGACGCGCGCGAACGATAATAATATTATATTAATAATATTCAGCGGCCACAAATAATGATAATAATGATAATAATGATAATAATATCGTCCCTTTGCCCGACACCGCACAAACGCGGTTATAACAATAATAATAATAATAATAATAATAATAATAATAATAATACATATTCGGTTATATGATATTATATTATGTATTTTACGTATACACGCCGCGGCGCGTATAATAGTATATATATATATATATAAAATTCATTAACCTTTCGACCTTGTTGCCCGCGCTCGCCGCCGCCGGTATAATATCGGATATAATATTATAATAATACGTATATACAAGTACATTACCGAGACGGAAGAACGGGGGGGGGAGGAGGTTGCGAGGTGGGTGAAAAACCCGTGAGGGGAGGGTTTTCACCGGATATAGGTACGTTTGTACGACGCGCGCTACCCCAATCCCCCCCCACCTACCCACCCACCGGCGGCGACGACGACGACGACGACGACGACGACGACCGGTGAATAATGCACGATAGTACCGCCGACGCCGCCGTGTATATACCCACCCACCTACCCCTACACCAACGCCCTACGCCGAGGCCCGTTCAATTTTTAATAAGTTATATATTCTCCTTGGTGAATATATATATATATATATATATATTGGTGTTATAATTTATTCGTATTATTATGGGCCGGGGAGGTTCGACGGTTCATATTGTTAACTCTCGACGTTTATTAATTTTATACCCGAGTATATATTATATAATATTGTACAAAAGGGGCCGTAAAAAAATAAAATAAAATTATATATATATATTATTGTTGTATATATATCTATAATATTTTAATCGGGAAAAATCCCAGACGCATACAGAAAATACGTGCTCCGGTCGCTATCTCTCTCCCTCTATATATATATATATATTATTTTCAATATAATATTTCGGCCGAAAAAAATAATATTTTTGGGCACGGGGCCGGTGTTCTTAATCCCCTCCCCCCATACGCCTGACGATAAGGAACAAAATAAAACCCGTACAGACCCCGTGGGGGGAGGGGCAAACTTTCCTAATGTCCCGCGCTAAAAATTACCCGGTTTTTTTTTACGTTTATGAAACATTTTTATGTATAAGTAATGTATTAATTTAAATACTTTTTGTTTTGTTTATTGTATTTATTGACAAATAAGAGGTTTATTAAAAAAATAATAATATTATACTCAAGTATAGGTAACTATTGATTTACTCGATGTGATTATTTTTTTGTTGTACACTTTATGCCGTTTCATTTATGTTAGGTATATGGATCGACGATAAGGAAAACGTACTTACAACGCGGTGTTATTATTTTATATAATTTGTTAACAGCAAAATATGATATCTAAAATTAAATTAAAATTTGTCTCTTATTATCCGTGCGCTCTCGGCATTTTTTTTTTATTTTTATATGTAACACTAAATATTTCGACCGGACTACTTTCGATTTGAATTCCCGTATCGGAAAGTGATAGGGAATATCGTATTACACATTTTAGGATAAATTACAAATTCATAAACTTTTAGTCAACCCATATAGTAATATTCAAATCTGGTGTTAAAAAACAATAGGTGTTTCCATTTAGGAAAATTGAAGTTTTATTGAGTAAACCAGTTGAAATTTATTATTGTTTTAAAGTCAGTTAATCCAAATGGACTCTAAAAAAAAAAAAAAACCGTTTCGTTATACGTCCACGCTGTGTCGTATATACGTGGGGGGATCAATCCCTCCCTATGGCCTTTTTTAAAAAAAAAACTATTTTGCATCCCTGGGAAATATATTATGTTCACAGTTTCGTGTAAGGGTGGGCGGGATCTTATAATAATAACGTATGCATTTTGATAACGTATTTCGTATTTACGGTGTTAATAAGTTATTGTAATTTAGGAAAATTTCGGAGGAAGTGAGAGGATAAATCTGGATAAGATACATATCCCTCACCCAAGAAAAAATCCTATATACGCCACTGCTGCCTTGCTACCATCCGATGCGGTTATACATGTGTCCCCCATCCCCATATTTGTATCAATTTTCCAATTTTGGCCGGTTTTCGACCGTTTGGTGTTAAACATAAAGTAAAAAAATACCAACTGGCGAAGAAATTGCTAAGAGAGATGGCTCGCCGAAAATCATACTGCGCTGGTATGGTATTACATTATTAAATTATTATTTTATATTTTATCGCGGTCCGAATAATATATCTCGCCGTGCGGTAAACGTAACACTACGGCACATTATAATATTATACAATAGAATAATTATTTAATAATCAAGTCGGAAACTATAGATACGGCACGAATTATTTATACCGAAAGGCGCGAAAAGTGTGTGTAAAATTTTTTTTATATATTTTAATATTATACAAATAGAAAATAATAAAAAAAAAAAAAAAATAGATAAACAATTATTATTATAAAACACATATTATATGTATAGTACGTGACAATTAAAAAAGTACAAGAGATCGAATTACGATTAGAAATATTTAGGATTACGCACAACGCGCCACTCGGCGGTAGCTATTATAATACAGTGAATATATCGCTCTCTAGTAAATAATTATTTTTATATAATGGCATCTATTGGGTATCTGCATAAATATACTATCTACGTGTATTTTTCATCATATAGGATTAACAATAATAAATAACTTAATGCATAATTATAACCGCAATAAAATTATCTCTCATACAGGGTGTCCGCAAAAGAACGTCCGGATTTCGAAGAACTATGATTCCCGAAACAAATATCCAACATCGACCAAAATCATCTGTAAGTCGTATTATAGGGCATATGACTTGTAGTTCTAAAAAAAATATGTAAGCACTTATGCACTTAAATTTTTCTTTTTTAGTGATTTTATTTAAAAGTATTAACACAAAATATATAGCATTTGAAATAAGTCAAAATCTAATTTAAGTACATTTTATACCATTGCCAAATAAATAAAATACATTTTTCTAAATTTTATATTTCTTCTTTTGGCACTAAAAAAATTAAAACAATATCCATGTTTTAGTAAAAATCATTTTAGTAAATACCTATTTAACTATAATGAACGAAACATTGAATGTTTTTTTTTTTATAATTTTTAAACTGAAAAGATTGTCGGTTGTCTGCTAAAAGAACTTTGAACATTGAGAATGACCTTTCTACATGGACAGAGTTAACTGGAGCGTATTTAAAGTAGATCAAATCGTTTATGCCTTAAGTTATCGGGTAGTCGAAGTCCATTGAAGTTTTTTCGCCATTTAAAATGTTTGAAATTCGAATTCAAATTTTATATCCAATATTTTTTTTCTGAACATCATTCATTTTTCTTTAACGATTTTCCAATTGGACCAGAGACTTGACTCAATTTTAAATTAACATTTTGCACGGCATCGATTGCATGACTAAGTGAAATAGTTTTTGCTTCGAGGACTGGTAATTTTATCTGGTAAAAATCCAAAATGTGACTTGATAAATACTAAATTTGCCGCAAGGCTTGCTGCAAAAAAAAAAATACTTTTGTGAATTTGCAATATCGGGCGCTTTGTCTTTAAATATTGCAACACGATAAGGCGCCTTCTAAAATACTTTTTTGACATTTACGATGATTTTATCGACTTTGCAATAACCTGCACGATTTTTTTCAGCAATAAAAATAAGCCCATGCACAATACACGTAACGTGAATAACTTTAGGATAAAATTCTTGAATTAATTTCCCAGATTTCACCATATAAGGTGCCGCGTCAATTAAAAAACAATAGGGCGTCGTCGTGACGCACTACTTCTGGCTACAATAGATGCATTGAATTATCAAATAATTTCGCAATAGTCGAATGATTTTGGTCAGTACTTCGGAAATAAATAAAAATATTTGACATGGACCATCGGTTTTAGGAGTACCGATTACTACGTTTGCAATGTATCGGCCTAATGAGTCAGTGGTCTCATCTATTGATACCCAGATCTTTTTACCAGTGATAGCATTTCTAATTTTATTCATAGTTTCAGAATACATTTCATCGACATAGCTTTTGCGAAAAGTAGTAAAGGCCGGAATTTGTTTCCCCGTCCAATTTGTCCATAAATTCTTGAAATTGAACGTTACCGAGCTTATTAAGTTGGCTGATAGCATTGCAGAACATATAAGTCTTGATTGAAGGACGACTTTTTAGAATTACTCACCAACTGTTGTACTTTTCGCAATTTAAATACATTTTGGTTTTTTTCTTTACGCAATATCATGTTTTTATGTTTGTCTGTATTAATGTGTATGCGTAACGTTAAACCGTTTTTCACTCCCTACTTTAACGTCATAATACTTACTGTGCAGGCACCAAATAACTCGGACACAATCATTTTTAATCGACTACTTAAAGGCTGTTTATCTTTCGGCATTTTATTACAAAAATAGTAAAATATAGAAGTAAATAAAAATGTTAAAATAAATTTATAATACAGATAATAAGTCGGCACGATTGTACGAATGTGCATTCCGTAGAACTGAGACTAAATACTAAAATATTGATTATTGTCGTTTCCAGAAACGTTTTATAAATAAATCCTAATCGAATAAATGCCAGTACTGTGCGTAAACGGCTCACTTTGGTGGTGATGTGGTATGGCGTACGACGTTAGATCGTAAACGATTATTTATCTATTAATAAATTAAATTACAGTAAAATTAAAATTATTGCCTTATCGGCGATTTCCAAGCGTTTCTAGGAAAAACGTGTGTCCGTGGACAATCGAAAACCATATTATAAGACAAAATTTTAATATAAATACATTTTTATCCAGACATTTTGACTATAATGTTTGAAAAACATCGGTGTGGAAAAAATCGATTTAAGTTAAATGTCTCAAAATGTATAAAAGTGTAAAATATGCCCTAAAAACAAAAATTACTCAAAATATGCATTTATATGCTACAAGTGCTCTGCCCTAGTCATATCCGATGTGACCATATTCATGGCCGTAGAGATTCGTTGGTTCAGTTTATCGATATCTATCGACAATGAACACTTCGCCTTTCGCACAACCCCAGAGAAAAAAAAATTCACATTGTGATAACAGTAGGGCACCAGAAGTTCAATGAGAGGTCCTGAGCACCTGATCGGCGCCAATCCACCGCCGAGGCAAGGTTTCGTTTAGTTACAGGCGAACGGGTGAAATAGAAAAAAGAAAAATATTCTAGGAGGCTTATTTGCAATTGAGGAAACATCCTGTTTCTAGGCATATCCAGATAAGAATAATTGCCGTCGACGGTGGTTTCTGTGAACAAAATGTACCGAACACTTTCTCGTTTGACACAATAAAATTCACCGTAAACCTTCTAAGGAAGCCAAAAAAAAAGAAGAAAACTAAACATCGTAAAATGTCGTTTCACGACATGCGTTGGATTCTCGGATCTTTTTTCGTTTTGAAGAGCTCTTCAAAACCCAGGCATTTTTTAGTGGACACCCTGTATACCTCTTATTGTAAGTATAATATAATGCGGTTGAATTATATTATTATTCGACGGAATTTCTATATTATATCGATCGTGTCTGTGTCTCCCTTCACGACACGCGGTGTACAGAATTAATTATTTTTAATTATTATAATATTATTATTAATATCGTATAAAGGGTATACAAGACGAAAACAAGATGAGAGACTGTCCTTCACAGCGTTTCTATAATAATAATAATAATAATAATAATAATAGTGGTAATATTATTACAATACGATATTATTCAAAACGCTAAAATAATAATGTTAATATAGGTATACCCGAGTTGGATGGTTCTCCAAGACGATAAATTTAATTACGCCATCTATGTCTATAATATTTTAGCAGACAACAAGATTCGAATCATCTTGCCCGGCAGAGTAAATAATTTTACAGGGATTCTTTTCCGAGTAGCCAAATACCTAGAACCAAATCCAGGCCTTAGTGAATATACGCATGGTACACTCACCTACCACTAGGTGGCACTAGTATTTTAACATAATATTATGCTCTGCTGTCCAAAGGGTACCTAAGTAACATATTTGATCGAGGGCAAGATACCAATCGAACATTCATTATACTCAAATTAACGGGTAGGGGGCGCGGGGGGGGGTTTCTTTCCCCAAAGGAAACTGTAGAAATTACCTGGGATGAAAAAAAATAATCGTATAAAAACCCGCGAATTGACTGATGGACTGAAACGACTGCAATCATCCGGGCGATTTTGTCTGTATAGAAACCGGAACCGGGTGCGCCGGAGCGGAAGGGCTGCCGGAAACGCATTTCCGACGATGACATTTGTCCTTCTCCCCCCAGACCCTACCGGAGGTTTTTATTGTCCACTTGTTTACACGGTCACTAACCACCACTGTACCCCGTTGACCAGCACCGTACATGCACGCGCAGAGACCGCATGACCGCGACCGCAAGCGGTTGTTGTTGCGGTGGAGGTCTACTACAAACCACACCGCTTCGTGTCGAAAATGTTCATTAGGTTATTTTTTTATTTTAATTATAATTATAATAGTGTCTGTAATAACATAAACGCTGATGAAAAACGACAATCATTTGCATTATGGTTTCTGAAATGTCGAACGTTATTTCATCGTACGGGGGTTTGCACTTTATCCTATTGATTTCCGCGGTAACCCCCCATAGGTGTTTCTTTACGTAAATATGATTTATCGTTGCTTTCAGAGCATACCATCAAAATACTGAATATTACCCTACAATTGTCCTACCTTACGTATATCAACTTTCCACCCCGAAACAGTGGCCTATCCACGGCGTATGCTCCGGATATTTTTATTGTTTATTTATTTATTTATTATTATTATTTTTATCCCAGAGATAATGTTTAAGAAATACGGACAAATTTAAAGAATCCGATTTATCGTAATTAGGAAAACCACTGCGTGTCGCCCGGTTATACAACAGCGCAATAATGAGATTCCGTTTCGGACGAAAGCAAAATGAAAAAAAGTTTACGACGAAATAGCGTTTAAATTACCTTATACACAAGAGGTCGGCGACCCGCCGCCGACAGTTTAATCGGAAAATAGAAAACTGAATCTATATTGTCATCTGTAATACAATTTTTTTATACGAACATATAGATACCGATTATTACGTATTATAACGCGAAATAAAAATTTTAATTTCCCACCGTGTTTTTTTCGCGGTATTGAGCTGTAAAACAATTAATATTTGTACCGTATGCAGTAGTTTAATGTAAAAAAAAAAAAAAAACGATGGCAATATTAAATCGGACATCGCACTGTAATGTTTAATTTTGAAAACAAATCCTTTTATAATACCGTATAGTTTATACTTTAAAACCTCCTGTGGAATAAAATGGAGAATATATATAGTGAAACAATAATTATTGCGGCTAAAAAAAATGATATCTCAATGGCAGTTTTCAAATATTACATTAAAATAACGTGTGCACTGGCCTCACTACACGTTCACATTCTAAAGTGAAATTTACGATTTAACCAAATATTATATCAACCACGATCCGCAGAGTTTGCAAAGTTGTAATCGGATCTACTTTTAAGGGTTTGTTGTGTGCGAAACCATAAACATATGTGGCATCGTATTCGATAACGCAATAAAAAATGTTATTTTTAATTTGAAAAATCAAATTCGATTATAGAAAGCGAAAATTATTTATAAATTAAATTTACCAATATAACGTTGCTTTTTTTAATCGCACCGGTCAAAATTATTTAGTTGTTTGTATTTTATTTCAATGTATTATTATATCGATAAACTTTTTGTAAAATTGTTTCGATAATTCACGTGTCGTGTTGAAAAGAAAAAAGAAAAAAAAACTATACGCTGTTTCGACGTGATCGGACACAGATCGATTGAACTGCTACTATGCAAACAAATATTAATAATAAATACGCGAGCAGAATATTACATAACAACGATGATTATTATAGGCTTACGCGATTTTACATAGACATTTTTTTTTTTTTTTTTTACAAAATATGTTTTATTTAAGCTAAAAATGTAATAATAAACATATATATATATGTATAAAAAAGGTATTATGATGTGTTATCATAACGTATTTAGCGCAAGATGAATATTAAAATTAAAACTTACAAGTCATCGGCGAGGACGTGGAGGCGAGCCAGGCTTGAGAACTTTCAAACATTTTGGCCTAGAAACATACAAAATTAAAATTTAATTATAGAAAAAAAAAAAAAAAAATGTACATTATAATATTATTAAACGTGTATAGGTATATATTTTGTAAAAAGCTATAATATGCAAGAAAGTATAAGGAGCAGAGAAGTCGCGTTTAAATTGTTAATTAACTACGCGCGTTTTTTAAATGGCTTATGGCTCTTTTTTTTTTCACCCCGGTAACTTCTTACTGTACAATAACGTCTTAAACCTTTGGACTTACCGCCGCCGAGCAGTTTATTCGTTAAAAATTATGAAATACTTAACGGTTAATTACATACGCGGGATCAAAAGGGGGGAAAAAAGTTGAGAAAATATTATAATATTATAACCTTCAGCCGTATCATTAAAAAAAAAATAGCCGCGAAAAGCTTTGTGAACAAAAATCGTGGCGCGTCCGTCCGACAAAGGTACAAATAGTTCGCGCAGATTTACCTTTTATACAACTCGTTTGCATATATAAAATCGCTTGCGCAGATTTTTTAAGTATAATACACACAAAACGTGTTGATCGCTTGATTTTTAAAAATTCGAAATTCCTCACGGCTTCTCTGCGCGTTAAAAAAAAAAAAAAACCTATTTTGAAATATAATCCTCCATTTCGATGTTATCGCACTGTTATTTGGCAATGTTTATTGCAAACAAAAGTTGTTGTTTATGTTTAAACAACTGGAGTTTAAAAATTGTTTGTACATTTATCGATACCTATGCAACTAACCTCGCGCATACCATCAATAATTCTTTATTCGACTTATTTTAATAACATTTTCAAAGTTCAAGAAATTCGGGAGTATTCAATATTCTTCTGCGCGCAAACGGATCGCCGAGTTACAGCTAAAACAATTTAAATCTGCGCAAACAAATTGCACTGGTTTGACAAGAAAGGTAAAAATAGAAAAAAGGTTTTATTCACCATGTATAAAAAAATAGTATAGCCGGCACCGCTGTACTTGTCATAGACATACTAATATATACTGATTGTACGTCCCCCATATTGACCTGTCATTGGTTGCCTAGTACTCAAGACCGTATTTAAGACGCCCCTCGCCACCCCGAATTATCAACATTACACTTATTACATCCACGGTCGAGATTGTTTATTATTTTATTTTTTTTTTTTTACACATTTAATGTTTTATGTAATATGTATTTCAATATTAAAATCGAACAATTAATAAATAGGAGGAGGTTCGGCCGAGCGGATACGACGGGGTAAGGCGTGTGGTTGGCCCGTTCACTGTTGCCGGTTCGCCACCCGTCGGCTACAGGCGCACCGTTTGCCGTCTGTGGTTAAGTTTTAAAAGGGGCGAAATATAGGCAATTTATAATCTCGTCATCGCCGCCGCCCAGTATCCTCGTGTTAATCGTAAATTATCAGTAGTGCGATTGCGTTTCGATAAAAGTACCGCCACACCGCAGCAAGTAACATCAATAGACCATATTATACTCATAGACCTCCTAGACCTCATAGATCTCTTTACATTTCCACCGTGCCAAGGTATGTGGTTTTTTCGGTTACCAACTTGCTGTGATACATAATCGGCCTATTAATAAATTTGTTATTAGGCCAGTTATTTCCCCGTACGCCTGATAAGAACAAAAAAATATCGAACGTTATCTCAAATATTCAAATAACGCTTAGTTATGTCCATCTTTTTCTGAAAACGTCGGCCCCCGGACTTCTCTCTCTGCCATCAGTCCATTCCATAATAGGCCTATATAGTATACTTGCGTCACTTATAGGTTATTGCGATAGGAATAATATTCCCGGACTAGAAAGTCTAAAATATTATAATAAACACTGATGAAAAATCGATTAACGCACCCTTTATAAAAAAAAAAATAGAGAAAACGCGTCATCCTTTTAATATTTTTCACGAACGAGGCCTATATATATATATATACGATATTATTATAAATTATTATTAGTATTATTATTATCATGTCGTCGTAACGTTAACGTATCGTGTCCATAATATGAAATTTAAATTTGTTTTTAATCCCGAGGCTGGCGACTTTACTGTGCGTTGACGCGCTCGCAGAGGTCCGCATCATTTACAATTGTAAATACTTACGAGAACAATAAAAAAAAAAAAAAAAAAAGGGTATAATATTTACATTTTAAGTATAACATATTACATAAATTATTTAACTATTATACGGATTAAAATATTATAATAATTTAATATATCTATGTCCAGAATCGACAATGATATATACAAAAAAAAAGAATAAAAAAATATATATGTAATAAAATACGGCTGCGGCGATGGGCCAACGACCCGCCGATGTAATCGCACGTTCTTCAACACAGCTACACAGTCTATAAACTTTTAAAATATTCCAAACGTATTTTTTTCCGAATTATTATTAGTCCGCATAATATAATTGTTATTATTATTCGCGTATATCTATAATGGTAATACAAATATTCGGAATAATAATATCGTACAAAACTCGGTAATGTAGTTAATGGAATATATTCAGTGCTCGAATTGGGAAAAAAAAAAAAAAAAAAAAAAAACCGAGGACTGGATTTGATTTTAATTTAGTAACCATTGTTCCGTAGCATATAACAACCCAAGGGAGACTTTTTCCCGACGAACCCCCATGTACGCGCGAGTAAATAAAATAATTAATTTCACAATAACAACGTTATTAAATAAGACACTAGGTTTTACGACTTTCGAGTGATTTATATTTTATACTCGTTTTACTGAAATTATAAAAATAATAAGGAAGGGCATGGTGACGTCGTGGAGGTCGAGGTTAGTGATTACAAAAAAACATTGTGATTAGTAAAAATCACGGTCGTAAAAGATACCGCGCATCAGTATAGTAGAAACTAAAAATGTCTTTATCGTGGCACGCTATAACTGGTCTATATAATAACCGTGTTTACAATAGTGGAAAAACCGACGATTATTTGCGATAATGATAAAAACAAAAATTCAAATAATAGCTTAACGCAATAATGTAATGTATATAATATATACATTAATATATTATATTAAGGTGTATGACCGCCCAACAGTGACTGTTGACGTTTACCAATAGTTTTGGTGCGAATGTTGTCAATTTTAACAAATACCTCATAATGCGGACGTTTGCCGGTGTTTGTCGACACATGGAAAATAGTTATTTTTAGTGAACGTTGACGAACGAATAAAAACCATAAAATTACAATTATTTCGTTAATTAGAGATACAAACGGATAGTTAAGTAATAAATAGATATAGATAATTGAAATATCATAGATAGTCGAATAGATAAATAATTTACAGATTAATAAAATAGTTAAACAAATTTATTATAATGACACGGTAAACTATCGGCGGCATTTACTGTTGCAAATTATCACCCCTATTTTTATTATTTTGCAACGTCGTCTTACAAAAAACGTCGGCCACTATTTTTGGAAACAGCAGTCGACACCCGTCTCAAAGACGTCGTTGAACGGTACTGTTTTTCTAATTTTTAAATTAAATTCAAGCCAAATTCAAAATTTAATTTATCACAAATAACGACGGTATAATATTCAGCAATAAACTTTACTAAATCGGATTGTTTCGTGCGATAACATTAATAACAGCATCCGAACATACGTCTTAAGCGCAGATTAAAAGTTCCGAAATATTGTGATTATCGCTCGACTAACGTCTTAATACTATCGAACGTATCTTATAGTATACACCACGGTTCAAGTGTAGCCAATGTTTGCCAAAAACTATTATACTGTACATGTCAACAATCGCTACGACATTTGGTGTACGTCGTCGAACACCGGTGCAGACACTGTCGACATTCACCTACCGCGATCGTACGCCTTAACATATACGCATCGATTATTGTAAAACTATTTCAAAAGCAGGGCAATTTTAAGTTGCGACAAATTCGCTGTCGTTGTTCTTCGCTTTCGGTTCTAATAACTTACGAACAACTGTACCACGCCGTCCTGTGAAAGCGTTCCTAGGTTAATTAAATTAAGCCTCTCTACCAATATTCGTAATCGATACTCGCGCGTGATGACAATCAAAAATAATTAAAATATCTCGTTACTATTATAATAGAACCCGTCGACGTGAGATAAATATACCAGGATCGATCATAAAATCATGAACCCGCGATACGAACAGCACGTGCGGTTTCACCAGAGAATATCTATCTAAACGTAGAAAACACATTTTTAATAGGATTTAAGATTTCAATTTCGAAAAAAAAGTCGGAGAAAATTAGGAAAACCGTCACCAACCCTATTAAGTAATTGTGTAAAGCGGAAAGCAGCTGAGTAGCTGGAAAATGTGAAGAGAAATGTACAACTAGTTAAATATCTACGGGACCGAATTCGGACTATCGGTTTGGCACCGCGGGGGGTTTACTGAATGGAATTCGGGTGCAGATTATTATACAGGGTGTACCGAAAACAAATATCGCATTTTACGAGACAATACTCCATACGTGGCGCTCATAGAAAATTTTAATTTTTTTTTATGTCAAAATCGTGAGTTTTCCTGGTTTATTTGTAAAATATTCTTAAAAAACCTACCTCGCAGAAATATCTGCAAAATTTGCGTACAATAAAATGGCTTATCACGGCCAAAATCGTAATTTAGACTTGACATATATAGTATGTACATTTTTCACGGTTTTCCATCAAGCATTTCGTTTTTATTCAAGCGCTAATTTTTAATGATTCTGTAACAGCGAAAATACGACCGATTTGATAGTATTTCGAAAACATAAATAAATGAACGGTTTTCTTTTTTACTCAAGATTTCGACATAAAAACAAAAAAATCTTTTCCGAGAGTCACGCGTAGTGAGCGACATTTGTTTTCGGCGGTACACCCTGTATAGCGTCTAAAATAAAGGTTGGGTAACACTGGTACGGCAGGGCCCACGCGGGGTGGTCGCGGGATTTACAAGTCGAAACTTTGTACGCCGACGAGGGGCGTTTCGGTATATTTGTAAACACGCGTTTTCACTGTCACACCCGCCGCCGCCGCCGCGTAAGTACGTCGTCGTCGCTCTCGGTCTCAATTATTTCTCTGTGACAAAACCGACACCAACACGAAAAACGGACGCGACGAAGAGATGTTTTAACGTGACGCTAGACGACTACATGATAATATTATATACTGAACAAATTAATTGGGACCGATGGGGGTCATTCGCAAAAAAAAAAAAAAAAACTATATTGATAAGATGACAGATTCGATATAGCGGATATCGAATAAATCCGTAGATAATAAATATACGAATGGGACACGTCTACGCTGAAATTCATTGACCGCGTTGTTTTTTTTTTTTTGTAGGAGATAGTGACATATTGGTGACCTTTTCGAAGGTTATGTTACAAAAATAAATAAATAATTTAACTTTCTTTGCTTTTCAAGAATTTCCAGCATTTGTCATCGATTAATTAATAGCCTCTTATAATCTCAAATTTATTTATTTTTAATAAATTCCTTCCGGACAAGATCAAATGCAATCCTATTCATATATGAAATTATCTATGAATGCATGCAATGCCGTTTTGTTTTATGTATCAGAAATGCGTGAAAAAAAAAAAACATGAAAATGGAATATAAAAACCGCATTAAAATAGATTATAATCCGTAATCGCTGTTATGTAAAACATGTTTTCCCGCAATTACAAACACCTACGTTTTAAAACACCAGAAAAAAAAAAAACGAATAAAAGCAAATGTAGACGCCGTAATATAAGCTGCAAACATGAGAAAAACAAAAAATTTTTTTGTAACAAAATTTACGCCCATAATTGAATTAACAGATATTATTGAAGTATCAAAATGTATTTAATATTAAAAAAAAAAAAAAAATATATGTAGCATAAGAACGAAACAATGCTTGGAGTAGTATACAAGTTGTGTGTAAGTATGACCGATTTAGATTTTAAAAAATCATCATCGGGTAATAGAACAGCAAATAATAATTATTTGTCTTTATTTTTAAATTTTGATATTTTATTGAGTATTAATACCGAAAACAATTTTTGTTTTTTGTTCGACATTATTGATTATGCGGGAGATTTTAAATGGTCGTTTGTCGAAGATTCGCAAATAGTGAAATGTAATCGTATTATTGAATATACTTGTTCGGAACATAAAGACAATAGATTTTTTATCGGCCGTTCTCAACATAATTCCCCAGTTATTTCATTAGAGAATTTCTGGGAATTTGGTTATATTTGTCTTAGCTCGATAATTTGTGAAAATATACTACTGTTTTTGAAGAACTATGAAATACAAAACAAATCCAAAGCGTGAATTCATGAATATTACAATCATTAATTAATTATCGTAAAGTAGTTATACGCCTGACAAAAATGTCGGTACTTACAGTGGTTGAATTTAAAAAATGAAACTATATTTAAATTCAAAAAACAAATTTAATTTGCACCGGAGCACTTTTTCAATTTTATCGAATTATTTACGAGAATAAAACGTTGAAATTCGTATAGATTCGTCAATTGATCAATGGCAAATAATGAAACAAAAAATATTAATATGATAAATATGATTCGGCCGATGCAAAGTAAACTCGTACATATTTACATTTTTAAAATCGAACCGCAAAAAGTCCCTTAATAATTTTGGTCAGAAATTTTACGGAATTTGCGTTAATATCATTACGCGGCACGTCGGTTTCGGATAGTTGGTAGTATCGCCGTTAGAGGCCAGACCGTTCGCTTTTAATCGCGTACGCTTTCGGAACTTGAGTTTTGATTCCCACACGCCACGATAAATGATTAATTTATTGTATTTAGAAATTGACGGCGGCGCATTAATAATTTATACACACGCAAATAGACAAATCATAACAATAATATTATAATATCGTTAAGGAAGTCAAGGAACGACGTTAAATTTACCTTTATTTCAACAAATTAGTAATTGATTACCCTAAACGTGCATACGTGTATAATGTATAAAGAACTGCAGCGTTATAATATTCTATAGACAACATACTTCGTATATCCGCCAACCTACATTCGAAATATTGTAAATCGTTTAGTTAATCACCCGGGCCGGCGATTTGTTTACGAGCACGCCACGATTGCAAACAAATGTGGGTATAAATGCAATAATAGCGAATAAGTTTTTATTACAGAGCCTGCAATAAGAGAGTGGCCACCCCGGACGTATTTGTCAATTGGATACTATACGGACGGCGGCATATTGTGTAATTTTTCGACCAAACATTGTTATCACCCCGGTCCGCGGTTATCAGTAATTATTATTATTATTCTATTCCAATAGATATTGTCAGTATAATTTAATAAAACGTTTAAATACAAATAATAAAGAATATTGACGTAAACAACAAATATAAATACTAATTGATAAAATCGTTTGGACGAAATTGTTATCGTTGATAACAGGAACCGATCGAAAATATCGGCGCCGGTGGGCCCGAACTCTTATTTTTAGGTTCTCATTTTAAGTTTTTGTTTTTTCGAATTTCGTACATACGTATAGAAATATACGCTTTTTCCCGAACACGTTACCATATTAAAATACGACCCGTAGTTTTTGAGATTTTTATTGATTTAATCTCGTTTTTAAACATACCCGTCTATATACGCTATAATACGTTCGCCGATCATAAGTATATTACATTAATATTATCGTGCATCGACGACTATTAAAAGTTTACTACGAGTACTTTAGAGAAATAATGTTCTATGCGGTGAGGCGTATATAATAAAAACTAAATATTTTATAAATTCAGTGGCGTATACACGGGGGAAGAGGATTTGCGGGTTTGATCTTTCCCGTCGCTTTTTTAAAATTTATTTTATTGCATATATCGTAAAAATTAAATAATATATGATTCGTTGTTAAATTTAATTAAATGGACGTTATGCCCGCGTGCGCTGTCTTCGCCTTACAACCACACATCATAGCATCACATTTTCGTTCAGCATGATCAATTTTATGCTGTTACGTTTTAATATTAGTGTAAACAGGTCAATATATTAACAAACTAATGGGTTTTATACCATTAATACCGTCTGGGTTTGTATGTAGGTTTTTTCATAATCTAAATTTTTAAGTGAGATATGAGCATTTTTGAATTGTGATAATTCACATACTCGTGTATATATATATATATATACATAAATCGATTAAAAATGAAAACTTAAGATTATTGCAACAAAATAATAAAATCTGCCAATAAACAAATTACTGCTCATAGGTATGGGGGGGGGGGTTCATTGTTGATGGTTGGGAAGTCGGGAAGGTAGTATATAAGAGACGAATATCTGTGCGCAACAATAAATGATTGCTAACGAAAAACGATTATTATAACGTTATTGCATAAATTGTCCCGTTTTTCTCACATTGTTAAGGAAACTACAGAGAAAATCAAAACAACGACATGTATCTTCAACGCACCGACTAGATCCGTAATTCTACAAAAAAAGCCCTCTTGTCGTTTTTTGAACGGAATAAGATTACTGGTAGAAAAGTTGTAAAAACAGACGCAACAAAGAAAAGAAAAAAAACAGACACACACATCATACTAAAACCATTGTTCGTTGCGTTCGAGTATCTAAGTATCTAAGTAGGTAGTAGTCTAACCCAAGTAGGTATATATATATATATATATATATATATAGTAGGTTTATAATATACTTATATATATAAGTAGGTTTCGTTCGGTTTATTATTAAAATATAATATGCATAGTAGTAATAATTTGTTGAGCTTCCGCGGTGCGGTCGAAGAAACGACTGCAACCGAGGCAAAAAAAAAAAAAAAATCAATACTTTGGTCGAAATTTATCATCCGTACCGCAGTAAAAATGATCGTTCCTTCCTGCCGGCCGCCGAAGAGCTCGTCGTTGTCGGGCGGAGAGGGGGGCCGGGGAGGTTTCGGGACGAAATTACATTTATTTTTCCGCCGCGGCGTTTACCATTTTTCCCCATTACAAGATAGCCATCGATTTATTTACCCGACAAACGAGTACGAACGAGTGACGGAGGGGGAATAAAAAACATACACAAAACCGGATACTATATTGTAATAATAATAATCGTAATCGTAAAATATAATATTAAAAATAATGACAATAGCCGTTGTACGACCGCGGCGGTTGAACGTTGCTGTTTGGAAAAAAAAAAAAAAAAACATATAAAAATACGATATTATTTCGCCCCGTTCGGCCCGCGCGCGTGTGTGCGCTGTAGGGAACGGGGGGAGGAAATAAAATAAAATAAAAAAATCGACGGAGAAAACTCTATATTTATATATATATACACACACGCACGAGGGGTATTTTTTTATTTTTTGTTTCACACAACCGCGATAAATATTATTTTTAAAGACTATATATATATATATATATATATATATTTATATACGACGGCCAACACACACACACACACACACAAACACCGACATAATATTATTATATCGTACCTAGTGTACAATATTGTATATATATATATATATATATACGGCGTATTGGTTCATATTGTATAAATATGACAATAATAATAATAACGATATTATATAGAATATATATATATGTATGTATGTATGTATGTATGTATGTATGTATGTATGTATGTATGTATTATATAGCGTTATGGCGAATAATACATTTTTATTATTATTGCGCGCGTAGAATACGCACTCCCGCATAGAGCGCGGCGGCGTTCTCGTTTATTATCATTGTGTGTGCGCGCGCGCGCCGCGCGCCGTAGTTACGATTCCGCGGCGGCCGAGAGCAGCGGATACAGAGAACCCTCCCCCCCCCCGGCCGCCGCTCCCGCCCCGCTAGCCCCAGCGTAGCGACTATTATTATTATTATTATTATTATTATTATTATTATTATTATAGTTATTATTATTCCGACTGTACGTATACGTATATATATATATATATACATATATATATATATATATATGTATTATAATATACCCCAAAGCACGGCAACCGCCGCCGCCGCCGCTATAATACATTAATAAAAATAATAATATAAAAGTCTCGGGGAATAAAAATATATTATTATTATTCGGTAACCCTCTTCTACTACTACTACTACTACTACTACTTCTTCTTCTTCTTCTTCTTCCCCGGCACTCCCTATATTAGTTTTTTTTTTATTATTATTATTATTATTATATATATATATATACGCGCTCGGTTCGTACTGCGTTTTTACATTATTATAGGACATTATAATAATAATATATATATATATATATATATATATATACGTGTGTACGTATACAAGAAGGAAAGGAAAAGATATTATATATTATTATTATTATACGAACGCGCTGCACAACGACCGAGGGGGGGCTATAATAATAATAATAATAATAATATTTAACTATACTCTGCAGTCACGTAGCTCGGCATTAAAGTAATTATTATCGGTATAGAGGAGAATATAATATGTGTCTTTTTGTTCTATTCTCGTCCGCTCTGCAGTGAACTCTCTGCGACTATAATAATAATAATAATAATAATAATAATAATATATACGGAGAGAGAGACGCGGAAGATATACCGGGGCAATAATAATAATAATAATAATAATAATAATAATATTACGGACGACGACGGCCGGAGACGGGGGAGAGCGAGAGAGGCCGAAGAGAGAAAATGTATAATAATAATAATAATAATAATATCCGATGGCGTATATTATAACGTGTGTATGTGTACACATTATAATAATATTATATATATATATATATATATATATATATACCAAAACGATTATTATTATTATTATTTTTATGTAGGTTTTTTTCGTTTTTTTTTTTTTTTTTGTAGGGGCCCACCTGGGAACTGGTTAGCGTCGACGGTCTAATGGATAGAATATTTACCGTCCGGCGCGTATATCAACAACAACAATAACGATATATTTTATATATTATGCGCGCGACCGAAATAAAATAAATATTTATGTTATATTATTATTTAAACACGGTTGCGCGCGGTAGATAACGCTTATCTCTACACCCGTAATGTTGTGTTAAGCGCGGCGTTGTAACGGTTTAAGGGCGCGGCGGGAAACGAGCTCGGGAATCACCGTGGCCGCGCGAAAATCTCCGCGGTCCCTGTACATAATACTAATCTAGGGGCGTCGCGTCGTTTCGCGTTTGTCCGCGCGATGCAAAACCGATATTGGAAATTTAAACCAACGCCGAGGCCCACTCGTGTGAGGTACGGAACTTTATTAATCCCCGACATCCAATGGCGTAATCATGCGGGGTGATAATTGCAGAGTGTTCTTTTTTTTTTTTTTTTTTCAGTACTTCGATAATTTCAAATTAAAAACCAAATAATTGTTTTGACGATTTTTGATACACTGCTACGACACTTCCAAAACTCATTATCAGTGCCCGTGTTAATTTTATGACTATTACCGGGTTTTCTCGTTTTACTTTGTATTTGCGGTTATTTTATGTGATTTACTAATTACTACATAAATTAATGCGTTTTATATGGCAAACATTGCATAACTAAAAATGTTGTCCTTTAAAATCGATTGGCGATGATATCAGTTCACACAAATATACTCAGATCCAGAAGATGTTTTAAATGGCTCTAAAACCGAGAAAATTGAGTTTATTGTTATATTTTAAAATAAAGTAGACTAAAGTAGATACAAAAATATTTTGTACAGATATTATGTTCAAAACATGCCTTACTTTTTTTGATTATTTTTATTTTGAAAGATCCCCCTTCCCATGACCTAGTCCTAATTATACAACTGCCGACATTTCCGTATAAATCTCAAATTGAAAATCGTGATAATTTACGTATAATTTAGAAATTTATTATATTTATATATTCTGATACTGATAAAATTATAAGCGATAACAAAACGGGCACGGACGAAATCGACAGTAAACCGTATTGTCATATAAAACCACCAGATAGCCGACTTCATTCACAAAGTCGTGCGGCCATATTCCAACAGGGCAATGTTTACAATAATACTAGTGATAACAAAACCAATGTCTAAACTACGAGGAGAAATTAGTTATTTGTATTCTTATCAGTATAGGTACCGAGGAGGTATTTTGTAGGCATTGCCCTGTTGGAATATTACCACTCGACTTCAACGTACCTGTATGGGAATATAATAGGTAAATCAGCCATCTAGTTAGTTTTATATATATATTAAACCGTAGTTAAATATCTATGTGATGAATGCTAAAATATTGTGATAAAAACCAAAAAAAAAAAAACAAATATATAAATTTTTTTTGTAAATTTACAAAACGATTGTTTTATACTATAAATTCTATTTATCGCGTATATACGCCACCGGGAGCGCGCAAATGGAATATTATTATTTTCAATATAATATTGGCGGTAATATTATATTGAAAATAAAATAAAATGTACAACTTTTACTGGCCTACTTAACGTAATGATATAATATTATAATATCGGCGTTAACAATACCTATACTAGTATATACCTACCGTATATAATATATAAAATAATACTCTTGGTATAATAATACCAAAAAAAAAAAAAAAATGATACAATATATTATATTATTATATTGTATACTTTCTCGGAACATAATGATATATAAATAATATTAAAAAAATCTAATACGTAAAAACTATATTATGTACGTGCAATAACAAATATATAGAAAATATGTAGAAAATGAACAAAAACATATATTCCAGTATATGTTTTGTGTAAATACGACCGGATTCGATTTTTTAAAAAAAGTTCATCATCGGGCAATAGAACAGCAAAGGCAAAAGAGCACGACCCATTATACCCAGGCTTTGTTTTATTTCTTTTTTACATACATTTTATTTATTTGTATTGCATATATATATTATAATATTATATATAATGTGTAATTTGTATATATATATATATAGAAAAAAAAGAAACGCATACACATACATTAGTCGAAAAACTTAATAATATACCGCCTGTAAATACATAATTATAATATATTATATAAATGTGTATTTTGTAAGTTGCTTTTTTATTTCGGTTTTTTTTTGTGTTTTCGAATTACACCAGTTTAAGTATAATAGTATATATATATATATATACATATAATACAAAGTTATTATTAGTTTTTTTTCGTATACTACACGGACGTTCGGTAAAAAATACTATATATATATAATAATATATATATATATATATATATATATATATATATATATATATATATATATAAGTATATACGTGTAGTATTATATTGTACACACGCGTATATAATTTGGATAAAAAAAAAATAAATTATAATAATATTTCCTTTGGCGAGATTTTATTGTGTACTCGTATTTATATTATATGACTTGTGCGTATTACATAGCAGTGCAGTGTGTATGCGCGCACGCTGGTATAATACGAAATAATTATAGCTCCGGTGTATATATACCCGAATAGGCGTATGTAAAAATAAAAAAAAAAAAACGGAATAAATACGGAATAAAAAAAAAAAAATTTTTTTAAAAAAAAATACCCGAGTAATACACCTAGCTACACGTCTAGCTATTATTACGTATATTAGCTGGTATATACCTAATAATAATATCATTCTTTTACGACCGTATAATCTACGTGCGGGTATACCATAGACCTGTAATAATAATATGTAGAATGGAATGGAGAGAGAAAAAAAAAATGATAATAATAATAATAATAATAATATATAGTTCGGTCGGATCGAAACGCCGAAGTAATAATTACTAATTAGTATATACACAACGTTGCAGCACTGGTGCGGTGCAGTTCCATTAGTGTGCGCGCGCGAGTTTCCAATTTTATTCGTCTCTCTAAAAATACACACCAAAACGCGATGAACATCTGCCGCTTGTTTTTTTTTTTTTTTTTGATATTTCTCATTTGTCAATTTTTATTATAAATAAAAACATCTGTTCCAATAAAATAATAATATACATATATATATATATATATATATAGTATATAATACAGGGGGCGGGGCGGGGCGGGGGAGAGCCGTATAAAATAATATCGATTAAAATGTATTTTTATAATATTATAAAATATACTGGCGCACGTCGCGGTACCGTATTCAAATTAATAATATAACTATACCACGCGCGTGTATATGCATATGCGTATTTTTTAATTTTTTTTTTTTCTTTAAAAATTTATTTATTAATTTTAACAAATATTATTATATTATATTATAGTTTCGGAAACGTAGTTGTAGTAACCCTCTGTAATATATATCGCATAACGTCGTCGCCAACTGCGGCGGCGGCGGCGGCGGCGGCGCCGGCAGGAGAAACAAACGCGGCGGACGACGACGCAAAGAGGGGAAATAATGGGTTCCGAGGGAACGCGATCGAATTTAATATTATTATAATAAAATATAATATTATATATATATATATATAGAGAAAGAGAGAGAAAGAAAGAGAGAGAGAGAGAGAGATTAACATGGTAGATTCGATGTATATATATATATACGAGGTACGAGCAGAATAATATACTGAACTCAAACACAATGAATAATATAATATAATTTCCAACGTCGATTCCTCTCCCCGCGCGTATGTAATATTTTCCATGACGTAATACACTATAAATATAATAATATATATATATACTATAATAATAATAAAATATATATATATATATACACTTCTCTCTATCCTTATTATATACGCGCACAAGATCTATAATATAATAATAATATAAATCTAATAAATCATATACGGGTCTATAGTTGGTATATTATAATATATTATAGTTGTTGTTTTATATCGTCGCCGCCGCCGTCGAGAAATTTGTAGGGAGAATAAAAAAAAAAAAAAAAAATCGCACGTGCACACGGCAATATGATGTGGATATATAATATACATCTAGAAAATTTCGAAACGCGTATACGAGTACAATACGAGAGTGAGGTTATATTGATAAATAATTATTATTATACTTATGCCGGGTCGCACGAAAACCTCCGTAAACTGTCGGTTTCGTAATCTATCGGTTCTGTAAAATTACAGTTATCGAACAGATTGCGTTTCACGAAAGAATTTCATTATATTTTAATGCCAGAACACGAATAGAAGAAGACGAAGAAGATTATTATTCGAATAAGAATGTCCTATCTATGTATATATATATATATATATATATATATATATATATATATATATATTGTTATCTATGACGGTTATAACCACAGTGGCGCGGCTTGAACTTTTTTCACTCGACTCACGTATAATATTTTTACATCGCCCTTTCCAAACATTTTTCTCACTACACTCCATACAGTGAATTCATATAGGTTGTTAGTGGTAAAGGTATGTAATGGGGTATAAATGTGACAGCCCAAGGCGTTGCCCTCGTATTATCCTTATTATACTTATCCTCGACAAAATACCGGACGGACATCGTAAAATGAAAAAAAAAATCCGTCCAGTGGCTTTATATAGAAATATTTATACCTTTACCGAAATATCTGTATGGCTGTATAATGTATTTATTATAGTATATATATATATACATTTATATAACCCATATCATAAAAAATCTAAGCAGCAACTTCCTAATTGTCTTAGTATTACGTTATCGGTAATAGAATAACATATATTATATTTAAAATTTAATTGTCAATCGTTTTGTTTCAACCACACATTAATATTTTTATGAAACACGTGATTCAAATCCCTTGCTCGGTTATTAGTGATGATATTGACATTTTATATTTGTGTTTAAAGTTTGGTAAAACCATACAGGCATATCAGCAAGATAAAAGTGCGCATAAAAACCATGGCCGCCACTGGCAAATATCATAGAACAAAAATAAAATATTTCGGAATAAACAATATTATTGCCGGTTTTTTTCATTGTCATCATACAACAACTTGACAACAGCTTGATATCACATTCAATATGGCCGACACAGGCGAAAAATGCGCAATGATAGGGTAATTTTGTTATCTTGTCGACACGCCTGTGTATTTATGGGCAAAACACTAAGAAGAACCAAGTATAATAACGTCACAGTAACAAGAAAATTAAATTGCACGATAATAACATTATAATTTAACAATAAGGTTAAACAGCTCTGAAATCTGCGTTCATCGATTCAATCGTCTCGTTTTTTTTTTTAAACATTTATTACATTTACAGAAAGATTTTTAATTTGACATAAAATCAATAGTCAGTGATAGTCTCATGTAACCCGGTAGCGTATTAACGTTCTGGGATCCGTATCGGCATCAGGTCGTTTCTGATTGGCCCATTCAAATTTACCGCCTAATTACGAACGCTATGCACGCTCATGCGTCCGCGTTCAGTGATATATGCAAGATCGCAAGCGTTTATCAAATCGATATACTATATATTGTACATACTGCACATCAACTATCCGAACCTGGAGATTCTGCTCCAAGGAAATTAGTGACCCAAGTGTAAACCCAACATCAAATGCCTAGTCAATGAAAAGCCACCGTGGGTTTACATAAAGCAGAGGGAAAATAGAAAAACGTAACCCACCTGTTGATCCAAACCTGATAAATTGTTATATACGAGTATTATATAATTTCGACTACGTGTTTGTGTACGTATATCAAAGTTGTACGATAAAATACAACAAAAGAAATTCGAAAAGCTTCTCTCACTCGAGTATTCTTCATTTCGAAAATCTACAAAACGGCGGGGTAATTATTTACAAATATAAAAACCGAAAACTTTGGTGTTGCGAAAACATTGTCTATTAACTTCAAGACGCGATACATATTTTTTGCCGCACTCGCCCGTCTATCTAAAGCAAAAAAAAAAGTTATCCTCTCTTTTCATTATGTAAAAATGTTTTACCCACGACGCGCGGTATAAAAAATATATAAAGCTCTTAAAATGTAAACGTTTTTTTTTCCCACAATAATATTTTTATAACGGGATATGACATATTTTCATTATTAATAATAAAATGTATAGGTATATATTACGGTTATATATTTTATGTTAATGCGTATTATAATTTATTTATGTCGTAAAAAATGTTTTTTTTTTTTTTTTTTTTTTTTTTTTTTTTTTAAGTTTTAGCCAATATCGTCCACCGTTCTCTGCATTACATTGTCATGCAAACGTATCCAATTATTATTATTCAGCAGACGGCGAACATTATAATTCAGAGAGTCGGTAATTATTATTAAAAAAATAAAATAAAATAAACGAAATTAATTGCACCTGCGCGGCGCGGTGTTAAAACACGAAATCCAAAAAAACAAACGTCGATCAACGGTGGAACGTTATGAACAGACGATTTTAACGGGTGTGTGTGTGTGGGGGGGGGGAGAGAGAGAGCAATAAAACGACTAAAAAGAGGAGAACATTTCAAAACAATAAAACATATTTTTTTTTCCGGAAAAAATACAGTTTCCAATTCGCACGTCGCGTAATATTAAAATTATTATCGACTAGAAATGTTTGGCTATCGCCGCGCCGCGCGGGTGTTTTCTCTTATTTGCTCGCGGAAAGTACGAGGGAACGGGATAAAAAAAAAAAAAAAAATTAATAGCAAACGGTAGCTCCACCGACCGGCGTCGCACCGCGGTAACAATGCAAAACACCCCAGTTTCGTGTAATAAGCTGCGGTGGCTAATATTATATTATTACACACCTACATTTCGAATTCATAGCCATAGACGGTCGTGATGTTTAATTAATGTACAACGAGAGAGAGAGAGAGAGAGAGAGAGAAAGAGAGAGAGAAAGTAAGAGAGGGCGAGAGAAAGAGAGAGAGATAGCTTTTAGAGTATTCTAATCGATATTTACAGAGGGTTCCCTATGCCACCCCCCCACCTCCCCCCCGTGTTTAGTGTGCGTGTGTTTGTGTGAAATATTATTATATTGTGTACAGAAATGAATAATGGAAACTATTACTGAAACACCACCACCGCCGCCACCGTTCGCCGCCGCGGCCCCACGTAGAGAAGAGAGACATTAAAACTATTATTTTATGTGCACAATTTTATGCGCGGCGATGAGTAATGGTTTCCAGTTTTGGATTATTTTATAGGTGTACAACAACAACAACAACAATAATAATAATAATAATAATAATAATAATAATAATAATAATATTACAATACGGGTCGGCGATCTACAAAATCGCTTTCGGAAAGAGTGTGGGGCAGAAAATGAGAGAGAGAGAAAAAAACACACGGACAAATATATTCGAGAAACGATGAGACCAACCCGAAGGATTCCGTCGTAGTTTCCAAACAAACGTATAATATATTATTATTATTTCTGTTGTTATAACCCACCGGTTTTAATTATTATTATTCATAGCCGTATGTTTTTTTTTTCCGTCTTATATTGGCTGCGGCAGACACCGGCATTATAATAATATCATAACGTTACTTTCACCGATATTATTATTCTCCCATTATTATTTTACAATAAATATTTTTAATAATATAATAATTATTTTAATAACCCGCGGTATTATATTATTATTATTATTATTATTATCAATACTCGTACAATGTGTGTGTAGGTATAATATATAATACGCGGACGGCGATCGTTGGAAACTATTGTATACCGGGCGGTGCATTCATCGCGAACCCGCCCGTAAGCGATTATTGTATCTACGGAGATTTTGAGTGAATTCCATTTTTTTTTTTTTTTTTATTCCGCCCAGACGTTTTATCGAATCGTCGTTTGGAACGACGATATTTACGATATTTTCATAATATCCGTGAACGTAAACGGAACCCCCCTTCGGTGGCGTTTATGTGGCGGGAGGGGGGCACTCAATGTCCTGTTATTATCATTGATACGTACAAATTATAAGAGGATCGAAAGCGGCAAGTGTTACAAAAAAAGGCCTTACGATTAATTATTTGGCAATTTAGAATTGACCAATTACCATTGTGCAAAACGTTTAGTAACCGTCGACACTTTGCTTTCGACGTTTTGTCGAAAACCGATTTCCAAATATTAAAACACATTTATTATGGTAGGTACACTGTACTCGTATATAGACGCTATTTTATAATCCACAATTCATTTAAACCAAGCTCCCCTCCCCCCTCCAGCAAAATATTTTTTTTTTTTTATAAACTCCACTGGAACCCTTCGCTATAATCGTCTGGTTTACATTCCGAACTCTTTGGGACAATTACAAAACTGAATTTGCAGCAAGTTACTATCTTTTTAAACTTACTCTATACTGTATAGCTGTCATAGTACGATTGGTATACGTAACCATACGAATTCCAGTTCTGCAACTTTTATTTTTTGTAATTTTCTCGCTTTTCAATGAGTATGGTATTTTTTAAAAATAATTTCTATTTTTACGTACGTATATTATTGAAAAATTTAATTATATTAAAATTATTCGATTTCAGTATTAAGACATGCCAGTGAAGTGAGCAGCGGGGTGGGTAGGGGTGTACACCCTCCTCTGTTGGCTATAAAACACAACGACTATTAGTATTTATTTATTTATTCAGTAATATAATATTCGAGTATTTCACCGTGTTTCAAGGAAAAGCTGGATTTATTCTATAAAATGTTGTTAGGTATCTGTTTTATTTTTTATTTTTGTATCAGGCTTTTAAATTATCATTTGTCGCGATAGATCAAGACGATTCTACGATTTATTCACGGTTAATAATTTACAACATCCTTGTTAGAAATTCCCGGAAACGCCACCGGCCACAATAATACCTAATATTGTATAACACGCGATTCTATAATATTAATAAAAAGAACAAATTTACCGAACTTACCGTCGTACACAGTCGCTACGGGCGATACGTACGAATCGGTTGCGAAACGTCCAAATCAGTTCCCGGATTATTTCAAAAGTAATGTCAATTGTATATACAGACTTATGTCTGTAAGACATACAAGACTAATAGGACATGGACAAATGTACAAATGTAGGTACGGCTAAAACCGTGTGTTTTTTTTCGTTTCAGTAATTGGTCGTCATGTGTTACAACGATACAATATTGTAATGTTTGTTAATATTTTATATTGGCAGATTATAACCGTATGACCTCGGTGTACTTATTTTATATTTGGTTCGATTGGTACTTTATTTATTGTAGTTAAAAAAAAAAAAAAAAAAAGTGTAACCTAACAACAAATATTAGAGTGTTATGCATTTTAATCGATTTGTTTCATTTGTCGCGCGCGGACAAATTTATATCTAAACGACAAATTATTTCCTATACAAATATTAAAAATACCCGTAAATAAACCGAAGACAACGTCGTCATATCTTTGCCTTGTTTTCGAAAATTGAGCAGGAACCAATTATACGGATGTGTGCCGCCACGGGTTCTCGTGATATATATATATATATATATATATATATATATATATATATATATATATATAAAATAAATAAATAAAAAAAAAGAATCGCCCTGTATACTGCCGCCTATATATTATATTGTAATATCGAGAATATAATATAATATCTCCCGAAGAACCCACGACAATAAATAATAAAATATTATTATTATTATTATATAATACGGGCCCCGTGTGTGTTTTGTTGTATATTATAATATTCAATATTATATTGTTGTGTTCGGTATACGTACCGCTTTATATAATAATATAATATAATATAATATTTATAAAAAGCGTACCTTTACCCAATTAATCAGCTCTCTTTAGACGTGCGCTCCGGAGACGACAACGGGCGGCATCGGAGGCGGCGGGCGTCGGCCGATCGAAGACGGATATTAATAATATTATTATTATTATTATTATTATTATTATTATTATATTGTTTGTTATCGGCTCGGAGGAAAACATAAATTTTATATAAAATAAACTACGTTTTAATATGTATAATATTTTATAACGAAGACGGCGGGGACGAAGGTTATAATATTATAATATTATACCTAACGATAATAATAATAATAATAATAATAATAATAATAATATATTATAATATTAGATGGAGTGTATCTTCTCTCACTGTTTCACTCTTTCTCTCTCTCTCTCTCTCTCTTTGTCTACCCTGCGTGTATTTCATAATAATAATAATATGTAAAACCGCTCGGGCGCGCAATATTATTATACTCGCGCCCGAGTACACACAAATAATATTTTATATTATAAAATAAATCTACACGAACGCGCGTTTGTATTACCGCAATCGTATCGGTTCGATTTAAATCCGCCGTTAATTCGCGTACAAACACACGCGCGCGTGTTCCATTGCGTACGTAAAAAATTGCGAAAAAAAAATAAATAAAATAAATATATAAATAATATAAGGCCGTTATTTACGTTATAATAATAATAATAATAATAATAATAATAATATTATTATTATTATTATTGTGTGCGACGGCCCCGACGACGACGACGCGACGTATTTCTTTTTCTCTCTCTCTCTCTCTCTCTCTCTCACTCGCTGTGTTTGTCTGCCTATTGTTGCGCAAAATTCAAAACTCGGCGTCCGTATTATTATTATTTATAAACAATATTATTATAACTACGCGTACCTATATACAACTAACCATACTTTTATAAACAAAAAAAAATATATATATATATATATATATATATATATATATATATATAAAAATGGCGAAATGTTAGCCTTTTAAAAACGGGGTGGGGTTGAATGTCGAAACACCCAAAATAAAGTACATCCTCAATACTAATGCCTAATATGCGTTTACAAAACGTCATCTACGTATAGGCTTATTTGAGGTGTTTAAAGGTAATAAAACGACGTGCTGAAAACAGAAAACTATTTCCTAGTCAATTTGTTCCGGAGGGAGCTGCCGAAAGTGTTTGAAAAAAAAGTGGCGGGAAAAAGAGATAAAATATCAGACACAATAGCGGGCAATTATTTTTTATTTCCGGAGAAAATTCGACAACGAGGTAAAAAAAAAATCTAATCCTAGGAAAAGGCAACGCGTAAAAACACCCGGACTGAACAATTTTGGATTTTCGTGATTTTCGATTCCTTAAACTATCGGAACGTTACAAAATATAATTGACGGAAATTACCTCAAAACTTCAGCCTAGTCGTGTAATAATAAACAACTAAGACGAAAAAAATAAAACGCGACTGAAAATAAAGCCTTAAACGCAGAATGAGGAATATATAAAAAAATATTATAATTTTTTCATAGAGAGTAAACTCGTATTAATAGACGAGGTTTTTTTTTTTAAAAAAAAAAAAGGAAAGACGACATAGATTGTTTATTATCTAGAATATGTCGGCGTATAGAATATTATTTTTCTAAATTTGTCTGTACACGTGTGTTTAAGATGGTTTTACAATTATTTTCCTTAATCTCATTATGCAACTCTTTCAACACAGAACTAAAAACAAGTAAACCGTTGTCTCGGCTATTCAAAATCTCAACAAGTCGTAATATTTCATAACGAAATTGATGATTATTTTCTAAAACACTCGTAGGAATATTATAACCGGGAGATGAATTTGATGATATTGTATCGTATATCTATAGTTTCAAAGTTCCTATTTAAAAGTTTTACCGATATAAAACTTATTACAATAATATTGCGTTTAAATGTATACAAGTAAAATAGTAGGGGAGATATTTTCGTTTCAAGTCTTTATAGGGTTACAGTTTTAATCCGTTTCGTTAATCCCGCGAGACAAACACATTATTATCATCCGTCGTTATCGTGCAGAGTTTTTGTGAATTTATCAGAGATATAATACGGTTTTTTATTTTTTTAATTTTCTAAATCGAAACCGGCCGTTAATAATACACAAGACCCATTATAATACTCCCCGGCTAAGTCTGTTTATATTAAGTCTTTATATTTATTTATTTATTTATTTATTTATTATATATATATTGTATATTGTATATTTTCGTTTGTCGTATTAAATTACACATTTTATACTTCCTCCACCCCCCGGCCGGTTTGTATGGATTTTTAGCCGGAAGACATAATATCGTCTCGGCCTGCAGGGATTTGCAGCAATGAGCTGGAGTAAATATATATATATTAAAAAAAAAATAATAATAATAATAATAATACAAAATTAATAACCATATTTTATTTTACGGATACGTATACAACAATATTATATAATATTCATAATACAACAATACGGCACGCGGTCCCACCAACCCACGGATATTATTATTTTTTCTTTTATATTTTCATATATAAATCATAAAAAATATTTATATATAAAAAATCCTACAAGGCGAAATATCGTTATTTTATAATTAACGCATTTATTTGTTTATTATTACTACGATTTTATGTATGTATATATATATATATATATATATATATATATATTATATTATATACATTCGACCATATGCGTTCAGTTGTACTTTTTATTATTATTATTATTATTATACTATTGCGAATAATACCATAGTAAAAAATATTATACATTTCTCGTTTCCTCCGTGTTTATAAATAATATATATATACGTGTGTGTGTTTTATTGCCTCGCACGGTGTGTTATTATAAACTTTGTTTATTTCACCGTTTCCTGTGTTGGTAAATATATATTAGACAAAAAAAAAAGTAAAAATAAAAAAAATAATAAATAAATAAATAATAATAATAATGAGAAAAATGGTATTTAGACGCCGCCGAGAGTCTTTCTGCTATATAATTTTTACATATATGTATATATAAACTAAAAAAAAAAAACCGGGGATAGGGGGTAAAAGTAAACAGTAAAACTTAAATATGTAGGCGAGGAAAGGTAAAAAAAAAAAAAAAGTGGTTCTAATGGGGAAAAAACCTCTAGGACATTTTTTATAATATTGTATAATAATTAAATAAACGTTAATAATTCATAATAATATTAATAACACTAATGGCGTAATTACGAGAGTGAGGGGGCAAGAGTAAAAAATTGCACTCCTGATATTTTTGCGAGAAGCGAAGGTATCATTTTGCCCTCCCCTTCCCCCCAGGTATGACAACATTACAAATCTATGAATCTTCTAAAATAAAGAGACAATGCAATACATTAATTGCATTAATTGACGTATTGTCAACGCTATCGCATTATCTAGGTTACAAAAATAAGAAAATTCAAATAGACGATGTAGTTTTCAAGTTATGTTTAATAAAGTTAAATTAGTCTTTGATTATTTTCTATACGTAGAATTAAAATACATATACACCACCCCTCATGGTTTTGATTTTGGTGAATATATTATTTTGCTCTCCCCTCCCCCCTCCTAGATTTTACCCATTTATACGCCACTGAATATTACCACAATACAAACGAAAATATGTATAAATATATAGGTAATACAAAAATATATATATTATAATCTTGACGTAAATACGAAAACGGGACCGTCGCGTCACGTCGTAAAAAAAAAAAAAAAAAAAAAAAAAAAAATACAAAACTTCTGTAATATTTTCGTATATATGATACGATGTTATTATTATTATTATATAGAGGCGTGACTGAAAGTTTATTTCGTTTCTCGCGCCGTTTTATGTAAATAATAAATAATTCTGGGGAAAAAAAAAAAAAAAACAACTTGTGTATGGGAACAAGTATAAGAACAAGGGCGGGTGGTTTACTATGGAATGATGGGGCGGAGGGGAAAGGTTTTCCGAACAAATAACTCCGGGGGACGCGGACATTTCCAAAGACACGCGGCGTCGTCGTGTGTTATTATCGCGTATAATATTTATAATATTAAATATTATTATTTTTATAAACTTGCATCGATCCGTCGTAAATTAAACAACGAAAACGATGGAGAGGGGGGGGAGAGAGGGGAAAAATTGAATATAATAATATATTGTCTGTAGACATTTTTAGTACCGCCATTCCCCCCACCCACCCCACCTATACACACATCGCTGCAACCCCCTCCGTCACCACTCCGATATACCGACGCGAGATTTCGAAAATTCAATTTGCCGCCCTACTCCATTTTCTTTTATTATTTTATTATTATGAGGACCGCCTGTGCGCCGCTGTTGCAATTTCAATTAAATTTATCCCCGACTGTCGTCGTCGTCGTCGTCGTCGTCGTCGTCAGCACTACCGCCGCCGCCGCCGCCGCCGCATACGGTCTACTTATTATTATTATTTTATTTTTTTTAATCATACATTTATTATTATACTGGCGAGCTCGTACGTATATAAATATATATATATATATGTGTTTTTTTTTTTATTATTTAATAATAATAATAATAATAATAATATATAATATGGGCCCCGCATATGGGGGCCTTAATTATACATTGAGTCCTTTCCTTTTATTATTATTATTATTATGTTTGTACTCTCTTGTTCGCCCTCCTTCTCCCCCCCAGGAAAAAAAAAAATAAAAAAATATTACCTCTGCCGCCACCAACCGACCGTCGAAACGGTTTTTTTTTTTTTTTTTATCATTCGGAATCCAAATTTTATTTTATATCGAGATCGAAAAAAAAAAAAATAAATAAATAATAATATACATGTAATTATTATTATTGTAATAATATTATACTGTGGTATGAGTGCCTATATATAGTCGCCTCGAGACTTTATAGCCGACTGCGGTCTGCCTGTGCTCGAATAGGAAAAAAAAAAAAAACAGTAGGAGTACACAACTATACTCCGCAGACGATATATATCATTATATAATAATAAAAAAAAAAAAATCTGCGTTCCTAAGAAAATCGCCTCTCTCGTCTCGAAAATGCTACTGCAAACGTGCAAATAATCCAAAAATAAAAATAATACAATAATTTTCGAACAAAATTAACCTATTGTAATTTTAACTACTTACTCCGGAATTATCGGGTGTTCGAATATTGTAAAGAGGTCGGAAACATCGACTGGCCGAAATGAGAAATGAGAATTATGCAAAACGTTTACTAAACAGAATCGTAAGAGATACAGTTTTTTTTTTAAAAAAATTATCTACAAACGCAGATTAGGTTAAAAATGTATTTGGAATAACTATTATTTAACTAAACAAATTATTGGGTACGAATACGGTTACTTTTGAAAAGTATTTATAAAACCAATACTGAATAATTTATATAGAATTACCTATATTTTAAGAAAGTATTCGAGTATACTTCGGTACTATAAAATATTATATACGAATAAATCGACAAAAATACGGCCGATTTTTGTACCAAAAAAAACAGTGTATTTTTGTTTTGGTCCGTTGAACTTTGTTTAGCTTTTATTAGTTTCGAAAACCTCGGTTACTACACCGACCCTATACATCGAATTCTAGTTGAACGCGGAAAAAGTATTTCGGATTTTACTTCCAAGTGTACCAAAACGCATTTTGTTGTTTTTTTTTCTCGAATATTCGCAAGAGTTCAATATAATCATCGCGAGAGTCGGCTGTATACGGCATTTTTTGTTAATAAAATGTAAAAAATAAAAAAAATATACACTCCTCGTATTTTGGAATAATTTTTTAAAACCCAAAAATAAGGGTATTATTAAAATACCACATACCGTTCGCGTATGCGTTTCACTTAAAAACAAATTAAGTATACATACGGGCATTAGTGCGCTAAAAATACACTAAAAATTATTTTTGGAATATCCCAATCCTCCCCAAGTCAAGCAAGCACTGTCGACCTCGTCCGGGGGTGGGCGAGGGGAGAAATAAGAAAATACAATAGTTTATATCTATACCGTTTATACCTATACAAGACGTAAGAGGGCCTAAATAAATTGTGTATTAAATTACCCACGCAATGTTTGTTCATGCCATGACTTACGCGATAATATTTAACCGATATATTGGCAAACACAGTTTTCGATTAATTTCAAATATTTCACAGGTTAATCAATAACGTGTGCCCCCTCAGCATATATACGGCATTCTATAGTTACATACTCGTATTATTACGTATTATCAAATACAATATATATGTATTATTCGGGAATGCACAAATACACGCCGAGTCCATTTTAGCGGTGGCGTCCCGTTTTCGTATAAATTAACAATAATATTAATAAAATATAGAACCACTGTCTGTGGTATCTAAAATTACGCCGATCATACGAGAAGGTATATAACGACGGTATCCACAAACACCGTAGTAATTATTATTAATCAGACAACGTTTTCGCGTTCGAATGTGCAAATGCAAATTTTCGGTGATCAATATCGACGTAAGAAAATTAATATTAACTAAATGTAAATATAATTGTTAGAAAATTGCTTTGTACGGCGTGAATCGAGATTAAAAAAAAAAAAAAAAAAATGTATAATTTTATATTTTCACTTTAATAGTCGTACACATATAAAACAAAACATAAGGATGATGATTCGGTATTCAAACCGCGAAATGGTTTTTACGATTAAAAATATTTTCTCACAATTTGTTGAAAAGGGGAATATCGTTAAAAGCTACAAATACTAGCAATTATTTTTTTTTAAATTACATCTGTAACAGAATAGAATAAACCAAAAAATAAATAAATTTTATATTAGTATATTTCGTCAATTGCGTCCTCCGCGTTTATTTAAACTATTCATTTTAACCGTTATTTAATACGATTTGAAGTCTTATCTTTTTACACGATTGTTATAACCCCGGGGTAATTTTATTATTATTTTTTAAATCTGAAAAAATCGTACAAGCGTATTTGTATTTAAAATCCAAGTCGTTGACAATATAACGATAGTTTGCCCGTTTTCCTCTACAACGCACGCACGTTCTCCCCCCAAAAAAAACGAAAAATTAATTTGTTAAAAATGAAATAAATGTAATATGTTCTGTTATTTCGAACGTAAAAAAAAAAAAAAATAAAAAAATAAAAGAAAAAAACACTACGACGTTTTTTTTATCGGACAGCGGCGGTGCGGCAAATATTATTTTCGAAACATTAAATTAATATTATAAAAATGTACACGCAGAGACAGAGAGAGTGAGAGAGAAAGACAGAGAGAGAAAGAAAAAAAGGTTACAAAAAAAAATAATATAATATTATATACTACCTAACTATATATAATAACAGAGAGGTGATACACCAGCTGTAGTTAATGTACCGGGTACGACCGAGTGTAAAAACGAGACGGTACCTACGATCGACTCTAAACGTACATTTTATAATAATACATTACGTGCTTTTTTTTTTTTTTTTTTATATATATATATATATGTATTATTATTTTTATTATTATTATTATTATTATAATTCCAACTGTTACCACTATACGAACGTTTCACCTGTCCGCGTGTTATTCAATCGGTCGGAGAAGAAAAATAATATTTTTTTTTTTTTTTTTTAACGTACCTATACCGATTTTATAATATTATTATAATTTATTGTAATAATATAGAAAGTTCGTCCGTACCACCTTCGTTACACGCACAAAAAACAAAAAAAATCCAAAAAAAATAATAATTATAATATGGCGGATACCTTCCGGATAGACTTTATAATATTGTGTATTATTGCGAGCGTTGATGTGTTTTTAAAAAAAAAATTATTCTAATAAAACAATCGAAACGTGACATAATACGTCTAATTATTTAAATTACAATAGTTACGTTTTTTTTCTAATGTAAACTATATATTATGATAACCGTAATTATATTTGTAGGTAATCGCTGAAATTTGGGAGTCGGGACAATATTGAAATGTTCAAAATGTGAAATTATGAACATGGATGAACAACACAGCATCGTGGGAGACCGACAGCATCTCGAAACCGAATTTTTAACCGTCAAGACACTTGGATTTTGAACTACATAAATTGAATTTTAGATTTGGACCGAAGCTAATGCAATTTTTGTCGACCACAAGACTCGCCGCAATCATCAACATCGACCAAAATGAGTTTCTGGTAGCATTTTCGATCGAGTTGGTGCATTGGCTATTTATTGAAATGCCTATAGTACATTTTTTGTTAATAGAGGAAATCTGACGAAAAGGGTAATGCCGTTGTACGGCACGCGGAGATCAGAAATTTCGAAAACTTAAGGTCGGACAATATCCTGAAGTCGGATTTTCAAATGTTAATTTCTATATACGGGGCTGTGACACTTGGATTTTAGACTTTTGTTTGCAACTCGTTAAATATTGATACCTTTGGCGTATATATTAATAATATAGACTCGGTATTTCTACGTTATTCGCCATTTTATTATGTTTACTTTGTTCTTTTCCAACCGCCTTTTTTTTTTTTTTTTTATAACGTACAAAATTGTACAATTGCAATTTGTCCATTTTAACTCCAAGTTGTTAAGAATTCAACGCGGCATGGCGTGCAAACTCATACTTAAAATGTACTCTATTTTATTGTAAGTTTGCAAAGTATTTATATAAATAAATTAACGATTTATCGTTGCTCGTCTTACAATACCGAGTTTTTAATTTCTCACCAACAAAATAATTGTGGTCTATGCACGGCGTAAAGTATGTTCGGATAGTTGACTTTTGGTTGAAAAAAAAAAAAATAACAAACAGAAGTTATTATTTTATATCGATATAAATTATTTTATCACAAGTGATGCAGTGATGTGTGATAACATTTTGAAAATATCGTATTAACGATGTCGAATTCAAACAGAAATGTAACGCGAGTATAAGACGGATTTTATAGTGCGGTTCCCGCGTTGCCAACGAAAACACAACACGGTGACTGTTAAGACGTCTTGGCATTTTTTTTTCTCTCTATACTTTCAGTTTACAAACTCGTATTAAAATTAACCACATTAACCGTAACGCCAAAGTCGTAGTAATATAATAACGCCGTTATTTGTCGTACGTATATATATTTTTTATACAGTTTGACCGCTCGCAGCAAAAAAAAAAAAAAATGTCTTATAATTCAGTTCAAATACAAAATAGTTTTGCCGTTATTTTTTTTATGTTCCGTACCTTTTTTTATTTTTCTTATGTAATGTAAATATAGAACTCTCCGTTTTACAACCCGTATATTTTCATCGGCCATCAATACTCGCATGCATAATACATATATGTATATATATTTAACATCGGCACTATATGCATAATAAGGGGAGGACGTGCATACATAACATAATTAAACTCTTATACCGAATTAACGTCCCTCCCACACCGCACGTAAAAATATTTTTTTTTTTTTTTTGTAAAGATCCTAAGTCCACACGATAAAGTATAATATGGGTAAGGTATAAGGCGGTACGTGTGCGCGCGGTTAGCGTGTTTGGCGTAAAATATCGACAACCATGAATAATTATACGGTGTTTGGCCAGTTTATAGGTTTTTTTAAAAAAAAAAAAAAATTTTTTTTATTATTATTATTATTATATATATAGGCGTAGTGAGAGGGCTCGGGACACCGGTTCGTGCGATTCCGTGTATATATATATATATATATATCGATAAAACACACAAGCCTTTTTTTCTTTTTTTTTTTTTTTTATGACAATAAATAATAACCGAGGAATAGAGGGACTTCCTCCAATTATACAAAGAGTGTGCAGCCGTCGCTTCTGCAGTGCGCGTTAGCAATTTCCTTTATTAAATGTAAATCGATCGTTAATTGTTTATTCGGTCGCTCGCGTATATATATATATATATAATTCAGCAGCTAGTTCTCGTTTTTCGCCCCCTCTCCCCTCGAAAACTTGTATAAATATAATATATATATATATTTATATATACGCGAACCGAAGAGAATTATTTATTGGTTTTACCAGTCGTAAATTTTAAAAAGAAAAGTTTTAGCCGCCGCCGCCGCCGCCGGCATTCGCTGCAAAGTCCGCGCCGCGAACTCCCCGACGGTGACCGGGACAGTACCGGGTGGATGGGCGAGGGGCAGCAGAAAACAGAAAACGGTTTAACTTAATTCGATTAATTAGTATATTGGTAAATAATAAATTTAGAACAAAACTCGCCACCTTCCGCCTCCGCCGCCGCCGCCGCCGCCGCCATTGCGACTCGCCAAAAGTTAGGCAAACCAAAAACACGCGCGAGCGCATACCTACCGCCCCTCCTATACATTATTATTAGTCCCAGCGATTATTTATTAATTTTTTTTTTTTTTAAATTAATTAAGTATAACAAGTAGAGCTGGGATTTAGACGCGATTGAACACGTAGGTTTCCAAAGCTTACTACAGTGCGACGCTATCGTCGTATTGTCACAAATTCGTTTCGTATACTTTCGAATGCGATTTTGATTTTAAAGTCATTTTCTATACATTTTTTTCTAGAGCGTTTTACGGTTTTTCGGGGTCTTTTGGATACGAAATCTGAATTTTAAATTTACTATCAAGTATTGGGTACTCGTATTATATTATCAGACAATATAGTAATCGTTAAAACTAACGCGATATATTAGAAATTTCTTGTTTAATTTATAGTTAGAGCAAGAAAACCGAAACAAATCTTTAAACAAATTGTCCAGATTAAAACAAGTCGAATATGTCTAGTTCTACCTATAACGCTTTTTTTTTTCAATGTTATCAAATGTCATTTATATAGCAAATTTACTAAAACAATGTAATTTATAATTTTCGGGCAAAAAATAATTTTTTTTTAAGGGCATTATATTCCCAGTCTTTATTTTTGTTTTCATTATATACCGCATGGCTAAGGAAATCATCATTATGTGTGATTTTTTATTTCGTCATCTCGGAAAACACTTTTTCGATTAGTAAAAATGCTCGAAATTATTTGCATTATACCTAAAAAAAAATATGCTGATTTTTTTGTTCCGGTGATATTTTATTTGAAACTAAGTGTTTCTAAATTTTCAACAATTTTCCTAAAAAATAAAAAAAAATATTCTCAATAAACATCGATAGTTACATGGGATTTTTTTTTTGCCGATGTTCGAGTTACCTTGGCTACAAAGGGAAACAATATGAATACTACTCCCCTCGGAATTTTTTTTTTTGTTGTATTCAATAAATAAATTGAATTGCCCTATAATAGTTTCCGAATTCACCATCTTCTACGGTGGCTCACCCATGGTGCGAAGTACTTCGGTTTTTTTTTATTTTTTTTCCCTCTACATATATAGAAACAACTACACCAGCAGTAGGTAGTTATAATTAAAATAATCCGCAAATAGCCGGAAGAAGCATCGGGGGTTGAGCATTGTACGCCCCGTCGTATTACACACGATTGTAATAAGTCATTTTTTTTTTCATTTTTTACGCGAGTATATGACAAAGCCGTATACAGGTATATGTCGTGATGACGTGTAACCCAGATTATTATTGTGCGGATTTAAAAAAAAAAAAAAAAAAAATGTATACACAAAAATACAACAATACAAAATTCGAGTACACGTGGTAATCGAAATTCGAGTTTTAAACATATTAAAAGTGTTTTTGAAGAAAAACGTTTATTATTTTTATACCTGCACCGATTAACTACCGACAAATGATCTATACAAATATCCAAAGACGTCTTTCGACCGGCATAGTATATATCATTTAAAAATAAAACAATATGTTAAATATGTTTCTATTTTTTCAAGTATAATCCGTTACACGAATCAAATTATGTACTTAATAATTCATTTTGCGTTTAAACACACTCGGGCCTTAATATTATAATATTTACACCAAGAAATTTTAGTTGTTTTCGATCGCCCCACCCATCCCATTTTGGCCATCGCTAAGCATATGATTCAAAATCAATCTCTCAAAAATCACTCGTTATATTATATTTTTCGATATTGACAACGAAATTTAAACGGGCCCATTGCGTTCAATCTGCGTGTAATTAGTATAATTAATAATAAATTATTGGCAATATTTCTACAATGCTTAAAACACAATCTATTAATTGAAAAACACTTAGACACAATTTAAGAAAAAATTCAAGTTTGCCGCCAACTAAAGCTCGTTGGAAATATTTTATTTTTATCACTTTGGAAAAAACAAAAAGAAAAAAAAAACTAAATTTTGTATATAATGCGATCATCAATATAGTATATTTCGATACGTGGACCAGCGAGTAGTACTTTAATTATATACTGCTCTATACACACTTTATACTTGTGTAATATTTGTCGATAGATTTGAGAAATTATACGAATATACAAACGCACGATATTATACATTTTTATTTTTCGTTAAGAATTTACATCGAGGCGCGTAATAAAAAAAAATAAAAATAAAAATAAAATAATAATAATAATAACAGTAAGAAACTCTAAAAGAGAATTGCTGCTATCCGCCGTTAGCAGTAGCAGTTAGTATGTATATATATATATATATATATATACATATATATATATATATATATAGTGACATAAATGTATATAGTAATTAAAATTAATGCTGGACGTTTTTTTTTACAATTTTTTATTATTATTCTTTTATTGGAAGTAATTAACTTTAACGAGTTTAATTGTTGGCGCAAATGTCACATCCCCGTTTCGCCATCCGCTTATATATATTATTATTATTAGTTGTTTTCTTTTAATTGCTAAGTATAAATTAATTCCAATTAATAATATAATATAAGAGCTCTGCACCAGCGATCGTAATATTATAATAATATAAATCCACACTGCGCGGAACAAGTCTCCGACGTTCCAATTCGCACGACTCACCCAAGGACATTTTTTTTTTTTTGCTCTATCCTTCGTTATTTATAATATTTGTTTTTTTTTGGAAAAATTATTATACGAGTAACGTTTGTATATATTAAATTCGTCATAATATAATAGCGAGAACGATTTATTGGCGAACGCGTCCTGGACCCGTCCAGTTCCCTGTTCCTTATTTACCACCGAATATTCCCACCGCAGACAATTCCCCTCTGTTACCGAAATAAGAATAATGCTGACACAGAATATTCTACTGAGCCGATTTTAACTTTTAAAAATAATTTTATAACGATATCATATTATTAATATGCTTCGACAATTAATTAATTAATTATATACGACGGAAATTTTTCCAAATTCTTTAAATAAGGTTATAGGTAATAACTAGAGCAGAGGACATGTAGTTCTATAAAAGGACTAAATATGCAAGCACTTGTTCACTTAAAAATCCTAAAATATGCTCTAAAACTTTTTTGTTAGCGATTTAGTTAAAGATATTGATTATTTAAAAAAAAACATCTAAAACATGAATACAACATTTTATGCCACGCAATGACCGAATTTATAAACAACTTTTTATCTTGATGAAACGTTTAATTATACATTTGATCGATATTCGAATTGACTATACCAACGGTGTAATGACTGATTGTCGTTTTGATAAATGTTATTTTTTTAAAACTTAGGTAAAAAAAAGCCCGAAAAAGCTACCAAAAAGCATAAGAACCTTAAAAATGTATTAAAAAACAAATAAGACCTAAATATGCGACATTAAACCACAGATTTGGCTTTGTCATTACACCAAACAAATATTATCTATCTAGGCGGCCTATTTTTACGGCTGCGAAAAACAAAAAACAAGTCCTCTGCCCAAGTGATAATATTTATCAGTACACAACGGTCGGTGCCCCGGCCCAAAACTGGAATTTTTTACGATTAAATTGATTTTGGTATTTAGAAGAAAATAAACACGGCTTTATGTCCAAATGAATAGCGGAGGAAAACGATAGGCGTTTCATTCATGGAAGGAAATGATCACGCCCTTCCGAACGTAACTGATAACGACACCGATAACTGAGGCGGACGGAAAGTGAGAAAACTGAACAGAACGGATCCGGTGTGCTCACTCCTTTATAGTTTCTAATTTCAAAGATATTACGTCATTGCTGTACAATTATTATTTTATATTACTCATAGGCACGTGTACCTAAATGTATAATAATAAATTAAGTATAACGGAATAACAATAATAATAATAATATTATTATTATAATAAAATAAATTGCATTTACTGCCTATTGTCGACAATAATAATAATGAAAAAAAAAAAAAAAAAACAATTTAAAAAACGAAATAAAATAAATATAAATCGAGGATTACGAGATTGCAAGATAAAGGCCGCAGGTATAATAATATCGTTTTATTGTACTTAGTATTATTATTCTTAGTATTAACAATTATTATTATATGGTGAAATGGAATAAAAAAAATAATAATAATAATAATAATAAATAAATAAATAAAAATCTATAAATAATATAAGAAATAATAATTGTATTTTTCTAATACTACAATAATAATAATAATAATAATAACAATAATAATAACTATTGTCGTATTATTATTTCGTCGTGCCGTATGCGTAAGTCATTAAACGGTAAGTTTTCCAGGTAGGCACGGTAGGTTTTCATACTTACCGCGTTAATATTGTTATGCGACAATTTAACGCGCATATAATATTATTTTCATTGACGAGCATTTAAATTTTTTTTTTTCTGACACGTGTAACGATGATATTATATTATATTGACAGTGTACACGAGTACGATGACGAGTAATTCGAAATGTATTGGCGCAAAATGTCCGCTCGTAGAGTACCAACCCGCCTTATTTGCGATAAACATATTCCATTATATTATTTACAAAAAAAAAAAAAAAAGATAGCTTTAGCACTAGAGAGAGAGAGAGAAAAAAAAACAAATGTTAAAACTTTCCCAGTATTACTTTAAACGCCCGAATAATCGTACACGTCTAATGTATTTACGAGTTCTATGATTATTATGGCCGACCGGGAAAACGTATCGGTGGTCCCCCCGGGGTAGGGGTTTTTTTAGTCTATGTAAGGGTACTGCTGTAAACAACGATAAATCATTGCGAAATAAAAAGCTTACGGTTGAAGTCCGTTTAAACGATTTTTTTTTTATTATTATTTCCACCGTTAATTATGTATCCGTCGACGAAATTTGCTATAGTGGGTATTACATGATAAATTTAGTGAAAATGCCGAGTTTTTCTAATTTTTCAAACTGACCCGTGACGATAAAATTCATTCATTTATTATTATTTTTTTTTTATCGGCGTTCCGGATATTATCTAATACACCTTATAGGTAACAAAATTATGTTTCCAATCAAAGCCAAAAGTTCAACTGTTTTATAGTAAATGGGTGGAAAACTAGAAAAATCCGCGTTTTTTTTCCCTGGAGAAATTTTCTGGATACTCGAGGTCAACACGGAATCCAAAAATCCATAATATTATTATACAAACTGGAATTAAGACGCGCGCACCGCTACGTTTCCGGTGAAATGTTCTGGAATTGAATTAACATAATATTATATTATTATTATTTTTTGTATATATTTGAATAATAATATCATAATAACGACACTAAAATAACATCGCTGGTATCTAAATTATTATTATACGATTCCTTATCTGCGGCAGTTCTATTTTTTATACACCGCACCACCACCGCCGCCGCCGCCGCCGCCGTCGGGAGCTTACGGATTTATTCATTTTTCGTGAATTTCCGAGAGACCGATATTTTTCACACAGGCGAAAAAAAAATAAAACAAAAAAAATATATATCTCCCTGACCGGCACTGTACCGAGTATGAGAGTAGGAATTATATTATAAACGGAGGACATATGCAAAATCCACGTTTATTACTATTATAATTGTTGTAGTACAGTAAGGCGAATATTATTATTAATATAATGGCGATCAATGAATGTTAGCGCGGACAAAAGTAATTTGACGGCGAAACAAAGTGACCTCGAAAAACCGAGAGAAGCGCGCATCCTAAATTAATCGAGGCTAATTTTCGAACGGAATATTATTATAAATAATAATGGAAAAACTTGTCATCCACTAATGTCCTCCTCCTCCTCCTCCTCCGCTTCTTATATAATAATAGTTTATAATGATAAATTATTAATTAAAAATCACAATTGATAAAGGCTAATCGGTGTCTACGTACACAACAGCATAACAACTGTACAGTTATGTTTTATGGTTTTATACGAATTCCTTGCAACACCCGTTGTCGTAAAAATATTATTATTATTATTATTATTGTTATTATGAATAATATTATCTATCAATGTCCGTCTGCGCCATAGATAAGAATAATATTTAATAGATAGGCAAGTGCCGTGTAAAAATTCAGTGCCGCGAATAGGGGGCTCCTAGTGGTTGTGAAAACGACCACCCACTTATACATTCGTATACGTTCTTTGAGTCGTATCTTAAGCCTATTTTCAAATAAATTATATTGTATATATAATAATATTAATACTTTATTAAAACAATACGATATAATTTGAATCGTAGACAAAACGAGTACAAAAAAAAAAAAATGTGGAAATGAAAGTTACATCCGTGGGCCGTGGAGTAATAATCACGATTTGTAGCCCATCGAAAATTGATTTGGCTTTCAGCAATATTTTCAACAAGTGATTCTCAAGATAAATTTCAAATGAAAGTTGAAAAAGTACATGGGCATTAATATTTTATTCGACACAGTGCTGGATCACTGTCGAAATTAATCTTTTGACTATATAAAATTCGATTAAAATTTTCTTTTTATTATACTTAGAATCATGACAAAGTTGTAATATTCAGATTTCAATATATTATACAAATAATTGCAATTGTATGATTTTAAATTAATTGCGATACAGTTTAATATACAGGTGAATATTTATTTGTTATAAAACTATATACAATTCAATATTTTTGTATTTAATTTATTGTGACGTATAATTATTAAATGGCCGTTATGGACAATTTCGGTGACCAATGTATTTAATTTACGAAATAGATGTCAGGGAAGCCAGTCCAATAGCCAAATCTCGGGAACCAATTCAATAGGTAAAAATATCGACTATCTAGATTTGGTATCCAATTAAATTGCACTACAACGCTACTGGTGGTTGGCTATATAAACTACATCGTACAAATAGCTCATATAGAGTTACATTGCACTAGCTGCTCAGCGGTAATGAAATTTATCAGATATAACATGATTAGTTTGGAAACTTATATACAAATATTAACGTAAACAATTATTTATTTTATGTATTTAAATGTACTCGTATATATATATAATTGTTAATCTATGTCGTCGCAGGATTTTAGTTTACCGTATTCGTGGTGAAATCGTATTTGTATACATAATGTCGTGAAGGTTTGACGACAAAACCGTATATTAAATCGACTATAGGGTCACGCCGAAAGATTTTTTGAAAAAATGTCGAATGTCCCTGTAAAATAGGCGTACATTAGCAGTCAAACGCCCCAAATAGACAACAATATTATCATTATACGAGGTGTTTGTTTGTGTGTATTTTGTTTAAGGAAAAATCCGTAAAATAAAATATAAACTCGTGACAAAGGGACAACGGCGGCTCAAATATTATTATATATATTTTTTTTTTGAATTGCAAAATGCCTCTACTACTATATAATACTGTAATCAATATATTCCCCTTATACATATTATATAGGTACGCGTTTTCTATACCGGGAACGACAACGTGATAATAAATATTTATAATATTCATCACGCTGCTACAGTAGCACAGTACAGGACCCACAGATTTGTGTATAAATCTGAATAAAATATTCCACGGGGGGAAAAAAAAAAAAACCAATGTTTTAATTAAAACTATAGTCAGTATACATCACCCTTTAAGGGTTTTAATCTCTATCACTGCTACTGCTGCTGCGCGATGCTGGAAAACTGGGAAACGGTTGCATAGCATCCGCGGCGAAGGTTTGTTTTTTTAGTTTAAATGTTATATATACAAGTTCCAGAAATTAAGTTTAATTTGTTTAAATAAATAAGCCTCCCAATCAGCTTCTTTTTTTTTCTACGAGAAAAGAGCAGTAGGATGAATAAGAGCTGGTCGAAGAGATAATTGTATTACAAAAAAAATCTCTTCGGTTTTTTTTTGTTTTTATTATTCGCCTTTAAAAAATATAATATTATAATACAATTTCCAGATATTACACCACTGCCGCGATCAACGACCGCTTTCTTCTTCATCTTCTTCTAAAGAAAAAAATAATAATAATAATAATAAAAACGAAGTTCACCGCGGTCCAAATGACACGATTCGTGTCCGTGTCCGTGCAGCATGATATATTTTATATTAATCATAATTGGTTTTATTGACCGTTTAAAAATATTAAATTATTATCAGAGTATTATAATACAGTCTCGAAATCGATCGACCGAGTCCAATATATGTATGTGTATATAATATATAATTAACGTAGGTTGTCATATCTATAAGAAGTCCTAACAATATTATTATTATTATTAATTTGTATTATTATAGGACTTAAGAAAACCGTTTCACAATAAATAATAATATTATCCATCATTTTACCGTCGCTTAAAGTGATAGGAAGCAATCCGTAAACTTTGCCGGTATCAGTGTCGTAAGACGCAAGGGGCGGGGGAGAGCGCCTTATTTTTGAAAAAATCCCGAATTATTTTTACGCCTCTTTTATCACTTCGGATGTGTCGTGATAACTTTTTATAAAACCGAAACGATGTGAACAGTTTAAAATTCTCTCATACGAATATTGTTCTGTAAGAAAAAAAAAAAGTCCATGGAACCGAAATCTCGCATGACACAGGAAGACGTAGAAGATTTAGGGAGGAGTTGATGTAATGCAAGTTACTCTTAACGTTACACTTCACACGGTGTGGAGATTTGATTTTATGTTGATTTTTGCCCGGATCAAATATTGTCAGATGGCAAAGTAAATAAATTGAAAAAGAAAAATGGAGTAGAAGACGATCCGAAAGCGTTGGTTATGGGAAATCGAAAGCAAGGCTGGAGATAAAAGGGACCTTGTTAACCTTGTGTTAAACTTGTAAATTTAGACTACCGAATCCGACAATTCATCGATAATTTAATTATTAAAGTTACAGCGAAATTCGTAATTTCTAATTTTTTTTAATATTTTATTGGTGACGCGATTACAAAATAACCGGCGAAACGTTTTCCGAAGTTGGTAAATTCGGACCCGGAAAATGTTCAATTGCGTACCTCATAATCGATTTTCGAGTAACTGATGAGAAACTATTTTTTTTCCAAATAACACTAGTAATAATAATAATAATAATAATATAGGAGGAAAATTCGAAATGCAGCGATAACTGCAGCGACGAGCGACGTAGAGCAGCGTCATTATAATTATTGTAATTCGTCGGCCGCATAATAATAATAATAATAATTTGTCAAATACCTTTATGTCGCACACAACAGCACCCGACTGTATAATAATAATAATAATAACGTAAATGTTTCCCACGAACTTAAATATAAAACAATAGGCTATATTATGGAATTATTATTACTATTATTATTATTATTATTATTATTATTATTATCATTATTATTATTGGATTGGCCTACATTGGCCCCGACGGTATTGCGAAATACTTAACATAATAACAATGATATATATGTATAAATATATATAAAAAAAAAAAAAAAAAATAAAAAATAAAAATAGTCTCGCCATTCTACGCCGGAGATTTATAAAATAAATTATTTATGAATTTTGCTGATGGTCGCAGTGTTTATAGTAGTAATAATAATAATAATAATAATAATAATAAATTTAAGCGTTATTCGCAATCTGAACGGAAGTTTACTTATAACACTACTCAGCCGGCGTCGATTATTTACGAAAAACGCAAAACCGATTAGTTTAGGTCAGTGTATATTAAAAACGGCGCTGTCCTATTATTTGTACGAGCGTGTTCCGTACGAAATGGAGCGCACGCTGCTCGTACCGTAGGGCATCAGTGGCGACAATAAAGCAGGGGCGACAAGTGAATCGACCCTCCCCACATCACCACCACCAACGTAACCGTCGTAGTCGTAAAAAAAAAAAAACATCGGCCTTACATATTTTCCGAGTTTCACCGCGGATAATAAAAATAATAATAACCATCGTTGATCACTCGATACGAGTACAATTTTCTTTTAAATCTGTAATTTTATTAACGTTTAGCTATATTTTTCAAACAAACAAATTGACAAACGGAGTGAAAAACCGGACATATGCTTCGCAGTCGCCACTGTTGTAGGCGGAAAATTCGGGAAATCATTGCGGTCGAAAAGCGATTCTGAACAGATTCCAGTCATGCTGCTCCTCTCCCCGCTCCTAGAAATATTTGTAGCCAAAGTATAGCCTAGGTATCGACCGGATATAAATCGAAATACCGTCGTTTTGTGATTATTATTTATATTTTTTTTTTTTAAAAAACCGACGGGCATCTAGACGAAAATTGTTCAAATAAAGTATCGCCGCCGGTCGGATATTGCGCGTCTTTTAAGGTATCGCGTGAAAAATCGGAGCGATTTTACCGGACGAAAAAAAATGTTATCCGATAAAACAAAAATACATCCGAGTAAAAACACTCTAAAAAAAAAAAAATACAAAAACAAATTGGATAATACAATTGCGTTTAAAACGATTACGAAACAATCATCGTCACCGCCACCACACCGATAATTACGCGGGTATTCAATAGAGGGTATTAATACAGGGTGATTCTTTTGTCGTGATCCGGCGATTTTCTCGGAGGGCATTAGGCGAAATTGATTTCCGTATTTAACAACCGTCATTGCATTCGAGCAAGAGCATTATTTTCAAATTTTTACCTCTTTACTCCGTGCGTACCCTTAGACGGGCTGCACACTGAAGAAATCGGTTTAAGAAACCGATTTCATGAAACTAATTTCATATTTGAGTACACCGGTGAAACAAAAAAAAAAAAAAATGTATAGTTTCGACAATTTCGTCTGACGATGAGGATGCGTTAATGTTGTACTGGTGGCTTCGTATCAAAAAAAAAAAGGAAACGTAGGTATTGGATTCATGCACTTTTAAAAGATAAACATCATAGTAGCTATGTAGAGTTGCAAAGGAATTAACCGCCGATGGGGATGAATTCCAAAGTTTATACAGAATGTCTCGAGTTGCTTTTCATCATTTACATCACATAAACACTATTAAATTATAACGATAGTATTTACTATTGTTACTATAGTGTGCATATATATATATATATATATAATACTAAAATATGATAAATATAACATAAATAACGTGAACATACAAAATTTATAATAATATAATATAAATTATATTATTATTATTATTATTATTTATTTATAATTTATACGAAACTTTATTGTTGAAACCAAAATTAAAAGTTTCATGAAACCGTGGTTGCGCAACTATGAGCAATTTTTGTTTCATGAAACTCGGTGTGCGTATCTATTTGATTTTCAATTGAATGGTTTCGTGAAACTAAAGTTTCACATTTCATGAAATTAGTTTCTTAAAACTAGTTTCTTCAGCGTGCAGCCCGCCTAACATTATCAGTAGGTAGGTATACTCGTCGGTATTCCCAATAGTTTTTTTTTTTCCATTCGACGAATACTCATCCCGGGTGTATAACGCGTAGGAGTGAATATTTGAAAATGGCATTAAAACAAACGAGTTGAACGAGTCCCGTGTATGATCGGACAAAAACAAAATCACCAGGACTTCACAAATTCATTTAAAACCATCCGGGAAAACCGCCGGATCGCGACTAATGAATCACCCTGTATGTATATAGCAGGAGGCACGGTGTAAAGATTTTCGTTTATGGTTTTTATCACGCGGAAAAGATGTTGGCGACGACGACTACCGCGCGACGCTCGCAAAATTACATATTCATTACCGCGGCCGCGGCCGCATGAATATTCATTCTTGTTCGCGGCAAAGTTCGGGGCAATGTCGACTTACCGCGGCCAAACGATAATGATAAAAACAAAAAAAAAAACAAAAAAAAAATTATAATAAAAAAACCGAGTAATAATAAATGCTTTGTATATTGTATTATTATAGTAGTGGTTCGACGCGTTAAAATAAAATAATAATAAAAAAAAATTATAATAATAATAATAAGCGTTTTTTTTTTTTTTTGTCGTTCCCCCGAAGTGATTACCGGAAAACCGGGAACCGAATTTCAGTTCGGTATTTTTTTTTTTTTTCTTAATGACGTTACACGGACCCCGATAACTTTTAAGATCTTAAGACAAAAAAAAAAAAAAAAGTTTCGAATCAAATTAAATTTATACGTTTAAAAAATACATTTTTTCCTTAAATATTTTTTTACCGGTTTTGTATTATGTTTCACAGTTAAGTCATAACTACTGGCTAATTATAAAATGTTTGATTCGTTTTATAACTTTAAATATTATATTCTCATTAAAATTGGCCTTGCGCCGTAATAGCTCGTATTTTTTTTTTTTTTAAGATTTGAGCGTAGATATTGTTAGTTTTACTATGTGTACATTTTTTTATATTGTTCATTTATGTCAGTAAACGATTTTCTATCAGAAATAATGCTCCAATCATTAAACTCGTGGACGGTTTCTTTTACAAAAAAACTTTTTTGTAGTATCTTGGATCTAGTTGGAGTAATGGCGAGGTAATTTTTTTGATATTCCTTGTAGGTTTTTTTAATAATGACGTGGAAAACGGGAATCTTTATAAACAATAACGGTTTTTTGTTAATTCAGTTAAAAATAATTGTAGAGACCTGACATATTCACCTAATACTTACACTACTCTTTCTTTTTTTTTTTTTTTTGACACGGTACAGTTATTTATAGTCAATTTTTTATTTTATTTTTTTGATTTTATAAGAATACATTTGATTTGGCCAGCAAAAATACTTTCCATCACGTACCGTTCTATACGTTCGTCATAAGTTGTACTTAAAAGTAAACGAGTGGAGCGTAATATAATAATTTTTCATTTAGTAATTTCAAAACTCGATTAACCTAAGCTCGCTTAGAATCGTTGTTCGTTAGCAATGATTTATCTTATATTGACGATATACACAAAACACACTCGGATTTTATTTTATTTTTTTTTTTTATGAATATTTGTATTGGTTTTTTATTTTCGTTCGACGTCTAGTTCCATCAAGATTGTGTCATTTTGGCAAATTTTGCGCAAGGTTTTGCCGTTCAAAGTTGTGTTACTGTTCGAGATATTGAGAGCCCCCCCCCCCGTTCCCGTCGTACGGATAACGACGTGTTAACAAAAACAAAAAAAAAAAAAACCGCGTATTTATATCTGTTGACCGAAATGTACGTAAATATATTATTTACTACAGTTTTGTCGTACTATGGCACGGGGAAATAAACGGGAAATTCGCGAGCGTTTATACTTTGGCTGCAGTTGTAAACGCATTTCAAGTTCAACCACGCGAGGATAGAGCCGGCGAGAGAGCGAGAGAGAGAGGTGAAAAAAAAAAAAAAAACGTGAAATCAAAAGCGCCAAGTTGAAACAGCAACTTGTAGGTCAGGGGTAAACATCGCGCGGGATGAAAAAGGGACGGCATTTCCAAAACTTCTATACAAAGGCTAAACGAGACACTTTATCAACACACGCGGTCTTAATCGATTTTAGAATTTCGCGCGTAATTTTAAACCTTCTCCCGCACAAAAATCGTCCGTAAACTCCCGGCAATACGAAATCCGGGTAGGTAACCGACCGAAGTGAAAATTTCCATTTGTAGACAATTTCCATTTGCCGGGAGTTGGCGATTATCGCGAGGGCAACAAAGAAAACAGGCAATTGGAATTAAATAGAATCTGAACAATTATATAATTAGTATTTATTATTTAATTTGCTTATTGATTAAAATAAATGTGATAGGGTAGACGACGGATAGATTTTTTCTATTATTAATGTGTTTTTTACTTTTTGTAAAGCTTTATCATTAATGTGTAATACAGTATTAATTATACGAAAACCATACAAATTACCTTCTTTTTTTTTTTTCTCTTGACACTGGTAAGTGTTGCGATATATTTCTAAATTGTTCAATATATTAATATTTTATTTTTTCAAGTTGTGTAACGAACATATTTTCCGGGCTGCCCGCGGTAAATACCAATTTTGAAAAATAAACCCCAGTGCACGAGCATTATATTTATCATCATCCATCCTCAAAATCCACTCGCAAAGAAGGTTTACACCCTCCCTGCCTACATCGCATTTAGTACATTATCCACAGGTTGAAATAATTCAACGTAAAACACATCGCCTATCGTACACCTGTGAGCTACACAAGTTGTTGTACGTATTGTTCGCTATTTTAAACACTTCGTACATTTGAACCGAAACCCCGTTAATATACCGTTGAAGATAAAAAACGATTCGAAAAAGTGTTAATTTTAACTATAAATTCAACGCGACCATAACGGATTTATCGTACCGGGGAAAAAGTGTAAAATGTATAAACACTTTTTTTTTTTTTTTCAAATTTCGCATTCCCCTCGGTGTAAATAATAATGTTATTACGTTTAAACAGCGGTGTTTACGCCGTTTTCACGTGTGAAAAATGTATAAAAAAAAAAAAAAAACCTTCCCGAGAGAACACACGTTGCCCGGAAAATATGTCGGTCCACTCGAATAAAATCGATTTTTTCATAGAATTTTTCCCAAGACTATGACACTGTATCGTGTATATATCTTTATATTTCTTTTATCTTCTTTTTTCGTTACTTGTGGATACTTTTAGCGGCTCCCTCTGGACCAAAGAGCTAAAACTCGGGAATTAGAGGGTTGTTTTATAGGCGGATTAAAGTGATAAAAGTCGGGTTGAATTTCTACGTGAATTTAACCACGTTGATGCGGGTGAGGGTATTTTAAACATATTTTCTCAACACCTCTATACAGACTCTCCCCCTAAATGGAGTAAGATAAATGAAATTTTCTATACAAACAGCGTAGTACCAAGAATGTGCCTTTTGAGAGTTTCGACTTTCAACCTCCACACATATTTTATGCTCAAATATTTTGTTGTTTTTTTTACGGGAAACACCGGGTCGTAAACACCCTTAAAAATTAAGTAACGACAACAAGACGGCTGGGAGAAAATTCAACTCTAGTGAAGGAGCACTGCTACTCACAGATGTCTTTTAAGTAAAATAATAATAATGTATTGCTATTTATAGAATTTTTATAACACGATTTTTAAAAAATTAACATTTTGTAGTAGCGTCTCGTTGGGGGAACTTTCAGATTGTGTTTCCCCGTAATGAATTTAAAAAAAAAAAACCACTTGTCATAATAATAATCAATTATCACGGACATATTTTTATCTGAATTGTACATAATATTATCGTGTTTTTAGCCACCCAATCGTATAAGTGGTTTGGTATTTTTCACAGGTTATATCGTTAATTACGACAGTAGCTACAACAAAAAACGACGTAATACATTTTTTGTCAAAAATCTGTAGGGAAAGAAGTTATCAATTATAACGACCTAGATAATTTCTTTTATTTTGGAAGAAGTAAAAAAAAAAAATGGAGTATTAAGTAATTGAGTATTATTTGTCGACAAAACAACATATATTAGCAATATTCTCGCAAACCAATTTTTTTCTTAGATGCTAATCACAAAGTTAAGAAAAATTCATTGATTTTCTTGATTGCCGTGTGTATGGGCAAAGTAAATGTGCAGCGACCATGTCAACTAATAATATTGACGATGAATCGGGATATGACTTGTGCAATTTTGATCCCATAAAAAAATTATCTGGAGAAATATATTAGGTAATACCGTGGTTTCTATATGAAATTAAATGTCCGAAGAACTTAATGACTGTGTAGAAATCAGCACAGATGGTTATTATGAAGTTATTAATATTATTTGTGTTCAGACTGAATTACAAATTACGACGATGTTACATTATTGTGAAGCGTATTGGCCATTTGAACCGATAGAATATTGCCACCGCCCTCCCCCTAGGAGACAAATGAATCTGCCACTGATACCCTTAAATGGGTACCGGGAAGTGGGAAAGTCCCGGAAAGTTCCGTTAAAAGGTAATAAAAATTCAATTTTTACAAAATCGGAAAATTTGCTCCCCCTGGGTGTTGTTCCCAACAATTTTCGTAAGTCGTACGTATTGACGATAGAGGAGAGTTGGAGGAGAGTTGAGCTTGTATTTTTATTTTTATTTTTTTTTTATAGTCGTTTGAAGTTCGAGTTTTTATGAAAATCATAAACGATAAAATATTAATCCGATAGGGGAAAAAAAAAAAAATAATAATAATAACCGCCGGATTCCGTGAGCTTTTCGCATTGTAAAACGCGAAGAAAACCGCTCCTCTGTATATATTATATTATAATGTTGGCGACGACACGCGGTTCGCGGGGCGACGAGCAAACGATTTACCGGCGGTGGCGGTGGGGGGTACGGAGTGAACCGTAGGTAAAATAAAAAATTAACGTCGGGCGGGACGGGGTTCGGGCGAAAGCTTCGGAAAGTTGTGTGCGTACGAAATTACGGCGGTGCCAGGGGGGGGGGTGGGGGACGGGCGGCCGCGGTGACGTCACCGTACACACGGAGGCGCGTACTGATGCCATTGTTATTGTTATATTAATAATAATAATAATAATAATAATAAATAGGGTTTGACGGGCGGGCGGGCGGGCAATAAATTCAACTCGCCTCATTTAACTATATATATATATATATATGTACACGTATAAATATATATATAAATAATATGTATACGCGACCGACGCGCCGGGGGTGAGTGACGGCGGGCGGGCGGGCAAAAGGAGCAGGTCGGGGAGACGCGGCGGTGTAGCCGGACGGAGAGGTGAAATTATATATAATAATAATAATATATTTATATATATATATATATATATATACAAACTCGGGAAAAGAGGGGAAGCGGAAAGAGAGTTATAGTAATGTGTGTGTGTGTGTGTGCGCGCGCGATGCTCTTCAATCGATAACTCCTTTTAAACGTGTTTATTACATATTGCGCGCGCACGCACCCGCGCCGTGTGGTCCGTTATTTATACCATAAAATAAATATATATATATATATATATATATACATACATACGCGCGTACATATATAACGATAAAATACTATAAAACGCATATATTATTAATATATTATAAAACTTAAAAATAGACGTCGCCCGGCGTCGTCGTCGTCGTCGCCCGGCGTCGTCGTCGTCGTCGCCGTCGCCGTCGTCGCCGTCGCCGTGTCCCGGACAGCGAAGAAACGACCGAGAGGAATATTACCGTACACAATACGGTGGTAGGGAATGCATAACGAGAATGGTACGGAAAAATACATAAATAAATAATAACAATAATAATCGCCGGACCAATGGGGATGTCAGTCCGTTATTGACGGGCCGGGTGCCGACCGGGAACACCGGATTCCGGGCCGGGACGTTGAAGTTACAGAGTCCGGGCCGCGTTTTTCTATTACCCCTACACCGACCGTACATAAAATACGTATCCGAAATTTGTTTTTTTCCCCCGCCGTACTTGACGATTGTTTTTTTTTATAGATTTTCAACTAACAAAAATTATATACATAAAATAATTTCAATTGTTGAAATCAATGTGACGTAATACTAGAAAATATAGTGTTTTTAATGGATTAGATATAATAGTCAAGTCCATGAAATCGCGGGGCCGCAATATTATTCTGGCCATCTGGAAAATTCCCATTTCCAGACTCCGCCCTATGTCCGACGGGGGGGGAGGTTAGGTTTTTGTTGTTTGTTTTAGTATTTTTAGTGTAAAATAAAAAAAAAAAAAAAAAAAAAAAAAAAAACATCTAACTTCGAATACGACGTAACTATATTTGTAATTCTATCGCGAATATTAATAATTATTTTAGCAATCGGATTCAAATCTATTCAGAGGCGACGGGTTAGGCGGTAATGACGGCGGTAGATATACTAAAATATGAAATCGCGTCGTTTAAAATTTAAGTTTTATCCGCCTTAGCGTATAATAATTTTCGTAAAAACAAAAACAACCGCCTGAAATAATCACCGTAGTTCACCGACAAAATGCTTTTTATTGACGTTTTTCGAGTTGTAATAATGTTATTATACGGCTAAAAACCGACGAAATTATCGGCATAAAGATAAAAGAGATAATCGAATGAAATGTATCGTATTAAAGCAGTATGATAAAGCACTATTTACTATATGGGTAAAAAATTAATTTTAAATTTTAATCAAATTTCGTCGTTATATTTATTTATGTTTTTTTTTCTTCTTCTAATAATACGTTTTTCCCAATTATTTAGAAAAATACAACGAAAATCAAAAAATTGACTTTGAATTCTAAAACACCGATTAGATCCGAAACTCTTACGGACAGGATGCTACACTTTGAAAACCGAATCGAGATTTCTGGCGGTAAAAAAAAAAGTCGTTTGTGGATGAAATGTAAATGAACAAAAATAATAAAGCGCTCATATTAAAAACTAGTGCGTAAAACAATTTATTCAGATAAATCGTTTTAGATATAAAGATAGAACAGGAAATTTTGTTAATAATCTAGATCCGATAAAAGATAATTAATTATTTATCTGGATAAAGCCCAACACACTGCTTACCCAGCCGGCTTCTGTAACACTGTAACACGCGTGCGTCCGCCGAGACAGATTTCACTCGCGTTCGTTATTTACAAATTATACCAAATCGTTTTTTTTTTTTCTACATTGAAAACATCGTATGAATTCGTTTTATTAAAGATATTTAAACGGTTAAATTTATGTTAATCGGTTAGATTTAAAAAAAAAATAAAAAAATAAAATAAAAACCAATAAAATCCTGTTTATTAAAATAAAGTTCAATTAGAGAGGAAAATAAATTAAATTAAAAACAAAATAAAATTTAAAAAAAATAATATTAATTTAACCGATAAATTAGTTAAATTTCTTGTAAATATATATTTATTTCGTTTTTCGAGAAATAACCGGTAAAACCTTTTTTTTTTTTTTGTTGTTGTTATTTTTTAAATTTATTCTACTCGATTTCCCTGGCATTATTGTACAGGTCGCGCGTCCAGAGCCGTGTCAAGCCGCAATTCGACTTTTTAAATACAATTTTATAATTCGTATAAAAAGTGGCTTTTTAATAATATGGATAATACTGCGACCGGACGGAGGAAAAACGGATAACCGGAAACAATAATTAACGGAAAAAAATAATATATACAATTCTTATGTATGTCATTAAAAAGAAAACGGACAATGCTGGAATATTCAAACCCATCAGGGAAAATAATGTTGTGGAAAGGAAATGGGAATTCGGGAGGCGGATCGGATCGAGAAAATCTTAGGGCCGACACAACCGGCGGAACGATTAAAATATGCAGGCGCCCTATAATTTTACCGAGCCGAGCCCACCGGAAAAGCTCCCCGGTTGCTCGTCGCGCGTCCTCGGTTGTTCCAGGTTCCTAAAAACTAAGGGATTGTCCGAGATGACGAAATAATAACGTAAAAATCAAAAACTCACCCGTTCTTCTTCGCGTATCATTTCGGCGATGCCGGGTTTAATCTCCATATCGTCGGCTACGCTGCTCGGTGGCGGTATCGACGACGATGACGACGTTGACGACGAAGCGGACGAAGCGGACGGCGGCATGATTTGTGACGCCGGTGGTTGTTGAGTCGATTGTTGTTGTTGTTGTTGCTGCTGCTGCTGCTGTTGCTGCTGCTGCTGCTGCTGATGTTGTTGTTGTTGTTGTTGTTGTTGTTGTTGTTGTTGTTGTTGTTGGTTTTGCTGTTGGTGTTGTTGCTGTTGCTGCTGCTGTTGCTGTTGCTGCTGATGGTGTTGCTGTTGCTGTTGTGGTTGTTGTTGCTGTTGTTGGTGCTGCTGCTGTTGCATCTGGAGTTGTTGGTGCTGCTGGTGCACGTGCGACGACGACGGGGGCTGTGCCTGTTGCTGGTGCTGTGTCAGCTGGTGCTGCTGCTGCTGTTGGTGGTGTGGTGCAGGGGGTGGCGGCATGTGGTGCAGGTTGAGCGGCGTGTCCGCGGCCGCCCCTATCTCGGACATCATGATGGACTCCGGACTGGACGCCGGCGGGGACAGCCTGTGCCGCTTACGGGCCGGCTGTTTGGGCGATTCGGGCGCCATTGTCGTGGGTGTCACCACGGTGGCCGCTGCCTGCGGTTCGCATTCGCCGCCGCCGCTGCCGCCGGTCAGTTGTTCGTTACTGACGTCTGCGAGCCCCCGGACTTTCAGCGTTTCGGCGACGCGCAACAGCGGCCCGATCTGTTCCTGGTACACGTTTATCTCACCCTTGTACATGAAGTCGACCACAGCCCGGAGTTCGGGCCACTGGACGTCTTTCAGTATGACGATCGGGTGTTTGCACTTGTTCTCGGCCAACATGCTCTGGAAGTACGGGCTGCAGGCCGACAGGACGATTTTGTGCGCCTTGAGCGTGTGCCCGTCGCAGGCGATGGTCACGTCTACGAACGTGCCGTTCTGCAATAGTTGGTCGAACACGTTGGTCAGGTTGCTCTGGTAGTTGTTCCACCGCAAGCAAAACTGTTGATTGCCGGAACCGCCTGTCGCGCCGCTGCTGCCGTTGCACGTCCTCTCGGCGGACGACACGTCTTTGGCGCCGTTGCCCGGTTGCATGGTGGCGCCGGTCGTCGGTGGTCCGGATTGTCTAGTGGCCGTTGGCCCGCCGGGTCCACGCGCTACACCGAGACTTATTTCGACGACGATATTTCGTGTAATATTTTTATTACGAACGCAAAGATATTGGGGGGGAGGAAAAAAAAACCAATTGACAAAAATACGGTGAGAAAAAAAAAAAAAAAAATGTATTATGCTACCGGTAGAGCCACTTTCTTCGATCCCTTAATAGAAAGGAAAAAAAAAAAAAAAAAAAAAAAAAAAAAAAAACTAATACGCGTTTAATATAATTATTTTTCCTGAAGATGCGATAATAACACGAGCTGAAAAGCCGGAGGAGGAGAACACGCGACGGACGAGTACACCGGTCGCGGCGGAACTGACTGTGTCTCGGCACTCGGGTGCCGCGCGCGCGTAAGCTGGTCGGCTGTCGGGCGGCAGGCTGTTTGGCGGCGACGGAGCGGCGGCGCGGACGAAAACGCCGGCTGCGGCAGTGCTGCCAGGAGCGCGAGGGCCAACTACCGTGTGCGGTACCTACGGTATAATATAATAATAACACCGGCCGCCGCCTCCGCCGTTGTTGTATAATATTTTTAATATTATTATTGTTTAGCTCACCGTTATTAATATATAAATATAATTTTTTTTTTATTATGTATATTATTTTTGTCGTGACGTGCGCTCCGCCTCGCGCCTCGGTACCTACCTACATCGCAAATATACATTTACCCTTCGGCCGCCGGCGTTTTTTTGCGATAAAATCGTTAATCGTTTACGAATTAAAATGCGTCGACAACCCGCGCAAAAATTACAAAAAAAAAAAAAAAAATAAATAACATAATTAAACATAATAAACGACAAAACGTTTCTGAGCGCCCGGTGATGGGCGTGTAGGTAACACGTGTCTCGCTAAATTTAGATCGAACACCGTTTTAGATTCCGAGCGGTTTTTTTAACTATGATGTGCGATTTTTTTTTTTTTTTTTTTGTTGATTTTTTTACATTTTCTTGTCGTTGTAAACAACTTTTCTACCGCCGGTCATGTACCGGCTTTCAAGTGTGTACCGCCATTTCGGAAAGCATACCGATTTCCGTTGTGGTTTTCTTAACGGTTGCCGACAAAAAAAAAAAAAAACGTATGAAAACCGGCACAAACCTAACACCATTAAAGTTTCGGCTTTTTCTTTTCATCGTCACTCGGATAAAAAACAGTCGTAGTGATTTGAAATGTTCAACGGAATATTCGATATTAGGCATATTTAGGCGCCGTCGAATATTTTTAATTATTTAGAGTGATTTTAAATTTTTTTTTTTTTTTTGAGAATTAATTGAATAAAACTGTTTTGGCCGAACAGAAACGCACGCAAATTTGACACGAGGTTCTTCTCATCCATGAGTCGTGCGGTCTGCCGGAAAAGAAAAACTATGTGACAATTATTTTTTTTATAAACGTTTAGAGTGTACGTTTTGATGGAAATCGTAAAAATTTCATTTCTGAACTTTGCTCAGAATCGTTTTTTCGTCAGCAATGATTTATCGTTGCGCACAGATTAAAATTAAATTAAATTATCCCGTGTTGCCAGCCTCCCACCTACAACAGTGGCCCACCCGTGGTGCGGAACTACGTTCGTATATTTTTTTTTTTTTATATTTATAAAATTCAACGTACGAAAAATGATTAACAACTTTTCGTGTTCGGTCATGACAAACGCGTATAAAAAACGAATTGCGTTTGATTTTTTTTTTTTTTTCCATTTTTATTTTTATAACCAACGCTCCTCCGTATATTTCAAACCGCACTATTCATACAGATCTTCACATCGCTAAAGTCACTGATACAGCCAAGGTGTATTATTCAACATTTAGGTATCGTCTCCAAAATCACACCGATCCCTATATCAAAAAGCTACTATCTACCTCCATCTCAGGAAATCCTCCCAGAAGACTCAAGACAGAAGACAATGGCCCCGTGTACCAAGTACCCTCACTGGACGGACGGTTTCTTCCCTCAAGACACCCGGCTCGGGTGTATTTAATTTTTTTTTTTTTTTTAAAAATCATACTTTTTTCTTAGGATAGATTGTACACAAATAAATAATAATAATAAAAAAAAATTGTTTTATTTTTCCTTTCATCGCCAATAAGAACGAAACGTCTGACGATCACCTTGTATGAAAAAATTGAAAAAAAAAAAAAATTCGAAGCATTTACACGTGGCCGAAACACGTGTGTCGAACGAATTCTATAAAACAGTTAAAACGTTGAAAATATTATCTATAAACGATAATTATTCGGCAATATTTCGTGCTATTTGCGTCTAGTAGATGTATATACTGGCGTAATTATTGTATATGCGCGCGCGCGCGCGTGTTCTGGGATAATTATCAGGTGTCCCGACCGCCAGTAAACACCGATTGGCGACGATCTGAAAACGGGACGATCGGCGAAAATGCGAGACGGGCCGACTATAGATCATTATTGTTCCGGTCAGCGACGCGAACGGGTTTATTCGCGAACGGCCGAGGCCCGCGGAGCGCGTTTCGCGTTAATTGTAATAGTAATTGGATTCGTCGGGAGTGCGCGAGGAGAACATTATTATAATTTTTAGGAAAACGCGCAATGCTCTTTATTTCGACAATTATAAACGCGATAAATACATAATACTATATATATATATATATATGTGTATGCTTTGTAATAAAATATACATTTTCGAGTATAATTGACTGCCCGAATACTATTATTGTCGCGCGTTAATATATTATTATTCAAAGGCGGCGAAATAATATTATTACGTCAAACTGCGTTTCCATTAAAACGGTTCCCGTTCCTATCGAGAAAACGAAATTATTAATATTAATAAAATTGTCCGGGCGCGCGCCGGCCGGCCCATAATCGAAAATGTCGAATAAAAAGCAAAAAGTAAAAAAAAAAAAAATGCGGCTAAATAAAGTTTTTTTCGAGGTTTTCCCCTTGTTGTTGTTGTTGTTCTTCTTCTTCTTCTTCCTCATTCCCGATTTCGATTTCGTTTTTACAATACCCGCAATAATGAATGCAATTGTATTATTATTTATTATTTCGAAAAACAATTACGATTGCACGCGCGTCACGTGTGACGTGATTTTGAACTAATTACGCACGTGTCGTCGAATCGTATACGGACGCGGCGGGAGCGCTGCGGCAGTGCGGGTGATGTGTCCGCGCAAGACTGGAGCAAACCGGAATTTGATTTTTCAGCGTATTCGTTTTTTTTTTTTTTTTTTTTGAGGAGGAAAATGCTCCGATTTGTTCGCCGGTACTTTGTTACAAACATTTTTCTAGATTGTCAACAGTTTTTTTTCCGAAAAGAAATCAATCGGATACGACAACAATCCAGCGATCTATCTCGTCGCATTCAGATTTACCCGATATTCGAATATTGCTCTCCAACATCCCGCCAATTGCAGTGGCCTACCCGCCCCCCCCCAAAGTGCTTTTTACATTTCAATCGTTTCTATACGAGTGATACGAATGTTGAACTTTTTTTTTGCATAATTGGTACTTTTTTTTTTTTTTTTTGATTTCCGGTCGTTTCTGTGATTTTAGTACACCGTGTTTACCAAATGAAAGAAGAAGAAGAAGAAGAAAAACCGAATTTAGTTTTACAAATTTTACACCACGCTCGGGCTACCGTTGTTGACGGGCATGTATCTGAGGGGGTGACAATTCATTGCCCCCCCAAAAAAAAAAAATTACTCTGGCCCAGGATTGCCTCCTTCCGAATACAAAATATAATTACTTTTTACCAAGTACCGAAAACGTGATGGTACGTTGAAATAAATCTATTGCGATAATACTATAATTGTATTAGGCAATATACACAGTACGTATAATTATGATTGCGTTTTAATTTTCATGTTCGTATATAAAACGTTATATAAAAAAATAAATAACTATTAACTTATTTAAGAACATAAAAAATAAATTGTGGCTGGGACGGGGTGGCCTAGTGGCCGGGCAACCGACAGCGTTCTGTGTTGAGCGTTTGAGCACGAAAACTACTAAGTAAAATATCGCGGACAATTAATGAATAAGCTCGTTTATGATTATGACCAATCGAATGGCAAATTATCGTTTAGATGATTGTGCTTCAATAAGTGTAGAAAAGAAAAAAAAAATTGTCTAAAAACTTAGATTTAGATATTTTCGTGCAGTTGTTTTCTGAACATTACAAAAACAAAACAATTATTTTATACCGAACTGATTAATATTGTATTATTAACATTTTCTACTTGTATGTGTACTCTTTTTTTTCTTCTCTTTAATACATTTGACATTGTTTAAAAATTATATTTAATTTTATATTTATCGCTTCTTTTTTTTATTCACAGCATGGAATTCCGAATTGTGATGATGTAGATTGGGTTAGGTTAGGTTCTGTTTTTTTTTTTTTAAATTTTTTAATCCTAGGTTATAGGTTATAGGCGCTATCCATTTTTTTTTTTTTGTAATATGTATACTTGTAGCGTAAACAATTTTTTTTTTAACCAACCCCAAAAGTAAATTTTAAATCAATAGGATTCTTAGTATGGGATACCGCAGAAGGGGGGGGCGAGGAAGAAGCCTCCCCACAGGTTTTTCGTCGGTAACAAATTATGACTAAAAAATTATCACTCTACAAGGGGACCCAAATTTGTTGCCCTCCCCCTAATAGAAATTTTTCGGCTACGTGCTTGTGGTAGAGGAGGATGTATAGAATAATTTAGTTAATATCTGTATACTCAACGATAGTTCAAAACTGTACTTATCTGTAACTACAATAATTGTTCGTACTATCGTGTTTTCACGAACTTAAAAATTGTTCGGTCCTAAACACGCTGATAAAAATTAATAACATTTGAACATTCACATGAAACCAAAACCATAAACTCGATAATTTCAAATGAAATTTCAAATGAAAAAAAAACCTATTATTGTCGCTGTTACTAACTCAAAAACGCCTGAATATTGTGAGAATCGCCGCACGTCTAAAAAGTGCTAATAATATTTGTAAGTATTCAGTGAAAGTTGTGGGTATCTACGGAAACTTTTAATTGCGTTAATAAAAAAAATAAAAAAAAAAAAAAATAATAATAATAATAAAGAAACCTTCTTCGCCGTAAGTTTTTCCGTTGTTCCTACGTTTCCTCCCCACCCCCCAATTTTTTTTTAGAAAACCTCAACGAAAATCTACAAAAACCTCTACCAAATGCACCAAATCGATCCGATATGCTTTCAGAAAAGATGGTACACTTGAGAATCGGAACAAGATTTCTAATTGTAAAACCAATACGTTCATCGTTTCGCTCGGAATCTAAAACAAATCTTTTTTTTTTAAAGTATACATGTTAATAAAACTAATATATTACTCGCTACGCTCTAAATCCAAAAGTAAATGTTTATGGCGCGTGCTGTACACTGCAGTCGTTTTTATTATTTAATTTGTTTGTCACGGCCCACGGGCATTCAACAATAATCCGCCTGGAGCAATTTTGACCGGATCTGGCGCACATTTATTTTTAAAAATATTGGGGGGGGGTGGTTTAGACACCCCAAGCTAGGCACAGGGCACAGGGAATGGGCGAGCCGTATTGAATTACAATTTTTCTTTTCTTTTTTTCACTCTAACCTAACCCAAACTAGAAATAATCAAATGCCATATGCCGGATGTAGGATGATTTTGTTTATACTTCGAATTAAAAAAAAAAAAAAAACGATTCTGAGCGGAGCTCGGTCAACCGGTAGGGTTACTATCGAAACTCGTCCCGTAAACGAAGACCGAGAATTCCTCGGGGATGCCCTCCGACGTTTGCCTTGATTCTCCCCTATAAACAATAAAAAAAAAAAAAAAAACATAACAAGTATAGAGTCGCAAGAGTTCGGTTCAGCTCCTGAATATTCACACCATAAACCTTAGGCGCTTATCATGCATATGTATCTCTCCGCCCTATTCTTAGGGTAGTTTTTTGCGTCGTTATCGTTATATCGGAGTTCGTGGATTTCGAAATCCATTTGTTTTGCTGTATTGGTAACGTTACGGTTATTCCTGGCACACGTCAGGATTCACTTGGTCAGTCGGGGGTAGTAAATGTTCTCCAAAGAATACGATTTCCGTATAGTTTATTAAACAGTTTTTCTACATTTCGAAATCATAAAACGAACGTACCGATTGTATTTCGAACAACAAGTACAAAACGTTAATTTTCAGTATGGGAAAGGTAGTATTAAAGTACGAAGTCGTATTAAAAAAAAACTACGAATTTAAAAATAATAATATATGTATTTATAAGAGTCCTTCGAAATTCGCGTGTAGCACATTATTTATTGTTTATAAGTATATAGTTAACGAAACATAATAATATATTGAAAAAAATTATTCGGAAAATGTGCATTATTAAAAAATAACCCGGACGTACCTCGCACCACGGGCAGGCCACTGTTGTAGATGGGAAGTTTGTGAAGATTTATCAGATATATTTAGGCCATTTAGTTTACATACCGATAACAAAATCGTTGCAATCAAAAAACGTTTCTTAACGGAGCTCGGTAAACTGGTAAGGTCATAATCGTGTTTTTTTTTTCTGCTCTTGCGAGCCAAGGTAACCTACTCCAATAATACCCGCGCATTGTCGTCAGTTTAAAAAAAAAAACAAAAAATAATAATTCTTACGAAAAATGTTTTCAAATAAATTACCGCCAGCGGATAATCCGCATCATTTAAGTGGTGGTTGTGTATCGGCATAAACCGATTTGAGGGTATCGAGTTTTGTTTTCAAATGTTCGACCCGATATTTTTGAAGAAAACCCGTTAAAATAGTAGTTCTGGAATATGAAAAAAAACGTTTAAAAAACAGCGGTTTCGACCGAAATATCGGTTAATTGCAAACGTATCGGCTCACGCGATTTTCTATTTGAAATATCGGGTAGGAATGTACGATATCGGATTTATACGGGTAGCAAATATCGGAGAAAAAAAAAGTCATGTCGGCTACATTTAAGGTGCGATGCGAATAATTTCGATCATTTTTCACCAACTCATGTAGCGTTTGTAATCTCAGTAAAACTAATGACTTTTCCGCTACGCTCAGCTTCGAAAATAGGAATCGAATTAATGTTTAATACGAACACATTTGGTTTTTTTATTTTCCTGTTTTCTCGAATTTTTAATAATACGTTTTTACACTAAGGCAATCAACGCTAAAAAAAAAAAAAAATATTTATACATATACAGGGTGCGGCGGAGCCGGCTCGTGAGTTTTGAGGAGCTACAAATAAAGGACATTAAAACTCAGAGAAAAACGGTTTGTTTTGTTAAAATAATTAGGAAATCCCATTTTTTTTTTTCAATTATGCTTGTGAAAATGAGATCGTCGAGATGGCGGCCGTCAGCAGCAATACATTGCTGTAGGGAATCTCTGAAGTTTCGATTAAGATTTCCGGCACGTTTCGATTGGTACGGCCGCGATTACTTCAGTGATTGTCTCCGCGAGGTCATCTATCGTACGGGGGTGATGTTTGAAAACCTTATTCTTAAGCAACCGCCGGAGGAAAAATCGCACACGCTTAAATCGGGGGAGCGCGCCGGCCGGCCTACGTCACCCCCCTCAGGTAAGACAGACCGCCCAGGGAACGTTTGTCGCAAAACAGCAAGCGCTTGAGCCCCGAATTGTTAAAACCGCACTAATCTCCCGAGTCATGTTCTTCAGCCGTTTCCTCCGACCTGCGCTGCAAATAAGTTTCCGACATCATGACATTCCCAATGCAACCGCGTGGTGTTTCCGGGCAGAGCGACTCGGTGAGACCGCTCAATTGCCTCTCTAACCCACTGCACGTTTTCGGCGGTTCTTGCCGTTCCAGATGCTCCGCGTCCACGACGGCTTAGGGTACATCCGGACTTTTTCAATTTTCGTATTCAAAATTGAATAGTGTTTAACATTAGGGACAGGTCCGGTGCGTGGAATGCCGAGATGTAGACGAGAATCATCCCTTTGCGTAGGTAATCACGGAATAATTATTTTCAAAATACGCGCGAACGACGAAACCTTGATGACCTACACCTGTCCAGACCACGATTACGACTAAGAACAGCATAACCGTGTAATTCAAAAATAGACCACAAATATAGGCCCGGGTTTGTCCTATCATAAACTAATGATTTCATTTTACTCGTCAGTCGGCTCTGCCGCACCCTGTATACATATATTCGTTCTCTTATACGTATATAATATACACAACCGAAATTTATTCGATATCACATATTTTATTCATAAACTGTATTTATTAATTTTTTTTTTTTTTTTTATAAAGTGTTATGCATTAACTTTTGATGGGCATAATATATACGTATCGTCAAGCACATAAACTTCAATTAAGAAATTAAATTTCTTTTAAATGTCCGAACACATATTCGCGATTAAAAACCGAAAAAAAAAAAATAAAATATAAAATATATACTCCGCGTCGCGAGAACGAAATTAAACAAATTTTCCAAATGAAAACATCATTAATAATATTTTAACTACTATTTTTTATTATTATTATTATTATTATTATTTTTTTTCCAGTTTGTTTTGTTTGGGTTATTACTTTCATCATGCTGAGTACGCACTGCACCCATTGCTAATCTCAACAATGGAAAATTGTTATAGGTACGATATTATAGTGGCGTATTATTATTATTTTTATTATTTATATTGTACATATGTATATATATATAACAATAAGAAATAAAAACTTACCGTATAGAAAAAAAAAAAAAAAAAAAAAAAAATGTATTACTTATTTTAATTTCAATGATTTCAAGTCGTATTACGGCACGAGTAATATTCGTATGTTAAAACAATATACGGACGAACTCGGTTAACTCGACTCGTCCGAAGAGACGGGTAAAAAATTTGTGTTATTCAAAAAAAATCATTAAGGGGTGCCCTGCAAAAACACCGTGGAATTTTCGTCTAAAAAAAAAAAAAAAAAACAACCAAAAAAACGCCCGAAAAACATTATCGAGGTACTTCGTGTGCTTCGATTTTAATAATGTAGAGATGTATGAGTTTACTTCGCGTTGGCCTGTGCGTATTTTTCATATTAACATGGTTTTTGTTTTTTAATTTAATTACTTACCGTTGAAAATTAACAAATCTCAGACGAATTTACAAACGTTTTATTCTCGTAAAGAATTTGTTAAAATTTAAAACGCGCTCCGGCCGATGCAATGTAAACTCGTTTATGAATTTAACCGCATTTTAATTTTTAAAATCAAACTACTGTAGGTACCAACATTTTTGCCAGACCTATATAAACGTCCACAGAATTGGAGGAAATTCGGAACACCGTTTGCAGCCGTCTAAGTATACTCGTCGGAATTCAAAAGATTTCGTAAATGTACATCTGTTACACATTTATTGTATCGTTAACCAGATAGATAAACCAGTGGTTAACAAAAATATAATGTACTGGTTACAAAAAATATTAAGGAATCGGTGATTTTCCGTCTCGTGTCTCACACACTCGTAACATAGCAATCAACACGTGAATTTGTCGCCGAGCCTACTTGAAATCGACTTTCCCGCATTTTTGATTTTATACCCCTGGACTCCCCCCCCCAAAAAAAAAATCCATACAAAAAAAAGAAAAAAAAAAAGAGTAATTCGAAAAATAAAATTAAAACCGAGAAAGTGGGAAAGTCGATTTCGAATAGACTTGACACGACAAATTCGAATCAAAATTCTAAATCGCTCCACTGAATCAATCGGTTGACGGTGTGGTGAAAACGCGTTTAGATTCTTATGCTGCGCTTGTGTCAGACAATGGAAATTTTACGGCCCGGAGAATAAGACCGGAGATGTCGATAATTTCGAGTTAAATAAAGATCGATATAGTTTATCGATATATATTCTTATTTTTCTCCGGTTTTTAAAGGCCATTAAGGCCCATAACCGCAACGCAAATTTGCTTCCACCTGTTTCTATCCTGAGCTACTACTTCCATATTTTGTATTCCAAATTCTTCCAAAGTCTTTTTTACATTGTCTATCCATCTTTGTTTTGGTCTGCCTAGTGGTCTTTTCCCAAGGGGTTTCCATTTTAATACCGCTTTCATTAGGCTATTTGACCTCCATACGTGGCCGGCCCATCCGATTCTTCTATATTGTAGTACTGCTACTATGTTCGGTTCTTTATATAGTTGTTGTAATTCTATGTTACTTTTACTTTCATATTGTTGTTTGATATTATTTCGTTTTGGCCCATATATCCTTCTTAATGTTCGTCTTACAAAGATCGCTATTTTGTCTTCATCTTCACCATATATTATATATGGAGTACAGTCATAGCTGCTAAGGCGAGGCGGAGCATTAAATTATTCGATACTTTCCTATGAAATACAAATTGGATAATGTCGACATTTAGCCGATATTACATTGTGGATAACGCCATAAAAAAAAAAAAAAACTATTATATTACTGACGGTTGACACAATTTTCAATAATAAGAATTAACGGTTCGTATAATAAACATAAATTAAAACGAATTACCCTTGGACGAATATTTTCTGTATCGGTGACCAATCTAAACTAACCCGACTTAACCTTTTTTTTTTTTTTTTTTTTCGAACCGGCAATATCCCCGCCTCACAGAAACGCCGTGAGGCATTACTTCGGGAGGCGAGTCGCCATCGTTTATTGAATAAATGAAAGTACAAATAAATAAATTAGAAAATCCCGTTTTCCGATAAGCGGGGCGGGCTCACATAAATTACGGTACAATTCTTGCCCTACCGTGGGAATGGGCAGTAGCCGGGCCGAAGCCCACTTGATGCCCTCACAGGTCGTAGGGCGAGGAACTTCCTGTCGGCCACTTGGCCGGCGGTCTAGCGACTACGGAGCCGCGATCAACGACGGCGGCGATGCGCTTGAAGAAAGCGTACGCCGGCGACGTCGAGGGCTTGGCGCTGCCGTTCTGCCGACTCCTTCTCCGCGATGACGGCCTCGGCGAAGTCGACCACGACTTCCCAGCGGTCTGGAGACTCCAGCATGAGCGTCACCAAGTCGCCCGGTACGAACGGACCGATCCTCCGGACCGGGCGCTCCCTATCCCCGTCAAACGCCTCGGAGCGCATCGGGGTACGGAGAGCGTCGTCATCCACCTCGTTCTCCTCACTGGGAAATCCGCAGTGAGAACACCCGGGGAGACGGAGCTCGCCCGATCCGGTGAAGGAACGAGTTGAAGCATCCGTGCCCCGTGAACATCTGAGTGAGGCGGTACGTCATGCGCGACTTAACCTACACGGAGTGTTTATAAAAAAAAAAAAATAAAAAAACTTTTGTAATTGTTAAATTTACCACTGTCCATAGTCGACTGATTAATGGTAAAATTAGTCGGATAACGTTAACATTGTTAGGTTGTAAACGAATAATTAAACATTATCCGAAAATCACAAAAATGTTGACATTGTCCAATTTTCAACATTAACCGTAACATATATATATATATATAATATCATCTCCGGCCATGTGTACAGCGTGTTTCAGAAGTCTTCACCCGAATACGAATACGGAGTTCAGCAACTGTTAATCGAAACCGGACGACTAATAAAAAACCGTTGGAAAAAATAGGATAGTCAAGTTTATTTCGACGTACGCCCACCGCGTTTCCCGGATCTCACACAGTGTGTGTGTGTGATTTTTTTTTTTTTTTTTTTTATGATACTTTGTTAAAGACAAAGTGTGTGTGACCCTCACTTAAAGACCCGGATGAGTTCGAATCCCGGATAACAGATCAAGTATAGGCCACCGAGGACCGTGTATCGAACGTTCGTGATATGCAATTATCAAAACCCCGTGTTAGGAACATTTTTTTACACCACTCGTGTGCGTGTCTTCGTTTTTAAATAAACTATTGAAATCGGATCGAGACACTAAAATCGTCCCGTATAATAACAATACGGACTCTCGGCAAGTATTTAATTTTGATTTTTATAGTGTATTTTTTTTATACGCGCATGTATACCCACGCGTATATATTATTATTGTTATTAAACACACACAAAAAACAAAAAAAAAACTAAAACTATTTAGATATTAAATACCTATTCAATAATAATAATAATAATAATAATAATAAAAATATATATTACTATTATTTATACGGAAACGGAAAAATTACAGAACAATAACGCGTTTCATAAGTGTAAATATTAATTTATTAACAATATTTTAATGACGGCCGAAAAGAACGTTCGCGTATACGATAACATCTAAATGTCCAACAATCGGGACAATAATGTTTATATTGTGTAAATTCCGAAAATCACGCGCGTTATTATTATTATTTTTTTTTTTTTAATAAACTATTATTATTAGTTTTTACCGAAATGTGTTTTTTTTTTTTCCTTTTTCTATTTTCTCACGTGACGCACACGGCGGGGTTCGGTTAGTGAAAATTACACAGGGAAAATGGGTGGTGGAAACACGACTGATACTATGACTTTAACGGTTTACCACCGAGTTCCGCTCGTATAATCGGTTTCTTTTGCTTCTAAATTGCGATGATTGACCGTCGCCGCCGCGTCAGCATTATTAACTAAATTACCGCCGTCCAAAACGTCGCCTACCCGTGGTGCGAGTTACGTCCGGTATTTTTTTACATTTTTTTCTCAAAAATTTATCGCTGGAAAAAAAACCACGTTATTCGATATAATCGAATAAGTATCGAACCTTTGAAAAAACCAACGAACGCCCGTAACCCGTCGAGAGCGTTTTGTTTCGAGATGCCCAGGTATATTGTAATATTTTTTCGCACGGTGTAGAATACTGAATATTAATAAAGTAATATCGTTTTTTTTTTTTATAGATCGAATCGTTTCCAATCTGTATTTGAAAAAAATAAAACGAAAAAACTCTACTGTACACTGTCGAACATCAAACTCGACTCAACTACCTACGTACTTAAATGCACCTAATAAAACGAAATTCGTCATCTTGAGATATTATCGTCGTGTTATACTTAATAAAAATACGGTATTAAGTGTATACATTTTTTTTTTTTATTATTATGTTATAATACTTAAAAAAAAAAAATAAATAAAAAAAACCACACTACTATATTATATTATTAAAATATTTAATAATAATTTATCTAATTATTTATTAAATTATGTTTCAAGTGTTGTACCGTCTGAGTAGAGCAGAACTTTTTTTCTTTTCCTTCTTTATAGATTACGTTCTCTAGAAAATTCGTTCACAAGAAGCACACCCCTGCCTAACCCGCTCGTAGCGATTACGATCGTTAATACGGCAAAGTCTATAACGGCGAAATTTTCGCGGTTCCGGACGTTTAAATTATACCGTTTGGCGGGGCCCGGGATTTAAAAACAAAAATGGAAAATTTGCCGTTTTGCCCGTACGTTAAAACAAATATAGACTATTATTGTAAATTGCATATTTTTCGTATTGTGTGTGTACGGTGCCGCGAATGAAATAAATTCTCAACGCGTACGGTCGTTCAACAGCTATTACACACATACGCGAGTATTGCAATGAAAACGAAACAACTGTTTACATACGTCATTCGATACTATACGAAATACGTATGGTTATACGACGACGACGACGATCGCATATTTGTTTTAACTATAGTAAAATGGGTTGTTTTTTTTTTTTTTTTTTTTTTGTCGATGTCGGATGCTTTTTTCTTTTTTTTTCTCTAAAAAAAAAAATGTTTATAATATTACTCGTGTACGATTAAAAAAAAAAAAAAAAAAAAAAAAAATACTAGGTAACACCCACTATAGTAATAATATATTATTACCGTCTGTGTGCGGCCCGGTCAAGGTGAGAGATACCGGGGCATCAGTCATCGCTGTCCCATATTTTTATATATATATTTTTTTTTTTCTCATTATAATTTTTGCGGACAATTATAATTATTATTACGGAAAATATAATTCTACATTATTGTACACGGACAATCCGAGGAAAAAAAAAATGCTATATACTATACCTAGTTGTTGGACTCGAATATTTTTCAGATTAAAAAAAAATATTATCAATTGAGCGTTATCGTTACAATTTTTGAACCGACCGTGGTCTTTTTAAAACACATATTTTATTTATTTATTTATTTTTTTTTTTTGAAAAAACTGTTGGGAATTTCGAATATATTATAGTTTTTGGGATGAAAAAAACACGGTAAAGCATACACGATCGCGTAAGTTAAAATCGAATTTTACAACCAATACTATAAAAAAAAAAACAGCTCTGTAGATTCGACGATCAATCGATTTGTTCGAAGTTTGAAAAATATAGGGTAATTTTTTTTTGTATCATTGTAATAAATAAAAAAAAAAAAAAAAATACGATTTTGATCCGGAGCCCGGTAACCTGGAAATTAACAAAAATAAAAAAATAAAACCCATCGTATATTGGTCATTTGTTGTCTGTTTTTTTTTTTATTTTTATGTACATATAATTATATCCGACGATATCCGGCTGTGTTCTCTATCAAAATATACCGATATTATACCAATTGTACCGACCGTCTTAGTAATCGGATAAAACTTCTAAAACCATGCTTGAATTCGTTATGAAGTTTACGTGAAAACGATTTTTCCACTTTTTCAAAACCGAACATTTAAACCTTCGAAATGTGATTTTTTACAATCTTAAAAATCAAATTTTGAAGGGTGTAAAGTTCTCCACTTGTCACCGTACCAAACGGTACCGGCCAGTGAATTGGTGGAAATATCTTATCATTAACGTGGCTATAAAAATGTAAAACATTTTTTTTTCTCTCGAATTTTACAAAATTCTAGACAATTTGGAACCAGTACCCTTGGGAAAAACAGTCGAGATTCTAGAAAATGTGTTCGAATAAAGTACCACCGTGCGGAGGTATTTCGTATGTTTTAAAGTACTGTGTGAACAAATCTAAACACTTTTACTAACTGAAAAACGTGTTTCCCGGGAGAAATAAACAAATTTTAGTAAAACTTATAGCTTCTTTGCTCTCTCTCTCTCTATATATACACTCAGAATTTTTAAGTGTTAAAATATATAATAATCAAACAGCGGTGACTAACAATTACACCAGAACAGGCACAAATATTAATCGGATGAAAATTATTTAAACAATTATTGCAAAACACGCCGTCTAATATAAATTAATTTATGGTTTTCGAAATAATTACACTAAGACGTCTTTCGCGGTGATCCCTACAATAAACGGAATAATAATATAACATGTTGTTTTTTTTATTATTTATTTATTCATCTAAAACCAATAAAATAGAGTATCCGTTTTATAATACGCGCGTGTCGGCATTCGGTTACATGTTACAGTGTAATTTTTCAATTAAATTTGTAGGTTTTTAATCTTTTTTTTTTTTTTTTTTTTTTCCGTCATCGTAATCCTCCTGACAATATAGTATAATAACATAAACACCGCGCACACCGCATAACTGAAAATCCTACGAAAAAAAAAAAAAAATAATAATAATAATAATAGTTTTATAATAATCAATAAAAATACCGAATACGAGTCGCATCGCGTCGGCCTTTAATCTATACATATATATATAACTATTATAACTATTTTAACTATATTTTTATATGCGCGTTTCGTCATCGTAGGTATATATATATATATACGATTCATAAAACAATAATATAATAATTATAAATTGATATGCACGATATCGCCGGCATCGCCGCCGTCGTCAGAGGATATTAATATATATATAAAAAAAAAATAATAATAATAATAATAAAATGCTAATACTATATTACTTTATATTACCGGGCCGGGTATCGATAAGTAGGTACATAGGCATCAAGGCGATTATATGGAATAAAAATATTATTAAACAGTCGTAATAATTATATTACCGCCGTGGTGCGGTGGTTTAATAATTATTATAACGCACGCACACGCGTATCAGTACAAACTTTCTAGAAACACCGAACGCACTCGAGTAATTTTTCATTTTGTAATTATTATTATTATTATTATTATTTATTTAATAACTGCAGTAGATATAATAGTTATATATATATATATATATATACATACTCTACTACTATACGATAATCAAGGACGATAATATAAAATAATATTATTTTATAACTACATAATATTGCGAAATATTATTCACGTTTACACGTTATAATATGTACTTGTATGTTTGTTTGTTTTTTCATTTTTTTTTTTTTTTCGGTATTTAAATACATCGTACCCCGTTATTATTAACGAATACTACTCAGCTGCAGCTATTGTTCTATACTCGCCTAATAATAATTATAAAACGCGATATTCTGTTTTATAGAGAAAAAAAAAAAATAAAAATAAAAAAATACTATTTTCAAAGTATAATAATAACGTACGTATATACCTACCGCAGCCGTGGCCAAGGACAGCGGTGACTGCGGCTATTGGACCTGGACGTCGTGATATTTATTTGGCAAAGAAATATTTTTAATATTTTAATATTTTTTTTAGCATACGAGCCGGTATTATTATTATTATTTCTATGGCAAACGGAGAATGATAAACGCAAGTACACTTGCCGTTATATCGAAATCCATACATTTAGCACGGGGGGGGGGGTTAAAAGAGCGCGGCATCAACAGGTGGAATGTACAATGGACAATGGATAAATGGAATATACAAAATGGCAACGAACGGAAAAATCGAGATGACAAGACCTAAAGGCCATCCCTAGGCAAACGTGCGGATGGTGGACTGTATTTTAAGCGCAATATTATTTTAAAAGGTATTTGGAATATGTATTTGAGTAAGTCGATAAAAAAAAAAAAAAAAAAAAAAAAAAAACAATAGCATACGAACACGGATAATTTTGACAAGTATTTATAAATATTTTCAAATACTTTTTTCTTCCCATAGTAATAATTCCATAGATAAAGTCGTCAACATTGGTTTTTTTTTTTTTTTTGTTTTATATACAATAATATTTTCATTTGTACTGGTTGAATATTAAATACCATTACGAGTTAACATGTCGAAACATGGTGTAATGCGATGCATTTCAATTTAATAATATATGAAAAACAATTCTAGCAATTGTGGCGGCTGAAGCAACGTATAGATTACCTTAGTGAGGCTGAAAATTGATAAAATCTTGATTGATCAAGTCGAGCAATTCAAGTACCCGGGAAGTACGCTGGCTAGACAAAATGGCAGCTGCTCAATAGAAACTAGACAACGGATAGCTAAGTCAAAAAAAGCATTTGTGCAATAAAGACAGTTGCTTACAAATAAAAAAACCATAATATTAAGACGAGGAAAAATGTTGTCAAATGTTAAGCTACGGTGCGAATTGCTTTACGGTTGCCACACACGGACCATCACTGAACGAGACAAGAAGAAGTTAGAAACAACGAAAATATGGATTTGGAGAGATTATTGAAAGTTATAAGCTGGATAGACATGGAAAATCGACATGGACGTATTAAACTGAGTGGGGGGGGAGAGGGTTCTTATAAGTACCGTAAGATGAAAGAGCGGACAAATGTTTGGTCACCTGCTGAAGCACAATTCGTTTATGACTAATTTTTTAAGGAATGACGGATAAACAGACACAGAGGAAGTGGATGACATTTATAGAAGAAATGATAAGTCAGTTTGATTGTAACCGGTGCGTGGACATGAAAAGACTGGCTATTAACATTTAACAGAGACAAATGGAAAACCAGATTTACAACGACAAGGCAATGTCTTGGTCAATGGTTGGGGCCACTGTTACGGGTGGCAAGTTGGGAAGGTACGGTATAGAGAGGAATTTTTCAGTATCTTATATAGGTATATAAAAAAAAAAAAGGTGCATTGTTTTTACCATCTTGTGCACGTTTTGCTTTTTATAAATATTACGGTCTGGAGAGGATGGGGGAACACCGCGTAGGGCGTTTGTTATTTGTATCCTCGGGTGCTATGTTTCTTTATATAAATTGAAGGTGTTACATTTATTACTTTTATCTAACCTAACCTAATTAAAGCATTTACCAAAATATTATTGTTTTATTTAGTTTACGCACGTCAAGTCGGAAAAATCGTCACTTATCGGTGGTTTCCTTTTTGAAAATGTATACAACAGTGGTTCCCAAAAAATTGTGATACTGCGGATCAGAGAACTTTCGTTAAGTCACGGACCACCTCGATATTACACCTTATATTTCTTATAAACAAGAAACAATTTTTTTTTAAACATTTTAAAATTTAGATTATGAACAAATAAAAAACAATTAAATTCCTTATAGCAGGCTTATAATAATGTTTATAGTTGATCAATTTTAAGTAAACGTTTTATATTTATTAACAATTTAACGCAAATTACTATTATAAAAAAAAAAAAAATGTACATCATATTATTATATTTATTAAATGTAAATTACAATTATAAAAACAATTTAATGCGATTTTTGGGCTTGTATTTCCTTTTACTAACAAAAATATTCTCGAGGGAAATACTGCTCAAAGCTACACGCGTGTCTTTAGTGGCGTCCAACCGATTTTTTTGATCGTTTTGAATGTAGAACAGTGCGGAAAGTCCTTGTTCCCATAAATAAGTTGTCGAAAACATGACACAGAGTCTGTTGTATTCTACCGATAATTTAATATTGCTGTACAAACAAGATTAGATTATCGGTTAAAATAATAACACAAGTGGCATAATGTAACACAAATTTATAAATGAACAACGTACTATACACGATTTGTGTCGCGTCTCAAAGGAAAAAAAATGAAATATTTTTAAATTTTGTAGGTATTTTGTAGGCTCGCGGACCCCGCCGGTGGTCCCACTCAGTCGGGAACCTCTGGTGTCTAAGTTGCGTACAGTGAAAGCCCAAAAATGAAATTCACTTGTGTCCCTAGCAAGATTCCGTTTTCACATTTTCAATTTTAGCGAACGTATTGGTATGACGACGAGGCAACAATAAAACAAATTGAAAAAAATCTAAAACGCCTAAGGTGTCGTCGGTGTGTATTATGATATTACCAACAAATTACATAATCGTATAGGGATTGGGACGCATGGGCAACGTTCCCGCAGGAATCTACTTTCCTCAGTTTTTTTGAAAATAATTTTAGTAAGAAATCACATATAATATATATATATATATAACTAAATGAGGGATAGAGAATGCTATAGAATACCTATACAATAATAGGATAATAACTGTATCGGGTCTAATAACAAGATAATTATCATTGTAAAAACGGGCGGTACGCATATTGTGTGTTGTCGAGGAATTCATAACTCGACGAAAACGAAGAATAAGACGATTTATACAATTGTATATTATATTGTTAATAAAAAAAATTTGTCGTCAAAATAGACAGTAATAGAAAACTAAACTAAATAAATAAATAGAATATTATCAAAAATGCAACGGCTATGAAGTAATCAATTGAAATTTTCCCGTTTCGCAAACATTCTCGGTAGTATTCCTCGGCATTTTCTCAAATATTTTGTGCCCGTCTCTAGTCGCGCGTCGGTTTTTTTTCGAAAATCCAATAAATCCGGATTATCGGATTTTGAAATACGAACATTATTTATGTTTCGAATTCCAAAATGCGAAATTTCGTATTTTTATGTGTAAAACAACGTTTGCCGGGTTAGCTAGTAATATATTAAATAAATCAGAGCGTAAAAAGTATAATTTTTTTTTTTTATTATACTCGTTTTATTTTATAAATTTCTATTTGTGATATATTTTTTTAATTGTTAACACGTATTTAATGTTTTGCACATCTAATGCTATTAAAAAATCGACGATAATAGTAATAGTTTTGTGAAACATAAATGAAAGGATATAAAATCACAGTTTTAAAAATCCGAATTCACAATAAATGTGTCGGGTCTGGAATTCCGGAATCCAAAAATCCGGTTTCTCGAACTTCGGAAAACCCGGATTTTTCCCACCACAAGTACGTACCATATGATACTGTTGTTGTATCGTAATTGCTATAGATCTCTTATATCGTACTATTATGCTGTATTCGATTATTATCGTGTCGACGTTGCACAATATTCTACTCTATTCTGGATTTTACAGCGCGCCTATATATTTACGTACTATTGTTGTTATTTTATTATAAACGCGCGTGCACTCTAAGAGCCAATAGCGTTGAAATAACTATACTCGCGGGTATCGTGTTTTTATTGTGTTTTAGATTATTATATTTATATTTATAGCTGTTACCCACGACTTCGTCCACGTAGACATTTACAATGCCTTCTCGACGGTGTAAATAGGTAAATAGATAAATAGTTAACCTTTCACGGGGCACCCATTTGCCAGAAATCCACTCGCCATTATCGTTAAGGCCCAGGCTAAAATCAGTGGCGCCGGAACAATTTTGTGAACCGCGGGGGCTGAACAAAATCATTTTTAAACGCTCGAGTAAAATGCCGTAATTTTATAATCTGGATATTATTTCAGAAATACTTTTTTATTTTTTATTTTAGTGGATAACTGAAATAAATACCTAAAGTTATCATATAAAATAATACAACTTTTTTGTTGTTGTTGTATTGTTCCAATTTCATTTGTCAGTTTTTCATAAAAAGTTTATTTTAATCATATTTTTGGTTTAAGGCCCCTGCAAACTTCCATGCAATTTTCGTTAAAAAGACCTAACGACGCCTGAAAAATATTGAGGTACTTGCAGTGTTTCGATTTAAAAAAATGTAAAGACGTATGAGTTCATAAATAAGTTTACTTCGCATCGGTCGAAACGTATTTTAAATATTAACATTTTTTTTATTTACCATTGAAAATTGACAAATCTATACAAACTTTCAAACGTTTGGTTCTCGTAAATAATTTAATAAATTGAAAAAGCGATCCGGCCGATGAAATGTAAACCTGTTTATGAATTGAAAAATATTTTCATTTCTAAAATAGTACTACTGTAGGGGCGAACATTTTTGTCAGGAGTATAGCGCTACTTTACGTTCATAAATAACGTAAAAACAGCCGTATCTCCTTACCCTATCGTATCGCGCAGTAGATACGGGTGGTAATGTCTTATCACAAACGTGGTCATTAAATGGTAAAAAATAATTTTTAATTTTTACAAAATTTTACATTCGGTAAACCCATTTGCATGGGTCATAAATCATTTCCCCATATTGTTTACAATGCCAACGATTCTCCTCTATTCGATTGTTGCAAGTTTTACTGCAATATTTAACATAAATATATGTTAAGTATGTAAAATTTTACAATGTAAAAAGTGTTCGCGTCAAACAAACGATTAGTATTATAATGCTATTTGAAAAAAACCGATTATAGAGATAATAGAATCTTATATTGTTAACTCATAAATGCCGACATTTTGGAGGCAGCAGCTTTTTTTGGAATAATAATAATAACAAAATTGACAGTTCATTAAAATAAAAACAGTAAAATACCTACATTTTTTCGTACCGTCGACGGCGAGTTGAGAATATTTAGAAACTTATAAAACGCCGACGAGTTTTTGTCTTCAAAATGTTGCCGTCTACACGTTTTTCCATAAGTGTTGCATCCCTAATACCGATTTTAAAAACAGATAACATACATATGGGTATTTCTTAAACCAATATACTTTGTCAGCGGGGGGCTTAGGCCCTCTGCAACTAGTCCGTTAGGGACGACAGACCCAATTTCTCCCGTTGTTCCGGCGCCCCTGGCTATAATTCGTCTCTTATCTATCACTTGAAATTATGCTAGCGATTATTATCCCAGCGATAAGATGCTAAATGCTAATTTTCATCTTTTTGACAACTACGGTTCCTATATTGCTACGGACTACATATAATAAGAGTCAATAATAATCTACACCTATCATCGAATATATGATATATTTCTCTTCTGAGATTTCGGTCATTATGTATAAAATGGCTTTTTATTTTTAGAAACAAATATTTCTTTTTTTACACGTTATAATTAAATAAACTATTAGTATAACATTTCTATTGGGAAACAGTTTTAGTCTGCTTCTTTTTCTTTTTTTTTTTTTTTTATGCAATTCGTAGGAGATAACAAATCGTTTTACTTAATAAATAAATTATTAATACACGTGTGATCACATCAAAAAATTAGGAACCGATGGGACCGAAGAATCGAGAACCTTGAACCGACCTGTCCCTGCCAAAAAAACATTAAAATAAATAAAGGATACTACGATTAATCATCGAAAAAGGTGAAAATTTATTTTGGTTTATTTATCCCGAATAATTAAATCAATAATAATTGTAGATTTGTATAGTAGCTGTATGTAATTGTAAAAAAATAAAATAATATGAGTTAAACAAATTAAAAATTGTACTTGTGTATTTAAAAAAAAAAAAAAAAAATAAACATTTTCAAACAGTAATTCATGGGTATAATTATTATTAGTTTTTTATTTTATTTTTTTGTTAATCTTTGATCGTATAATTATATTATTATTTATTGGCCAATTTACCACAACTGTTATGCGTCTTACAGAGTTTCTTAAAATGCAACCGTTTATAATATTTTTATTCCAATCGGAGAAGAAATCTGAAATATTACAAAACCGAAGTCAAGAGCACAAATTAAGTGTACCTATATATAATATACAGTATCCGCCGGATGATTAATTTGTAAAATCGAGCTTTGAGATAGTAACCTACCGGTCGGTAATTTTTTTTATAAATTAATACGTTATAATATTAAAAAAAAAAAAACTATATGAAATAGTCTGTACAGTATTTATGAGGAGAGGGGATGTTATCTTGAATACAACGTCGGGAAACGCACTTTGTAGAAAATCGCAGTTTTTCGTTTTGGAGCTTTTATGATTTTTTTGAAACAAATCCTGAGGATAACTTTGGATACCCTTAGAGCATAAACGCCATGTACAGGGGGGCTCAGGGGTTGATGCCCCTCTCATGAGGTTTATAGGACGGGGCTCGGTCCCCTTTATTTAACAGAGCCACGTACTTTTACAAAATATCAGCTTTCAATTTACCAACATTAGACATTATAGTAATTGTATAACGGACAATTTAAGGCAAATTAAAGTAGGCAAGTGTCAGTTACTGTCCAACCGGGGCCGAATATAATGGCGGCGTATAATATAGATTTGTTTACTGATGACCCATATTTTTTTTTTTTTTTTGCTCATCAAATTATGCTAAAACCGTTTTGACTGTGTACACGAATATCAAAAATAATGTCCTAGGCGACTCTGCGGGAAAACCGTATTCGTGTCCAAACTGACATAGATCGGCTGTCTTCGAATTTAAAAACTGCATCGATATATTCGATGGTCGCATTTATATCCTATTGTAGTCCAACAGGTATGTTACTACTTACGTTGCTACTATAGTTTTACAATATTATTGTTTAGTTGAGTATTTGTAGAGTATAAAATTACGAAACTTCGCGCGGAGTTCAGAGGGTTCATCGATTATAATTTATTTTAACAATAATTATTTATTCAAATTATTACTACACATGTAACCCGCAAAGGTCTAAAGAAATAAAAAACAATATACAAATACAAATACAAAAAAAAAAAAAAAAAACAGACTACAATAGCTATAGTATACATTGTATAACGTAAATTACTTTAATTTGAAATGTTCAAAAACTTGAAACCCTCATCTCGACCGTCTCATGCCGGGGATTCGTAGCCTCAGCGTATATATATATATATTCCGAAAGGGTGGTTAAAACGTTTAAAAAGTTAAAATTACAGATAGTAAACGTATTGTGAACGAATTTAAACGCAATAAACCACGCCGTGTTCGGCGTTTTTATTAATTAGTTCTATCATTCTTGATCGACCGATCGAAAAAAACGAAAAAAAAACTCGCAGCCATACATAAACAATAAACTAGACTATACGAGAAAAAAAAATAAATAAAACGAACGACCCTCGGTTATCCGTCTTATAGTGCACTTCGAAAAAAAATGTCTCTATAAAATATTGACTATCAGCTGTTCGTCACAATATCGAATGATATTCAGGCGAATTGTTCGCGACAAAATATAAACGTATTATAATAATATATACACGAGTGACAAAAGAATTTTGCCAAACAAACAGGAAACGCTATTCGTTTTATAATCTATAATATTATGTAAATCGTCGTGACTCCGCCGCAGTGTTCTCGTCGAATTACTAATTATAATAATAATAATAATAATTTCTAAACTTTTTTTTTTCGAACCTTTATAATAATTGTGATGTTGTACAAATATTATGGCGTCGTACAAAAAAACCAGACCTGGCCCCATTTGTCGAAAAAAAAACAAAAAAAAATAATCAACAATCACACTGTTGGGTTTTTTGTTGGAATGTATTGTACGCAGGGATGGCCGATATTTCAATTAAACGTATTTGAAATACATTTTGTATTTTGTATTTTCCGTTGTAAATAGAAATTGTAATTTACGTTTTGTATGAAAACACTCAAAATAAAAAATACACAACGACTTATGAAAAAATTCTCACGTTTGAATTTTGGCCCAGTAATGTTGGTTTTAGTTTTTCTATGTGACTACTACGAAATAAGTTATACGATTTATTCGATTAATCTCCGACATTCGGTGTATGATAAGAACTATTTACTTTTAATTTTACTATTACTAAAGAAATACTAAATGAAAAACGAACTAGAATTCATCGAGTAATTTAAACGTTAAAAATAAAAATATTTTTGTCTAGAAAGCTGCTTTAAAATTCGCACAGGTGTACGTCAAGTATAATGTATAATACAAATATATGAATGCTAAGCGTTTAATTTCACCAAAAATATAATATATTAATAATTTTAATAAATTCTGGTGAATTAAAATTGATTGTAGTATATTATTAATCACTATTTTCGGTCACTATTTTGGAAATAAAAATCATTGTACTCATTTATATTTAAGTAAGTGACCGAGTGGCAAGCCTAAATCATATATAATTATTTTTTAAAACAAAGTTCCTGAACGAACTATATTATAAAGTATATTGTGTTTTGCAGTATTTGTCAATTGAGCAATACAAATCAAGTAGCGAAGGATCGAAGACGCGATTGGCATTTGCAATTGAAACGAAAAACGGACGGCAGAAACGAACGGTGAAAAGCTGCAAACCAATGCGATCCGAGGATAGTAAACGCAACTCTTATTGCTCTGAAATGGTATACAGAAACCCAACAAAAATAATAGATGATATTAATCTGTTTTAAACGTTATACAAATAGACCACAAACTAATATTGTTCGTAAAACAACGATTGTGTTCGGTGCATTAAATATATTATAGCGCTAATCATTGTGATCATAAATATCTGTAAACGTGGAATAAATAACATATTTTTACGTATTTATTTATCATCGGTATTGTCGAATTGTTCGGTTAGGTTAGGGGATAGGTTAGCTAAAACGCTAAAAGCTCTAAAATGATCGAAAATCATCTCAATAGTAAAAAAAAAAAAAAAAAAGAGAGAGAAAAAAAAAGGGCTCTCGTGTTGTTAATTTTATTATTTATACCATGAACCGGTGTATGTAATTAAATCAAATAGTGTCGTCATCGTACCCGGTGGACACTATCGTCCAAACATGCGTGTCGAAACATTCACCATTTTATATTGTAGCTTATATATACCATACAGATTACAGGGTGTCGCGCCGCACGAATCATAATCAATTACTCTTTCCCTGTCCAAAAAAAAAAGACAAACTTAAAAGTGGTGGTATGTCGACGTTCCGGCGAAAAATACAAAATTTCGACAGTAAAATTTATTTCAACTAAAACATCCATCTATTTATGGCATTTTTTTTAATATTGGTTGCCGTCTGAAAATCGAATTGTGTGTAGTGATTTTACCACCCCCGAAAATAATGGTGATGGGCAAAAGATAACGGCAACGCTTATTATCCTTGTTTTTTAAATTTTCAAAACGGAAAAAACCGTTAATTCTTTCCGAGATAATATGAGTGTCGATTACAGTTAGTGGATCACCCCTGTATAAGTGGAAAAATAAATCTAAATTCCGAAAAGCAAAGGAAAACAATTCGTTTGGAGGTTAATGTTCGAAAAACAGCGGTACAGGGATTAACTGTACGAGTAGCCCAGCTATCCCGCGGAGATCAACAAAACATATACAGACACCAATGAAATCTAAATCTGTCTGCGTCTCTCTCTCTCTATCACTATCTGTCTGTCCGGAGTGCTTTTCCGATTTACCATGGCAACCAAACAATAATATAAATACAAATGATAATAAATAAATAAAACAGTAATTGCGGTTACCATTGCAACCGAATAATGGCACGGGCAGGACAGTGGCAGAACAGCTAGTATATATTAAGAGGATGCTACACTCGCATTTGCCGTCTCTGTCGAGACGACATAACAAAACCACGTTTACGCATCCTACACAAAATTAAATTAAAAAAAAAAAAAGGACAATATTCCGGAGAGGAAGACGATGCGTTCCATCCATTGTTCTAAACACATAACGTTCAATATAACGACTATTTCAACATGTTTTTAATGACCGTAACGTTTCAAAAAAAAATTAATCTTTTAAAAATATCGCATCGTCTTGTCCTCCGGAATGTCGTCTTCTTTTAATTTTATAACAGGAGTTTTCATTTTAAATTCAAAATTAAGTGAGTTCCATGGTAGTATGCGTAATCGTGTTTTTGCCTTGTCACTCGCCAGATAGACAGAGATGGCAAATCCAGATATAACATCGTCTTAAATTTATAATTCAAATATCAATCTACCTATATACATATATATATATATATAAATTGAACGATGTCATCGCGGTGAAACGGACGAGATATAAAACAGTATGTTATAATTTTAAACAAAATTCTGTTTTTTTTTTTTTTTAAAAAGGGGGTGGGGAAATAAATTGGTTCGGGAAACGACAGGTGGTATAGCAATAGTATACATCTACGGGTAAGCGGAAAATTGGGAAAGTAGGATAATTTAATATATGTTTGTACGTAAACAATCGTTGCGAACGAAAAACGATTCAGAGTTCGGTTGAACACGTTTTGATAGATTTAAATTTGAGAAAAAAAAAAACTGTATCCATTTGGAACTACACCTACTACTCGTATATTCAACGAGTATCAATATACATTTAAACTTGAGTCGCTGATAAAAAAAAAAAAAATAAATAAAATTGTTTTGTCAACATAAAAAAAAAAAAAAACTCGAACGTATGTAAAATTAGCTATTAAAGCTATTAATAACTTAATAAAAGGCCAAAACAATTTGAAAATTGCACCATGTCCAGAAAGTGTTAATATAAGTATTCGGTAAATGTTTCAGGTTTTACGATTATTTATCAGCGTTTTACAACAAAACCAAAAAAAAAGTCGAAGTTACACTCGAGGGTAGCGTGAATTGAAAATTTTAAATTTAAAATTGAATAATATTCTTAGGAATTAGGATTTATATTTTTAAAAAAAAAATAGATAGCTATTTATAATATTTATTTTATATGTTGCATGTAAATATTTGAAATATATCAAACGACAATAATAATAATATTAATAGAACACAATATTAAATTCTGAGCGTAGCAAAAATGCTTTACGTTTTACTATGACGTGCGATTTTTAAGAAGAAAAAAAAAAAATTGTTTTTCCACCTGTGTAGTATTTCTAACAACTAACAGTCAAAGAGCTTTTAAGTTGTTTGATCAGGTTCCTGCATTGGTAGTGGGGCGGTGGTGATTTTTTGATTTTCGTCGTAGTTTCCTTAATAACGGAGGAAAAACGGGAACGTTTACCTTTTTGTATTTTATTTATAAACCTTTAAAGTGAACATTTTGCCGATAATCGTTACGGCATTGTGCACGCCTGCAATATTTTTTGCCGATTTGTGTGGATAAAAGTATTTTAGCTTCGAAAAGAAAAAAAAAAAAAGAAAAATAAAACGTTCGACACACTGAGAAGAAAAAACCACGGCAAACTCTTTCGTAGTGACAAATAAGACATATATAAGATAGCGCCGTACGCTTCCGATCTACACGAGTTGCCACCTACAACAGCGGCCCACCCACGGTGCGAATAGTATGCGCGTATTTTTTTTTTTCTTTACTTTTTGTTCCAAGAAAATTATGCTTAGCATTGACGCAATTCTTATATTACCCCTTATGTTGCCTATGGCAGTGCCGCAGATGGTAAAATAATATTACGCACCCACGCCTCCGTGTATGCACGCAAGTCTATATCCGTTATCTATACATTATGTCACACGCACGGCAACAAGGAGACTGTAATGAGCTGATAAGATTTTTTTTTTTTTTTTAAAAAAACTACACAATACACCGCCGATTTGAATAAATATAATAATTATTATTACATAAAGATCAATTGATATGACTGAATGTATAGTAGATAAAAATTAAATTGAATTAAAATTCGGTTTTACGTGAACGTTTTTTATGATTCATCATACATAGAACGGATTTTGTATTTATTACGATAAGTACAATACGTATTGAAATAATAATAAAAATCCGCAATACCTATGGAATTTCAATGTTCTTTGGTTTTTTATTTTTTTTATTTTCGTATATTCGCCCGAAAACTGAAATTGAGGTATAAAACATTTTTTTTTTTTGTTTCATCCTATTTTAATATTTTATTATAAATTTATTACCACGCGACACGTACAAACACGCGTACGATAATATATGATGCATTAAAATGAATTATATTATAATTTTATATATTTTATCTTTGTATATTATATTATTATATATGACCGTTTATTAAAACAATACCTAATAATAAATTATAATATACTGTAATGTATCGCCGAGGACATTTTTTTTTTATCAAATATATGACGACATAAAATATATATATATATATATACAATTATTATATAATATAATATCAATATTCGGAGTCGAGTAAAAATATTTAACACACAGGTATAGGAACTTTAAAAATGCTATTTATATTAAGTATTTTTTTTTTTTTTTATATATATATAAAATTCTAATGTTATAGTTACTTTGCTACGTTATACTTGCGTTAGATGAATACCCGTACTACGGTTTATATAAATAATTCAAACAAGCAAATAAAACGTATAATATTGACAGTGAAAAGTGAGCTACAGGCTTTCTTATTATTTGTGTTGTTTGTTATTTTGAATATTTCTACGGACTAGCAGTTAAACCTGTTCGGTAAAATTCGATTAATGTAATAGGTAAATTATTGACCGATGGCGGTAATTTTGTCAGACGTGAACATAAACACAATATAGTATAATTATGAGCGGATTTCGGAAGTAAATATCAAAAACGAACACGCAGACGAGTCGAAACAAACGGTTTTAGTGTGAAAAATAATCGACGTGAAATGGCAGCGCCCGGTATCAGTGGTATGTGGTATGTGCGAATGATAACTGATAAGCAACAATTGTGATAACAGGCCTTAGACCGAACGTCCGATTCGACGCCCACACATTAGACCGGGTGATTAAAGTGTACACTAGGGTGTAGTCCCTTAGTCTACTCTTGTAAATATATATATTTTTTTTTTTTTTTGTCCAGTTTTCGCACACTTTCCCATTTTTTCATCACTATTTGATTTGAATCGCGGTAATTAATACTGTAATCATCGAAAAACGACTCTGAGCGAAGTTCGGTTAAATATGGTCTAAAGTACCGTGATTTATACGATTTTCATCAAAGTATGACTTTAAACGCTTATAAAAAAAACTACTATGTTACTTTTTTATTTTATTTTTACTATACTAACCTGTGATGAAATCCTCGTGTAAAATCGTCAGGCATTTCTGCTCGACCAAACCGCATAAAACCGCAATAAAAACTAAAAATACTCGAACGTATCAAACGCCAATAAAAATAGCTCAAAAATATCCAGAATGTTTTGAACATTTCTCCGCGGTCTAAAAAAAGGCCTAAAATTAATATTCTGTGAAAACTACAGGTCTCTATAACTATTTTCAACTGAGATAAAAAAAAAAAAAAGGAAAATAATAAAAACATTATTGCCGTACATTTTCTCGTTTTTCCTACGTTTTATCATAATTATTAAGAAAACTACAATAGAAATAAAAAAATTACCTACCCAAGGCACCAACAAGTTACAAAATTCTTTCCGAAAATGTACTACACTAAGGTTTCTGGTGGAAAAATATTTCACAGACGGATAATAAAAATAAAAAACCATACATCCTAGTGAAATCAATACATTTCCTCGATACGCTCAAAATCTAAAATTAAAAAAATTGATTATTTTCCGACAATTTAAGCTAAGCTTTAATTTAAGCTTTTTTTATATTCACCGTGCGGTATTATAATATGGTACTCGTATAATATTGGTTTTAATAATTTAAAACGGTATTTAAAAAAAAAAAAAACTCAATATCAGGGAACTTACCTATGGGATAATATGTAAAAAATAATTAATTAGAAAGTAACTTTGAATGCTTTTCAAGTGTACCTGTACTATTCGTTTTCAAATATTTTTTTAGTGAAATATTCAAATACGTATTCTAAATACATTATGAACAAAATATCTGTATTTTTACTACAAATTACGTAATCGGAATACTTTAAAAAAGTATCGTATATTATACAAAATTCAAAATCTGTCTGTACGTCCGCTAAACAGTTTGCCAGTTTTATTCTGATCTCGATGAACACTCGACATTCAAAATTGGACGAAAGTCGCTGACACTTGATTTTTGATATTTATTATTACGAACAAGTTAAATTTTATACGTTTATTTCTGGATTACCTTGGTGACGTGGACGAGATATAAAACAGTTGTTATTATTATTAAAAAAAATATAAAAAAAAATCCTCTTTTAAAAACGGGGAAAGAAATTGGCACGGGTGGAACAGCAGCCGGTGTCGATTATAAATAATCAATAATGCTATACGCGAATAATAATGTTATGCGCACGATAATAAATGTAATTTTTTTTATATTATAATCTATATATAATATTATATTGTCGTATAAATAAATAATATGCGATGTTCGTACGCGTGACTCAGAAACCACTCGGCCGATTTTGGAACATTTTACGGTTTGTTCCGGAAGAGTTTTGAGGTCGGTTTGAACGAAATCGTAAGAAATGTTAACTAGGCAACACTGAACTAGCGGCCAGTGGTGCCGTGCCTAGCGAAATCAGCGCCCGGTGAAGTGGTTCATTTTTTTCCAGACACAACTCTGCTGATGACATATAAATCGTATTATACTACCGGGTGTATTCGGTAACCATGGTAACGAAACGGTGTATCGAAAATGTTAAAAAGTAAAAATATCTCACAGGCGAAGCCAGGTGGTAATGCTCGTAATATATTTCTTTTTTTTTTATTTGTACGTGATGTATATACAATCTGTGCGCCAGGGCACAATAAGAATATGCGATAAAAGAATGTATATATATATAACATGAAGAAGCCTGAAGGAAGAAGCCACTTGACACTACCTGACGAATGATTTAATTAAAGATTTGGATAATTTTTTTATTTTTTTTATTCATTACTAAGGAGGTCTTTACACCACTTCCTTTTTAGTTGTACATTTCTTTAAGTCAAATACCATTCGCGGCACTCACAAAAAATTGTACTTTAAAAACAACTGAGCCATGGAGTTATCGAAACCGATGATTCTCTAGATACTGTAGATGTGCAAAAAGGCAAGATTTTTGGAAAAATTCAATCTCTAAAAGACGGTCGATATTTGGTTTTATAATTCGAAAATTCCATTTTTTTATTTTTTTTTTATTTCTAGGTTATCTTAGTTGTCACTGACAACATTTCAATAAGGTAACATACAGGCGGCTGACACATAGTTTTTGGTTTTTTGGTACGAAAATTGATATTTGATTTTCGATTTGTTCGTTACCTTAGTGACACGGATAACATAAAAAAAAAAGAAATTATAACTATAGAGTTAATTGAGTTTCCATAGAGTTAGGTTAGGTTAAAATTAAGTTTCTGATAATAGATAAGGTCAGTGTTGCTATTTAATCGACACAAAATTAAATAAAAACTACTTTTTTAAACATTACCAAATTTAGAGGTGGGTTTTTAAGCATACCAATTAACACATCGCTAAATCCAGTATTTTATTTTAGGAGTGGGCTGACACCACTTTTTACCGATACCCGATTTATCGGTTGAAAACCCCATACGTTTTTTTTTTTGTTTTGCAGAATCCAAAGGCATTGTAGACATATTTTTCTCCAAAAATTTCGGGTCAAATTCCCGGATGTTTTTAAATAATAAAAAAAAAAAAAAAAAAAAGAAACCCGGTTCCGCGGATATACATCGGGGGGGTACGATCGGTCAACGTATTATTGGGCGGCCCTAACATTTTTTTTGTTACACCGGCGCGCCAGCGATTATTATCGACCGCCGCCGCCGCCCACCCACCAGCTATTACACCGTGATATTATACCGGGAGGGTGTAAAATTTCACCGGGATTTATCGATACCGATTTGCCCGGGGAGTAAATAGTTTGGCCGGTTTAATTTCACCGCCGGGGCTGGGTGTCGAAATAACACTCGGCGGCGTTGGCGGGGGGGGGGGTACATTTTCGCGGTTACGCCCGGGACCCGGACGCGCGCGGCCGTCCGTTACGCACAGCCGTCGGCCGCCGGGTTTTACCGTATATTTTATGGGACCGGGCGCGGGCGCGCGTAGGGACCGGCGAAGTGGGACGGACGGATTCCGTCGGCATTAAAACCGTACACACACGCGCGCGCGCGCTCGCATATATGTATAATATAATAAACATAATAATAATAATAATAATAATAATTTATACTCCGTACGCACATATAATACAGAAACAAAGATAGAATACATGCATTAGTAATCACGCTATATAGCCCCGTACACAGAAAGCCATTATTATTGCGCACGGCTATATTTATATTTAATGTAGAAAAAAAAAAAAAAAAATATTATATTATTATAGAACGGCGTCGTGCGCCCGCGTGTGTGTGTGTACTGTACGTATAATATTATTTATATATATATAAAATAAAAAATACTGTCGGGCGCGCGCGCGTGCGTCTATATATGTGTATTATATAAATAATAATAATAATAATAATAATAATATGTGCATGAATATAACGATAATAATAATAATAATAATAATAATAATAATAATAACGATAATAATAATATATAATAATGGACGGGGAGCCGTTTCTGTTGTCAAGGCCGGAGACCCCGCGCGCACCACCTGCCGCCGGGCCCGCCCGCGCCAGTCTTCCCGTCTCGTCGTCCCGTCTCGTCCCGGCGTGTGTATATAATAACAATAATAATAATAATAATAATAATAATAATAATGTACGTTTGTGTGTTTGTGTGCGTGCCGGCGATGCATTCGAAATTAACCCACCCCCCCACCCCCCTCGCGGCCGTCGGGTGCGGCGGCCGTGGGACGCCGCCATGGCCGCCGCCGCCGCCGCCGCCGCCGACGACGCCACGACGGTGCCCCCTTGGGAAATTCTACCGCGCTTCGAAAATCGTTACGTCACATTTGCTTATATCATTATTATTATTATTATTATTGATTATTATTATTGTTATTAATATTATTATTGTCATTATTATATTATTGTTATTGTTATTGTTATTATTATTATCGTCATCATCATTATCGTCATCCGCCGCCGGTAGACCGCGAGCCGAACACACCGGAGAGAGTGCCTATACCGTTTTTCGTAGAGGAATTTTTATTTTATTGATCGGTGGCATTTCGGTGTGTTCCTTATATTTATACAGAACGGAGCAAACAATTTCCAAATTGTCCAGACTGTACGATCGTGACGGTTGGAGGAGGGCCGTTAAAACTAGAAAAGCCGATTTTTTATGGTTCGCACCGTCAATAGGTATAAAAAAAATAATAATACAAAAAAAATTAAATGTACATTTTTCGATAATTTTGATAAATCGTTTGATTTATTCACCGAGTGAGTGGTGTAATTTTTGAATATTTCATTTACAATAAACACCAGCAGTGTATTCGTTATTTTTCTTCTTGATAATTTTCGATATGACGATTTTACCCGAAAAACCGTCGCTCGTAACCTTAAAAAATCATTTGAATAAAAGAAAAATTGTGGTATATATATGATAAAATTCCCAAAACACCGGGATGCAGGGGCATACGCGGTCGGAACGCGGGACAACGACGACTGCACATGACGAGAAAATTAAAAAAATAATAATAATAAAAAAAATAACACAGAGATAAATAATTATTACGACGTCGACACACATCAATATACGACGATACGAATAAAGTTGAAAGTTCAACATCTTTACATTTATATGTGTCTCCGTTAGTGGACTGCGCACGCACAAACGCTGTGTGATCCGTCGTGCGGTTCGTCAACGAATCCGACTAATAATTTTTTTAATTAAGACGTACGGTCCAATATTAATATCGAACGGCAAAAAGCGAATGGCGTGTAAACTGTTACCGCTGTAAAAGAAGAAGTGTAAAACTCCGAGTAAAATACAATATTACCGAACCAAGCTGAAAACAATAAATCACCGGCGAAAAAACTGCTCAATAATATTATTCAATATTGCGGTATTTATTTATCAATTTGCCCGATATATTATAAAAAAAAAAAAAAAAAAAAAAAACGTAAAACGATTTCTACAGGAACGCCTGTTATTTCGGGAGTATTGTTTTCGAACGATAGTATTCATGAATTCAATGAATTCGCGAGTACGTTGAAGTTTTTACACTATGAATTATGAATGGGAACGCATTCGTTTTACACGCGAACGCGAATGTTAAATTGAATGCAATTGAGTACATTATTGTACTAAAATACATTAAAAATATATGTTTTGAATTTGAATAGGAAAAAAAATATATTAAATATTATCAAACTCCAAGCATTAGTTTATCCTTATAATTTAATCACTATCACCACCAGCATCTACACAGTCGGTGTACCCCATCCATAGTCAAAACCATAGAGTTGGTAATAGCGTTTTTATACAAATGATTGTTAATTATTATTATTATTATTATTATTTTTTTATTTACTAGTGTATATACAACATAAAAGTGTTAATGTATGAAATGTTCAAAAATCCTATTTTCGTTAACTAGTTGATAGGTACTACTACTACGATATACTATGAAACCTAACTAGTTGAGCTCGGCGTTATGTTTTATTAAAATTAAACTTAAAATGTGGTCATGAATAGTGATTGTTTTTTTTTTATGGTTAATGTGAATACGCAAAAAAAACATTCGTTTTGGCCCAACAAAAATGAACAACAATTCGACACAAGGTTCATCGTTAATTGTACACTGAATGGTAAAAAAAAAAAGAAATAAATTGAGGTTAATAATTCTGTTTTATAACTGTCGATTTTAATGAAAATCTTAAAAATAACGACGCACCGAAACACGATTAACAGAACTTTCGTTTTTCGTTAGCAATGATTTATCGTTGCGTACAGATATAAATTATATTCCTCTCTATATCGTACCTACCTTCCCAACTTTCCGCTTACAACAGTGGCCCACCCGTGGTGCAAAGTATGAGCCCAAGTTTTTTTTTTTTTTTTAACGTATCTGTAAATAGATTTTCAACCAGAAATCACATTGTTCCGATCATCAACTTCAGCCATGGTTTATGATGGAAAACTATTTCAATGCCGCATTGAAAACCAGCCATTTTTTTCTATATTCCTTGTAGTTTTTCTAACAACGGGGTAAACGAGAATATTTACCTCAATAATGATTCCAGTTATTTTCTGTTTGGTCTTTTTATTGTTATTCAGTGCAAAAATAGTCGTAGACATCTGTAACTTCCAACTCAATAAATATATTCGAATTTCCTAAAATTGGTATTATTTTCATAAACATCTGTCGTTTTTTTTTTTTAGTAATACTTCAGTTAATATTTGAGTAGTAATTTTTAAAATTTTTTTTTATTTATTATGTTTTTACCTCAAATGGGTCGACAATTTGTATGTTCTTATGGTAATATAAAAATATCGAAAAATCAGGCATTACAATTTTTTTTTATTAGAATTTGTAAGAAGGTGTTAGAAGGTTAAAGGAAATCATAAAAATCACGACATTTTGCCCGTTAATTTCGTTTTTATTATTTATTTTTTTGTTTATCACTGAAAGATATCTGAACCTTTACCGTATACTTCTATTATCGCTTTCTGCCTAAAACGAATTAATTTCATATTTTGTTAATTTCTTAATATCTACTGATTTTTCAATAGTAAATACCTAATACTTTTAAAATACTACTAATATATTAAAATACTTCTAAGTTTAATACTTATGTTAATAGTTACACACCAAGAATGGCAATACACATGGCTGTAGCTGGGGACCACAATGTGCTTCTTTTTTTTTTTTTTTATGACATCCTTTAAAAGACGCATATTTACTATTTTTTGCTCGATAGTACTTTGTTTGCCCATTAATCCACTGGTTAGGGAAACTCTCCGATCTTTTTACGTAGAACCTTAAAACATATTTTTTAAGTTCTCAAAAGTTCACCCAATTTCTTTTGCTCACAAATAACTTTTCCGGTTAAGGGGTCCAATCCCTAACGGTGGTCACCTGACTTCACCAAAAAAAAAAACTCTTACATTACGTTCAACTCTTTTATGTTTTTACTAATAAGTACAACTTATGATGGACCTCGTGTAAGCCACGTGAATCATTCAACGTTAAGTTAGTTTCAATTTATTTTAATTTAAACACAATAATAAATGTTTACACTATATTTGAATAGTTAATATCGGGTAGTATACGATTCATAATTTTTTTTCCCCTCAACCCCATATTAATGGATTTCCGAGTTTCAAATATATAGTACAATTTTATATTCTCAGATTAAAACTCATGTGTTTAACGCTGATCATCGTTATTTTCCTAAAATTCCAAAATCTAGATTTATCTAATCAGTTATGACTTTGACAATAGTTTTACAAAAACACCAAAACAAATTAACTAATTTTAAGTTATGAAGTCAATTACATTTTTTAAGTTAAATACCTATCTTGACTTAGTCAGTTAATAAAACAATAATATTTTTTACGCGAAAATTCACTAATTCGTTTTCAATTAACTTAACTGAGTTAATATTATTTATTATAACTCGGCCATCGTTTCCCACAATAAATCGTGATTGTTATCAAACTAATAATAATTTGCTGCTCGGGTACAAATATTTACAATTCGGGCTTCTTTCTTTCGAAAATATTATAATCGGGCGGTGTTCATCTCCTGGTTCGGTAGACCATCAAAAACAGTATGTATTCTGGAGACATTTTGTGGAACGTAAAATTTAGCAGAACGCTGTCATGCTAAGCGATTCCTATAGTATGCAATTCCAAAGGGTTTGTTTTATTATATTCGATGGTTTTTGTAAATTGTACAAACATAACTGCTCGGCCAAACCAATCTAATCCACATAAAACCAAATAAAAACCATAAATACTCGACAATTTCAAATGCACCTTTAATGTTTTCCGCGTCTAAAAATGGCTAATATTAGTATTATGTGAACATTCTACGTCTCTGCGATTATTTTTAACCGAGTTACAACAAAGAGAAAATAACGAAACCGTAAATTTTACCGCTTTTTTTCCAATTATTAAGAAAACTACATCGAAAAAAAAAACTACCTTTCCAATGCACTAACTAGATCAAAAATGATTTCGGAAAAAATGCTACGCACTTGAAAATCGGAGCACGAATTATTGTGGAAAAGTTGTTTACAGACAAAAAAAAAAAAAAAAAATAAGCAGCAGCACACATCATAGTAAAACCATGGTTCGTTTCGTTCAGAATCTAAAAACAAAAAGTCAGGTTGAACTTAAGTATAGGAGTAGTATACTTCTTATTATATTTAAAATAAAACACGAATATTTATTGCGAAAATTAATGCACGTCGTATAACTCGTATTGAAAAATGATTTATTATATTTAATTTGTTATTGTATAAAATTATTGTTAAATAATTCATAATTAATATCGAAAAATAGAATTAGATAATGTGTAGGTCGGTGGCATAAAATGTATTTTCCTGGTTTATGTATTTTTCAATTACTATTGTAGTGTCGTACAAATCGAAAACATGACCCACTCTAATGCTCCGACCAACTTCAAAATGCATTTCAGTAAAGGTTCTACGCTTCAAAATCCGGAGCACGATGTTTGGTAGAAAAGTTATTCACTAACAGAAGAAGAAGAAAAAAAAAAACCAAACGAAAACTCATCATAGCAAAACCAATACATTCGTTCAGGATTTAAAACAAACAAAAAAAGGAACTGGAATCTACAATAAAAAAAAAAAAAAAAAATCACACAAACAAATACGTTTAAAGAATATGATCGCAATAATTGATTTTTTATATTAATATTAGTTAAAAAAAATATAATAAAAGTACACTAGTATAGTTTGTTATTGAACTGTAAATATATATTACGAATTTATATAATACAATATTTTCGTTCATATTGAATCTAACTTCAACATAACATTACGTTTTATCGAATAAATATTAATAATATTTTATGTTTTTAATACTGCTGCGCGGAGCTCCTGTCCGAGGAATGTGCCAAAATGTACGAAAAACTAACGAATTCCTGCAGATTTTTTAGAAATAGTTTATTATTAACCGACTGCATATCATATTAATTAGAACGTTGAATATTAACAGTCGTCATGTTTCGTTATAGAAATACCGATATTATTACATTACACCGCCACTGCACGATCCGTATAAAAAAAAAAAAAAAAAAAAAATAATAAAAAATACCATTTATATTGTATTTTCAAACATTAAACTATTCGTATAAATATCTATTATAACAATTACTGCATGTTAATAAATTAATTTTAATAATACATCTTGTAATTATTCGACACCAGCAAAACTTTATATTTTTTTAATCATCAATATTATATAATATCTATATGTATATTATTATTATTATTATTAATAATATTATTTCATCAGAAAATTCAAAACAAATTCTGTTATATTTTATATTTGCAATCATTTTTTATATTTTATATTATTCGTATCTGGGTCACGTGGTTTCGTATAAATGTTTGTTTGGAAGTAATATATATATATATATATATTTTATAATATTTATACAAGTATAGGTAATATTGAATTAATTATATCTGTACGTAGGCGAATAATTAATACGGTTTAATTATATTTTTTTTTTTATAATATTATAGCATGCATTTTGTTTTTAATACATTTTCACAATGCTGGACATTAACGAGTTAAAATGATAAAACCGTTAAGTTAGATTTTACGTATAGGTTAATTTATTTATGTATTTTTTTTTACATTAACTCGATAAATAACGATTTAGTTTTGAATCATACAACATGAGGATGATTTAAATTTATTTTTATTTCAATACAATATATGTACCACTGATATTTGAATAGTTACCATCGTATACTTTTCATCGATTTTTATTTATATTTTTTCCTCAACCATATGAGTGGATTCCCGAGTTTAGTGTAATTTTATATTCCTAGATTATAGCTCATGTGTTTAATGCACCGATCACGGGCATTTTCAAAAAAATCGCACAATCTAGATTTATTATCTAGTGCGCACAACGGCAACGATAATTTTACAAATAACCAAAACTCATCTTAAACTTATAAGCAAATTAAATATTTAAATTAATAAAACAATATGTTCTTAACGTGATAATTCGCTAATTCGTTTTCAATTAACTTAATATTATTTATTACAACCCGCCCAGCATTTCCCACAATAAATTTATCTTTTTATCAAACTAATAATAATTTACCCAAGTACAAATATATTTATAATTCTAGTATTTTTTTTTTTTAAAATCTTGTAATCGGGGTCCATCTCCTTTGTCAGAAAATCACCAACAAACAGTATATATATACCGGAGACTTTTTGCTGAGCGTAATATCTAGCAAAAAACTGTAGTCAAACGAAATACTATCGAACGATTTCTATAGTATGGAACTTAAAAGGGCCTGTTTTATTATAATCGGCGATTTGTCTAAAAAAATGCTTTTCGATTTGTTTGAGCAATTCATAGCTATTTGAAATGCACGATGTTTATTAAATACCATCAGTGAAAAAAAGAAAATAGAAACTTTGAACGTTGTAATTACTGGTCAAAGGAATAAAGTCGAGCGTAACGTCCCATTTTTTTTTTCCTTTCAATGCTTTTGAACGTTATGAAACTCGTAAAAAAAAACTACGATAAATTTTATTGTTTCGTAATAGTTAAAGGTTAATAAATATTTAAATTTAGTGGAAAATTGGTTTAACCGACCCGAGTAGAATTTTTGTTCGCTACGATTTATTCGCAGACATACATTCGTCCTTTTTGGCAGAAGGATTCTGTATGTTTGTTAAACTGGTTCGGTTTTACTATCTGACCATTAAGAGGACCGGCGTTTGCTTTTTCTGTCTATTTTTATAAAATTAAAAGAGGACAATATTTCGGAGTGCAGGACGTTTCCAGATGTTGTTTTAAACAAAAAAATAAAAAAAAATATGTATTTCTTGAAAAGTTATAGGTCGTTGAACACTGTTGAAACGGTCGTTGTTTCTAATCGACGTATTGAGCGTTATTTATATGGAAAAATGAACGAATCGCATTCCGAAATATTGTCGTCATAAAATTGTATAATAGGCGTTTTTACTCTAAAACCAAAATGTATCGAATTCTACACAGTCTGCGTAAGAAAAAGGTCAAATGCTGGTGAGGCGTCCTCTTAAACCGGTACGACATTTTTACGAAAATTAGCGCAACGTTGTCAACGAGTGCAAATCCGGATATAGCATAAAAACATTCTAGACTACATTTTTTGCGTGTTTGTTTCCCCTTTTTTTTTTCACCGCTCTATCTAAAGCGTCGGATCCGTCGTGGTTATACATCGGCTATTGAAGGTCTTAGGTTTACACTATTTAGATACTGTTAAGATTTCTCGGGGCATTATCATGTTTGGCGTAACTATCGGGTAGGTTAAGTCTTTCCATTTCCCTACTGCTTTATCTGAACCCACGCGTGGATTCTTGTCGACCGGGTAGGCGTATTAGGTGTACACTTTTATTAGGACGTACCGCCTCACTCAGTTATTCACGGGGCACGGACGCTTCAACTCGTTCCTTCACCGGATCGGGCGAGCTCCGTCCCCCCGGGCGTTCTCATTGCGGATTTCCCGGCGAGGAGAACGATGTGGACGACGACGGCGCTCTCCATACCCTGATTCGCCGCGAAGCGTTTGACGGGGATACGGAGCGCCCGGTCCGGAGTTGGAGGCCCAGACCATTGGGAAGCTGTGGGGTCGAATTCGCCGAGGCTGTCATCGCGGAGAAGGAGTCGGCGGAACGGCAGGGCCAAGCCCTCGACGTCGCCGTCGTTGATCGCGGCTCCGTAGTCGCCGGCAGAAATTTTACCCCCCTACAACTAGTGATGGCAGCAAGTAGGCTTCGGCCCGGCTACTGCCCGTCCCCACCGTAGGGTACGATTCTGTTGTTGTAATCATTTTCATGTGAGCCTTAGGAGAAAACGCGATTCTTACTTTAAATAATTGTACTATATTTCATGAATAAATGATGGCGATCCGCCTCCCGAAGTTAATGCCTTACGGCGGTTCCGGGACGCGGATGTATTGCCGGATTAAAAAAAAAGAAAAAGGTGTACACTCAGAATACTGACTTTCTTGGATCAGTGTCAGAAGTTCGGACAGCCGTTGGTGTACGGTACTAGTGTGCACGGTCTAACGGCAACGTTGCAATAAAAACCGGGCAGGCAAACCGTACGGAATCGTTTTCTAACCGTTTTACCGTTGCGTTCTGGACATTTTCAATTAAATTACTAATATATATATATATATATGCATAGGTGTCACTAAAGGGTATCGAGGGGTACGTTTACCACCAGCCCGTCTATACTACGGCGAGGTCCCACCACCGTGGCCAGCCGAAAATTGTACCCGGCACAATGGCGTAAGTCGGCGTTTCTCAACCAAGGGGTACGCAGTAAAATCCGATGAAATGATGGTTTCCTCCGAAAACGGATTCTTCACTTGATAGGAAATCTCTCATCACATTCTGGGCTTACGCGAAACAAGGCGCATCGTCGTGAGCTTTTTCGTACAACGCGTGTTCATTAAAAATGAATAATAGACTTAAGACCGAGTCCAGACTCACGGATTTACTTATTGCCGGTGATTACTGAAATCAAAAAACAAAAAAAAAAAAAAAACTAAGCGTAACCAAACAGAACTAAACAAAGGATCGCGTTAAAATTAAATTGTTGTGATTGTTTTTATATTGTACGGAGTATGTGGATTAAAACAATTCCGAATTGTCCATTACTAAATTGGTATTATTCGTCTGTTGTGGCTGTTCGGTGTGGAAATTAGCGAATCGACAGTGGCGGGACAGTACGTAAAGCAGTGGCGAGAGGTCAAAGGGTACGCGAAAGGAAAAACGGCCGAGAAACGCCGGTCTGTGTAATGAGTGTAGGATTAGCGAGCGAAACGATCCGTAAATTTTTTTTCACTTTCGAAATATCAACAGAAAGCAAATTTGTTTGTAGATGAATTTTTTTTTTTTTTTTTTTTTTTGCTATCCCAGAATTTCGACTGTAGCGCGCCTGTTTATACGTTTTTGTGAAAGAAAATGGGCACGAGTTCTCGGGGCATCGCATACAAAACTACACTTTGCAGTCGGGTTTATTTGCGTTTGGTATTATTAACAACGGCGTAATGCAATAATATTATTAGAAAATAAATTGATTTTCGTAAAATATTATTATAGTATAACGAAATTAAATTGAAATACTTTTATAGTACTATAAAAATATCTTTGTAGTCGAATCCATGTTTTTTTTTTTTCTTTTTTTCTTATATATATATATATATATTATTATAATATTCGATCGACAATAATAACGCCAAGAACAATACTATAATAATAATAATAATAATAATAATATAAAATAACAGTTATGTAGCGAGAGCAATGCATTTTACAATTAGATTTTCCTTCGTTTAAAAACATCAAGTTTTATTTTATGGTTTTTTTTTCTCTTTTTTTTTTTTTTTTTTTCTCTTCAAAACACAATGGGTTTAATAATTACGGCGCGTATTATAATACTCGGCGGCGACGCGTTGTACAATAATAATAATAATAATAATAATAATAATAATATCATCATCGAAGCGACACGAATAACAGAATTTATATTATTTGTATAATAATAATAATAATAATATAAAAATACAATACCGTATACCTACGGTAAATTATTGTAAATTTAATTGTTCGTGTCATAGTACGAACGTTTAACACAATAATAATCGTCGGCCACCAGCCGGTGTTTTATTATAATATCGGGTTCTGGCACTGACCCTCGAAGAGTTTTGAATAATAATTGTATTTTCGCGAGTAACAAGAGACGAGGCCCGTTTCTTATATAGCCCGATTCCGATTTACCCGCGTACCCATTTTCCCGTACGAAAAAATCTATACGATTTTTTTTTTTTTTTTTACCACCCTTTAAAAACACAGTGTTTCCCAACCGGTGGTTCGCGGGCCCGTAGATATTTTCTTCGAATTCTATTACAAATTAATTATTATTATTATTTTTTTTCTTTCTAAATAGCGAAAAAATTACGACTTATTGAGGAACCGTGTAATACTATACGGTTATCTTATCGTTGTTGCTGCTGTAGTCCGATAAGTATTTTCCACTTTTATAAGAGTAATAAATTAAAGTATAATTATATATTAGTGACGTATAGTAATAAAATGTAAAGCGAAATAATACAAATTAACATTTTTCGATAGATTTTGTGTTTTCTTGTTGATGAGCAAACAAAAGGTATTCCAAGTTTTCGTAAAACTTATGTGGACAATATGAAATATTGTCGAAGTGGTCCGTGGTGGCAAAAAAGGTTGGGAAACACTGTTTTAAAACGACGCCACCAGTACCGTCCGGACGGACAATATAATTACAACGAAAAAGCGAAAAATCTCGTACTCACAATATTAGTGCTCCGGGGAAGAGGAGATTCTATTATATATACACGCAGGGTGGCTGACTGATGAGTTTTGAGAAGCTATACACACAACGAACATTAACACTTGGAGAAAAACGGTTTGTTTTATTCGAATTATTAGGCAATCCCGGTTTTTTAATTTACGTTTTGAAAATGATATCTTCAAGATGACGGCCGTCAGCAACAATACATTGCTGTAGGCCAACTCGGCCGTTTCGGCACGATTCGATTGGTATGGTCGCGATTTCTCCGGTGATTCTTTCCTCCGGGTCCATCGATGGTGTGGGGGCGATGTTTAAAAACCTTATCCTTGAAGAATCCCCAGAGGAAAAATCGCACACGCTTAAATCGGGGGAGCGTGCCGGCCAGCTTACGTCGCCCCTCAGAGTGACCAAACCGCCCGGGGAACGTTTGTCGCAAAACAGCAAACGAAATTCGAACTGTGTGCGCTTTAGCCTCGTACTGTTAAGACCGAGACGTCTCCCGAGTCATGTTCTTCAGCCATTTCCTCCAACCTGTGCTGCAGATTAGTTTCCAACATCACAACATCCCCAAAGCAACCGCGTGCTTCCAGGCAGAGCTTCTCGGTGACCGCTCAATTGCCTCTCTGTGAAAATTGCACATTTTCGGTGGTTCTTACCGTTCTAGGTGCTCCACGTCCACTTAGGAGGGTACTTCCAGTCCTTTCCAATTTTCGAAACTAAAATTGAATAGTGTTCACATAAGGGACATATCCGTTGCGTGAAATGCCAAGATGTAAACGTAAAGCCCTTTGTGTTTCAATCACAGAATGTATTTTTTTTTTTAAATACGTGCGCACGACGAAACCTCGATGCACACCTTTCTAGACCATGATTACGACTAAAAAACGGCATAACTGTATAATTCAAAATAGACCACCACTATTAGGCCTGCGCTTATCTTGTCTTAGACTAATGACCCCATTAAACACGTCAGTTGGCTCCGCCGCACCCTGTGTATATAAACGCAACAATAATTTTCACCGGATTAACGACGATTGCGTTTTTACTGTGTTTTCGCAGAGAGATGTTTCGACATCCGTTGACCGTGTACAATATTTTCTATACGTTCAAACCTAATAAACATTTATAGATATATATTTTTTATTTTTCAAATTTCTATTCGAAATTTTTGAATGAAAATATCAACAAAACAAAAAAAAAAATAAAAAATAACAACAATTTCCCCTGCGCAAACATAGTAAATGTCGACGTCTTTAAGTTTGGTGACATAATCGTTCGTTTTAATTGTTCGCCTATTTGAAAGCACGAAAATACATTTTTACTATATTGTCCGTTAGATAGGCAAAGACGTATTACACAAAAAACTAAAAAAAGAGAAAAAAGGCCCGTTTAGCCCGACGTTTGTGTCCGTCACCGTAGCTTTTTTCGCGAACGTGTGATTATCGACAAAGGTTTTGAGCGAATTCGGTTTTTCGCAGTCGTCACAATAGAATCGTTTACCATATTTTCAAAATATTACCAACGGACGGATTTACAAGACACAGGTCTAACCGCTACGGGCCCGCGATAAAACAGTCGCCCTGTATATTATAGAACCGCGTGAATGCAAAACTCGCAGGTTATCATATATATATATATATATATATATCACAGTGTCTCCGTTCATTACACGCCATATTTACCATTATTATAATATACGGTAAATTATACCATTAGGGAACTTAATTTACGAGCCCGTGTTCTGAGGGTCGTATAGCATAAAATCTACACCGGAACATATTTTATTTTATTATTTTAAAATTAACGCTCGTAATATTACTGCACTCTCCTACACCCGCAACATTCCCCTGGTCGTCCGCAGTGGGAATTTTTTTCTTTTTTTTTTTCTAAATATCCAAATCAAGTGTTTAAAATTTAGATTCCGAGAAAAAAAAAAATAAATTTAATTTTTTTTTTTTAACACTATTTCGACCAATCGTCAATAACGAGCGTGTTCGTATAGAATTTTGATCTAGTCGGTGCGTCGAGGACGTTCGAGTTAAGTTAGGTTAGATTAGGGCCCAGCATAATTTCTCCGGGGAAAAATATTGTTTTTTGGTTCGATGCGATTGTAAGTCGATAAAACTGTTGGGTTCCTTTTATTGCCCGTAATGTTCCAAAAGAGTACATCGATCAGATATAGACTGTTTGTTTATAAAAAAAAAAAAATAATAATATCGTATATTGTGGTTTTAAAACTGCAGTGTTTAATAAGTTTCACAAAAGAGAACTTCATTAAAAATAAACGAACTCGTATCTAACAAGCAATGAATCAATTGTCAAACTGTAAAAAAAAAAAAAAGGGGAGGAAATGACTAACAACGAACAATGCAAGATAAAAATTTAAGTTTTGAAGTATCTGTAACAATGAAAATACTCGTATATGCTCGGTTTATCAAAAAAAAAAAAAAAAACTATTGGCAATATTGTATAGGTATGGCCGAAAAATCTCAAAATATTCTTAAAATTTCTCGAGGTAATATTTGAAATCATTTAATTTTACGTTCGAAATGCGTAAAATGTGTGTATGCACTACGCACACGCAATATTAATATAATCATATTAAAGCGTTGAAGAAGAAGAAAAAAAAGCTTTAAAACTGGAACAATACAGAAAAAAAAAAAAAAGTTACCTAATAAAAGTTTTTAAAGTAATAACCAATAAAAACAGAAATCTTAATTTTTAGGTTAGGTTAGGTTAGTATAATATATCAATATTATAACCGTTTTTTTTTTTTGTAGTTTAGCTGAAATTCGTCATGATTTGTCAAAATAGGGGAACGGATATTTTATAATATTTTACCGTAATATAAAAAAAGCCGCTCTCCAAACTTGCAAAAAAAAAAAAAAAAACATCTTACACGCGCATAACCACGTATGATTTATTTTAGAGATCCTATATCATACGTATACCTACGAGTGGGTATCTAACGTTCGAGTATATATTTAAATGGGGTTAATCTCTCGGTTTGTACGTTTCGAGAGGATTTTAGGACAATTCTCCAGTGCCGCCCACCCCCGAATATAAAAAAAATTTCCGCCTACGGTTATAGTACAACAAAAAAATAAAAAAAAATATCAATACGCGTTATAAATTATAATTATAATTTATATACACGCTCGTACAATGTACTGAATTATTCACATTTCCGCTCATATATATATATATTTATACACATACAGAGATAATATTTTATTACGCTATTTAGTCGCGAGTGCGACTAAATAATAATAAGATTTACAATATAATAAATTATGTATTAAACCGGTCGGTGTAACATTGTAGATTCCATTACCCCTGCGCTACTTTAAATTAGTAATATCTCGTGATGGCGACCGCTCTGTAAATAATTTATTATTACCTATATTGTAGTATCTAAAACGGTAATAGCTATGCCGGGAACGTACGAGTATAGGCGTGTAGCGATTTCCACGCGATCAAGGGATTTAACCAATTGCGCTCAAAAACGACGTTTCCATACACCGGGTGCGCTCGAAAACGTTTTTTTTTCGGTTGATAGACCAGATGCGGTTTTTTTTTTTTTTGTCTTTTTAATCTCGTACAAAATAATAGTTTGTCCGGCGGCGTGGCTAGACGTCCCGGGGCGTTAAAATTTTTTTTTTTTTTTTTTTTTTTGCGGCGCTTATACGCGCGATAGCGTCCGTTAAGTAATATTCGGTAGACAAATTACGGTTAAAATTGAAACGCGCGTGCGAAACAGGCCTAATTGCTAGTGGTTCACGCCAATTTATTCGACTGCAGTTAACGTGCCAACACCGCAGCGACAAACCGAAAACGGTGATAATATGCTTGAAAGAGCGCCGACATTAAATAATATCCGATATCCCCCAATTGATTATTTTGCCGCAGTAAATGCAAGAAAAATAAACGTTGATTAGCTTGTTTTTTTTTTTCCATTATAATGTAATTTTTTATTATTGTTCAATCACTATTGGTATTTGGCAAATTTACTTTGTATTGTTAAGTATAAAGATAAGTCAAGTTTTCATTTTTTATATTTATTATAATTATAAAATGTTTCAGCACACCTAGTGCTATTACAACTTTTTAATTTTTACAATTTCATATGTTACAAATTTAAATGATTATAAATTTATTAATGACATAATTATTACTAATAGTGAGAGTGATATAATAATGTGTTACGTATATGAATATAATAATAACGATGAGGTCTAGTATATTAATAATGATCTTCATTTTCTGATAATGAGTCTTCTGTGTCTGTTAAAAGAACGTCCTGGGGAAGTCGAGGCCGCAGACGTCTATTGAGTGTTTTTTTTTCCTATATTGTAATGACGAGCACTGTCCAAGTTTTTTAGTTTGGCGTGGAAATTTTTAAATTGGGTTTCAATCCATGTATTTATCAGGGGTATTTTCGTGTCATTATGGATCTGGCGATTTCTCATGAACCACGGTGCTTTGAGACATATCCTTAAAGAATATTGATATAAATACAAAGTAAAAATATATACCTATACTCGTAATGACGGAAATGGAAATTTATCCGATTTAAGATTATAGCGACATTTTTAATGTAATAATGTAATGTATTTTTTTTTTTTTTTTTTAATAAATTATCATATTTGCTTATTGTGATATTATAACACAGATTATAAATATTCTTTCAAATTTTATCAAACTTGATATTTTCGACTATCTTTACATTCTATCTTACGGTTGGTATCGTTTAGGTTTTTAAATAATTATTTGTTAAATATAATTTAACAAATAATTATGTCGACGGGTAATAGAAAGGTAATACAATTTAGAAAAGGTAAAAAAAATCATCCATTAAAGTTTTTAAATAGAATGTATTCCAAGTAAGTTTTTTTTATAATAATTAACTAGCAATGTACAAATTGCATACTCGTCAACGAATAATTACGATGAAATTAACAATATAACAATAGATCGTGTTACTATTGACCCGAAACTTTTTGTTGCAATTTCCCCAAAACGGAGTTTATTTTTTTAAGTTTAATGAAATATTATAATAATAATCTGGAGACGTACATTAATTGCATATGAATAAAATGTATGCTGCAATATACAAAATTGTACCAGCGAAAAGATCAATTAAAAAAAAAAAAAAAAAATCACTTGCATGTACCAATATCAGTTTTTATTGATAACTAGCTGTATTACCGTCATATCAGAGTGATTTACGCGTATTACTTTGGCTTTTATAGCCGCAAACTTATCAATTAAAATACGACTTATTTACAATTTTAAAATTCTGTTGTCAAAACTGGAAATTAGAAGCTAAATTCAGAACTCTACGCCTATGGGAAGTCGCTTTCTATAGACCGGTAGACAAACGGTCAGACTTTGTTTTATTAGTATAGATTTGATAAACGAAACAAGATTAAAAAAAAAAAAAAAAACCAAACTGATAACAGGTGTAGTATACCATAGATGTCGGGGAACAAATTGGAAAAATAATATTCTGGGCAAGAGTCGAAGTGGGGGAAAAATGTGCATGTTAAGCCGGCGTATACAGAGTTCGATTCTTTGCCAGAATATTATTTTTAATTGGGTAACAATAAAAATCAAAAAAAAAAAAAAAAATCGAAAACTATGAAACCATTATTTTCGTATATTTTCCCGTATTTCATACGTTTTTTCCCTCAATTATTAAAAAAAAAAAAACTACCCATTATATGTATCAACTACATTAAAAATGCTTTCAGAAAAGATGCTACACTTGAAAAGCAGGATGTCTGGTGGAAAAGTTATTTACGGACCAGCAAAAAAAAAAAAAAGCACACACATCATAGTAAAACAGCACCGCTTCGCTCAGAATTTAAACTAAGATAAAAATATTGGTATCGAAAACAAAATAATATTCTTTACCAATGATTTCTAGATAATAAATAAAAACTTTTTTAAATCTGTGTCACCCCATCTCGTTTTACAATCTATTCTAATAATGATTATTTTACTATTCTACGTGTAAAAAAAAAAGGCAATTTGTTACATTGAACAAAGTGCCACATTCTGATTTTATATTCGGTCGCGTATTATTGTTTTCGTCTTTGCTGTTCTATTTGTACCTGATGATTATTGTTATTTTTTTTTTTAAATCGAAACCGGTCGTATTTACACACAGCCTATATAACCTACTCCGGGCTTTGTTTTTTACATTTTTAATTTTATTTTTCGTTTATATATTTGTTGTTATTATTATTATTTTAATGAAATATAATTTTTTTTTTTTTTTAATACGCATCAATAATACACATTTCCAATTAAATTAATTATTTGTTGGCTCTCCTCACCCACATTTGTCAATTCCATATAGGCGCCTCGCTGACTGGTCACGATGATTAGACATAAAGAAGAGACTTACAGGCATATCGATTGAAACCCATAGATTTGCATCATACTGTATAATATTGTAAAATAACGGGTATAACGGATATTATTCTAATGGTATTAAGGTAGGTAAGTAGGTGTAGGCTTAATATTTATTCTGTCTGGGAAGTAAGATTTAATTAGTTTTTGCCTTAATGGCTTTTCTTAATCATCATCTTTCTTATAGTTTAATATTATTATTATCGTACCCGGGTTTTCGAGTGAAAACTATACCGTGTGATGTGAATCGTAAAAAAGAAAATATATTCATATTATTATTATCATCTAAGATTTAACAAAAATGTTCGACTAGGCTGCAGAAGTTAGGCAATAACATTAACTCGGTTAAGTGCAGTTAATTGAAAAAAAGCGAACGTTAAAAGTTAATCGTTTTATTGATTATCTGAGTTAAGTTAAATATTAATTTGGAAATTCAATTAAAATTACTAATTCCAGTAAAATTGGTTTGGTTTTTTTTTTTTTTTGGTTTCTTATAAAATTGCTATTGTCGTGGCAGAAATGACGAGTTCGGTCGTAAACAAATGATAGTAGTATTTAAAAAAACCGAGTGAAATCGAAAACCACGAGTACAAGAAACAAAGAATTATTAGTAAATATGTACCGCAATAGTAATAACAATGAAACGAGGAGGTGCATAAATACAAATCTATACGTTTTTTGATTATAAATTTGTTCGCTTTTCAATATATTTTTAAACTATACTAATATATTTACACAATTGTTTTTTTTTTTTTCATTGATCGTCAATTTAGGCCATTAGTTGTACAATTAACATTTTTTAAAACAACCGATTAGTATAGAGATTATTACAAGGATTTTTTACATAACGCGTCGACCGATGAGTTTTTACATAAGGTTGAATAGATTAAATTCTCTAAAAAAAAAAAAATGTAATCATTTAGCAGATTGTTGTGATGGTCCCCGGGCCCTAGCGATTCCGAGAGATGTAAAATTTCGTCCGGTACCGGTCGAATTTTCGGCATTCCGCGAGGAAGTGTTTCGCCGCCGCAAGATTGACACGCCCGTAGGTTCTTCGCGTTTGCCTATTAGAATACCGCGCGGGATTCCGGCAGTGTCCTGCGCGAAGTAACGTTTGCTCTTCGGGCGACAGGTTCGAATTTCCGTTTGTTTCTCTGTGTGTAAATTAAGAAAACCGTTAGGTAAATTCGCGTACATTTGTTTTCATTACGACCGTACAGCCGACGCGTTCCCGTCTACGCGTTTTCAGTTTGTCGAAAACGGACCGGGGAAAACCGTGGTTGCAAGAAAATAAATTCGACTGACACAAATTAAGAGTACATCACCATTTAATTCCATTTTTTTTTTTTTTTTTTTACATATTAAAAGTTAAGGCTTCAACAACAAAGGTTATTAGTCTACTCAGACTAGGAGTGTAGATGGTAAAGGGCGAAATACACCAGTTACAATTATTTACACTTAATTTTAGTTAATTTATGGTATAGAAAAATTGATGTATTGCTACTGTATTATCTTTGTTGAAAGCTTGTTGGAGAGAGGTAGAGTTGGTGAAGATTTTTCGTGTTTAATGGTAATTTGGACATTTGGTCACGATGTGATCGATAGATAGATTCACTGTGGCATGTGCTACATATTGGGGCCGGCTCTTTGGTGATGAGGAAAGAGTGGATTAGATGGGTGTGTCTTATTCTGACCCGAGTGCTTATTAACTCATCTCTTCTTTTGAGATTTAGGGGTAGGTTTCATTTTTGGATAGAGGCATTTATGGTTCGAAGCTTGTTTGTATGAGAAATATTAGTCGAGTATTTCTGCCACGCTTCTGCAGTCTTGAGGTCAATAATTTTGCGTGTCTCTGAGGATGTGGTTGGGTTTAATTTTAAGGCGTTTCGAAGTAGGGGGAGGCTTCGTTTGCGATTTTGTCAGCTTTTTCATTACCAGGTATCCCAACGTGGGAGGGAACCCAAATTAATGAGATAAGTTTATTGGAAGTCGACATAAGCTTTTGGATAAGTAAAGCTAACTCGGTATTAGAGTAAGGATTTGCAATTAATTTTATGGCGCTTAATGTGTCGCCAATGATTGTGAAGGAGTCTGCATTCGAGGAGGCAGCGATTTCTAGAGCTTCGTAGATGGCGTGAGTTTCCGCTGTATAAATACAAGAAATGGAAGGCAGTGAGGCGGGCTGCACACTGAAGAAACTTGTTTTAAGAAACAAATTTCATGAAATGTGAATATGTAATATTATATTATTATAAATTTTGTATGTTCATGTTATTTATGTTATATTTATCATATTTTATTATTATTATATATATAAACTGTAGTAGATACAGCACAGTAACAATGGTAAATACTGTCGTACTAATTTAATAGTGTTTATATGATGTAAATGATGAAAAGCAACTCGAGACATTCTGTAGAAACTTTGGTATTCATCCTCATCGGTGGTTAATTCCTTTGCAACTACATAGCTACTATGGTGTTTATCTTTTAAAAGTGCATGAACCCAATACCTACGTTTCATTTTTTTTGATACGAAGCCACCAACACGACATTTAACACATCCTCATCATCAGACGACATTGTCGAAACTATACATTTTTTTTTGTTCCACCAGTGTACGCAAATATTGTTTTTGTTTTTTTTGTTTTTAATAGAAAATATATAATCTGTAAATTATTTTTACAATAAGAATACGGGCTATAATAAATTGACATGACTTTCTTGATAAAATAAGTAACCCAGCGACTACACTTTATTGGTTTAATGTTTTAATGTTATGTTCAATATATTTTTATTTTTTATTTTTTTAACGCAAATATGAAATTAGTTTCATGAAATCGGTTTCTTAAACCAATTTCTTCAGTGTGCAGCCCGCCTGAGAGTTTACGGTTATCGTGTTCTATGGTTACTGCGAGACGCCGACGACGTTGTAATTTTACCCGTGCCGGGTTCGAATTTCCGTTTATTTCTCTGTGTGCAAATTAAGAAAAAAACCGTTTGTAAATTCGCGTGCATTTGTTTTCTTTACGACCATACAATCGACGCGTTGTCAGTTAGTCGAAAACCGACCGGGAAAAATCGCGGTGAAATTCCCGGTATTGGTTTTTCGGGCGGTCCGCGGCCGACGAGTCGTGCGCCGGCAACAACGCCGGGCCGTTTCGGACCGGCCGGCCCTGAGATTCCCAAAAAAAGACCGGTAGAAGTAATTGTTAAAAAAAAAAAAAAAACGGCCGAAAATGCCGTAGCGAAATCAAGCGGCGGACACGACGTTTTGAGGTGACCGTGTAAAAATATACGAATTTAAACACGATACAAAACACACGTAGAATTAATGTAGCGCATTTGACAAGTGAACACGCACGTGGCGATAAACACACACACGGTATAACCTTAAAATTATAATAACTGTTGCGAAATTTTCAAATACAGACCGTAATAATATACATTATTGTTATAAAAATTAAATAATAATTAATTTTAGCCAAGGTTATCATACGTAGCGTCCACACGCGGCCAAGAGTACCTACACACACCGTCGTCTAATTGCATTGTTAATTATTTAAAATCGAAACCGAATATCGCTGAATTAGTAGGTAACCGACTGTATTATAATATCATATACTTGCGGGCACACACACACACACACACACACACACACACACACACTACAGTCGGTTCAAAATTCAAATAAAACTATAACAAAAAAAAAAAAAAAAAGTATCCGACGACCATGTACGTTTGTCCAAAACGACATTATCGATTTGAAACACAACAATAAAATAACGGACGCGAAATAATCGATTAATGACGCGGTACACGTGTTAATAATAAACGATAATACTCGGGCAAATAAATTTAAAATTAATATTGACCATAAAATTTATATAGGTCATTCCTTTGAAATACCATTTTGCCGCCGGTAATCGTTCCGATGTATTATTTAATTTCATTCGGTATTTGTTGAAATGTTTGATATTATTTTAAATACTTATACTACGTTGTATACCATTTGAAAGTAAAAAAAAAAAAAAAAAAAAGCTTTTAGTTATGCGCGTACGATAAAATCGAATTGTGCTTTTAACAGTATTATTATGTTATTTCGTTAACGCGTACTCAATATTATTTTATAAACATAAGCACCGATTGAAATACATTTTTAAACAACATAGATTGGTTACACGCGTATACAAATATTGGATTTTTTTTTTTTTCCTTCCATTATTTGTTGACAATAATAATAATAATAATGATAAATAATTGCAATCTTGCCAAACAAAATACACAAATAATAGAGATAAAAAAAAAGGGTTACTTAAAATATTATGCAATCTAAAACAATAATATCGAAATATATAATACGAGATAGTATTTTTATTTTTTTAAGTATAAACAGTACTCGAATTCGAGAGGAGGGATCGTAGTAGAAAGACGGAGCTCATCGAATGTATTTTTTTGTTTTTTTGGCATTCCCTTATTAGTTATTTTTATTGGGACGATAGGCCCACGATACGTTTCTTTTTGATATTTTCATTAAAAAAAAAAAAAAAATGTTTAAAAACTCATACCCACTTGGATATATTATTGGAAATATTTTTTTTTTTTTTAGAATTTAATATTTATTAAATCATACATCGTTATTATTATTATATATTCGGTATTGCACTTTTGCTTTTTGCGACAATAAAGTAAGCTATTTAATCGCCTAAACATTGTAACCAAAAATAAGAAACAATTGTACATTAAAAATGTTTACCTTAAGTCGCAGGTGTATTCTTGGTCGTGTATTTTTTTTTTTTAAATAACTATAATTGAGTGATGTTTGAAAAATGTGTAAAATGAGGGTTTTGGATGAGTTCAATAATTGCAAGGAACGCTAATTTGTTTGTGAAGTCTCATAGCCCTTCTTTATTTATTTTTCCAATTCGAGCACTATAAACCTATACAAATAATAAGAATGGGAAAAACATAAAAAAAATACCTAAAATAGTTGGGTACAATTCGCATCGTTCGCCAGACACGCTATAATTGTTATCTAATAGTTAAGTAAGTAAATTTAACAGTAAAATAATCGCTGCGTTTTGAAAATGAATTTGTAAGTATAACTCAGATCCTACATTAAATGTTAAACGTTTGATTTTTTTTTCTTGCGGTTTTTCAGCGATAGGTACCAGACTATAGAATATATTTGAAAAGTGTAATCGTATGAAACTATTCCAGCGCATGTGGCCCAAGCAGCGGCCTCGAGAAAAAAAAAATAAAAAACAAAACACATCGTTGGAAATCTACAGTATGCACATTAAAATATGGACTGAGAAAAAGGGGCAAAAACACTTTTAAAAACGATTGATAATAATATTGTTGTATGGAAATATGAAATAATAGTATAAAAATGTTATTTGTTTTTTTTTTTTTTTTTGGGAAATATTCTATACATTTTCAAATCAGATATTAAATACAACATAAAAATCTAGTTATGTTATATCAGTAATTGTCGACAGCTTTTTTTTTTTATTATTAAAAAAATATTTAAAAATAAACTAGACATTTATACATAAAACGGCACAAAATTGTTACCAGAAATCCCCAATCCCGTATTGATGATTTTCGTCTGCGGAAATAGTGTTCTCTATTCGAAATCGTGTTAACAGGCAGGATACAATACATACTCACGCATTATAAAAGTCATATTTAAAAAAAAAAATAAAAAACATTTTTTGTGGTCATAATTGTTTTTGTTTTTGTTTTTTTATGGTTAATGTGAATACGCAAAAAAACATTCGTTTTGGCCCAACAAAAATGAACAAAAATTCGACACAGTTCATCTTTAATTGTACATTGAATGGTAAAAAAAAAAAGAAATAAATTGAGGTTAATAATTCTGTTTTATAACCGTCAATTTTGATGAAAATCTTAAAAATAACGGCGCACCGAAACACGATTAACAGAACTTTCGTTTTTCGTTAGCAATGATTTATCGTTGCGTACAGATATAAATTATAATCCTCTCTATATCGTACCTACCTTCCCAACTTTCCGCTTACAACAGTGGCCCACCCGTGGTGCAAAGTATGAGCCCAAGTTTTTTTTTTTTTTAACGTATCTGTAAATAGATTTTCAACCAGAAATCACATTGTTCCGATCATCAACTTCAGCCATGGTTTATGATGGAAAACTATTTCAATGCCGCATTGAAAACCGGCCATTTTTTTCTATATTCCTTGTAGTTTTTCTAACAACGGGGTAAACGAGAATATTTACCTCAATAATGATTCCAGTTATTTTCTGTTTGGTCTTTTTATTGTCATTCAGTGCAAAAATAGTCGTAGACATCTGTAACTTCCAACTCAATAAATATATTCGAATTTCCTAAAATTGGCATTATTTTCATAAACATTCTGTCGGCTTTTTTTTTTTTTTTAGTAATACTTCAGTTAATATTTGAGTAGTAATTTTTATAAATTTTTTTTTTATTTATTATGTTTTTACCTCAAACGGGTCGACAATTTGTATGTTTTTTATTGTATGTATTTTTTTTTTTGTAAACTAAAAAGTAAACTTATATACATTAAATTGTTAATTATTTATATATATTGTTAATATATACCGAGTGTTGTGTTTAATATTTCGGTTTAAGATTTTTATCGTTAATAATTTGAATCTGGTTACTTTTTTTATTTATATATATATATATATATATATATATATATATATATATATATTATATAAATAATGTAGTTTTTATGTTTCCCGACGTTTAAAAGTATAAACGGACGTATATATGTTACTGTTTAAATATTATCATTTATCCATGTCCGGTTGCATATATTCTACATTATAATAAAAACAATGCGTGTTTTATAATTTGAAATACATTTCCTGCAGGAGATCGTTTCGTCATTACAAACGTATTGTTCTATGGCTAAGTATAATAATATATATTATATGATTTATATTTTTTATCCATTCGGATATCAACAGAATATCACGCGACCTTGCGGCATAACGCAACACGGTATTATAATCATATAAACAATTTTTTATTATTATTTAACCATAAGTTCATATTATAAAAAAAATGGTCGGACCTGTTGCCAGCAGAGGATACCGACGTGCCCACTGGCACAAGTAGGATTTTTTTTCGGGCTGGGGGGGTGGGGTTGTACATAATTATACTTATAAAAACTAAAAACGTGTACACTAAAATATCACTGGAAATATGATTTAAAAAAAAAAAAAAACCCTCACCACCCTCACTGGTTGGTCCATTACACGCGCCTGTCGCTGTATTCGAATCTGGGCATCAAGGGCGCATCCAGCATTTTTTTTTTTTTTTAAACTATGTACAGAAACCCGCAAGCACGTTTGTGCACGAACTTTCACTCACTCGCGTGTGTTAAAAAAAAAAAAAAAATGTGTTGATAATGAAAATTATATTATAACTTAAGTTAATGCCTATATTGAATCGTTCACTTTGGATTTCGGTCTGGTCACGGTGATGTTATTTAATATGCACGTACGTATATAAATTAATTCACTTCAATTTCGATAGTCGGTATGTATATGTTCAATATGGAAACATTGTAATCGGTACCTAATAAAATTGCAAAAAAAATATTAGGCGTTCAAGCACTCAATGGAAGGATGGCTCAAGCCCGTCAGAGCCCGCCGCCTGGCTGGAAATCGTTAATTTGTTAAGTTTGTTCCGGACCAAACTGGAGAAGAAATACACCGAAGAATAAATACAGTTGTTTACGAGCAGTGTATAAAACTATTGTTTGAACAGCGAACACCGAATATCGCGCACAGATTAGAAGCCCGTTTATAACGAATATAATTTATTTTGTAAATATTTTTATTAAAGTATTTTATAATTATATATATATATATAAAAAAAAAAAAAATGGTTTATAATAACACGTTCCGTACTTAATATTATTATATGGTTTGGAAATTAACAATTTTGAGTTAAGACGGTAAACACTACAAACTACAGTTATTTACCTACTATTATGTGCGTTTATATAACGCGTTTAAAAACTATACCATGAATATTCATTTAGAGTAAAACTACAACGGCGCAGATTACGATCGTATAAATAAATGTAATTAAACAGATGGTATAAATTGTGTGTATGAAAATAATCGTAATTATTATACATATCTATACGTATATATATATATATATATAAATTAAAAAAAAAATATATACAAAACAGTGGTATTAAAATAACATTCTATTTGGGAATAATTTTTCTTAATTATACGAGTAAAATAATAATTTCAAGGCGGCCGCGATTCGGTATTGAAATTTTCGGGCTCGCGCGTGCGGACAGAAGTTTCTAATATATTAATTGTATACAAAACAAAAAAAAAATTGGGCGTTTAAAACCACGTCTACCTCAAGATCTTCTTCTATCACAATCAAGCGAAGACGAAGACCAAATTTAAATTATCATTAAAAATAAATATTAACTAACATTATTATCATGTATACTTCAGTATCGCTATGTCACTAACTAATAATATTAATGGTTCATAATTTGTCATTTGTAAATAGAACCCGTTAATAAACTTGTAATTGCATGTACGTATAATATGTTGAAACATTTTAAATCTAATGAAAAAAAAAAAAAAAAATTGTATACTTGTACGTATAAGTTTTAGTCGCACAGAACACTTTTATATTGGCGCAAACGATTTAACTATAACCGATGTTCGACACGAATTATTTACAATCGACTTTGCCGATAAATAAATGTTTCCGCGCCGCCCATTTCGTCATCGTTAATAACGATTTTAAAGCGTCGGAAACGCGGATATATCTCTTTTCCGCCGGGCAACGGTATAGGAAAATACGAGAATATCGAAAAAATAGTATTCCCTCGACTTTCCTCGTAAACAATACACTATTCTATTAATTGCATTTGATATATATATATATATATATAAAAATACCATTATATACTTTTCGATCGTATAAAAGTATTTTTACAATTCTATCAATACTTTGCGCCTGTACGTTTTTGATACTTTTTAAACGCATAAACTTCAGCTATAGTATTTACACCATCCCCTCACCGTGCACATACGCACGCGCATTTTATAGATATAATAAATCTAATAACGGCGATGATAACTTTGAACATTTCTCAAAGTTATACAGGGTGCGGCAGAGCCGACTGACGAAATTTGATGGGCTATAAATAACCAACAGTAAAACTTAGAGAAAAGGTTTTTTTTTTTTTATTATTATTTAAATCAGTATTCAATCCCATTTTTAAAAATTATTTTTTGAAAATTATATCTCCAAAATGGCGGCCGTCAGCATTGGTACACTGTTGTGTAGACGATCTCTGAAGCTCTAATATGATTTTCGGCACATTTCGACTGGTATGGCCTCGACTTCCACGTATAATGGTCTTTCATGGAGCTGCCGTGGGTTATTTGTAGCCCAGTATCGACAATTTTGTTTATTTACAGTTCCGGAAAGATGAAAATGCCAATCCTCATCGCTACAGAAAAAAGTTGATATCGGAGGAATTTGCTGACAGAGACTTGTACGGTTGCCGTAGCATTTAACTCTTGGACAAGCATTAATTTATAGGGACGGAATGATAAATCTTCGTGAAGAATTCTCCGTGTCCAAGTCTACTCGGGGTACTCGCAGTTTCTTCGGAATGCCGTATCCACGATTCGATAGTGTTAGCAGAAGACACAGATCCAGCACGCGGAATGCCGCCGAAGTGTATACGAAAAGCCCGTTGTGTAGCGATCACCAAATGATTATTTTCGTAATACGCACGATTTACACCTGTCCAGACGACGATTACGAATAAAAACGGCATTACCGTACAAACCGAAATAGACCACTTATTTAGGCCTGTTCTTATCTTATCCAATGACCTCGTTAAACTCGTCAGTCGGCTCTGCCGCACCCTGTATAATACAACGATCGATATTATTAATATTATTATTATTATTTTTTTTTTTTCGTATAAAAAAAAAAAAAAAAAAAAATATACAGATATTTGCTAATACGTATTTGAATTTCTAATTTTGTTAGAATAAATTAAAACGTCACTACTAAATAGGATATTAGGTAATCCGGTACGCGTTACTCGCCGACGCCGAATTTCGAAACCACCGACACTATGTCTTGGTTAACGCGACGCGGGCACTTTGTTGATTTTTTATGTAATCCACGGCGACCCTCTGCGCCGCGTCGAGAAGACTATAGTAAATAATACGTATTTATTTTGTTTTTGTTTTTCAGGCCTGTTTGGTGCTCGAGCCTAGACGGGCCACACTGACAATTACAACGTCTAAAATAATTTCAAAAAAAAAAAAAAACGATATAATACATGTTAGTCCATTGGATGGATCGTTTTCAATACAATTTAGTCGGCCGTAAATAATAATACAGAAATATTGTTATGGACGAACAACGGACATTTATAAAACTAAATGCATTCACCGCGATAAATTATTGAGACAAAAAAAAAAAAAAACGGTCGCCCCCCCCCCCCAAAAAAAAAAAAACATAAAATATAATTTTCCGAATAAAACAACCGCCGCGTATAGACATTAAATAATTAAAAAATAACGAGTGAATCGATACTTGTACGCATTGTACACATTATAAATATCTAATTGCATCGTATGTGATCATAAAATATGTACATAATAAAAATCGCGGGGATTACATTCGATTATTCATAAATAAAATATGTTATCTTGGCTAGAAGCCGAGAAATTTTATCAATTTTCCCGACTTTTTGATAATACAAAATTTGATAGAAAAAAAAAAAAATTCGTGGTAGTACTTACTTGGGGGGGTACTTGAGTTACAGTTGTGAGCGTAGCGAAATATTAACAGTAATTCATAGGGCTGTGTTTTAAATGCCGCACACGAATGTGCGTAAACGATTAGTACTCAAGCCGAACAAAACTATTTCTCACCTATATTACGGAACATATTTCACATGTTACGATATATCTAAACGTCAAAAGATTTCTTGTGTTTGACGGTGCGTCATTGGCGCTATTTAATCGTACAGAACGTGAGCATCATAACTATAGTTCAATAGTTATTTTTAAAATTAAAAAAAAAAAAAAAAAAAAAAAAAAAAACGTTCAACGTAACTAGTTAATTATTTTCATCGTTAACTTATCAACTCGACTGGTTTAATTGTATTTATTTAACTGTTTAGAGATAATTTTTATAAACATCCAGTGGTGTAAACACGAGTGGCTGACGATTGATTTTTTCTCGAAATCCAACCTTAGTCGGCTGTTCTGCGATACGAATATATGTACCGTGTAAATGGAGCAAATATTATCGATTGTATTGTATTAAATATTTCTCGAAAAATATAAAATGGAACGTATATCGAAACACAATTCCGACACAATTTGTTTTACATTAAGAATTATTGTGTCTAGCCACAATACTTTTGGGTATACAAAATCAGTGTCGAAAGAGGAATTAGAAAATTTCAACTCCAACTCAAGTTTTCGATTGCTCATAACTTCTAGGGGATTCGACTCAGAGAGACCGTTTTACCGTGTATCGAAACACAAATATGTCATTAAAACAAAAAGAAAAAAACCCCCTCAAAATATGCACTTAAATGCAAAATAAAATCTAGAAATCTAGCTTTGTATTAGCATAAAACGTATTTGATTCTCACTCTGCTATTTTTTGTTCGACTGTGTAAAACAAACGTGCAAATGCTACAAGCCCCCTGCCCTAGTTATTAGATACTTAATATTGAATACTTTTAACGTTGGTTTTAGTAGAAAATAAAAATATCGACTCGGCATACTTGTTTTCTTCTTCTTTATTTTAAACACAATTCAGTTAATATTTCATCGCCTTTTAACTTTTAACTCGACAAGTTGAATTTATATTTCGTTTTAACTTTTAACTAAAAGGCTGTTTCGTTTATTCGACTTAACTTAATCGAATTAATTGTTTCGGTTAACTTGCCCGACTTTGAATTGTATCCGACGACGAATAACGTCAAGTTTATATATAATAATTGTATTTTATTATAAACGTCAATATTCGTTTCGACGACCATTTACAAAATACAATCATTTTTTTTTTTTTTTTTTTTACTACTTTAGTTAGGCGGCGCTGCCGCACGCGATTCCCGACAATATGTTAACTTTTGCATTATTATAATAATAATAATAATAATACAACAAACCACATATACCCGCGTTATTCGCTATTGTTAAAAATCCATATAATAATATTACGTACCTCGAATCTTGATCAATCGTATTATATATATTTTTTTATAATAATACATTAAGTAAACAGGCCCGCGTGCAATGCTAAACAATAGATTCCCTATAGCCGTGCCAGCGGGGCCGCGCCGGGGTAGGGTGCGAGAGGCGCGCGTGTACAACCGGGGCGCCATAATCCGCAGGGGCGCCAGAAAACCGTTCCGAATTAATATTTTTTTTTTATTTCGTTTCTACAAACGTCGTTTCATTCGTGTTGATTTTGGTGTCGTAAATATTTTCGGACGGAAATTACACACTGCGGTTCGGTACCGGTGGCTACCAGTTTTTTTTTTTTATTATTATTATTAATCCGTCGGTGTGTTTTATATAATTGTTTTGGTAAAATCAAGTCTGGGGTCCAGAATCCGATGAACTCGTTTGACCAAAACAAAAAAAAAAAAAATAAAAAAATTGCATTATATGTATCGTCTCTAATCTAATATTACATTCGGATCTAAAAATCGTTCGTGGACTAGCAGTATCATTCTACAAAAGATTCCACTCCAAATTCCCATCTCACGCCATCTGAGGCGGCTCGAAAGGAACTGGTGTCGCCAAGTACTCAACAATTGACTTAAAAAAAAAAAAAAAAAAAAATAATGTTCTTTTAAATCGCGAGTAAGGGTAGTGTTACCACTGGGCGGGTGGCTGCTTCGATCGCGTTTTCATATAATTTTGTCACGTAGCCCATAATCTTATTGTTCCCGGGGGAACAGATTGTATATTTTCTTATAATAATTAAAGAACAAAAAAAAAAAAAAAAATGTATACGTTAAAATATGTAACATTGTAATTTTGTTGGTGTTTAATATTTTTCAATTGGACATTATAAAGTAGAATATATGATTCTAGACGAATTTTAAATTTAGTGTAGTGAAAATGACGAACAAGTTCAATTTCGCGTATAAAGAGCGATGCGTCATGGGATTAATATTAAATATATTTTGAAATCGACTAAATATCTCGTCGGCGGAATAATAAATGTTCACTAGTGTAAAGGGTTTATTTAATTATTCACATCAATACTTACATTAAACGTTAAAGAAAAACCAGAAAAAGAAAACCGTGACTCATGGGAATAATAATGTTTTGAAAATTGTTTATAATATAGGTACAATAAAATATATTAATACGTTACGGGTACCGTTACGTATTGGAAATCAAATTTTTCACATCAAAAATTAATAGTTTAGTATTTGAAATAAATCTAATGAAAATTGTATCTGTTGTAGTCATAATAATATATAAATATTCAATCAAAAATTCTACAACAAAATAATAATGTATTTAGATACATAGAATAATATGCACTCGTAATAGACGACAGTATTATTTTATAATAAACTGAGCTTTTTTTTTTTTTGTTTTTTTAGATTCGGAGTACAGCGATGAAGTTATATTAGTTTTACAAATGTCTCGGGTTTTTCATTTTTAATAGAAAACATTATTCCGGTTAGTAAAAATGTTTCGATTTTTTCATTTCATACACCGGAACGACCAATATTACTACAGTTTTACCAGTATACCGAGATCCGCGCAGAATTTTTTTTCCGATTGTAATGTTTGACCGTTGTATTCAATATGCAAATTAAATTTTACTCTATATCCTATACCTTCCAAACTTCCCGTCTACAACAATCGCCTATCCACGGTGCGAAATACGTCAGGTTTTTTATTTAACTAATGCGCATTTTCAAAATTATTTTCACTTGAGTATATTATTATATTCTGCTAAGTAATATAATTATAATTAAAATAAATAATACGCTACACGCGAATTTCGAAGGTCTTATAAATATATCATTATTATTTTTTTAAATTCGTATTTTCATACGTTTTCCATAAAGGCTGCTTTTTTATATTGAAAATTAACGTTTTGAACTAAGTTTAAGTACCGTCTGTATGTGGGTTTAATCGTTACTTAATATAAAAAAAATTGTATATTATATGAAACCTTTAGTATTTCGAGAACTTTGATTACCCCGCAAGTAAGACCCATTAATATGTGCGCGAAAAAAAACGCGTAACGTTTACCTATTTTATAAAACCAGTGGCTTCAAAAACCGCCGAACAAACTACAATAATGTTTATGATAGAAAAGTCTACCTTATGAGTAGGGCGGAGGGACACCTAGCCAGGGTAGGACTGGGAATCCGGTCCAACTCGAGGTAATTTTTTTTAAAACTGGCCCACAGTTCATTGTGTACGTTTGTATTTACCATAACCACAAAACAAAAAAGAAGATTGAGGGCTTTAAATCCTCCTAAATAGAACAACTTCCAAGTTAAAAATAAACACACGACGTCCCCAGTCTCAGAGGGGGTTAAATTAAAAATAGGTTTCCCCTAATTTTTTTTTAATTTTGGGTCTTCTAAAAAACACATTGTAAACGCTTTAAAAATACGTAAATTGATAAACTATAAAGTATTATGGTTTTAACTTTTACTCTATACTTTCGTTACGATCACAGCGGACCTCGGTGATATTGATACTTGATTGTTTGATAATAAATAACAGGAGAATTTAAAAAAAAATATATGATTTTGAATAGGTCCTTTTAGTTTTGATCGGTACCTCTCCAGCACAGTTCGACCCTGCACCTAGCTACACGATGATCTGTATAGAACAGCTAAGATCTGTGTATATTCGGAGGCTGAATCGAAATCGTGTACGGGCTTATTATATTATATTTTGTGTATAGGGGGAGAGTCACACAAATGCCAGAGGACTCTGAGAAATCCTCGGCCTTCGTTAATGCTCTAACCTAACCTACCATAGGGCAAAGAACATTTGTTTGAAAAAAAAAAAAATTACAACTTATTATTATTATTTTATTTTTTTTTTTTGGACGGCAATCTGTAATTTTGAAAAACAACTATTAAATAGTATATTATCTATCATAAATATTTTTTTTTTTTTTCAAATGGCAACGCAAGCATAGTGTTTGAATCTATAATAAATTATATAATCCGTTTTTATAGCGTATTTTTTCTCAACAAACTTTACATATGATTTTGGAAATTTCCATAAATTATGTAAAAATATTGTGTTTACAAGACGTGTAAACATCACTGCTTAGGGGGAAAAAAAAATAAAAATGAAACGTATAAATTCTAAATCGAATATACCTAAGAAATAACACAAAATTTGCAAAGTGCAACGCATAATATCCAGTTGAATAAATTTGATTTATTCTTTGCACACGTATAATACAAACTGCATTGAACTGTACGGTGAATATTTGTAAACAAGGTTTTCTACATTTCACGGGGTGCTAACGATAGAATAATGAAAGGTTGAAATTTACATTTCACGATCTTAAATCGCAGGGTAATGTCTATAGTTAGTGGGCGCATTATGTCATTTTAATTTAATTTAATTTTTAATTTTTTTTTTTTTTTTTTGTGAGTGTAGGGTGTTCTCAACATAATTAACGTCATATAGATACTTAGATGATGCCGACATACTTCAGGGTTGCAGGTGGGAAGTCGGGAAAGTAGGATAGCATAGAGTAATTTAATTTGTATCTGGATCAAGTACCACGCTTTTCCGTCGCTCCGTTAAATACCGCCGTGTATCGGTCCATACGGTCAATTTTTGTTTTCCAAATTTGGCTTATAAAACTACAATCGCAAAAACCTATCTAATAGTTTTTATTTAATTCACTAAAACGTCTATAGTTCTCTATTTCTAATGTGAACCGAGTTCAGTTCGTAATACTTTCTAGTGTCTTATTACCTACAACCGTTGCGTTATCGAACACATGGTGATCTTTGTCCGTGCCTACATTGCCAAATGTTAAAATTAATAATATAATTAATACAAATATTATTTATATAATAAAAACCAAACTGCTATACAGGATGCTCGCCTAAACAGATCTTCAAATAATCCCTACTCAAACAGCTTGGATAATAATGGCTGGACCACACCAATGAATAAACGTAATCCCCCCAGCTCATCAAACACAGCATTCGAACCACCATCTCGGAATCCGAATACGAATATTATTCAAAAAAATAAGAAAAAGAAAATGTTTGCTACACGTAACAGATTTGAAATATTTACCCAAGTCGATCCGTTTGAAACCACTTCTACTGCTGAAAATATAATCATTAAACCGCCTCCTCCTGTATTTGTCAAAGGTGTCGAAGATTTTCCCGCACTATGTACGACCTTAATCGAGTTAATAGGTGTCGAAAATTTCACGTGCAAGTCTACAACAACTAACTCATTGAAAATACAAACCGCGGACCTTAGTACATACAGAGCTTAAGTACAATTTTTCAAAACCGAAAAAAGCTGAGTATCATACTTACCAACTGAAAGAGGACAAGCCACTCCGGGTAGTTATTCGTAACCTTCACCCATCCACACCTCTAACCCTAATAAAAGAGGAGTTAGAAGTTCGGCTTTTTGAGGTAAGACAAGTTACCAATGTATTACACAAAGGCAAAAAAAAACTCCCTTCCATTATCTTTCGTCGGTCTTGAACTAACACTGCATTCTAATGAAATTTTCCAACTTTCATCAACTAACTTACACTTCACTGTAAAATCAAAATTAAAGAACCATATAGACCAAAAACAATCAGTCAATGTTTCAACTGCCAACAATACGGACACACCCGAACATACTGTGGTTACAATCCCCGTCGTGTTCGTTGTGGAGCGGATCATCAGTCATCTGCTTGCCCGAATTCACGAGACGTCCCTCCAAAACACTGTTCTCAAAGTCACCCAGCCAACTATAAAGGTTTGCACAATCTACAAAGATCTTCAACGTGGTCGAAAAATACCCAGCCCATCAAATAATCGTATACATAATAATTATAAAACTAAATCCACTAATGTACATGGTAGCCACCCACCCGATCTCACTCACTCTAATCAACACTCGCCCCAAACGCGAACTTACGCTCAAGTTACGTCCAACGTTCCTGCTATCGACACTTCCCTTCCTATCGCCGAAACACGTCCTCCTGATTTAAATAAATAAATGACCAGTACCTTAGACGAATATAAAACTTTAATTTACCCGCTTATAGCTCTATTGACTAAAGTAATTTCCATGCTCCTTGACAAATAATAGCTTATAATTATAATAATTCCGCCACATGTCTGTGACAACTCGCTTTTAATATTACAATTTAACGCTAATGGACTCAAAAATCATGTCCATCAACTCGAATCCGTACTAATCAACAAACGCATTGATATTGCCCTCATTTCTGAGACACACTTCACCAAATACTCGTATATCCATATCCCTGGTTTTACTTTAATTAAAACAAATTACCCAGATAACTCTGCGCATGGTGGAGTTGCTATTTTTGTTAAATCCACTGTAGAATTTTATCCCTTGCCTAGTTTCTCTCAGGGTATTTTTCAATCGTGTGCTATCAATCTAAAGATAAATAATACTCCACTCACCATTGCTGCCATATACTCACCCCCTAAACATAACGTTACTAACATACAATTCTCTGACTACTTTAGCACATTTAATAACAACCTTATAGGCGGCGATTTCAACGCCCAACACCAGACATGGGATTGCCGAGTGAATAATCCACGAGGTGTCACCTAGTACAATTTTACCAACTTAAAAAGATTTAATGTTCTAGCCCCACCAGTATTAGCCTTCATCTTCCCGTAAAAACCCTGATATTCTAGATATTTTTGTGACCAAATTACCGAATAACTTCTTTAGCACTACTAAAAATGTACTTGATTTAAATTCTGATTAATCATCAGTGCTCCTAACTCTCAATACATTCCCAACTTAAAAAGTATCCAACAAACTATTTAATAAATTTACAGATCATTCTAAGTTTCTCGAATTAGTCGATAAAGAAATAAATTTAAGCATATCTTGAAAATCCAAACCTTTCAAAATATTGCTCTTAGAAAACTAATGACCTCCACTTTATGTGTCAAATCATTTCATTCCTACTCAAAACTTAAATCAATAAAGAATGATGAAGCAAAAGTCTTTTATAAATGATTCTATAACCGTCTAAATAATCATCCAAATTAACTAATAAAATACTTGGCCACCCCTACAATACCTGGCAATCTTCTGAGACGTTTGAAGCGTAAGTGGTGTCGCGATCTCTTAAATTAAATTAATTTCAAATTAACAGAAAGTGTAATTATTTAATGGGTGGCTTCTTTCAACAAAACCTCATGACCTGTTAACTTTTACCACATATTCTTATTGTGTCTAGTATAATTGATACAGATTGTTTATTACTTGTAAAAAAAAAAATATCTGCACGAAGTTTAAATTTGTAACTATAGAATAAATTACAATTGTTCGTATTTTTTTTTTAACGATTTTTAACATAAATTTGAAATTAAAACGCTGATAAAAATAAATTACAAAATTGATGTCCCCTTAAGACAAAAAAAAAAAAAAAAACATTTTCAAATATGTATAAATAACTCAATAAATGTTTTCATTTTCATTTTTTTTCCTATACTCGTATTTTATATTATATAATATCTTACTAAACATGGACATTTACAATATAATAGTATACCTATAGTACGCAATGTAATTATTAATGATTATAATAAACTGTATTTTTGTTGATTTGACAAAATAGGTGACAGGTGTCTAAACACTTGTTGCGCCGAGCAATTTATATATAATATATATCATACATGTGATTAATATTATTCATTTAATAGATTACACGTTTATTTATATTTTGTTTCTTGTAATGACAAGCCGATGAAAATGATATGCAATAAAAATATAATATGGTACTTGAATACGTTCAACTTTTTTTCTTTTTTTTTTTTACCACTAACTACAACTTTCAAAGAACAATTTTCGAGCATTTTCGTTCGGTTAAATCAATTTTGTTAACATAAAACCAAAGAAACTCAAACATTAAGCTATAAACGGCTTGAAAAAAAAAAAAAATCCCAAATCTTTCAAATATATAGAGTTAATATAATAATTCGGTGATTTTAGGTTTCTACAATTATTTTTAAGTAAATGTAATTAAAAAAAAAAAAAAAAACAACAACAACAACAAAATTTAAAAGAACAGAAAACGTTTGTGCGTAATTTTGCCTATTTTACCGGTTGTACGTACACGTCTTAAATCGTTGGCTTTAATTATAACACTGACTTACGTTACGTCTGATCAAAGGAGTGCTGCTGAGGAGTCCGAGTGGCAAACGTCCATTATTATTATCATCATCTCGTACGCATTAAATTCCTTTTCAAATTTAAAGTTTATATTTATTATATAAACCTACGTGTACAATGTACACATATTGTGTTTGAATTGTTAATATTTCTAGTATTGAATCGATATAGTGTATAATATTATATTTATCTATCACGTTCGTTAGGAACTGTTTAGTATTAAGTTAATAACGCGATCTAAACGTACGAAGGACTTGATTATGTTTATAAAACTGGTAAACGTATCCATCGTTTCCATATTTGTAGACAATAAATTGTAATTGTTTTTTTTTTTTTTTTAAGGATCGTGTACCGCCCAGGAGTTATCGGATCTGACGTGAAATTGTACCTGACGAGGTTTTGCCGAAACTGTGCACGTTGTTGCGTTCATTGCTGGCACGGAAATTCCCTCTCTCGTTCGGTCTAAAACGGAATACATCTCAATTGGCACGTTGATATTGATAACGATTCGAGTGCAGCGATAAAAATATGTGCACAGTGCAAATTAATGAATCTATCACCCCCGCTCTATCCATTATTTAGCTTTCGGGACGTTTATATAATAAATATCTTATATAATACTATTACAGCACTGTTTAGGAAACTATAGACGCTCTTCTACATATAACCTTCCTGTAGCCCGGCGCTGCGTTTCCACGGTTACCGTTTCCCATTGTGGATTTTATATAAAAATAATAATCGTTTTTGATTCCCCGAGAAGAGTATACACACGTCTTAAATATGTTGTTTTACCGACGTCAAGTCGACTACAGGGGGGCGTACGCAAAGGGTAGTGACGGACGGGTGTACGATCCCCCGCATAGTATCTTATTTTTCTTTCTCTCTCTCTTTTTTTTTTTTTTTTAACGCTGTCGTCGTAAAAATAAATTATTTAATTCGATGTTAAATTTAATTAAGAGGACGCCCGATACCCGCGCACGCCGTTTTCGACCTACAAACGCGCGATTTAGCAAAATTTGCGTTCGCCAAGACCAATTTTATACTATTAAGTTTTAAGGTTAGGTTAGGTTAGGTTAGGAACCTACAAAAATCTACGTACACAAACACAAGATAATGTCCATACCTTTAAGTTCGACAACACGATCTATGTGTATTCTACACGTAACCAATAATATTTTATGTGTTTTAAAATACATTTAGACACGTGGCAAATGTCTACCGTGAAACACGCCCTTTTCGAATAAATAATAACAACTATAGGTGACGTAATTTAGTTTTGTTCGACTGAGATTTTATGTAGGCACATTTTACCACAACAACAGTAGCAGTAAGTACGAGACATAATCGAAAAGCACGGGCCGTTCGCTTATATTTCAATATTGGCCCGTCGAAACACAGTTGAACTATAGTAATGAGCGGACGAAATGGTTTCGTGATTACAAAAAACGGACGACGACGACGCGGGAAACCGTCATCCGGCGTATGTCTCCGCACCACACCGCTGCCAAAACCAAGGAGTAAATTCAAGATTTTCGTTGGGAACTTTTTGACCGCACGCCGTACAGTCCCGGCGTACAGCGCCTGGCGACTACATCCGGTCTCTTCTTGCACTTCAACCGGTGGCTCGGTGGACGTCGTATTGAAAACGACGAACAACTCAAGAACCGCTTCTGTGCAGATGGGCTATAGAAGCTGGCGCAGCAGTACGGAAAACGCTTAGAAGTCGACGGCGATTATGTGGAAAAGTGACGTGGCTTTGTAGGAAACCAAATGCGCTAATAAAACGTATTTCTTATGATTACAAATTTTTTTTATAACAAACTTTTCATGTCGTAAAACGCCGACTTTCCGAATACTCCTCGTATCGTATTTGTCTAAACGGGTTTAAATATCGTTGGGTGTTCAACGGTGCTCTCGTTTGGTCACGGCGAACGTCGCCGTTTTAATCATCAGCCCCGTCCACATCACCGTCGACCAACCATTACCGCGACGGAATTTTATTCGTTTCGTGCGATTAATGTAAACGGAAATATAATACAAAAATCGGACCATATCCACGCCGTACCGGCGATTTACGATAAACTGTCAACTGCCGATACGGCCGGTCGTCTGTACATTAATTATAATTATATTACGGCCGCGCGGGGGGTGTTTTTTTTCCATACGTTACACGGTGGAGTTTGTGCGTAGAAAACCCGGACGGAATTATTATTTTAATCCGAATGGATAACGCCCCGCGAAACTGTAACGATCGATTTGTAATGTGCGAGGAACATTAAAGTCGACTGCTCTAATCGATACGCTATACGAACCAATAGTGCCATTAGAACTGGATAATATGTTTAAGGAACCCACCCGATTGAACAAATGCAATCTTGGAAAAAAAAAAAAAAAAAAACTAGTGAAATTTTACATTATTTTGTCAAATATATGAAATTTAGACTCGCATTGAACTTACTTTAACGTGCCTATTAGAAGAAAATAGTGAAGTGCGTACCTAATCGTCCGTGTTGGCAAAAGTTTAAATTTTAATACAAACCGGCAGAAAACCGTACGACAAATAACCGATATGTTAACATGGCCGTTCGATAACAGATGCGCGTGTATAGTGGTGGGCGAATTCCCGGGTATATTCCCAAATAACGGGAATTTATCGGTAACATTAACATATTTTTCATGTTTCAATATTTAATTTAACTTATGGTCATAAATTATTCGAATAGTTAATATATGCCGAACACATTATTGGAGAATATAGGACGACTTTTTGGCGACTCCGAAAATACGAGTTTAACTCGTGTTATACACGTAAATACCAGTGTAAAAAATCTCCGTATACATTTTTTTTTTTTTTAAATAATATTCCTTAGATCTCGACTCGAGACATACAGGAATAGTCTCGAAATATTTCCTGTTACCGGGGGAATATTCCCAGTGGCACATTACTACGCGCGTATTGCGAGCGACCAATTATATTTTTATCTAATTATCGAATGTAATATTATGATATTGATGAAAAATAAAAAACCAATCTCGGTAATAGTTCAATAATTATTTCGTTGACCTCCTATGGATAAATTCCGAGTTTCCTGATTCTCTTTTTGTCCGGTTTTTCGAATACATTTTAAATGCTGTGATTTTTACGGTTTCCGTTAGAATTTTAACTTTAAACACTGTAGTACGCGCGATATTTTATTTTTTTATTTTTTATTGACTACTGTGTCTATCTAGTAGAGGGGGAATTCTACCACATACTCCGTTTTCATGATCAAACAGCTTTTAGAAACGTACTACGACTAAGGCAGAAAAGTGCATATGCGTTTTGTGGATTTCAAGCAGGCCTACGACAGTGCTGTTAGAGAAAAATTATGGGCAGCGCTTGGGAATTAGACCAACCAAACTGATCCAGCTGATATAAAAGAGTGCAACATTGAAACGTATTGCAAAGTAAAACTCGAGAATGAATTGTCTGGAAGTATCATGGTTAGACCTGGCTTTAGACATGGCGGTGCACTGTACCCCATACTTTCCCCACCTACTTTTCCGACCTTACCGACCTAACCTAATCCAACCTAGCGTTAGACGAAGTAATTATGTCTCTCCCTACGAGCCAAAACATGGAAATCTTGGACCGAAATCCCATATTAGCGTACGCGGACAATACGATAATAATACGTAGTTTCCGAAATAGAGTGGAAATGAGATCTGCAGACCTAATAAAAGCAGCCCAGCCTATAGAGACATTATAGAGTCGGACTATAAAAGAAAAAAATATCTAGTAATATCAAGAGAAGCGAGAGACGAAGCCAATTTACAAATAGATGTGGAGAAATATCTTTCAGCAAGTAACCAACAACAGGTACTTAAGAACTAATACTGTATAAACGACCAAAACAATATTAAAACAACGAAATTAAAATGGGATTTCCATCAGTAAATAAAGGATACAGGTTAGGTTATGCACTGGGAAAATGGTTTAAATCGAAACTCCTATCAAAGAATACTTAGAATACCAGCTTTCTACGCGCCCAGTACTAACTTATAGATGTGAAACCTGGTCGGTAACTAAAAGAGATGAGCAAACCATGTACATTTTTTTTAGAAGAATACTACGGCAAATATATGAACGGTACTGTGAATTACCATTCTTCATTCCCTGTGTAATATGTATCAATCAACATGGTGTCGAGGTCACCAAACATCGTCATAATTGATTTATTCATGGCTATGGCGATCATATCAAGCCAATGGTGTATAAATTGTTTATTAATAACCCAAAAGAAGAGTTTACCTATATTTTGTCACGTTTTAATAAAACCTAAAAAGAAAATATATTAGTAACAAATTGAGTAATTAATAAATTACTTAATTTTCCATCATTCATTAATTCATGAATTCCTTTCTACTCACTAATATTTTTAATGGTTTACGAAGTGATTAATTAACTCAGTGTTTTATCATTTCTTTCGTTTCTTCACACTTTAAGATATAAATTGAAAATAAATTATTTACATATAACAGCTACGGTGTATTTTATTAAAATTAATTGTACAAATTTTAATTTGTGTAAGTAAACATTATCCTTAGTTTGAAGATTGATTTCATTCGAGTTGTTTGTGATAAAAATTTTGTTTTGTATGTTTTTTTCCACGTGCTATTGAAATTCGGTCAACGTGCCATAGGTTCGCCACCCTCGCCGTATACTTATTATATAATATACCCAATGCACCCACCTGAATGTGATTAATAAAATAATATTAAAATGATAATATATATATATGGCGTAGACCTAAGCCAAAGAAAAAGCGGCTAGAGGATATTAGAACTAGAGAAGACGAGAAACGAGGGCACGGAGATAGATTAAAAGTGGCGATGGACGCGGAGATGTGTGGACGATGAGATAAAAGCAGCCGACTCCGAGTGCACTTGCGCGGGATAAAGGTGAAGAGGAAAAAATGATAATCTATACTGCAAATACACAAATTATTGTTTTATAAATTGACAACGGCTCGGGTTTGAGTTTATAATATAAAATTTAATATTTTAATACAACATTTTACGGGAGGTTGAATATTATTCTATTTTCGCTATGAATATTCGAATATTCAGTAGACATTTTTGTCATAATCAATCGCCATTTATAAGACTTTCCACCCACCGCCTCTATAATTTTCGTTTTCGGGACGACCCCGCGTAGTGTATACATCGTCACCGATGACATCCCGCATACAACGGTGGCCCACTCATAGCATGATAGATGTCTGCTTTTTTTTTTTTTTTGCTACGTTATTTCCCTAGTTATAAGTGCACAAATTTTAGATTATTTTGATTATTTTGATGAGATTAAAAAAATAATCATCTTCGTAAGACCATAACTCCGCCAACAATGCATAATATACCATTTTATTTTTATAGAAAAATATATAACTTGAATGAATGCTTATCGATGTTTTCCAATTTAATACAAACATGGTTAATCAAACAATATTCGAACTGTAGTATTAAACAACTAGAAAAAAAAAAAAAAATAAATAAATAAAAAAAAAAATCTCGATCAACGTTTTTTTACCAACTCCGTTTCTTCTGACGTTTGATAAAGTTAAATTTGTTTTATCTACAATCACCGAACGAAGTTAAATCTGTAATACTCGCGACACAACTTTACATTAAATTAATTATTATGGTTAAACGAGCTTCGGTGGCATTTGATCATTTTTTTTTAAAATTATTATTATTATTATCATTACTTTGAAATTTATATAGATAAAAAAGAAACAAAAAAAAAAAAAAGAAGTAATACACAATACCGAGGCGGGCTAAGCGGAAACGGGGTTCCTCGCTATCCTGTTCAGTTTTTTTTTTATTTATTATTATTACACTTGGTAAGCACGATAGTGTTAAGTACAAACAATATGGTGTTCCAACAGAGTTCCAAATATTAGTAGGTACCAGTAGGCGTTTCCAGAGTTTGGGTTAACTGGAGGCCACTTTTTAGAGATAAAAACTAGGAGATAAACTATTTTTAAATAGATATTTGTAACCATTATTGGAAACACTGAATGAAAAATAACTTCACTGTTTTTGTTGTACGAAATAAAACGTTCAAACAAATACATCCGAATTCCAGGGCTTAATAATTGGTCAATTTTATCAGCAAACATTAACTGTGTGACCCACAGTTAATGTCAGGTGACCTCCCGGACACCCCCCTCTAAATCCGCAACTGGTAGGTACCAACCTATATAAATATTTATCGGACCGTTTATCATTTTTTTATAAATTAAAATTATAATCATCGCTCGACTCCAATGCATATTTGTATTCGTGCCGGGAAAAAAGTAAAAAGTAAAATTTATAAATAATATAACGGATCAGTATTTTTGCTCGCACGTATTAAATCTTCTTTAGTGCATTTTGCTGGGCGTAAACAGTGCCGGGAAAGATAATGAATACACGGATAGGACATGTTATTGTTTTCAGTGTGTTCGAAGAGAAAATGTGTTATCAAAGTGGTTACATGCGTGTGGTAACCACATCGTCGATAAGGGATATAGCAATACAAATTGCAAATTACAAATTTGTCATTTTGTCAATAATAATAATAATAATAATAATACTCGCACGAAAACGTTGTAGGTATATAAATAATTAATAACATTATTATATTTAAAATTAAATGCAATGATAAAGTGCACGTTAAATGTAATGATTACACATTATATGAATTTAAACTTAAATTTAAATTTAAGATAAGAGATTGACAAAATGCGTTTCTCCATCATAAATCAACTGTATTACCAACTCTATACCTACTCCTCTGTCACGGTATACCGTGTATATTAAGTGTAGGGAATAGGGATGTATAATATAATATATATTATCTACGGGAAATATAACCAATAATTTTATATAGATAACATAAAAATATAATAAAGATAAGATATATTCAAATAATTCGTAAAAGATATTGTCTTAAGAAGGTGGCTGGCTGGTAGGTAATTTAGATTCAAAACACATTTATACATATCCGAAATAGCGTAGACATAGACGATGACTGTCTAAAATACTTTACTTTGAAAAAAAAAAAAATCAATTTTTATAATATTGCAATACATAATATTCCCTATGACAATACGCGTGATTAGTGACTACAACATACTTCTTATCAGTAACAATTATCATTAAATAATTGGATCATTTGGATCAGTTTAATAGTCCCATTAAAAACACACAGAATATTTTTTAAACGCTCATATTGTACTCAAATGTGAGTACTTACGAACTAAGATTTAGTTATTATTAAATACGCATTACACAAATTAGTTTTTTTTTAGCAATTTAATAGGTACATGAGTACTTAAAATGTAGAACTTGATCATTTTAAAAATTCCTTCAATCGCAATTACACGTACGTACATTTTTGCTTGTTTGAATTCAACAAACATATTTGACAAGGATATTTAACACATAATATGACGTCATACTAATTACGTGTATAATACGTATATTACGTGTATAGCCGGGGTTACGACGTAATTAAAAATGTTTTTTTTTTAAAAAAATACCCATTAAATTTTTGAGGAATGATGATTTTCCGAAGTTCAAATACCAGTTTTTTTTTATCCGAATTTCGGTTTTTAAAATTGTGATTTTACGCAATTTATATTATTATCTTATTGTTAATAGCATTAAACGCGTAAAACATTAAATACGTTTAAATAATTCAAAAAACACGTACAACGAAAGAAAAAAAAAAAACCATACATATTACACTCTAGTTTGTATAATATATTACTAGATGACCCGGCCAACTTTTTTTTACCGATAGAAATTCGAAAATCCGGATTTATTGGATAATCCGGATTCATGTCGCATCACTAATACCTACACATAAGATAGATAAATATAACGATAGGATATTTCGGTATTATTTGTATAATAGAATCCGGATTCTCGGATTCAAAAATTTGAAATCGTCGGATTTATTGTTAATCCGAATTTCGGATTTGAAATACCAATTTCGGATTTGAAATACCAATTTTTTTTTATCCGAATTTCGGTTTTTAAAATTGTGATTTTACGCAATTTATATTATTATCTTATTGTTAATAGCATTAAACGCGTAAAACATTAAATACGTTTAAATAATTCAAAAAACACGTACAACGAAAGAAAAAAAAAAACCATACATATCACAGTCTAGTTTGTATAATATATTACTAGTTGACCCGGCCAATTATTTTTTACCGATAGAAATTCAATAATCCGGATTCGTGTCGCATCACTAACACCTACACATAGCACAGATAAATATAACGATAGGATCTAAATTATTTCGATAATTTTTCGTAGACAATCGCAAATGACACTGGCCACGAAAGACCGTTGAAGTGTTCCGGGGTGGGAATGTACACCGGGGCGTTCGAATGTTTCCACGATTATCGGGATCGTCGACTCGCCGGGGATGCCAGGGGAATTAGCTCGCTACGCGGTACACCCCGGGCGACGGTAACGATCTGATCGTTTCGCTGGCTTAAATCATTTCCACCGCGGCACAAAGCAGAATGAAATACGTCGGCGTAATACGAATACACGCCGGGAATCGTTTGGCGCAATAATGTCGGCCCCGTAATAATCTGGCGAAAAACGAATTTATATCGGTAATAATTGATTGCCTATACGGGGTGTGGCTATTAAATAACGAGACTATCTACTTATTAGCGATAAGGCATGAGTAGGTAAGGGTATAATGGTAGTATATTTGTAATCTATGAATATCACTGCATCGAACAATACCAGTTTAGTCAGTTTCCGTTTTGTAGTCTATGTGTAAGCGTCGTTTAAATTGACCTCTTACGTGTTGAATGTCGAAATCATGCCGGACGAAAAAATTGAACAACGTATTAATTTAAAATTTTTAGTGAAACTTGGAAAATCTGCGACCGAAAGTTTTAATTTATTAACTGAAGTATATGGAGATAGTGTCCTATCACGACCATGTGTTTTTGAGTGGCACAAACGATTTCGTGAGGGTCGTGAAGAAGTTGAAGACAATCAACGGGTGGATCGTATTTTTCGATATTAAGGGTGTAATAATGACAGAACGGGTACCTCAGGGACAAACTGTGAATCAACATTATTACCTTCAAGTATTGACAACACTCAGAGAACGAGTAAGAAGAAAGCGGCCTGAGTTGTGGGAAAATGACTCTTGGATCTTGCATCAAGACAATGCGCCGGCTCACAGTGCCTTATCTGTAAAGCGATTTCTAGCTAAAAATCGAACTCCAGTGCTTCAACACCCCCCATATTCACCAGATCTCGCTCCGTGCGACTTTTGGCTTTTTCCAAAATTAAAAAGTACGTTAAAGGGCACACATTTTGAGTCAGTTGAAGCTGTAAAAACAAAAGCGACAGAGGTGTTAAAGACATTGCAAGAAAAGGATTTTCAACACTGTTTCAACCAATGGAAAATTAGAATGGAGCGATGTGTCAAACATGGAGGGGAGTATATAGAAGGGGAAAAATGTTAAACCATTAAAAAATATAAATAAAAAGTTTTTACAGAGAAAATCTCGTTATTTATTAGCCACACCTCGTATAAACGAACGATAATTTATAGTTGTAAAATTATCTTCTCGAAATCGCTCGCCGTGTACGGAAATTCGGTGATTTTTATTACAGCGGGCGGAATACAGTTTTAATTTTTCGCCCGCCGCGCGGACAATTAAATATTTATCCGATAGCTTGAAGTGTTTATAGAGAAAACAAACATGTAAAATGTTTTTTAGTTTTATATTTTAATCGGCAATCGTTTCCCGATAATTCTACAAATAGTTGTAAAAATATTGGCGTTGTATATATTATTGGCCCACTGGTCAATTCTACGAATCCCGATTACGAATATAATATTACGGCCAACAAAACGAATAAAAAACACACGTAAAATTTATAATGTTAAAAATACTACAGTAGCGATGCTCATAAAGCTCATAACTCCGAACGATATTAACCAAACAAATCGAAAATAAGAAAGTAATATTGATAATTATATACGATTCCCAAGGATGTAACACCGACGGTAATATTAAGGCCGCCGTGCAAAACCCGCAATAATCGAATAAACAGTGAATACGGCAAACTGCTGGAAAACGGCACGAAAAGAGACGGCCGCCGAGTATGAAGGGGGGAAAAAAAAAATGTCTGGATGATTAATATAGTAATAAATAACTTTTCGTTTAAATTAAATACGTACAGTGCAGTTGCAATGTGTTTATGTTTTTCATATAAACGTGTGTCTTTTAATTCTCACCGGAATAAACATTTTTTTTTTTTTGTTTTTTAAACTGAACATTTTTGGAAAACTACTTTAGATATGGGTAGGGTAGATAAATAATTGATTATTATTATTATTATTTTTTTTTTATCTTATATGGAAAATTAACAAAATCGACTGTCTCATCTTCGGATTAGACGATTAACCGGATCGGCCAACATCAAAACCCACTAACTCCAAAATATCAGACGATGACATAACGATGCCACGTCGTTGTTCGGCCGAATACTTTGTACACGTCATTAAGATTCGTATCATCCTAAAGCGGTTAATTCTTGTAGAAAGTGCGATTGAAACATTATTACTACAACACACAACTCTCCAAATACAAACGGGCTTAGTTATTTCATAACTCACTAACTCCGCGGAAAAGCATTGCTGTTCCAGAACAATCTATGCCCATAACATATAAAACAAGACAAATAATACGCTGCAACAAAACTCACTATGTAAATAGCCGGGAATTTTGTTTGTACATTTCTCCAAAAGAGAATACATTTTACAATCTGATTAAGTATATAAATATGTATTGTTGTTCTCCGACACTTTTTGGTAATCAGAATATTATTATTTTATCGTACTCCGTGTGGTTTCTAACTGTCGAATTTTAAATTTTCTTTATAAACTTTCTATTAAAACTTTCATTATAAACAATATTCTTTAAAAGCTTCGTCTTGTTTGTATATTTTATTTCAGCTAATACATTTTCGTTTCTAATTGATTAAACTGAGCGTTTTGTTTCTGATAAACATAGTGACTTTTTTTTCCCAAAACTTACTAGACCCACGTCCCTGTTTCAAAAATCGCCAACTGTATTTTTTTTCCTGGCAAAAATGTGATTAATTTTCTCTTTGTAAGTAATTACATACGTAATTTTAACAGTTTAACAGTTTTTTTACGTCCCCTGTAAATTTTACATCCTGGTAGTTTGTGAGTTTTGGTATTGACCGACTCAATTGTATTATCTAAACATTCTAAACTATTATATTTCGATACATTTTAAGAGTCTGAGCGAAATGGTTTTACTGTGGTGTGTTTTTTTTTTTTTTTTAACTGCTCTTAATTAATTTTCTGAAAGTATTTTGGATCTAGTCGGTGTATTAAGGGCGGAATAAAGTAATAGAAAAAAAAAAAAAAACACATAGAATTCATGTGGGTACCATCACACATCGGTATTACTGGCAATGAAATGGGTGATAAGACCTCTACTATCAACCAATATGTAAATTAAAAAAAAAAAAAAACAATTGTTTTTTCCCCAAATTCTGTATAACGTTCTCAGGCAATAACCTTAGACGTTGAAGCCTATTATAATAAATAAAAAATAAAAATAAATATATAGTGTTTCATTTTTATCTTTATCTAAACTATTTATACATTTAAAAACTCTTTATCTGTGTTCAGATCATTTTATTCAATTTTTTTTCTTTATTTTTTCATTTGGATACATTTCCAGTCATCTTTGCGCAACACTGCGTGCCTATAACACTGAAGCGGTAAGTTACTCATTGAGAGGATTAGTTAATTTTCGAGATATTATCAGTTTTACAGTGTTCCGAAAACCCTAAAAAAAAAAAATAAAAAACAAACATTTAGCGGTGCAATCGAAATACTTATTATTCCAACGCAGTTGTCGTTTCTATTAGATTGTAATTAACCACTTTCTGTTTTCTAAATTATTTTATTACACGTGCGTATATAGATTGAAATGTATAGTTCACATTTTATAAATATAATATGTTATTAAAAAATTGTTGAGTTTTGCGAAAATTCCAAATTATCAAACGTATAAATAACATGGTGGCGGTGGTGGTGGGAAGGGGGTTAAATATGGAAAAATATAAATGCACGTAGGTATTCTTAGAACTCGGTATAGGTACTACACCGAACTAAACCGAGGAGTATAAATAAATTTATTTCGTTCGAGGAAATTTACCGACGAGTTTTTTTTTTTTATTTGTATATGGTTTCCGAGCTTAAAAAAAAAAAAAAAAAAAAAATCACCAACGTCAAATTTCAGTAACTGTTGTTAATGTTGTAATAAGTGCAGCCGGCCCACTGCAATAATAATTATTATTGGAGAAACGGCGAAAAACAATGATTAAATAATTTCGAAATAATAATAATATTTCGCGTACATGTCGTAATAAATTCGAGATTATAAAATTATTTAGTTTTTTTTTTTTTTTTTTATTTTAATTTTTAATTTTTATACGTTTCCGTGTAATAAAATTATTAAATGTATAACGCGCGTTTACAGTGAAACCATTCGCTAAAACGCGTATAAAAACGTGTTGAAATAATATTCTTTTTTTTTGAAAAAGAAATAAAACATTTTTCACGACTAAATCAGGTCGGTAATAATTATATTTTACGACTGTTGTTGGCGTTCCGTAGTTAACGGAAATGTTAACGAATTATATAGGCGAGGCGTAATGCGTATACGTACACGTAACTCTATACGCGCGCCCGGCTTTAGATACGGTCGACGCGGCACAGGTCGCCCGAAATCGGCGCCCAGCGCGCGCGGAGGGGCCGCGCAATTGGAATTTAAAAATTCAATCGGTTTCATCTACGCCGGGCGAGTTAGGGAATCGTAGAATCGTTTTGGCGATCAAATTTTCGACAAATAATCGTTTTTTCCCGTTTTTTCCCGTTTTCCACTTGACGCCATTGCCGCCCGTTTATATTATAACGAGTGACGCGCTGGAAGAGCCGAGGACGCCGGTCTTGCGCGCGCGCGACAGTTTCTGGAGAGAAGAAACAAAAAAAAATCATAACCGCGCGCCCGCAGCGCACACACCGTTTGTTTACGTACGATATTCCAACGAAACCATAAAAAAAAAAAAAAAAAAAAAATTAAAAAAAAAACTCGGGAGCAGCAAACACGCGAGAACGAATAAATAACAATAATAATATTTTCAGGTCTCGTCTGTTGTCCGTCGTTATCAACGGCGAACGTTTTTACGGCCGCGCGCGCGTAACGCCGACCCGCTTCTTATATAATATTTTTTTATTTTTTTTTTTTTGTATTTTTTTATATCGGCACGTCGACAAATCCACGCCACGGTTTACGGGGTACGATTATCGGGAATTGCCGGCGACGATGACGTTTTACCGTACCCGCCACCGCGGTCCCGCGCGACCGGGCGACTAATTTTAATTTTTAGACAAATACCGTTGTCGTAATATACTATACGGCGCGCTACTAAATCAATAGAATTTTCTCTAGTTTTTTTTTTTTTTTTTTTTTTATGGTTCGTTAGTACCGTAGAAGACGGCATTATTATTGATAAAAAAATAAATAATAATAAATATACCGGAGTACCGTATATCGTAATAAATAATAATATAATATACCGTATACGGTATACGAACGTCGGTGGCCGATTACACCGGCGGCGGCGGCGGCGGCGTACGATTAACGAATATTAATATTTAAGCAAACACGGGGCACCGCGCGGAGTAACGACGACACGCCGGCCGCACAGAGAGTAGCTGCACGGTATATATATATATATATTTTTTTTTTTTTTATTCCTACACGATAATCTTCGACAAACAATATATACGTTACTATATATATATATATATATTATATTGTAATATAAACAGTGGCGTGCGCAAGAGGGGAGGTTATATCCTCTCCTCGTCCTCCCGCCGTTGTTGGCTTAAAAACACAACGACTATTTATTTCGTGATAAAATCTCGACATATACATATTTCGTCATTTTTTTTTGTTTTTTTTTTTTTTAATATCAATCTATACTAAGAAAAAAGTACAATATGTATAATGTATGATTATTTTAAAAAAAAAAAATTAAATGCAATGGCTCTCGCAACGTGTCTTGAGGGAAGTAACCGTCCGTCCGGCGAGGGTACTTCGGCGTGAATTTACATTTACTCGGGTATTAAGTATTCACAGTATGTTTACATTATTATAAGGTCACGGGGCCATTGTCGCCGGTGTCTTCCGGGAGGATTTCCCGGGATCGAGGTAGATTGTAGCTTTTCGATACGGGGGATTAGTGCGATTTCGGAGACGCAATCTACATTTCGAATAATACACTTTGGCTGTATCGGTATGACTTTAACGACGTGAAGATCTGTACGAAGAGTGCGGTGTGGAATATACGGAGGCGCGTTGGTTAGCATATTTCCAAAAAAAAAAAAGCCGGATTCGTTCAATAGAAATCGGCTTTTTACGGATTCGGCTTTTAAATTCCCCATCTCCAACCCGACGGGTTAGGCGCGGAAAAAGATTCTACGATTTCTTCGCGGTTATAGTTTACTACATCCCCTCCCGTTGAAAATCACTAGGCAAGCCACTGAATATATATATATTTATAATGAGGGTTTCGTGTTGTTTGGGCTAGAAAAAAAAAATGATTTTGTTATATAGACGTGACGTCGTCGTCTCCCCGTCGATACGACTTTCTAGGGGCGAGGGAAATAAACAGTTTCAGAAGTTACAACGTTCGTAATAGTATTGTAAATTAATTATAATACAGGAAATTAAAAAAAAAAAAAAAAATGAATTTTTACAGAAATAAACCGGTTAATTAGAACAAACGAAAAACTCGCATTAATCTAAAATTCGTTATAGACCGAACCTAACCTAACGTACCTTTTTCATGTTTGTGAGACGAATTTTCTACCAGAATACCATACTCCGAGCTAAAAAAAAAGAAGCGAGGTCATTTTATTGATTTTCCTCGCAGTTTCCTAAATAATATAGAAATAGACGGGAACATTTGCACAGTAACGGTTTTCGGTTATTTTCGATTTTGGTTTTGGTTTTTATTCAGTAAAAAATAATCATCTGAGACTTTTATTTGGCTTTACAGTATGAATTAAATTTGTTTGGCTCAACAGAAATACACGGAGATTTGACTAAGGTTAATTATTAGTTGCACTTGATAGTTGAAAAATATGAAAAAAAAAAAAAAAATTATATTTTTCAATTTGTGTGAATAAATCTTATTTTTACAAATACAAATTAATACCATTTTCCATTTTAATTTATCAAATTGATTTTACTCCGCACAGAATCGTTTTTCGTTTTAGCAAAGATATAAATTAAATTCGTCTAAGGTAAAGACCCCCTCCTACATTCTCAACTTCTAGTATCTTTTATTACATTTTTATATTATTATATGAATTATTTGATTATAATTTTTATTCGATATATTATTATTAATAATATTTTGTGTTATTTAATTGTACAGAGGTTGTATAGGAAATACGAGTAACAACAAAAAAACGCGTAGGTATCGTTCGATAATTTATTAATTCTGGCGCTGAAAATCCGCGTATTTTATTCACTGCGACAGGTGAACATTTTTGTATTATATAAAAAAAAAAAATAAAAAAAAACTGGAAATCGACGGACGGCAGTGATTTATATTTTTATTAATAGGACGATTTTAATAGAAATAAATCTATCGTCAGGTGTTAAAAAAAAAAAAAAATGACCGACAAATAAGCAACAGATAAACACCGATGAATATATATATATATATATATATATCAGAACCTAATTGATGCGTTAAAATCTAAAATTTAACGTATTTAATATACTTGTTATTGCATAGTATTGCAGGCGAATAGTTTATCTGTATAGCTTAGCAATCGATTAGTAAGATAATATTATATATTTTTTATAACTATTATTTACAAATAGTTGAAGTTAGTTTATATGCAAATTCTTTTAATACTCTTTGTAAACCTACAATTTGTAATTGTCCGTAAATAACTATTCCACCAGACGTCCTGCTCCGGTTTTCATGTGTAGCATTTTTTTAACTGAAAATATTTTGGGTCTAGCTGATGTATCGGGGAGATAATTGTTGGATTTCCGTTGTAGTTTTCGAAATAATTTTTGAAAAACCGTGTAAAACGTAGAGAAGAACGGAAAAATGTATGGCAATAATGTTTTCGTTATTTTCGATTTTTTTTTTTTCTTCTAATTGTAACTCGGTTTAAAATAACTATAAAGACCCGAAAATTTCACAGAATACCTAGCCCTTTTTCAAGATTGGAAAAATTTTCAAAATATTCCGGCGATTTTCGATCGCCTATTTATAACATATCAAGTTTTCTATTAAAAATTTAAATGGAAATCGTAAAAGTCACGGCATTTTGTTTTTCGAACTAATCGAATAAAAAACAGTTTTGACTGTAAGAAAATGCACGGAAATTTAACACAAGGTTTATCATAAGTTGTGTTTAATGGTGAATAAGAAAACAAATTTAATGGTAATATAACAAATCCGTTTTATAAGTGTTTCGAGAGTCACTGGTTGCCGTTTAAATCAACACTTTCATGTTATACTATTCTTGCAATATAAACTTATTGCGCTAGATCGTTTAATTCGAAAAAAAAAAAAAAAAAATGTAATAAGCGTAAATTTAGATGAAAATCGTAAAAATGACGGTTAGGTTAGGTTAGACGGCATTAAAAAAAAAAAAAAAAAACCACTGAATTTCTCTCGGAATCGTTTTTCGTTGGCGACGATTTATCGTTGCGCACAGATATAAATTAAATTCCCCTCTAAATCCTATATTCCCATCTCTCGGTCTACCAACAGTGGCCCACCCATGATGCGAGTGTACGTGTCTCTCGGTCTGTTTTTTATTTTTTTATTTTTTTTTTTTTTTACCCACATGCCCACTCATAACATACACAATTATAGTATAATATATATATATATATATATATCTAATACATTATCATTTTTCGTGTGGAATATTTATCGTATTTATAATATTTATCCCCTAATGGTAAGCATTATAAATATAAATACGTATTTATATTATATATTATATAATAATATATCGAGCGTAACGTACAAATCGGATTTATTAATTATTATCGTTTAATTGATGCCGAGCGGAGAAAGTGTATTTATATACGATACGATATATACGTACACATCGTATTGGCTTAGGCAGATAATACGTGTTTTGTTAGCTGTATACAGAATAATATTATATATATATATATATATATATATATTTTTCCGTGCAAACGAAACGGTTTTTTTTTTTTTTTTTTTTAAATATTGGGCGTATATAAATACCGATAGGTAAATATAGTATATTGAACAAATAGACGCGCACGGTACAACACTTTAGGGTGGTAATTTTTATGTATTTTTTTTTTCTCTCTCTAATTTACCAGTTGTTCGAAAACGTCTAAATGATATCGTGAACATAAAAAAAAAAAAAAAAAAAAAAAAAAAAATTATAAAGTAGAAGATATAAAGCGTCAACGGCAAGCATCTCTCTCTCTCTCACTCTCTCTCTCTCTCTCTCTATAGCAAATTTTCTTTTACACCGTAACCAAAACACCTTCACAAATCGATAAAAACAAAATCCAAGCGAGCGCACTAATACAGAATATTAGGCTATGCCCGCGGTTTATTCGGATTTTGTTTTTTTAAAAAAAAAAAAAAAGGATCGATTGCGAAATACTCTGTGCCGTGGGTCCGAGTATGGACAAATTGATTACCGACGAAAAGCCAACCGCCGCCAACGAAATTCGTTAAAACGTTTGAATACCCGAATTCTGTACACTCCACTTTCAACTTTATCACTAATATGAATATTGAATATGTGTAATGTTTTTTTTTTTTTTTTTTTTCCCGGTCAACTTTCGGTTTTCGAGTGATTGTGTAAACGTGCTGAAAAACTTTCATTTGATAACTTTGTAGACTGCCGGTAATCACGAAACATAAACGATACAACACTTTAAGAATGTATTTTTTGTATACAATTTCCCAGTTAGACGCCCCGAATGTCGAGGGAATTTAAACGAATTTTATACGAACGGCGAAAAGACGATATACGTACATACGCACGAGTTTAAAATATTTTACATCTTGGGTAGTGTTAGACAAAGATAATTGCAAATAAATCTAAATAAAGATAAAGACGAAATACTATTCATCTGGAATTCTGGATCAAAAAAAAAAAAAAAAAATGGATAACAGTTTTAAATATTAATAATTTACCTGTGCATATTTTTTTCATCAATTTATTTATATTTACGTTTTTCCTATTCTTAATCTCAATTCACCAATAAGGATCAAAATTATTTTGCTAAACTTGAAAATCGGATTGAGATTTCCGGTAAATAAGTTGTTTACGGAAAGAAGAAAAACACACATAGTGCATAAAAAAAACTTATCTAGATAAATTAGTTAAGATATTTCAATTATTCATCATAGGTTAGGTTAGGTTAGGTAAAAGATAATTAATTAGTTATTTATCTAGAAAAATATATCCACAGATAATGCCCAACACTAATCCCGAGTAGCATATCGTGATAATTGTCACCTCCAGAAGAGTTTCGATAGAATAATTTCCTAATTGTAACTCTAAAAAAACACGAAATATTTAAGCACTTAAAAAAACATATAATATACTGGAATATTTTTTTCGGGAATTTTATGCTATAGACAACGTGTTTACTGTTTATAAATAAAACAAATAACTGGGAAATTAATCTAATCGGCAATCGTCGAGCGTTTCTAGGTGAAAACGTGCGTCCCGCGCCCAGTCGACAACCATATTATATGATAACATTTAAAAATTAATTTAAATTCAACAATTTTGGTCGTATTGTTAAATGATGTAAAAACGTCGAATTATTGCCCTAAAAATAAAATAAAAAACACCTGAAAATATGCATTTATATACAAAATAAAATTAGAAGTCTACCTTTGTCTTAGCCATAAAACGTATTTATTTTTTACTCTGCTATTTTTTCGATTGTGTAAAACAAAAATGCAAATGCTGCATGTATTCTGGCCTAATAATAATCACACCGCCCGTACTTATTTGAGGCCGAATTGAACAAACACGTGAAATCAAGCGCCCAACACCGAAATCACTATCTAAATACACAAACGTATTATTACTATTATTTATTACATTCTTACATTTCAAACGTATAGTTCAAAGATATACGTATATATATATATAGATATATACAATTATTTTTTAGATATTCGGGCAAGTAATTATAAAAAAAAAAAAAAAAATTAATATTTAACGATTCCGTGACCTGAATAAAATAGTTTAGAATCGGCCATGAAATATAAAAACTTAATATATTTTGGTTTTTTTTTTTTTTTTTGTAAAATAGCAAATATTAAAGTATGTATACCTGACGATCGTGTATAAATTGAACTATCAATTAAGATTTATAGTGAACCGTGTATTTAAATACGAACAAAAGTTACAAAATATTACATATATTAACTGGGTTAACAGTTGCATATGATAATACACATAGTTTCGCATAACTCGGTTATTACTAAATATTCCGTTTATGTCGGATCGTGGTATAGTAATGTAATTTGAGAAACTTCTTTAAAGCGAATAATAAATTTACTTACATTTTCTTTGTAGTTTCTCCCCCTCCCCCCCCCCCTCAAAAAAAAAAACCCAGTACTCTATAAAAAACAAACTTTCATAATATTATTATTATATGTAATACATCGAAAGTGAAATAGTGTCATAATGAAATAATTACGACGATGGTGAGAAAAAAAAAAAACTCTAAACAACGATAACGATAAATTATTTTAAACGGTTCTAATGAGATTATTTAAAATATTATAATATTACGGTAACAACAAAAACAATATTCAACTCGTGTTCTTTGGTAATAGTCTCAAAAAAAAAAGGTTGTCGCGCGCGGGATTTTCTAAGCGCATAATAATTTACGAATTTTCGTTTCAAATTCCGTCTACGAATAAAAATATTTAAAAATAAATAATATTTATAAACATTTTTACCACCGACGTAATATTTACAGTATTTCCAGATCGCGTAAGTGTAAGATGATTTTGAATAAATTTTATTATTATTTAGACTATAAACCTCCAAAAAGCACCTCGAAACTCACACAATTCACAAAATGCATGCGACAATGCATTTAAGAAACTCCCGAAATACAGTAATATCCGATTTTGAGTGACTACGTTTGGATAATCATGGTTTGATCAACTTAATAATTATATTATTTTTTACCTACAAAATAAATAACAATTGTACGTATTTGCTTGTCTAATACTGTTGAGCATTATTTTAGATTCAAAAAAGTTTTATCTACACGTATTGGAAAACAGTACGCGAAATGTCGAGATTTTTACGGTTTTCATTAAAACGTGCACATTAAAAATTACTATAATACGCTCAACTTTTTAATTCACTAAGTAAAAGTTAAGATGAACATTGTGTTAAGTTTTTGATTGGACGCAAAATGTTTGGATTGGATGGAAAATTCTACAAGAAAAATGGTATAAAGTATTCGATCGGAGCGAGATTTCTGGTCGAAAAATTGTTCACAGATAGGGGAAGTCACATAATAGTAAAACCAATACATTCTTCTTCGCCACGCCGAGAATGTAAAAAAAAACTAATTTTTTATAAACTCTGAAACTTTTTCATCGAATGTCGTTTGTTTCGAGTGTCTTAGGAGCTTTTGCCGTCAGTGACGGTTATCAGGGGGGAGGACGTCAGGTGGATTTCCTCCACTTGGACCATAACTTTATAAATTGGAATCACGTATATTCTTAGTTTCACTACAGGTTATAAATAATCATCTTTATGAATCCATCGTAACATTGTTGGTTTAATATGAGAAATATTGTTAAAAATTTTATTTCATGTCGTGTAACATATTTTTAGAGAAATTTGTTATGAAAAATCAGCTTATATCCCCCCCCCCGAGCTTTTCAAATGCTCAACAATAACGGTTTCATTATTTTTCAATTATTTTCTGTTTATTGTAACTCGGTTAAAAATAATCGAAAAGACCGGAAATGTTCACAAAATATGAATATTAGTCGTTTCAAGGCGTGGGAAAACGCTCGAAATAAAATATTCTGGCGATTTTTTGAGGTATATATATATATAGATACAGGTTTTGTACGGGTAAAATTAGTTCGGCCGAAACGCTTGGAAATCGTACGCGAAATTTACAAAAAAAAAAAAAAAAAATTGTATACATAAATAAATTACAAATTAATGTAGTAGTATGTTTGTGTGTATTTCACAAACGTATAGAGCGTTGGAATGTGGACGAAAATCGTAAAAAAAAAAATGACGGGTATTGATCGTCCTAACGCGGATTTTTAACCGAACTCCGGTCGGCCAACGGTTTCCGTCCGGCGCACAAATCGAATCCGTCTGGTCCGGTGTCCGCCCGGTACGCCCGGCCGAGCTTTCTTGTCGTCTCGGCGCCAGGGCGCGTGCCGTCGAATGGCGGCGGGGCAGGGCCGGGGACCGCGGACGAATGGCGGCGGGGAAGGGCCGGGGACCGCGGACGAATGGCGGCGGGGTTATAATAATATTACCGTCGCGTATATGCACACGGTCACCGGGAAAAAGGATACAATATTGTATAGGTGCGAACGGGTTGCGCGGGAATCGTCGTGCGTACTCCTCCCGAGACGACGTCGCCATGTTGCCAAACCGACTATTAATATAATAATATAATTAACAGTGACGGCGGGGAAGGGCCGGCCGGCGAGGGCGGCTCCGGTGGGGCGGGTGCTGGAGAGGCGGACGGGGCGGTATGTTTATATATGTATATGTGTACGTGTATATGTATATATGTATAATATTATATGTGTACGCGAGCGAGAGGCGAGGATGTGGAAGGAGAAGAGACGTCGGTGAGAGGGGAACGGTCGGCGGCGGCGGCGGCGGCGGCGACGACGACGATGACGACGACGACGACGACGACTACGACGGAACAAGGGAGAGAAAGGGTGAGAAAGGAACGAAGAGAAAGGGGGCAGAGAGAGAGAGAGAGAGAGAGTGAGAGAGTGAGAGAGTGAGCGGAAGGAACTCTTGTTAACATTGTGTCCAATTATTGATCTGCGTAAGTATGTAGGAAACGTTCACACCGCCTTTAAGTAGGACATGCATGGGATAAGGAAACAATGTAACAATAATATCCGGGCGGCCGATCGGATCGGCGTCGCCCGTTTTAGTTTTTTTTTTTATTTGTTTGTTTATTTTTTTTTATTTTTTTTTTTTTTTTTTTTTTGTTAGCGAGGCGCGCGCGGACCGCGACGACGGACAATTGGTGCCGTACCGTCACTGCTACCGGTGACGGTCGTAAAGGGCTGTGAGGAGGGGGGGGGGGTGCGGCCGACAAGTGGACCACTCTCCCTGGACCGTTAGCTTTATAAATCGAGATTATACGCATTTCTAGTATTAACGATATTTCTTGATAAATCCGTCTTGACAACCACCGTCGATTGTGATAATAGTGCGGTTTTTTGTTTTTTTAATTTTATTTCACGCGCGTAACATATTTTTAAAGGCGTTTTTGTGAGGAAAATCGGCTTTTACCCTCGCCGTTCAATCCGCGGGTCCGCAATCACTTTTTCCACCTTCCGAGAGCAACGTTGGAAACTTTCAGTTTCTTGCAATCCTCTCCTTGGTTGTTAAATGCACAGAACAACAAAAAATAATAATAATAATAACCGAGCCTATTTGTTTATGCATTTAAAAAAAAAAAAAAAAAAAAAAAAAACATTTCTAGAGACGCCTTTTTACTCTAGTTTACGCTGTTTTAACATGCAGAAGGGTGTGGGTATTTTCGATTGCCCTTTGATTGTCAATTATAACCTTGTTTAGAACGATGACGGGAAGTCTAATTAGATTTCGAATGAATTTTAAATCGTAATGTCTAAGACAATCTTAATATTTTTAGTTTAAGTAAATTATTCAAAACGTGCAATCATTTTCAAAATTTAATATTAAAACAGTATAGAAATGTGTTTAATTTCCTTTACTCGCGTATGAATAAATATAAATGATTTAAAAATATATCGTAAAAACAAAGAATATTCGAAACAAATATTCTAAGATGTACAATAATATATTTGTATAATTATCGACACGCTCGTATTATAATTTAAAAAAAAAAAAAAAATGTATATATATATATTTTGTATCTCAAATATTATTGACAGTAAAGTGTATATTTAATACTTATATATATATATATCTTAGATCTTTCGTTTATTCGATTTTGCAAAGCGGAACGGGTGTTTGTTTTAGAAGAAAGTATATTGTGTTTTTCGGTTAAAACTTTTTGGGGATTTAAATATGCCGAAAAAGTTTCATTTACAGATAGGCATCTGCTTATAACTATGGTTTGGTGACAGTATTTAAAGAGTTAATTTTCAACATTTTCCAGTTTAACGCCCCGGATATTTAGATTAAATTTGAAAATGACGAAAAAGCATCAGATCGTTATCGCTACATACAATTTTGTCGATGCTAAAGTGCCTCTAAAGTCTTAACGCACACGACTGATGGTCATACGAATGATTGCACCAACACTTCAGTGTACAAGTTGACAAATTATTTTGCAACAACATTTCGTGGCGATATTATTTTATTGAAAATTAATAAATCAACCGTTTTGTAAAATATACAGATAAAAAACGATTTCTCGTTAAATATTTTATTATATAAAGCGGTATAATAAATGTTTTATTGTATTGAAAATTCCGAACCACCGTGCGAAAACAACTTTTTCCCGTACAAAATTATTAAATATGATCTTTTGACAATAATTAAATTTGTAATTAATGGCCGCATAAGTTGTAATATCAAAATCTATCAGTAAACTTAAATTGAAAATAAAAAAAAATTAACTTTTTCTCAAATTTTGGTTTGTCGTGCAATTTGTAGGCCTGTTGTTTTAAACATTTTTTTTTTTTCATTCTAATATTGTAGGACAATTGAATTTGAACTTTCGAACATTAGTGGGAAAAAATACAATTTTAATTAATCCAACTATAGAATCTGTGCACCAAATATTTAGATAACAAAATAATAATTTGTATTACTATTTGAAATAGTGAATTGAAAATAAATAAATATTTCGATCTATTCATAAATATCAGAACCGCAATAAATCAGATGCCCTATGCATTTAACGATAATAAGAAAAAATAAGAATGTTATTATTTTAAATATTATTATTACGAGCTTAAGACGTACAATAGCGAAATATTTAGTTATTGTGTGGTCCTCGAACATAAAAGTGATCACTAAAAATAAGATTTAAAAAAATATATCGTAATGAAAAAAAAAAAATCCATTTACCGGGACACCCTACTACGCAGTTATAATATATATATTATATACGAACTTGTGAAAGAAACCGCGCACAAGAATATTAAAATTTTTAAATTGGTTTTCTCATATTTAAAACCGAGGAACAAGCACACCGCCCGGTTACTTAATGTGAGCAGATATTATAAGCTTTAAATAAAATACGTGATGTCCCAAAAGTAGAATTATTAATAGGCAATTGTGATGAAAATGTAAAAATATTACACGAATGAATGAATAAATATTAAATTATAACACGCGCCGAGCTACCGAGTAATCATCCGTTGCTCGTGGAAACCTTGTGTACATACAAATCATAGGTACAATACAATAATATTCTTTTATATATTTATGTATACGTAAGTTATAGAAGGCTAAAATAGTGTGGAAAACATAAAAAAAAAAAAAAATTTAAAAATAATACAAAAATATTGGTTGTCGTAAACGATACGGAGAAAAAAAAATAATAATAAACGTACAGTGCATTTTTCAAGTAAATAATAAACGAAAATTAAACATCAAAATCGAAAATATAGTTTTTTACATATATATATATATTCACGGGAACAGGGGGTTTGGTTAGGGCTCAAACCACCTAATTGAATTTTTATTATTATTTTTGTATATATATATATATATATATATATATTATGTATTATTAACTGCAATGTATTATTCCATCTACTGTAATCTAAAAAAAAAAAAATATATATATTCTGCTGTGAATATTAATTTAACAGTAAACACTGTAGTTTCGATTCAATAATTTCATTTGATTGCGGTGAGTTAGTCTTAGACTTTAATGTATACAAATAATGTAAAATATGTACGACCGAACAAATATAGACGTAAATGCCTACACGGTATATAATATATTGCAGTGTTTATGTACATTATTTATAATCTTATCCGTATAACCTACATCGGTATTTTATTACACTAACAATGTGAATACGAAAATTAACAACAATTGTTAAAACTATGAATGCATTTCAAATTGAATTCCAGTGTCACGGGAGTCCCCCATTGCGAAATCGTGGCCACGCCACCGCGCGGAGCGTTAAGACGCAGGGCATGGTTTTTGATTGAAAAATAATTAAAAATATTTGATTGTGGGAAAAAAAAATTTCCTTATAAAAAAAAAAAAAAACACCTCCGTGTACTCGGTAGTTTTTAAATTTCCAAGAAATACACGTGTCGTTACGGCGGAATACTCGTACACGCGTACATCATAAAATAAAAATAAAAATCGCCTATGGTAATAATTTTAATTGTTAAATAATTGAACGCAGTTATAGTTCGTTGGGGGGTTTTTTTTTCTTTTTACAGCGGGACGTACAATACTTGATTATATTTTATTTAAACGTATTAAAAAAAAAAAACTTACATTGTATACTAAATATATACAGACAAACTTAAAATACTTGAATGAACGCGTAGCGAGAGTTTATTATTTTGAAGTGGACTTTTCACTATAAGTGGATTAATGAAGGACTAGATAGATATATAAGGGTTGAGTATCAAAAAAATTGTGTTTGCAGAAACACGATAAATTATTAGATTAAAATTCAACGATTCGGAACTAATTACATTCGGACAATGAAAAAATACGATCTCAATATCGCGTACAACAATCTAAAACCGAGGATATATTTTTTTATTTTTGAAAAACGTAAACATAAATTACTGCAATATTTAAATAGATATTTTGTAAGTAACACAGTTATAAGTTTCGAGGAGTCGAATAGCAATTATAAATAATTATTACTTTATAAATTAAATGAGGAAATGTATATGTTTGTAATTACAGTTTTTACGGTTATTGCGAAAACGAAATGGAAATGTTCAAATTTTGTTACACCTAGAAAACCTACACTAATTATTACTACTAGATAAAAACTACAAGTGAAAATGGTTACACCATGGGTAAGCCTCTATTGTAGATAGAAAATTGGGAAGTGAATTTAGTTTACATAACCCGAAAGCAACGTTGACAAACCGTTGCATTCAAAAAAAGATTCTAAGTGAATATGTGTTAACTGGTAAGGTTACAGTCGTGTTTTTCCCTTTGTGGCCAAGGTAACGAAGAAATCGACACAGATAAAACCAACTTATATCGTCATTTGTTGTCAGGGTTTTTTTTTTTTTTTTAAATTTTCTAGGAACATGTTTACAAATAAAATACCGCCGCGCGTCCGGTAAAAATATCGCATCGTTTAAGGTACAGCATGAAAAATTCTACGCATTTTTATATACCGTAAAAGTGATATCCGGAAGAAAAAAAAAAAATACTGCTCATCGGTAGACCATTGTAGTAAGTAGTCCATTGATAAATTAGGATATAGATAAGAATTTAGTTTTAATCTGTACACAAAGAAAAATTATTGCTAACGAAAAACGGTTCTGAGCGAAATTCGGTACATCATGTTTTAAAATGCCGCGATTTGTACAATATCCATTGGAGTTTTAACTTTAAACACTTATAAAAAAAAACCTACTTGGTACGTTTTGTTCAAATTGTTGTGATTTTTTACAGACGGAAAAATAAAATAAAAAATATAGAAAAACACATCATAGTAAAACCAATATATTCTCCGCTTCGCTCAGAATCTAAAAACCAAACAGTTTGAGAGGAAGTAGAGAGATAAAACGAGGACAAAATATTAACAAGACCCAATAGCTGTATATAGACGGAAACGGTGGATTTAATTGGCAATTGGTATAGGTATTAAAAAAAAAATTAACTGAAAAGTAGCTAATATACTACACGACTGTTATTGCTTTTATATTCTGACCGTTCATTACTAATTTACTCCGATGTGTGTTATTTGTCTGTCTATGAACAACTATTCAATCAAAAATCTTGCTCCGAGCATGGTGTAGTTTTCTTATTAACGAAGAAAAACATTTTAAAAAAGTCGGAATATCGATTTACGCTATCAATAACAGTTTCCATTAGTCCTTTGTTTTCGAGACCCGCAACTTTTACAGAACGGTACTTATAGTACCGCTTTCTAAACGAGATACGATTTTCAAAATATTTTGGCGTTTTTTGAACTAGCAATTTGAAATTCTCAACTTTTTTTGGTTTAGTTTCAAGTGAATTATTCAATTTTGGTAGGTTTCTCAAAAAAAATACTCGACAATCTAATAATACAAAGTCGTAACGTATACGTTTTTTATATAACAATACAAAAATATCGAACATCTGTAAACATTATTTTTTTTTTTTTTTATATATATATATATTGTCGTGAAGTAGTTAATAATATTATAATTGGTTGTTCAATACTAACGTATTAAACTGTTGTTGTATTTATGTGGTCTTTGTGTGCAAAGATTGAGGGTGTAGGAGTAAAAAAAACTCGTCGTATCCGGTTTTTTTTTATAAAAATAATTGTTATTTCATTGATCACTAAAACGCGATTCAAAAATATATCGAACGAGAATTTTATTCTTGATGTTATGGCCTTATGTGTAAAACGGTTTTTAATATTTGTTAAATAAATCGACAATCGCAAACACTGTGAGTGCTGCATTTTAATTTAGACGATCAAATGCAATCATATGCGAATGGAGGGAAACGCACACAGCAGGCAATCGTTTGCCGCGGGCCGAGGGCTGAGGCGTTTGCCAGTGCCACTTAATGAAGACCATCGCAAGCCAGCAGGGACAAACACGGGAATAAAGACCGCAGACACACGGTTAAAAACTGTAACCGTTACAAAGTTCGCCATTAATAATAAAATAAAACGTCATAAATAACAGTTATAAAGCTATTGTACGAACGCGCGAAGTGCGGATTTCGACAGAAATTGTAAATATCACTTCGCTCAGAATCGTTTTTCGAATACAATGATTCATCGTGATGTACACAGACGAATAAACTAAATCATCACCTTAAATTCCTGACTTCTCGCCTATGGCAATAGTCAACAGTGTCCCACTCAACCATGGCGAGAAATATGTCAGACCTTTATTTTTTTATAATAAAATGTTTGGATTTTTTATTTGAATCTACAGTATTGAATAATATCATATTTATATAAGTCGAAGTCACTTGGTGCAATGTATACACTTTGTCTCCCAGAAGACTTTTACCTACAATGGTTCCGGTAGAAAATGTTGTCTAGTTGATACTTTAGAGAGGTCATTTTTTGATATACCTATTACGTTTTTAACGCGGCAGAAAAACTACCAAAAAACTACAAATACATGTTTTCGTCAAACTCGAATTTTATTACTTATTATTTATTTATGTTGATGTCTGGGTCACCGTGGCAGCAATAAAAAAAACATTAATAGATGAGTAAATACTACTAGGACTAATACGACTTCGCTCAGAATTGTTTTTTGTTCGCAATTTATCGTTGCATACAGATATAAATTAAATTACCTTCACAACTGCCCACCTACAACAGTGACTCACCCGTGGTACGAAACATTTACGCCTTTTTTATTTATTATTTTAAACATTTTAAACTTTAGTCGTTTTTCAACAAAACTGTGTATTAAGTTAATAAATAAGTTATGTTGTTGTATTAAGTTTATTTCAAGCCGTTAACTCTGGTCATTTTTAATTTATTCTCCAGTATCTTATCAATTTTATTGACTTAACTTCAATAATTCTATAAAATAGTCAAATTAAATTTGCACACTACCGAACAAGCGCAAAGTTGAACATAAACGAATTTGTTAGTCTAGGTTAAACTTAAGTTAATTTAACATAAACTTTTTGGCTTAACGAGTTAACATATAAGTAATTGTACTTGACTTTTTATAACTTTTAATTTTTCGTTATATTTTTTAATTGAGTTTAGAAAACCCGTACATTTTTCCAGTCATCTATAGCTCTGTGTTGTAATATGAACAAAACAAATATATATTTTTATCCAGATAAAATTGGGTGATCCGTACAGAAACGATTACCAAAGTAAATGTCTGATGTGGCGTATTTGCGTTAAAACCAATAAAATCTATACATTTCAGAGTCGGCAAGGTGAACTCTTAGATATTATTGTGCTTTACCTTTTTTTTTCTATAATTTTCGGGGGGAAAAAATTCTGATTTTCGGAATAAACTATTGTGATTAAATTATTTAGATTCTAGAACGCGCCACGCGCGTGATTGCTATTATCGAAATAATATTTGTAAAATTTAAATCGCTTATATATATTTATAAAATATATTAAATAATAATAATACGATTAATACCTTAATAGTTGAGCGCGCTAAATGTTTTCTTTCAGTATCTACACAACGTGGACGACCGTATCAAGACAAATATTACACGTTTCGAGTGACCATTCCATGAAGAAATTACCGTTACGTGAAACATTATCATATTTCACAAAGCATGGAAAAACCATTTTCGTTTCATGAAACGGACAGCTATAGGCAAACGTGTGCTGACTTCAATTTCAGGTCGAGCCCGAGATAATATTGACGACCTTATACCTTATACCTTGTTGGTATCCTGGATATCAGTGCCCTTTAATCAGTTCATCTGTAGTACACCGACAATGTACTATAGGAACAGTTATAGGTTCTATGATTTTCAATTTCGATTTTCGGTCTCAACTTTTTAGTCAGTGTATGTACATTAGCATATAGAATCTAAGGAATTTCGGGTCGGTCGGACAAGTTTGAACGAGATCAGGTGCCGAATTGAACATAAAGTTTGAACTTATTACATTTGTCGGTATTTATATTGCCCGATGATATTTTACTTGAATTATATTTTTGAGTTAGTATATATATATATATAATAATAATAATAATATAATAGTTTAAATACGTAAGTTTTACCTAAGCACGAGGGAAAGCAAAATTATTCTATAGAATAGAACAAACGCCTGTTGCACTGCGGTTTAGATAGGTACTTGAATTATTTTTCAATCCACTATACGATTGTATAATTATTTCGTCGCAATCGTATAATTTTTACAAAGTTAACACAATATTATTATCTATACACAACATTATTATTATTATTATTATTAGTATTGTAGATATTGTATAGGTATACTATTGTTTTAATATGTACGTACCGACACATAAAAAAAAAAAAAAAAAAAAAAAAAAAATGTCCTGTACTAATATGTACACATGTGATATAGACAGGTAAAAAAAAAAAAATTAATTTAAAGAAGGTCTTTATTATTATAGGCGACCGACTAGTCAAATATTACATAAAGTAGTGTGTATGCAATATACGTATAGTAAATATATATTGTACATATATTTTTATGGTGCATAAATTAAAATATAAATTATTCATACAGGTACACTGTAAATTGGGTTACAACTTACGTCGAATATACATATGAGGTATGTGAAAATAATCGTTATATTATATTTAAAAAAAAAAAAAAATTAATTATATATTATATTTTTAAAAAAATAAAAAGTGACGTGATACATAATTTAGAATCTATTTATAGAATATAATTACCGCCAAATTCGCGAAAAGATTCGCTATGCGAGCAGGTGGTCGTCCGCAATATTTATTGTAGAGTTCGGATGGAGTATAAATATTACAAATTTACAACAACCGCGTGTAATTTATTTTCGATTGGTCCACATGCAGCTGTAAGTCTATAATTTTCAGCTACACATATATTTTTATTTTGCTTTTTCACCAAATTTTATTTAATGCCTCTTTCTGGGTGGGGTACTTATAGGTATAGCTTTTACCCATACAAATTTGTTTTTTTGGGTTTATATTAATTTTATTAAATATGCGATGGCATAGTAGAATATTGTAAATTGGATTTTATTATAAATATTTGTCATATTTGAAATCGAATAATTATAGTTTTTTTTAAACTAATAATTGCAGTAAAAACGTTAATGTGTCAAAATAAGGCCTATTCAAATATAGTCCATACAAAATTATATGTAATAAAAAAAAAAAAAAAAAAAAAAAAAAAAAAAAAAAAAAAAAAAAAAACCATTTACTTGAAATTATAAGTTAAAAATCATTATTTAAAAATTATTATTTAATAGAAATATTATATTTTATATTTTCCTGGTAGTTGCATTAAATTAAGGGTGTTGAACAGACGTGCGTCTTATTTTCCTCGCCTAGTCGATATTTTTTATATTTACAGGGTACCGATGATCTACATGTTATAGAAAATATAATATATGCATGATTTGAATTTCCCGACATCCAAATTGACTGAGAGAAAACAAAAACAATTTTAATGTCAATGAGTGTAAAACACGACGACCGATTTTATTATTTTTGATTTGTACACGGTACACCGCGAATTCGGATTTATAAATTTAAAACCGGGGGTTGTTTTTTTTTTTTTGTTCTAGCTGTTGCGATACTTTAGAGGTTAAGAAAATTTGAGGAAAATCTGCCCGTTTTAAAATGCCCATTACCTGAAATCAATTATACGCACATTTCTGTATTTAATATTCATTATGGTATACAGTAAACTATGTAACTATGTTATAGTTAGGTATATATGTATATTAACGGTTTTAGGATAATTAATGTCCAAAGAGCGTTACCTTTAAACGCATAACTATACCAAAATACACCTGAAATTAGTTGGTAAAACAAAAAATCATTATTTTTAGAATGTAGACATAAAAATTATAATAATATACCCAAAATTAAGACCGGAAGACTAGGGAATCGTAATTAAAAAAAATTAACTGCGAAGGTTTTCGAAAAAAAAAAAAAAAAAAAATGTATGTAGTTAAAATATATGATAGTGACTGTGATGGTTATGCTTGTGCATCGAATTAAAATAAATATCGTTGTTATAATCTGAATTGCAAATTTATGTATACAAAAATAAAAACAAGTAATTTTGAATGAATAAAGCTATTTATAGTTGTATAATTTAAAAAAAAAAACTATCCATAATTTTGTTTTTAAATTAATATCATATTTTCGTCTGCAGAGAAACCTGAAAATAATTAATTATAATATTGTTTTATACTAATATTAATTTATTACATAAGATATATTATAATTTAAGAGAGAGAGAGATAGAGCACCGTTATTATAATACACAAGTATAGTAAATTGATACGGTCGTCGTCTGGCTCCAATACTCTTCTTTTCCTCAACGTATACTTAAACATACGGGTAGCAGGATTTTTATGTATTATTTAATTATTTAAAATTTAGGTTAATTATTTTTAGAGATGTATATTATTACTATTTAAAAATAATTGAACACTGGTGGCGATGATTATCACTTAAAAAAATAATAATAAATCAATTCGGGTACATGTAATATAATATTCAGGTACCTAAAAAACTAGGAAATTCTAATAACGACCTAATTATACGTTGATATCTATATGATTTTCAGTCTATATCTTATCTATCTATCTCTCTCTTTCTCTATATATATATATATATATAAAAAATTAATTGCTCAGGTTTTTGGCATGCATGGTCTTATAAACTACATGTCCGATTTACTTTAAATTTTACAAAAATATTTAGGTAGGTCCGAGGAAGGTCAGTATCGTCATCAGGGTCACCCTGGATGCCATCCTGGTGCACCAGGCCGTCCGGACGAAGCCGGGTAAAGCCATCTAGTCTTATATAAAACTGAAAATCAGTACGTTTTTCCGTTATGAAAATCGATGACGGCCTTGAAATTTAATTCCTAAGGGGCGGCTAACACTTGATTTTCGATATTTTAGTATGGACAAATTTAAACCCGTTCGCTTATTTTTGGGTTACCTTGACGCGGCTGAGATATAAAACAGTTACTATTATTCGATTCGATTGTCATGAGTGCCATTTTTAAAAGATAAATTGCCGGGTAACAACGGTTAAATGTGATAGTTAATATATTTTCGAGAACATGTTTGCTTTCACTTTGATTAGATATCGTCGTCTTTTTTTATCCTTATTGAATCATTTTTTGTTTAGAATAAAATCCCCGGGAAAAACCGACGAAACAGATGAAAAAAAAAAAAAAAAAAAACATTTGCTTAAAATTCGAATATAGCATTTTGTATTTTTATTGCTGGATTCCCCTGGTTAAATTGGTTGTAAACAAGAATAAAAAAAAAAAAATATTCTTTATTATATTCCAACGGACGATACAGTTGTTACAGTTGTTAAAGATGGTTACGGATTATAACAAAAGTGTGGATTGGCTATATGTGCAACTTTGACAATGATTTAATCGGAGTTTTTCCTGACATTTGTGAATCCTGATAATCACGAGTCAGGAAAATGTCGGTCTCAATAAATGATCATAAAAAAATATGCGCATAATTTTTGTTTGTTTGTTTTTGGATAACTCGTGTTGTAATAATATTGGTTTGTGATTAACGCGTGTAAAAGTTCTCGGCGAAAATGTTTGGCCCGATTTCCGATGTTCGAGTCTGCAACGAATGGTGGATAATGTAACATGGATAGATGACGAACTCCGAATTCTGTTGAATGTCTGTTTTGGACTGGCGATTGAGAAAATCTTTATAGAACAAAAGTCTTTAGGGAAACCCTTAGAATAATCTAAGACCGAGAAGACTACGTTTAAAAACAAAGTGGGCGCGGGAACCGAAACATCCTGACGTGCGGGAGGAAAACTGCAAAACCGGAGAACATACATGGACACGTATAGGTGAACAGATAGCGGTATAGGCGTGAATCTTAAAAGTCGAAAGAATAATTTAAAAAAAATAAATAAATAATATTTACTGTTTTTAAAGCAACCCCCTCGAACCGAACAGTGACATCGCGCGTACAACTAAAACAAAACAAATCCCGTACGTTCTTGTAAAAAATACTACTTATACCTATAATAATATAGTGTGAAGGCGTACAAACAAACTGAAATTGAATTTTTCGTATAACGAAAAAAAGTCCTGCAAGATTACAATAATATTATATGTGCCGTCCGTGTACGTGCGGATTTTATACTAGGGCGCCACAATAGCTACGAATTTATCGTTATACCTTATATTTTCAAAAAGTACAATGTAAAGTTGCAAAATAAAAAAATCGTGGATACTGCTCACGAGTGCGCCACTGTTGTTGGGAACGTAGAATATAATTTATATCCGTACGCAACGATAAACCACCATCGATCATTACTAACGGAATACGATTCGCAACGATGTTCGGTTAAACATGTTTCGAAATGCCGTGATTTTTACAAAAAATTTTCAATTTTATTTCTGACTATTAAGTTCAACTTGTGATGAACCCCGTGTAAAATTTTCAGGAATTTCTGCTCGGCTTATTGGCCAATTGTGTGCCCGTAAACCAAATAAAAACTAAACAAATTCGAACATTTAGAAATTCTTTAATAGCTTATAAATTGCTAAAATATTTTGAAAATGCTACTATGCCTAAAAAGGGACAATTTTAATATTCTGTGAAAATGTCTTGTCTCTACGGTTATTTTTAACTGAGTTACAAAAAAAGAAAAATCCTTACTTTTTTAAATATTGATTTAAAGCTACAACGAAAATCAAAAAACGACCTCCCTTATGTAACGGAACTATATCCAAAATTCCTTTGGAAAAGGTACTACACTTAAAAATCGGAACAATATTTCTGGTAGAGAAGTATTCCACAATCAAAAAAAAAAAAAAAAACACACACACACATCATACTAAAAACGATACATTCTTAGCTTCGCTCAGAATCTAAAACTATATTACATCAAAATATATTATTTAGAATCGACATAATGTCTCTCACAATAGAAAATATCAATATAACGAATATTTTCCTATTTTTTTTTTTTATAAAAATAACAATTATTTTTAAACCCCTAGAATAAATTCGAATCGTTTTGAAGACTTCTTCAATACATTTCCTGAGGAGATATGTAATTTTATCTACCACAATTTTTGCAGTAGATGGTATTTTTCAAGTTCGAGGTATAATCTTTAGAGAAAATTGTTTATTTTTTTTTTTTACAAATTTATCTAAGTGTACGAACAAGATAATTGTTAAAGAAGCGAAAAAGATAATATTTTTTAATTCACAGTATAATATGTTATTTTTAATTGTACAAAAAAAAAATAAAAAAAATAATAACATATTATATTGTGAATTGAAAATTATTATCTTATTCGCTTCTTGAACAATTATCGTATTAAATTTGTAAAAAAAAAATAAATAAATAAATAATAATAATAAAACAAAACTATAGGTACATATAATAATTTAAGAATGACATTAGAAACAGACAATTGATTTTTCACTATTTTACATAAAAAGTCCATTAATCTTTCGGCCTTAACCATTATTATTATTTATTAACGTATTATTGATTTACGTGGTTTTTTTTTTTTTTTTAATATATATTTTTTAAACGTTTGTTCAAGGTTTACATCCATAAAATTATAATGCAACCTACTGCAGCTATTATCAACATATTTTAATTAAAAATAAATTTTATGTGATATTTTAAGAGCAGTATTTTAATTGTTCTTTATATTTAATGCATTTTTTTTTTTTCGTTGGGACTCTCAGACTATTGGACTATTTTGTCTGTGTAGTTATTATTACCATATATAAATATTGCTTATATAAATTATTATTATTAATAATATTGTAATATTCCTGTTTCATGTGCCTTACTAAATTGCTGAGTAATTATTTGAAAAAAAAAAATTGTTTTGATTGAAATAATATTTTTTTTTTTTTTAATAAATAATTTATATTTTATAATATTATTCAAGGCCGGACAAGTTAATAAATAATATTAACTTCGTTAACTTAAGTTTATTAAGGAAATGTTAATTTGTTTACGAATTACCTACGACAAGTTTAAAGTTAAATTGCAATTTAATTTAGCTGCATATTTATTAATAGCCTTACGTAAAGTTAATTTTCCTTATTTTTTTTTCTTCTTTCGGAAAACTGTTTATTTGCCCAGTAAAAACGATTAAATAATTATAGTTCGGTGTGATTTTTCGAACATAATTATCATTAGCACGGAGTTGGTTTTTTTTAGAAAAAAAAAAATAGCCGACTACCTGTATATACATGCTTATTGGCATGCTGTAGCAGTCGAATCGGATTTCGGTCGGTATACCTAACCAAACCCGTGGTCAGTATTAATTTAGCTGCATACTTATTAATAGCCTTACGTAAAGTTAATTTTCCTTATTTTTTTTTCTTCTTTCGGAAAACTGTTTATTTGCCCAGTAAAAACGATTAAATAATTATAGTTCGGTGTGATTTTTCGAACATAATTATCATCAGCACGGAGTTGGTTTTTTTTTTTTAGAAAAAAAAAAATAGCCCTGTATATATACATGCTTATTGGCATGCTGTAGCAGTCGAATCGGATTTCGGTCGGTATTCCTAACCAAACCCGCGGTTAGTAATGTACGTATATGGGATATAAATAACGCGGACATGGTTATATGAAGCATTATCGCCGGCGGTATTTCCGGCAATTTGTACGTTTATTGTAGATATACGAAATACGTAAAAAAAAAAAAAAAAAATGATTAATAACGAATACGGAACGGGTAGGTACCGGACAACTGAAAACAAATGTATAAATCGGAGTAGAAAATTCCGAATTTTACTTCCGAACGCAACAATTTTATTATATATCATTATCGTATGCTATATAAATATATTCCGAGTATATCGGACGACAATTATTGATCGTATCAAAAGCGTGTATATTTATTTTATAATAAACGATGACGAAAAAAATACTCGGAGAGTTAAAATGTAAAATGTAAAATTGACTCGATCCGTTTATTTCGGTCGACGTAAAAATATAAATAAATAAGTTTGGTGAAAAATTACAATTAACTTCAACGTTTACTTTTATAACTCAGTCAATGTTCAGCCTTGGATTATTATTAAACGGAATAGTGTAATGGTATAATATGTAGGCAAAACATCAGCCGTTGAATCAAACGACAATAATAATATTCGTGCAACTTCTATTTAGAAAAAAAAAAAAAATGTATACCATAAAATAATATATTACACGCGCGCGCGCATACAACAATATCGAAAATAATGCCTAGTAATTATTGTTTAATTATAATAATGAAACGGAGAAATATAAATAAATAAAATAATAATAATAATAAATTATTGATATTATATTTGCGCGCGCGGTAAAATAATCAATAATATTGTCCAACGAAATATAAAAACGTATAAAAAAAAATACAATAAACCTAAACATTTGGCGCAAAACGTTTATTATTTGGGAGGCTAGCGTGTGTTAATTTATGGTAATATATTATTTTGCTTTCCGTTGGACGATTGCGTTGTGGTGTGCAAAATCAAACGAAAAAAAAAAAAACATGAAAATCGTTTTGGATTCCTTAATCGAAAAACTAATCGTACCCAAACAAACGGATAACGATATCGATAATATTTAAATGATTTTCATTCGATTATAAATGAAAAAAATGAAAAAAAAATTGTTAAATTTATATCCAAGCATCACAACATTCACAACGCGTTATTATTTGCCTACAACGAAAACTTTTTTTTTTTTTTTTTTTTTTGGATTATTCATGGGTGCAGTACATTACGCAATCCACCAAGGTCTTCATTACAATAACACTTTATAGGTCTAAAATATATATATATTTTTTTTTTTATTGTAATAATATATATTTTTATGCGGAATAATTATATTCGAATATGGAAAACTTAAATTACACGCAAGGCAATAAAAAATAATTTTAAATTAATACTACTACTTCTACATAGTATTGTATAGCATTATAATTGTATTTATTTCTTTCTCGGAATTAATTATAAATATATAAATTATAGTAATTACTTGGTAAAAAAAAAAAAAAACTTCATTCCATCAAATACGGGTTGGTGAGAGGGATGGGGGGGGGGGTGGGCTTGAAACGCAATCATTAATCATTAGGTAAAATTAATAATTTTTAATCGTATTTAACCAAGTGCTTGGTCGTATTAAAGCAACACACAATAATAATATTCGACTTGTAACATATTTTTTTACATAACACCGCGCTTACTGTATTTCATAGATAAACCAAACATAGGTAATTGTTATCTTATGCGAAACGGGTACAAAATATTCAGTTATAATACTTATTATAATATTATCAAAATATAAAATACCTCCGTGAATTATTAAATTTTTAAATTATTATATTGATAGCGCGTAGAAATATGTTTTATTAATATGGAATTAAACAATACGTTCAGAGATAATAAGAAAAAAAAAAAAAGTTAATATCAGTAATAATTGCATAGCGGACGTTTAATTCGATTTTCGGTGTACTTGTGTACGCGCAAGAGAGGGATCAAAAATGCATATTACAATTTATGTTTTCGACTCGAAAAAATCTGTTTATCGTTAATAGTTTATATAACATACGCAAATAGTATATATATAAAAAAAAAAAAACTATTGTGCAATACTACTAATATTATATTTTATATAAATATATATATATATATATATATATATGCGTGTGTGTGTGTGTACATTCACGAATCGGGAACTATAATCCATTTTCGACCTTGGAATCGTATTCTTTCTATTATTATATTATTTAAAACATCTTTACCTCGTGTGCAGTTCGGATCGCCTGGGTATACGTGTGAGAATCTTAACGAAATGCGAGTTATTCCGGCGGTGTTATTAGTTTTTTTTTATTTGTTCTCAGTTATACCTAAGTGACGATAATGTGGGTTTTTCGCACAACTATATACCGGTATGCCATCGATATTTATATATATATATAAAAATAATAATAATAATAGTTTGGCCGATTATTATAATAGTGTATAACGACCAAACGAGAATAGATATAATTACTATTGAAACAGTGGAAAAATAATAATAATACATTTTAAACATTTTTTTATTATTTTTTTTTCCCCACTCTAAAATGTAGATACTTTTGTTTTGTTTTGTTTTTTTTTTCATTCTAAAATTGAATATGCAGGTACTTAATGTATTAATATTGGAGATAAGATAATAGGTAAATATAATTAATTGTATAGTAATAGTATGACGGTAAAAAAAAAATATCTATGCATTACTATATATCGTAGATATACGACACTGTGTGTACCTATTGCAGTTTTCGTACGCCATTATTTCACAATCTAAATTAATATATTATTATTATTATTTTTTTTTTTTTTTTTTTTCGAACGCGTTAGTCGTAAGTAAAAAAAAAATAAAAAAAATAGTAATAATAATAACGACGTTAATATTAATATTATTATTATTATTATTATTATTATTGTCTCGAATATATTTTAATTTATTATATAGACACGATAATAATATTGTGCATACGGGGGAGCATTGTTATGGTAATTCGCCAGTATTATAACATAACGGATTAGAATATATTAATATATACGAAGGTGTTTGGTATAAAATATAATATAATATATACGACCACGTATATAAACCACGTATACATTTTTATTTTTTTTCATTTTTTTATACACTTAAGAACGACCGTGGGGATTTTTTTTACCGAATTCGTATAGTACTCCACAACTCCGGGACGTGATAGAATTTTTCGTAAAGAATTTTAGAGAAGTTTCTGCGCTATTTGAAACTTTCGCTGGGTTTTTCGCGGGGACCGGTGGGGCGGGGGGGGGGGTTATGTGGATTCCATTTGTTCTGTTTTCTCGATAACGTTCGAAAATTTTTACACGCGGCCGACGATGCGCAAAAGTAAATTTTAAAAATACAATTTCTCGGACCCCAGATTTTTCTGAGACGGAACCGAAGCTCCTCTTTTGTCAGACGACGTAATTATATTATATTATATAGGTGTAACTATATAGCTGGCCAACTATATAGCGAAATATAATCGTATTATTATTTTTTTTTTTTGGGAACACGTTGTTTTTTAATATACGCGTGTGTACCTTTACACCGGCAATCGTCACGTGTCTTCTGGGTCGGCCACCGTCGACGGCTGCCGAACGATACACGCGCACACACCACTTCTATATTATAATAATAAAAAATAATAAAAAATAAAAAAAAAAACCGACGCACTTCACACCACGGGTGGGCCGTGCGCGTTGTAGGCGGGAAGTTCAATAGGGTCGTTTAAATTACATTATACAAGCTCGTAGCCAGAATTTTTTAAAGGGGAGGTGTGCGTGCGTGTTTTTTTATTTTATTTTTTTTATTTGAATACAACTTGTGGCGGTGGTGTTGTTGTACACGTCCTTATCGGTTAAAACAAAAAATTCTAGAATTTTCCTGACGCGTCCGTCAGGCTTCCGTTTTTTCGATAAAAATGTCCAACGAGTAGTTGACGGTACCCTGGGTTTACCGTCACGGTATACGATATAGAAGATATTAACCAATAACCAACACCCGTTATTTTTTATAGGAATATATCATATTTGGCATCTTTCATTTTCACGATAAATAATAATATCAAATATTTTTTTTTTTTTTTTTTTAATTTCACAATTTACATACACAATCTATAGAAGATATTAACGCACAATAAGCGTATAAGATAAGAGACTGCGCGTAACATGGATTTATTTGAGTAAAAAGCCACCCATTAATGACACTTGGCTTGGCATAAACATTATTTATTGATATTTTTATTTTAAATGGTCACGACACCGTTTCCTTCTGAGTCTGCGTTGTGGATTTCCAGTGGAAATGTGAACGTATGTAACTCCGTGATTAGTGGGTTGGGGTGATTTTCTAGTTTAACAATAAAAACCGTTTGTAGAGTAATTCCGCTTCCGCTATAATAGGCTTGATACCTAGATCTTCGTGGAGAGGTAAATTAGAAACCAAGAAGGGTTTTGATTTTTCTTAAAGTAATATTCTGAAATACTTGAGTTTTATTTAAATTAGATTTGTTCTGCCGATCCCCAGAGTTGTATTCCATATGTCCACGGAGGCTTTAGGAGAGTTTTGTATACTGTTAGTATGGTTTTTAAGCTAGTATATTTATTTTTTGATAATAACGGTTTTAGTGATCTAGATCGAGCGTCTAAGGACGCTAATCTTTTAGTTTTTATATGTTTGTTCCGGGTTCGTTTTTGGTCAAGAATTAAACCTAAATATTTATTCTGCATCGAGGGGTGGGATGGGTATATATTAATATCAAATATGAAATAGAATCATCTATGTATAACGGCACATCCTTAAACCCCCCCCCCCCCCCCCCGAAACATTATTTAGTATACAATTAAAATATTTCTGGCTTAAATACGGCCGATTGGGGAGGTTTTAACACCCAAAACACCCCCTACTATAAAATATTATAGTTTACGCGATGACAAATCCTTGCGAACGAAATACGATTCCGTGCGGAATACCGTTGAACAAGTTTTGATAAATTTAATTTGTAACCCGCCACTATGAATTTAATTACAACGGTCCGTCGTGTTTTTTCGTCTCGATTTTACGAGCATTTTTCGTACGACCAAACTAATTTTATTTACGCAAATCGGAAAATATCGTATGCATAATGGCCGTACAAAAAAAAAAAAAAAAATATATTGAATTTCAAACGATTTAAAAATAAATCGTGACAACGGGATTTTCGATATTTTTTTTTATATCGCCATAATAACGACAATTTCAAAAATCTATTGACAAATGTCATAATAAAACTGCAGAATATTTTGTAAATTGCACTGCATCTAGAAATTAATGCTAATATTTAGGTGAATGTTTAGGAGGTCTCTATTCGATTATTTTTCGGCGAGTTACAACTAGAATAAAAGTCGCGGATATCGCTCGCGTATGTGCCACTGTTGTATGTTGGGAAGTTGGGAAGGTTAGATACGTTGAGAAATTTTACTTATATCTGTACGCAACGATAAATCAATGCTCGCTAAATAGGATTCCGAGCGGAATTCAGTTAAACATAATATAGATATACATATTGAAAATTGTATTTTGAACGATTATATAAAGAAAAAAAAAACTACTACGCTATTATACATTACGCTTAATTTCTTCTTCTTTTTTTTTTCACCACTAAACAGTGGCGTATATAGAAAATATTTTCGGGAAGAGGGAGGGAGGCTGTAATGGTTAAAAAAAAATAAACAGCATCTATAGTAGCCACTGTGTTACCTAAGTGGTCCTAATACAATTAAAGCACTTACTAATTCATAGCGGGTTACAAGTCAATAGCATGTTTAACAGGCTACTCGTGTTTGTCGGGAAACTGATGAATGGAATAGAATTGTAGTCGATATGATTCGCCGATCTTAGATTCAACTAATCTAAAAATAGTAACTTATGATACAGTAAAACCCATAGGTAACCGTGAGTTATTATTATTATTACCATTTATTATTATTACGATATAAAATGAAATGCAAAATAAAACAGAAACCAATATTCAATTACATAAATTTTAAACATTATTTTATAAGGTCTACTTAAAACTGCTCAGTCGAGAAAGACATTTTTTTTTTTTGGGGGGGGGGGGGGGTGGAGGAGGACTGTGGCACACTACGTTCATCACCCTCTATTTACGTCACTGCTACCAAGTACAACTTACGATGAACCTCGTGTACATTTTTTAAGCGTTTTGGCACGGCCAATACAATTTTATTCCTAAAAAACCGAATAATAACTGGAAAACTCGACGATTTAAAATGCTTACGAATGGCTTATGAAATCACCACAATGTTTGGAAAATTTGACTACGGCTAGAATAAGCTAACATACATATTTGGTAATATAAAAAATGTCAGATCTTTACGATTATTTTTAATCGAATTACAACAAAATAAAGAAACCGTTATTGACGTACATTTTACCGTTTACCCTACGGTTTTTCCCATTTATTAAGAAAACTTCAACGAATAGAAGAAAACGACCATACCTAAAGCACCGAAACCGGGTACAAAATGCTTCCGCAAAGATGCTACACTCAAAAATCGGAGCAAGATTTCTTGTAGAAAAGTCGTTCACAGACGAAAACAAAAACAAAAAAAACACATAGTAAAATCATTACATTCCTTCCTGCCCTCAGAATCAAAAGATGTTATTATTGAAAAGAGGTTAAAATTTGGTGGATTTGCGGGACATATCATACCACCAATTATCGTTATACGCATTTCTTTAATCATACCAAATTTAAAATCGGTTATCATATTATAATAAGAAAATCGTTTTTAAACTGACATAATTACGTGTAAATATTACTCCAACAATAAACACGTAATTTTTCACAGTGTGCATAAGTAAAATGTAAGTATATATATATTATAGCCACCCTGACATTGCGGGTTGCTAGTCGTAAAAAATTACATACTCGACAAATATATGCTTAACACTATTAAATTCCATATTAATAAAATTAATGATAATAATTCAAATTAACCGGTCGGTACCGTTTTTCTTTGTTTTTCTCGAAAAATATAAAACGCGCGTTCGTCGCCCGACGTTATTGTTGTAACGTCGCGTTTACAAGGCGAATTTACACCAATAACGAAACCGTGATTGCCGTTTTTTACGTTTTTCTCCCATTTACAATGGAAACTACAACGAAAATCAAAAAAATGACCATTCCCGACTAGAGACGGACTGGCATAAATTTTCGGCCCGAGAAAACCATTAATACCGGCCCTCTGTTTATGTATCCGCTAGCAATCTTATAAGGGGGGCGGGACGGATAAAAAGACTAGTATAAAAGTTCTGTGCGAATTTCACGCGTCTACGACAAGATGTGGCAGAACTACCGCCTTAGTTTGATAAGGTTGTAGTTTGGGTTCGGGTGGCGATAAATTAATGGGATTTACGTCGGTAGAATGCGTATAATCTACGCCGTTATTAGTATTTTTCATGGCTTGGTCGGGAGAACATCCGCGCGTTTGTTGTCGAGGAGTTCACCGACATCGACGTCGAAGCGTGCGTTTCGCGTTCGGTTCGCGCTCGGCCGACACGATCCCGTCCCCGGAAGCAAAACTATTAAAAACCGGAGTTCGAATGATAGACAGACGGGTTTTGCACTAAAAAGCAATACCCACTGGCCGGACCCCTAGGCCCGGAAAACGTGGCTGCTGTGAAAGCCTCAGTCGAGCAATCTCCGCGGCGTTCTGCGCGGAAACACGCGGGCTGCCCTACAGTTATCCGATCGTACTTTGCGCGAAAAATGAACAAATATACCCTTGCAAAAAATCGCGATTACTCAGAAGTTAAGTGAAAGACACCGGGAAACCCGTCGTCGTCCCCTCGGCATTCTGCGAGAAGGCATTCTTCCGGGTTAACCGCCGCCGCGTTCACCAAATTTGTGCCCATGCGATTTTTTTCCTCTGGGACTATCTCAAAATCCAAGTGTGCCAACTTCGTCCTGGAACTTTGGATGCCCCGAAGGAGGTGATAACCCGTGAAGTTGCTGTTAGCCCGCCCGAAATTACCCGTAGACAAAGGCAATTAGTCATAGACGACTATCCCGAGAAAGGCTTAAACAGTGTATTGAAAATGAGGGGCGCCACTTGAGTGATGCAATTTTAAAAACCAATTAAAATAAAATGGCATTATATGTACAGTTTATAAGTAAAACATACTGTTTGATATTCGACTTGCTTTGGTATTTATAAGTTTTACAAATCAAGGAAGTTTTTTCGGCCGCGCCATGTATTATTAATTTTAACCGAATTATAACGAAAATATAAAATCGAAAATAAAAGAACCGTTATTGCCGCACATTTACTATGAAAACAACAAAAAAAAATTGACTCCCGTTCCCAATTCGCCAACTAGATCCAGATTGGTTCGGAATAAAATGTTACACTTGACCAGTCGATGACCAGATTTCTGGTAGAAATAAAACGGTAAAATAAAAAACCCACGCCATAGTGTAGTAACGCCAAATTCATTCCTTCTGCCGGCCAGAATCTAAAACATTCACGGGAACCGGCCCACCGGTATCCCGTCGCGTCAATCCCCGGCCCTGTCCCCGACAACCGGATTAAAATATCTTAACGGAAAACAATAGTGCGGCGGCGTCTTATTATCCGCAGCCGGAGCGACAGATTTCTGGGTATAGAAAAGTCGTTTGAAGACGGGGGCGAATCGCACGTCGTAATAGGAAAACCAATACGTTCGGCCAGAATCTAGAGAGAGAGAGAGAGAGAGAGAGAGAGAAAAAAAAAAAAATTACGATATTATTATGTGCGTTCGTGTGTATACACTTGCGATATATGTATACATAACCCGAGGCGGCGCGGGATCGAGCGGGAACGGGTGAAGACAGGCTCGTGTGACGGCCCGGGGGAGGGGGGGGGAATGAGAGTGAGAGGAAACTCCGGAGGAGCGGGAGCCGCGCCGCCACCGACGACGACGACTACGACGACGACGACGACGACTGCTACGACGGCGCCGACGACGACGGCGGCGGCGGCGGCGGCGGCGCGCGCGCGGTCGGAGGGGGCTCGGACCCCTTATTTATTTAAGTTCGGCGTGTACATAATAGATGCGCGCGCGTTCGGCAGATATAGAATTTTCAATAATAAACGAGATATCTTTTAATTTATTAAATAACCCTCCCCCCCGCCGCCGCTCCCAGCCGCTCTTGTTCCGGGCCGCCGCCGGTGAGCACGCCGGGCGAGGCGCTAACAGCGCGCGAAACTCGCCCGCTTCCCGGGCGGGAAAATAAAAGGCCCCGTTCGCGCGTCTGCCCGCTCCCCGCCCTGTCGCCGCCGGCCCGCGGGTCTCATAATTTGTTTTGGTTGTTTATTTTTTATATTTATTAGTAAAAAAAAAAAAAAAAAAAAAAAAGTATAAAAGAAAGAAACGGTTCGGAGGAAAGAAAGAAAAATATAAAACCCGGAGGCGACTTATACTATACATATAAATATATACGGTATTCAGAGTTTTTTTTTTTTTTTTTTTCCCGTGTTATATAAGTAATTCATCGAGTCGGACGAGCGTATATATTTATATATATATATATACATACATACATATACACACGGGTAGGTACGTATTGCGTTGTGCCCCCCCCCCGTTCGCGATATTAGTGTTAAAATATTAATACGCGTTTATCCCCCGCCCCCTGCCACCCCGAAAGAACGTCGGCGGCGGCGGCGGCGTGTGTGGGACTCGCCCCGTGTACGTGCGTGCGTGCGGTATACGGGGCGCGCACGCACGCCCTGGAACCCGGCACCGCGCCGCGCACACGTGCGTATAATATATTTATATAATAATATATTATGTGTACACGGCGGCGGCGGCGGCGGCGGCGGCCATATATATATATATATACGTGTGTACGCACGAGTAGTGCATGTACGATATTATTATTATTATTATTATTATTATACTGGAGGTTCGTTTAAATTATTATTATTATTATTATTATTATTATTATAATGCGCGCCGGAGGATTAAATACGCCGTTGGCCATTTCAATATATAATAATAATAATAATAATAATAATAATATTGTTATTTCCCGGAAATCCAGTTTTAATTAAGTCGACCGCCGCCGAACCCGGGCGCGTCCGTATGATATTACTAGCCGCGGTGGGCGGGTGGGGGGTGGCTGCGGCGGCGTAGATTCTCCCATAATATTACAATAACAATAATAATAACAATAACAGTAACAACAATAACAATGATAATGATAATGATGATAAAGATAATAATAATAATAATAATAACAGTAATGCGCCCCCGCCTGTATGATGTACACACATATATATATATATATATATATACACACTGTACGCATTGCGGAACAATATAATATTCGTATGTTTTACCTATAAACCGCGGCGGTTATTATTTTGACGATCGCCAGGCGGTGCCGCCGTGTCGGTGTAGCGCGGTGGTGCCCGGAAAAATAACGCCGCCGTCGTACACGCGCCGGGACCGCGAAAACGATACGATAGGGTACACGGGTAGAGGGCAATTAAGAGGGTAATTCGAATTCAAAACGAAAAACCGATTCTGTTCCGTCAAAAATGATTCGGTTGGATGAAAAAGAGAAGAAAAAAAAAAAACTTATCGAAACGGTATCGGTGTTGTTATGCGAATTTTTAACGATTTTAATACAATCTATTTGTCTATGTATCCGTTTGATATCGTGTGCAACTTTCAGGAACGGCTAACTTTCCCCCCTCCCCCCCCCGTTAACAATACGTTTGATTCAAAAGTCAATTGTTCACGAAAAAATTGTTTGAAAAAAAAAAAAAAAAATAAGGGGGCAGTGGCGCGCAGACAGGTTACCGAGTAATGGTTCATTATCATTATGAATCAGCGGCGTACGCAGTGGTGGGGCGGGGAGTTACAGTAGATATATCCCCCATAAGCTTTTTTTTTTTTTGTTATATTCGGGGTCTCTTGAAAAAATAACAAGGATTTTATTTTTAATAATTACAAAAATGAAGTTACGTATTATTTAAAGGTATCTCATTCAAAATACTCTCATCCGGTCGGTTTGCAGTGATCCCGGCCATTTTGCCGTTTTTCAAAAGTCCTTTGGAACTGGTCCAAAGTGAAAGCTTTGAGTTTTGTTGTCGCGTTCGCTTTAATTTACTCTACATCTTGAAATCGTTGTCCTTTAAGCGCAGAGTCCTTTAGTCTTGGGAATAGAAAAAAAAAATCACATGGGTCCTGATCAGGAGAATAGGGAGTTTGCGGGACCGCAGCAGTTTTTTTAATCTGCCAAAAATGTACGAATCGACAGCGCTAACGCCGGTACATTGTCGTGGTGAACAATCGCAGAACGAATTTACCAGCGCGACCCTTTTCATCTGTACATTTTCCTGTAAAACTGCACGACAAGACTCAATTGAGATTCGCTTTGTTAACTCACGAACGGTCAATCGACGGCCATTTCGCATTTTTTTCGCTAGTTGTGTCCCCACACCATCGGTTCTGGATGACGTCTACGATCTTCCAGAACGTGTATCGTCTTCAGTCGACCGCCGACTGTCCTTAAAACGCTTAAAACACTCGAAAGTCACGGAAATTCACTTAGTGAATCATCTCCAAAAGCGGTTATGGTCATTTCCGTACGTTTCCGTTGCAACATTTTTACCAAGTTTCCAGCAAAACTTGATGCACACGCGTTGTTCGTTACTTTCGGACACGTGGAAAACGGCGAACGAAACAAACTGACCGGATTTAACCACGTGTAATATTAAACCGAGATAAGATAGCTTAACACTTCGGGTTTTGTTTAAAATATTCACTAATTCGCGGGGAATACGTCTATTTACAATTTGAAACGTTATCGTGTGTAGATTAGCCGCAATAACATTTGTCCTGGTTAGGTTTTGAACAGACCTCGTATACTTAAATATGACTTTAGACCTCGTCCAGTCATCAACAAAATATGTAGTTTGCACGTGCCCGTTGACAACGAAATCTGTTGTCAGACATATGGGCTGTGATGATAGCCGATAAATGATTAAGTGTCAGATTTAAATATTATAGATATTTTTATTACATCCCCCTCCCCACACATACCAAATTCCTGCGCACGCCACTGCTATGAATTATGATTACCCACTACATTAAAACAACCAACCCTTGCATAAAAAATGAACGAGATATTTCACATGGGCATGCACATGTATTAATGTATTATTTATAATTATAATATTTGTCAGCGTTGTTTATTATTATATTTTACCGGCATTAATATTAAAGGTTTCGAGTACGCATTTCAAAGCAACGGACAATATTTCATATGGGGGAGCTCGTTTAGGTTGAGGTTTTTTTTTTTTTTTTAATAACGTTCACTGCCAATAAGTACATATATACTTAAATATATAAATTAAGGTAAAAATAAATACATATTATACGTATAAAATAAATTGTACACGAACACGGTATCTAGGCGAACTATATTTGTTTTATAAAATAATTTGAATACAAATGGAATGTATACAATAGGTATATCAAAAATGTAATTTGTATATGTAAAACTATACAAAAAAAAAATTTGGAATTTTTTGAAATATAATTTTTACACTGATGACTGACATAACTTGATTCAGTATGTAATGTATTTTTGGAATCTCCAAAAAGTCTCAAAAATTCTCCTACAATATGTTTAGGCATTCAATATTACTAATATTAGTCGTCATTCGAATAATTTATGGCCAAGTTAAATTAAATATTGAAACATACGAACAATTTTTATATGATAAAAATTATGATTTTCCTAATAAATTCCCGATATTGGAATTTCCCGTTGGAATTTGTACATCACTAGACTAGACCGTTATCCGGGCTTGTCGGTCCTTTTTTATTTTGAAACTCACCCCCGGTCCACAGATTTTAGTCCAAATACACAGCAATTTCCCAAAAATGTCATTTTTTTTTTTACATTCCGTACGATTATCAGTTTTCGCGTTATATTTTTTATTGCCTATTATAATTCTATATTTGGAATAGCGTATTTAAATGTATCTGAAAATTGAGTTTTATCGAATATTGTAGCAGCTTGTGATCACCGTGGTCCGGTCCGGTCTTACATAAATATATACTCAAAGATGTAGTCTCGGTGTTTTTGATTTGAGATAGGGAGAAAAATGATCCGGTTTTAATCGGTCGTAATTTCGCATCACTCGGGTCCGGCCCGCGTATGAGGAATCCCAGGACGCCTCCTTGTCTATACCGCGTTCTCATTAGTCCATTTCAAATTATTGTCACGGATTTCCGCGTCTCTGATTGGCCAATTTCACATGGCCCCTTCCTTAATATTGAATTATACCGTGTTCTCACTCATTAGAGTAGTAATAGGATACAATTGCTTCGTCTTGGGACCTCCGCAATCACCTAATCGCTCGCTTATGTCGGAACTCGATCGAAAATAACTCTCGAAATGTTATGCGAAACCACGTCGGGCGGCCCGCCCGTAGGAGGAACACGATTTGTTTGGCTCTGTGGCGTCCCGGAATAAATACCCGTTACGTGTTGGGTCCGGTGAAGTGACGCGACAAAATAACATTACCGGTGGATATGTTAACAGTTACTAGTACGAGTAGCTGAACACCAATAACAACCTGTTACACAATTGTGATTGGTCGTGATAACGCGATAACAGTGGTGTATATACAGGGTGGTCGACTAAACGTATGACGGGAGCCGTCATCGTCGGAAAGTATTAATTGTTTTTTTTTTTTTTTTCTTTAGATAATTTAAGAAACAAACGGTAACAAACTGAGAAATGCAAGGCGTTCGAGTAATTATTGAAAATTAAATTAATCGTGTACGTCGGAGGCATCCGGTTTCTAAACGTAAAAGACATATCGGCTCGGGATTCGCGCTCAATAATTCTGTACGCCGTACCGTACAATTGCCGTTCGCGGGGTGCAGAGTTTCGCTATTAAAACACCTTTCCATTCCGAATGGCCAAGCGGAATTATCCGTCGCCGTCGTCGGACACGCGCCAACCGAGATAATTTCCGATGGCGGTACGGAATGTCTTACTGGTTGTAACGTGCAGTTTTGTACACGAGTTGGCCGCGGTGCGGATACCCCGGCGCGACACCGCGACCAACGGGTTCAACGCGCGTCCGTTTCGAACAGCACAATTCCAACGTTACCGCCGGGCGCCCGCGACGGAATATTTTATTAAAATATTCGACAAAACAATAATCGTCTATTATTGTTATAAAATATAATATCGTAACGTACGACAACGCTATAACACACGAAACCGGTAATAATTCACGATTGAATTATTACACTTCATAATATTATACGGCGTACTCGATATTAATACACACACACACACACACATGTAAATATTAACAATAGAATTATTAATTTTGAACAATTGGTGTAGGTATGTTAGTAGTAATGTTATACAAACCATATATATATATATATATATGTAGCAAATAGGTATATAATATATAAGTATAATATTAATAATATTTGTACCGTATGCGCGCGTATTTAAATTAGGTTTTAATGTCATTCGCTGCTCATGCTTTTAAATTATTCATTTGATTGTTCTAGTCGTAGAACTTTTGCCGGTTATAATAATTATAATAATTAATAAATGTTTGTTTGCGTGTACCCGTACTTATACGTTCGATTAAAACGTACGTGGCCGCTGTTAGGTCTCCGTGAATATTATAATACGTTTTAGTCGAATACGGAGAAACGCCGATGATATATTATTTATTATTGCAAAACGCGTTCTGGACGGTTTTTTTGTAACACGTTTACAAAATAATCACGAAATATCATTTCGAACGGAAAAAAAAAAAAAAAAAAAAAAAAAAAACGATTCTGACCGGAGTTCGGACAAACATTTTCCAATACGTTTAAATTGAATACTGTATGCCCAGTTTGTAATTTCGAGTGACGTAAGTAGGAAATTTCCCGTTAAGAAATTAAAAAAAAAAAAAAAAAGAAGTATTTATTTATATTCATTTCGCGTTGATAAAATAGCGACACACTAGAAATGTCCTTATCTATAATCGCGGACTTAAACAAACGCTCGATAATGTATGATATCTGGGTCGATTTAATTCCGTTTTTTTTTTTTTTTTTTGGTACCGTTTAAAAGTAGATTTTAAAAAAAAAAAAAATAACTATTCAAAACCGAAATCATCAAAAGTTCAAATCAATTTAACTTTGTATACCCGTTTCCATCCCAGCTCATATCATAGTTAACCGTTGTTGTACTCCCTTGTCCGCGGTAACTAAATTAACTAATAAACACTTTTTTTTTTTTTTTTTAAAGGTTTTATACGTGTGCACTGCTACGATTACGGCAGATATTTAATTATTTAATTTATATATTAGGACTACACTCGACAGTAGCTATTCAGTGGCGGATAGGTATATCCCGGTTCTGAAAGGGCGGGGCGAATTTCAAATCCACAGGGGCAATGGGGTCCAACCCATCCCGTTATTTGTGTTGGAAATTTACTACTCTAGTTAGTACGAAAAATATGCAAATTTTGCTGGTTTCAATTACAATTGTCTATTGATAATTTTTTATCACGCTCCTGTTCAATTTCTCTAATTTTTTTTTCTTCTACATTTTACGTATGAGTATTTCATGTTTAAATACCAAAATATACCGATACAATTATAAAACGTATTCAAAATTAAAAACCAGTCAACATTTGTAGGTGCTTGAAAACAATTTGGCGTTAAAAAAAAAAAAAAAAAAAAAATGTGAAAATTTATTAGCAGAACATTGAAAAATAAAAATAAAAAATATATATTGCACCGGTTTTACATTTTTGGAGACAAGCTAAATTAGTAATTACATTATCAATGTTTCACCTTTCAATGTCTCGATGAACATGCAAACTGGTCTGATAACTATTAAGACGTTAATTTCCCATTTGGGAGCGTAACATGTTTTTCAGTCTAGATAAGCAAAGCAAAAATGCACGAGAAATCGTAATAATCGTACGTGGAGTATCTATTAGATACAATTTAATATTTATCCATCGACTTACTGTATTATGATGTTAACATAATTTTGTTATGAGTGAAGAGTTACAATACGGTCATGACTTCTTATCATTGACTGGCAAAAAAGACATCAAAATTGTATGGATTTATTGTAATCAAGTCTAAGTCATGTTTGCGTATGTAATTTCTTAAGAATTAAGTTGTAGGCGCTATAATATATACTGATGACGGCGGGTGCGATCAGCCAATCGTCCCGATATCCGCGCTTCTGGGGCTAATATTCGTTTTATATTTTAAACATTTTTTTTTTTTTTTTTTTTTTTGATTTTGGATTCTTAAAATACGAACATTGAATTCATTTTGTTCATCTCTGGGTTACCTTGGTAGCCACGGTTAATTACGAATTACAAGGGAAACGCCACTGCCGAGTGAGAAGGCTAAAATAGTTTTATATATATATATATCTAAAAAAACAAAAATTATCTCCTTTGGGTAGCATGATTTAAAATTTCCGCGGTGAACTATTATCGATAGGTACCAACTTTAATAATAAATGGATTCGAAACTATAATCATTTTATTACACATATATAAATTACTAAGTCGTAAAAAAAAAATGAGGCATTATAATAAATTATATACATAGATAAATTTAAATAATCTAATAATATGCGTTTGCGCAACAAATTGTAATTTACTATGTACTCAATACTCGTATATTTTAATATACAATTATATCATATAATACTATATCGTAACTATAATAGTATATATATATATATATACATATATAGAGAAAGCCAGAAATACCAGACGACACGAATATATATATATATATTTTTTTGTAGAAGTTAAAATATTAAACAGCTCACTTTTTGGTCGGGCCCTATAAAATCCGTCGAGTTTAAATTTACTTTCGTCGATTTCAATCGTACAGTTTGATTCAAAATTATCAATAATATATTTTTATGTTTAAAAAAAAAAAAGTGTGTAAATCACTGATTTACGCGGGAAATATTGGATTTAGTGGGCCATTCAGTTTTATACTGAACGCTACCATAAATCATTGGAATTGCAGAAACCCATTCCGAGTGGAGCACTGGATCACGGGAAATCGGGGTAAGGTTATAGTCATATTTCTTCCTCTTGTAGCCAAGGTAACCGCGGATATCAACAAAATTAATCCAAAGTATCTGTGGTTTTTTTACTTATTAAAAGTTAAGGCTTTAACAATAATGGTCGTTAGCCAGCGTAGACGAGGAGTGTGTGTGGTAAGAGCTGAAAAACATGAGTTACAATTATTTACACTTTTTCGCTAAAAATTTATGTTATGGAAAAATTATATATATATATCCGTCGTTTGTTGTTAACTTTTTTGGAAAAACTGTTGGGATATTAGAATAAATAATAGTAACAATTTCAAACGAAACAACACCGGGCATCTTATTATGTACGGCGTGAAAAAATCTGAGCATAACCGAAAAAGTGTTTGCCGGGAGAAAAAACTCATCTTTGTAAAACTATATTAGCTTATTTACTATACACTCAGAATCCAATATGATGAACAACAAAAATAAATAACGCTATGTACGTACACGTCATATCGCTACTGAAAAACGTAAAAACCATTTTTGTTGTTTTAAATGTAGGTAGGTTAGGTACATATAAGTATTTCCATTTATTTTTAAACGTCTATATGTGAATGATTGTGCAATTTTTATTGAAACATATTAGTTCATATTTTAATTTATAAGTAAATATCGCATTAGTAACGCAACAATCTGTGATATAGTTATAGATTATAAATTATAATTTAAAATTGTTGTATACCCATCCGTATTATATTTATACGTACGAACGACCTATTCAAATTACAAGTTTTATTGCATACACATATGCAAGTGCGTTGTATCTGAAGTATAGAAATTGTTGTAGGCCTTGAAATGCCGTAAATACGTGTTAGCTTTTTTGTATAGAAATTTTTTTTATTTTTATTCTCGGATAATAATAATAATAATAATAAATAACTTATTCGAAATCCTCTATGTATAGAGGTTTGAATTTAAGAAAAAAAAAAAAAAAAAAAACTTGGCTCTTTCCTATACATAACATATAACAGTGCGAAATAAACTAAAATTACGCCGTGGTTTCAGATTTTTCTACGCTAAAACTTTAACGGATTTATCGTATTGTTTTTTTTTTTTTATTTGCGAAAATCTTTTTTTTTATTAGAATATTCGCGTATAATACTATACACGGCGATTGCCGAATCACTGCGATACAGCACATTTGTACGGACATGATAATTTTGGAATATTTATTGAATAATAATTGACAATTCGATCCCGCCATTTAATAATATAAAACGCGAACATTTTTTTTTTATGTTTAAACGGAAATGATTGTAATTCGCAATTGCCGAAATTCAGATGGAACATGGAAATTGCGGTTACGCCCAACCGGAGAAATGCATTATAAAATATTACTGTTTGTGGTCTGCTTGCACTTGTATTCTGGACTTTGAATACGAAAATTGAATTTTTTTTTTCCGGTTTCCCCTCGGTTACACACATAAAAAAAAAAAAAATAATAAAAACAAATTCGATTATATTGTAGAAATTAATATAACTATATATATATATATAGTAATAACGACTAACGAGACACAGTTGTCATTATAATTTAATTGTGTTGTCATGGCGGCACAGTGACAGTTTCCCCTCTTTTTTTTTCTTTTTCTTTTTTTTTGTCCATGAGTGGCAAGAGTAATCCCTGGTACTATACTGACTCGATTTTATGTGAGGTTTTATCGTACGCTGTAGATTGTTTTTCAAAAATGATTTTCCAGACGATTTAAATTTATTAAAGATAATTTTTCCAAACACAATGACATTAAGTATAAGCAAATACTGTATGAGTAATCCATCCACGTTGAACCCACGATGGGGAGGAGGTGAAAAAGGGGGCACGTATAAAATAGATTTATATATTCTGATTGTATCGAAGAATGTATTTTTATTTTCTGTCCGTATACAATTTTTTTTTACCAAAAAACATGATTCCATCGGTGGTTTTCAATAATAAATTTGATTTAGTTTGTGCATTGAACGGGTCATTTTTCGATTTTCCTTGTCGTTTTCTTAAAAGAAAAAAAAAAAAAAAAAATGGAATATTAATGCAATAACGTTTCCTGTTATTTTCGAGTATTTTTTTTTGTTCAGTGGTTTTATATGGATAACCAATTGTGTAATTTATTTTTTATCGGCGTTTAAAGTTAAGTTAAACTGTGAAAATAACAATTAATTTAGACTAGTATAAGTAAATTAAATTCGTTTGTGTAATTCGTTAACTATTTTTCAAATAACTCACGTTACGAAGTTAATATTATTAATTTACTTGCTCAGCCTTGAACAAATACTAAAGTTGTAATAATAATATTTACGTACAATTACATTTATAAGGTAAGGTTAGGTTAGGTAAGGCTTTATGAATAATTAATAATATGAATTATAATAATAATTATGTGCGTCAAATATTTTCAACATATTTACTAATGTTTTACCTGTGTATCTAATTAGTAATTTTAAATCGCCGTTAAAAATACACATTAATTTATTACAACTGCGTGGTGTAAAAATAACTTTATATATATATATATATATATATATATATATTTTACATACCTTACTATAGGAACTATAGGAACTCATATAATATTCTAAATGGGATTGAATTAAAAAAAAATAAATATCACGTAATATAGGGATAAGCCATATAAAAAAAAAAAAAGTATACCTATTATAACTGTTAGAAAAAATACAATATTTTTTCATTATTATTTTTTGTCTTTGTACTAAATGTACTCATGTTATGTAAAAAAATAATTAAATTGTAATTGGATTGGTATTTTATTATTGATCGTCACTATATTATAATAACACAACCGAAATAAATATATTTACTTTGAAAAATATTCAGTTGCTTTTAATAATATAATAATAAAATAATAATTATAATTATAACAATAATAACAATAATGCTATACCAAATTATTTAACAAAAATGTATTTGAATACAATAAAGTGTTCAATATAATATTAAAAAAAAAAAAAATGCCGAACGTATTTCGCACCAAGGCCACTGTAGTGGACGGGAATTTGTATGTTTAGGATAAAAGTTAGGATCTGGACATTTATTATTTTTTTTTTTTTTTTTCAAAAAACTTAATACCCTCAATATTATGACGTCCAGGTGGCATAAATCACCTGGAAGTTTTATCGTAGTAATCAATACTTTAAAAATAATTTATCTAGATAAAAAAAAAAAAACAGATCAATTTTTCGTAAACAATAATTACATTTTAAAATTTGATTAAATGCTAAAAATATATAAATTGTCAAACAATAACATATATATATTTTATTCTATGTTTCTCAATAATGGTTATCACTTTCTGTTTATAGGATTACTAAGATTATAATAAATTATTAGTATTGTCAATGAAGGATTATTATTTATCTGCTAGCTACTATACATTTAGTAATGAAAGTCAAACTTGTTCAAATAAAATTCACATTCACTAGTGTTATAGGGGGCCCCTGTACACTGGACAAATCTCTCAACATTTTGCCCAGGAATCTGAATAATTTGCTTATAAATAAATACATTTTTTTACTCAACTTAACTTACACTGACGGGGTTATAATCACCAGATATTATATTATTTTTCATTGAAAACTATGACGTATTGAACATTTTCCACTATTTTTTTTTCTTGAAATATGCGGAAGTTAATTAATATATATGTACATATACAAACGAAAAATAAATCCAATATTCGACAATACGATTTTTTTCGCGATTCGTTACCATTTCGTAACGTTAACGTTTGCCTACAGTATTTTCTACAAATAGAATGCATTCAATATGTCAGTAAACGGATAATAAATAATAATAATATAATGCACCTAGGTGATAAGTTTCGTATTGCAACTTTAATATTATGCGGTCAATACGTTCGTCGTGTCTATGTTAGAATATTATAAGAATTATAATTATATTGTCTATTATTAGACTATTTATTAGAATATAATATAATAGTAATAATAATAAAAGTTATACCTCCCCTTCTCACCACGGATATAAATACACAGGGGTAAGAATAATCGTCTGTTACACCGGATGGAATGTTCACATATTTTAAGGCACGATGTGAATAATTTGGAGAATTTTTACTAACCGAAAAAGTGTTTTCCGTGAAAAAAAAATCCACGTCTTGGTTAATCGAATAGCTTCTTCGGTACATTCAGAACCAAAAATAATAAATTGTAGTAAAAAAAAAAAACCAAACTATTTACTGTATATCTTTTTACGTAAACGATAATATTATGTGCGTTTGTTTAGTTTTAGATATTTATAATAATTTGTATTACAGTCGATCGTATCGACGAATTAAATTACGGTCATTGTAAAGTTAATAAAATAATGATATTTAATACAGTTAAATTCTTGAAAAGATATTTTTTTGAGATAATGCATAATATTATAATAGACCACAAGTGGAATACAAATATACTTGTAGTAAAATTACTAATAATTGCCATTCAAATATTATTGAAATGTATGAACGTACTATTTTATAACATCGTTTATGGCTATATCAAATATTGAAACAATATATTTTTTTAAAATAGATAAAATTAATTTATCTAGATAAAAAAAAAAAACAGATCAATTTTTCGTAAACAATCATTACATTTTAAAATTTGATTAAATGCTAAAAATATATAAACTGTCAAACAATAGTGTAATAACATTTTTTTTTTCGTATGTTTTTCAATAATGGTTTATCACTTTCTGTATATAGGATTACTAAGATTATAATAAATTATTAGTATTGTCAATGAAGGATTATTATTTATCTGCTAGCTACTAATTACTATTTAGTAATGAAAGTCAAATTTGTTCAAATAAAATTCACATTAACTAGGGTTGTAGGAGGCCCCTGTAAACTGGAAAAAATCTCTCAACATTTTGCCCCGGAATCTGAATCATTTGCTATTCCCACAAGGGGAATACAGATATACTTGTAGTAAAATTACTAATAATTGCCATTCAAATATTATTGAAATGTATGAACGTACTATTTTATAACATCGTTTATGGCTATATCGAATATTGAAACAATATATATTTTAAAATAGATTATTTTTAATTTTTATATTATATACGTTTAAAAATAATAATAATAATAAAAAAAATGATCAAATCGTATATATTAATAAATCTTATTGACGTTATAAATTATATTACGATAATGGATATAGAATATATAATGAAATACATAAAATGACAAATATATATATATATATATATACGATTTAGTTCTATTATATATTCGATATAGGTAGGTATACATATAATATATTGTATAAATAATGAATAAACTCGAAATAAAACGCGTAAGTACCTACCTAATAACGATAGTAGTAGTAGTAATAATAATAATGTAAAATTAAAATACCAACCGGCGACCGTGTAAAAGCTACGGGGACTTAAATAAATAAATAAAAGAAGATGTTTTGTAATTACTTAAGTACTCGGGTATAGCGATGACGCACGCGAATCTGCAGCACGACTCCGGGATATACATATTTAAACGAACAATGCGTATATTATAATATCGTAATATAGGATTCAGAAAATTAGAATTTTATTGTTGCGCGTTGCGTTCGAACCGAAATATTAAAAAAAAAAAAAAACCAAAATAAATAAATAAAAAATACGGACGTGTTTCCAGCGTCTTGGGTGGGCCACTGTTGTAGGTGAAAAAGTAGGATGGTATATATATATATATATATATATATAAGTTAATTTAGTTTATATCAGATAAACCACACGATAATCGATCCGAACGAAGATCGGTTAATACATGTTTTGATAAATTTAAATTGAAAATTATATTATTAATTCGCGACTACAGAACAAATGACAACTGTCCGTGTTTTTTCAGTATTTTTTTTTTTTTTTTTGATACATCCAAACAAATTTTATCCGCATAAATCGTAAACTATTCACAATAGTATAGTTATGCAAAATTCGTCGGTTTTTACGATTTACGTCAAAATCTGAATTTCAACCGCTTATCAAAAAAAAAAAAAAATAAATAAAAAAAATCGTGACAAAACGGTTTTTCGATATTTTTATATTGCGATAGGAATAATTTATGATGAACCTTGTATGGAATTTTCAAGCATTTTGGAGAAGCAAATAAAAACGTTTTCACATGAAAAAAAAAAAAAATGAAAAATATGTTAAAATAGGCTTAAATAAATATTGAAGATTGTTTGCATCGAGACATAACAAAATACGAAATCGACAGAAACCGTTATTTCGTAAATATTCTCGTTTCTCCGGACTATTAAGAAAACTACAAGCGATACCTTGAAAATAATTACCAACTGTGCGCCAAGTAGACACAGTTTTCTACTAGAAGTTCGGAAACTACCCCTGGAGTTGATTGTCAGATAAATACGTCTGATAAAAGAGTTATTCATAAACGGAAAAAAAACCACAGCTCTTTAACCTCATCCGCTACGCTTCTCAAAAATCTCAAAAACATATTTTAATACATAATAGTTAATCCATCGCCTACGCTTTAAAAAGTTTATTTACATTCTAAATAGAAATTTAATTTTAAAGTATTGACCGAAAGGGTAGTCGTCCGCTTATTAACAACATTATGTTGTTTGCTTTGACAAAACAAAATCCTATTCGTTACACTTTGTATATAAATCTATCGACGGGCATAGGTGCTCCACAAAAAAAAGTATATCGAAAGCAATAGATGCGTATATAGTTCGATGATATTTAAAAAGGAAAAAAACTAAAAAATTACATATTATTTACGGTCAAATTCTTCGTTATTATATGTGTTTTTCGTAAAAACAAAAAAAAAAAAATCCAGTCCCTCCCAAGAAAATATTATGCCCATCACGGACGTATAATAATAGTAATAATAATATTATTTTATTTTTGTCTACGAAAACCAATATTATATACGCTTAAAATTAAATTTAAATATTTTTTATTATTATTTTTTTTCTTCTTTTGATTTCGTTACACGACAACGTATAATAATAATAATAATAATATTCCATAGGTAGGTCTTACGTTTATTATAATATAGAAAATCGTTTTCGTAAACTCTAAGTATATATGACCCGCGTGCGGTTATAATAATAATAATAATATATTTATATACATATATATATATATATATAGGAACTGCTGTGTAATGACAAGGGTACAAGCCAACTGTAATCAAAAAAATAAAAAAATAAAAAAATATATATATATATATATATATATATAATAATAATACAGGGCACACACAGAGACATAAAGAAATCGTTTCTGGCGGCCACGTTTCTCTATACCTACTTTCCTACCACCACGTCCTCCTCCTCCTCATCCTCCTCCTCTTCATCCACCGCCGGTCGAATATACGCATTGTATATAAGACCGAGACTATATTATTATTACGAGTAATAATAATAATGTGTTATATTATTATTATTTTTATTACGGAATATTATTATTATTGTAAGAGACGTGGAATATAAAAATACATACTTACATACCTACCTACGTGATTTCTGTGTATGGGGCGTTTTTCCTTTTTTTTTTTTTTTTTTTTTTTTTTCTTCTGGATCATGACCAAATCGATGAAAACATTATATATATATATATATATTCGTATAATACTCGTATAAAAATTTACGTTTTTTTTCTCAAATATTATTATAATATTATATGTACGCGAGTAATAGTATTATACAAATTATATATCTCTATCGAATTGTTCTAATGTAAAACTGCAGCGAGCAAGTACACCCGGAGTGTAGGTATTATAATATATATATATATATATATATATATATATATCTCCGAAAAAATAATAATATACTCGCACTACATTTATATTATTCTATATAGAATAATATAAGTACGTATATAATATACGTGTATTATAAGTATAGCCCCCCACATTCCGTTGAGATTTCTATCTTATCACATAATATAACATATTATAAGTGTGTTTTAACATTGGCTTCTTTTTTTCTCGTTCTCCGTCCGCCAATAGGTATACTCGTATTCGTTGTTTTTTTTCTTCAAATATTCGTAACTATTTTTTATTTGCGTACCAACTACCAGATACATAATATATTTTTTAAGAATATTGTATACAAATATACAATACAATATATTATGCATACACAATACTCGTACTATTACCAAAGGCGAGTAATTTTTTACAGTGCCGCCCCGCACTAAGACCAAGCACAATATTTTTTTTATAGCCCATTGTAAAAATGTTAAAATGTTTAGATCTATCTAACACTCCGCGTATCCTAAACAGACAATCGCCAATAGATTCTATTTAACTTTTTTTTCTTCTTTTTTCAATTATCAAAGCCAAAGCTCCGAATTATACTCATATTATTTATTGTACGTATTTACAATTATACAAGTTGTTAGACGTATGTAAAATCTATCAAAATAAATGAACACATTGAATATTTCAGTGTCTATTGGTAAAATCTTAATATATGCGAGATACAAAGTAAATATTCTAACTAGAGTTATTAATACCATTGATTATGTCAATATTACATTAATTGACCTCCTGAGCACAGTTTACTACATGTTGCTGTTAGTCATCGCCACTCCAAACTGTACCCACTCAATAGCGGCCGTTGTCGACAACATAGGGGGACCGAGGTTCGGTCGCCAGCAGTTGTCCGTTATTCAGACGACATTGGTGTCTATGTGCAGGTTTTGAACAAACACGGCAAACCGAATTACGAAGCGAAGCGAAATCGTCTTCGTAAAAATATTAATTGAAATGCAGTCGAGAATTTCAGTCGACCGTAATAAAACAAATTGAAACGGTTGAACGAATATCGCTAGAGAAAATTATACCGCTATCGAATATTTAAATATATTTCACTATATAGGTGTGCGTATTCGTAGGCTTAAAATACCAGTAGGTTCGGTACTGTAATATGTTTTAAATCTAATTGAATATTTATTGAAATGTTTTTTTTTTTTTTTTTATAGAGGCTAAAGGGCAAAAATGCCCGAATTAAAAATTAGAATAATTATATTATAAACTCGGCTATGGTAATAGTCACACTGTTTAAAATGAGCGCGTTCGATTTCCCATACGCGAGTCACGGCGTGAACGCGTTCAATTCAATGTAATTCGAGAACGGTTTGATAACTGTTACGGACTTGAACGAATTTTTATCGTTCGTTTTATACCAAAAAAAAAAAAAAAAAAAAAGAAAAACAACGTAAATCATAATAATGTTCTCCCGGTTATTCAAAATAATTAATCGTATCTGAAAAAAACATCGTGTTTCAATAGTCGACTTACAATAATTTATTGTCGCCAACGACTTATTACTCGAAAATAAATTGCGCACATTCACACAGACGTGTCACGCCGCGTTGTTGAGCGCATGACAGTGGCGTATTTACGGTGCGGGGGGGGGGGCGGTGTCCACGGGGTCCCCCATTTAATATCCATTTCGAAATGCGGCCGTTTTTTTTTTACCGATTAAAACGACTTCGCGGCAATAAGAATTGCACTAATTGTCATCATGATATTTCTCTATTATTTTTTTTTTTTTTTAATTGAACATGCTACATGATCGAGTTAAATTCCGATTTTTCATTCGATTTTAAGTAATAATATTATAAAAAATTGATGAAAAATTCGGCATTTTATAAGTCATATAAAATATGAGATGAACATACTGAAAAACGGAGTTTAATGCAGTCTGCAGGAAATCCACTTTCCAAAAAAAAAAAAATAATAATAATCTGGTCGTATTCTACGAGGCGAACTTACTACTAAAACAAATAATTATAAACCTCAAAAAAGGTTTTTTTTTTTTTTTTTTTGAGATATTTATATAAAAATAATTGATGAGGGGGAGGACGACAATTTCCCTGTGCTAAGAAAAATTATCTGAACCTCTCCCCAAGTCAAATTCCTAAATATAACTCTGGCGACCGGCCTTAAAAGACGACCTAATAAACGCGTTCGTTTTTTCAACGAACGAGAACGTGAACGTACTATTAAAAAAAAAAAAAAAAAAAAAAAAAAACAAAAAAATGAACACATTCATAACGTTTAATGAACGTATTTTTTATTACTATCGACCAGAATGGCGGTCAAATGTTTTTGTTTTGGTTTAAACGATTCTTATCGTGCTGATTTTTTAACTATTTTTATATTATTTGAATATTTTATTTTATAAAATATACATTTAACCCTATTTTTACTATTGCTGGACCCACCCATTTTTTGTTTTTCATATAAAAGTTACTTGGAAGAAATTTGGTCATTTTTTTCAAAAAAATTATAAAATAAATATAAATGTTTAATAGGTAATCATTAAAATTGTAATAATTACCTAGTATAATACTTGAAAGTTCAGCTACATATATTTGCTGTTTTGTCACTTCTTTATTTTTTCTAATAGTATCTATTTTTTTTATTTTTCCAAGTGTTGCGTGTCAACTCCTAGCAAACAACCCGGTGTGACCTTTGTAAAAGTAAAAATGCTTTATCCATTTCGATTGTTATGATGTCAACTACATTAGCGTGTGTTATTTTAAATAAGTTGTCTAATTTTGCTTTCAAAACTCTTCAATCTGAGATTTGTATGTTTCGCTTTTCTGTTCTCTATGTTTTTCAAGATTTCGCCATAATACATACAAAGTTTTACATTTTTTCATGCAATCTGCTCAGTCATTAATTGGAATTCGTGCTTTTTTTTATTCTCCAAAATATGGTACTTTCTTTAATAGCTAAATATGCACATTCTGATAAATTAATTTGCACTATTCGCATATTGAAAATATAAACTTCCATACAGTTTCTTAGTGTAGGTAGTTAGCTGCCGAGAATTTGATTATCCATTGAGCCAATTAAATTAATCGTCTTCCGTAGCATTTTAACAATTTTAACGTTGATTACGTCGACAATTTTTATAAATATAAAAACATTAACATGAAAAGGAAATAATATTATATCATTAGAATGATACACGCTAAGGTCACGGATTTACTGACAGAACATATATACAAATTCCAAGTACACAATTTTAAGATAAGTCGTAAAAGCTAATAACCGATATGTCGGTTATCCGCAAAAAAAGGTTTGTTATTCTATATTCACATGATAAAATAAAAATTTTTATAATAATAATTTTGTGCTGGACTTCGTTTACAGGAACATCTAAGACTTCATTTAATATAATAATCATACGTAAATAATTTCAATATTCAATTTTCTCAAACAAATGATATATTTTATTTATTGTAATTTTTCTGTGAAATAATTAATTTACGAGAAATATTTTTTATAGAAAATAATTTTTTCTGCAAATTAAAATTCAATACATTTTTTATGATAAGTCTTATATTTTTCGAATAAAATACAAAAAAAAAAACCATACAACTACACACTGTGGCCTATTTTCAACCATCTCGGGGCACGGGATGGGGATGAGTAATTATGACCAAATAACTTTTATATGATAGTAAAAAAAAATTCCAGCAATAAAAATAATATTATTTTTTTTTTTTTCATCACCTACACATAAAGACCGCTCTAAATTATATACTAATTAATAATATAATATACGTATTATTAAAAATATTGAAGGGTAATAAGGTCATGTAGGGGGAAATATTCCTGCCCCCCGTTCGACCGCCCCCGCTGACAACCTAAGATTTTTATACCTTGGTGCCGAGTGAAATATAATGTTAATAAAAAAATAAACTATATTATTATATTCTACGATGTAATGTTTTACATAACCGCGTTTACGTTTTATAATTTAAATTTGCAACCAGAAACACTATTATAATATTATATTACGATCCTAACGAATAAGTAAATAATTAATGTAAGCATATATTAAATGCACTATATATATTAATATAACTATATAAATTCAAAAACGTTTTTATTCGCGAGCTGTTAAAACAATAGGCGCCCATAATATTGCTTCAGAGACAATATTTTTTTTTTTTCAAATATTATAATGTTTTAGTTGATTTTATTGGCACATACGGATTCGTAAAAAAAAAAAAAAAAAAAAACTAGTACGGTGTATAAATATGTACTTAAAATACTATTCGGGAAAATATTAACAATTATATAAAAGCAACATTTCATGAGATAAAATATTGAATTTCCTAATTTCGCACTAAATAATTATACAATATACACAAACAACTAATATTAAAAGTTATAATGAATCGAATTATAATTGTAATTGAGATGTATTGTCCTTGAGCAAAATAATGAATTGAAATAAATACATTTTGTATTGAACTCCAACCTCTAATATAAAAAATAATAAAAAAATACAAATTTCGCATCATGAGTGGGCCCATTGCTGTTTTAGGCGAAAAGTTGGGAAGGTAAGATACAAAGGGGAATTTAATTTATATCTGTACGCCACAATAAATCACTATGAACGAAAAATGATTCTGAGCAAAGTTCGGTAAACTGTTTTGATATATTAAAATTGAAAGATGGTTGATGAAATGCCGTAGTTTTTACAGAAAAATAAACGAATTTAAAAACGACAGAAACCGTTTTTTTTTTTTTTTTTTTGTACATTTTCCCGTTTTTCCCGGATTCGTCAAATTATTGAGAAAACTACAAGGGAAAGAATCATAAAATTACCTATTGGAACTCAATGCAGCAAGTAGACAAAATCGTCTATCAAAAACGCAAAAAAGATTAAACATAAATATCACTGATCATAGTAAAACCAATACCTAAACAGATGGGCATATACTTCGCACTATTGTACATTGGTGTAGGTAAGTTAAATCGACTAGATATGGTGATAGGAGAATGGCTCTGGCTCCTCTACATATGTCCATTACATAGATGAATTTCAAAACCCTTTCAATGGACCTTGTCCGAAGTAATTGATCTGACCATCGCCGCAAAAGTAAAGGAAGAGATTTTCTGATATCCAACTGTGGATAGGACTTGCGTGGGATTTCGAGCCTATTTTTTGGTGTTAAAACACTCTACTATCATCAAATCCCGCCGAGATAAACTTAATCCGAAAACCGGAAGGTGGGGTTACTTTTATTATGCCAGTGCCCGTAACAATCCTATATGTACTAGTGAAGATCCCACGCGCGTACGTTAAACAACAATCGGGTTACGGCCATTTATTAAAATTCCTTAAAATCAAAACATTATGCCAATATTCCAAAAACTGAGTACCAGAAGACCAGAAGCTGACGTCGACAAGTCCTACCCACGGTAGGACACCTGTTGCTATGCAGACGACGGTCTGCCGGCGGAACAGGCAAATCATACCCCCAGGATAGCTATAGCCTCCCCGTACGATTATACTAGGATTTACCCCTGCCCCTAAATTTATATGCCGGGAACATAATTATACTAGGATTATTATACTCGTCAGAACCGAAATTCTAAGATTTATATACCGCCTAAATTCATAATAGGAAAACCATATTTCCCAGGGCGGTTTGAAATTCCCATTTCTTTAATCGTAAATAAATTTCGATCAGAGTTATCTGGTCGACGGCGTGGCCTAGATTCCCAACAGTTTGTCTAAATATTAAAAAAAACTAACCACAAATGACGTTACGTATAGGTTGTTTCATGTCTTTTGATTCCTAGTCTAGACATTTTGGACTACATTGGAAACTTTGGCTACAAGGAAAACAAGCGCAAATTACACTATAACCTTATCAGTTTATCGAGATCAGAATCTTTTTCTGATTGCAATAATTGTTTTTTGCTCGCAGTGTGCCGGGCTTATTTTAGAATGCTGAGCGTAGCAAGGAATGTATGGTTTTATTATGATGTGTGTTTTATAAAATACAATTTTTTCTATCTGTAAACAACTTTTCTACCAAAAATACATTTTCGATTGTCGAGTATATGCACCTTTTCTGAAAGAATTTTGGATTTAGTTGGTGTTTTGGAGGGTGTCATTTTTTTTTTTTTTTTTGATTTTTTTTGTAGTTTACTTAATAATTGGGGAAAATTTGCAGGAAAAACGGAAAAATTTACGGCAATAACGGTTTCTGAATTTTCGATTTTGTTGTAGTAACAATCTGACATTTGTACAGAATATTAATTTTAGCCCTTTCTAGACGCGGACAAATTTTATCGCTCGACGATTTATCGGTGCGCAGGTACAGATATAAATTAAATCCTTCTCCGTATCCTATAAAACCCCGTCGGCCACACCGGCGGCTGGCCCTTGGCCGTATTTTTTTTTTTTTTTTTTTTACATTCTCTTGCACGTATTTGGTTTGTATGTTTGTAAAATTGTCAATAGTTACCTAAAAATACGCCGTATTCACAATTTGCCATTAGTTGGCTCTTGATTTTTCACTATTCCCGTACGCATTACGATTACGACGGTCCGGGTGTATAACAACGGGGCGGGCGGTCCGTGCACATCGGTTTTTTTATAATAAAATATTTCCGCGAACGAATACACAACAATAACTTACGGTTCATAAACTCCGGCTGGCAATATTATAATATGATAATAATACGATATTATTATATTACGAATATTATAATAAAACTTTCGTCGTGTAATTAAAATCCGGAACGTTATCCCGCCACTGGTAATAAAACCCGAAAACCCGTTTTACGGGGCTCTTAAAAACGACGCGGCCCCCACCCTCACCCCCACCCCCCCGGCTCGTCCGAAACGCGCGGCGTAAGTAATGCGGCTTTTAAAAATTATTATTTCCAAAACAGTCTGGCCTAGCTAACATTTTATATTATTAATATTTTAAACACCATCATTTTACTGCTTTCGTACTCGTTTTCGCCCGTTGTTGTATTATTATTGTTTGCAGTAGGAGGTTTAACCGTTATGACACGGACACGTAGCGGTTCGCCCGTTACGCAAAATTACATTTGTTCGGGAAATCTAATATTAGGTCCGTGTAATTAAATTTTACAAGTTTTGTTTTCGGCGTTCCCTCTCTCCGCTCTCTTATACGTACATATATATATATATATATATATATATATATATATATATATATATATAATAATAATAATAATATAACTCCCCGAGGACATTGATTAAGATTATTCGTACCCCTGCCGAAAACAATAAAATACAATATATATATATATATACACGGCTCCCGTTGTAATAGCTGGCACGGCGGTGCAGGGTCGAAAAATAATATTATATTTCCGAACATGCAAACCAATTGTTATTGGGTCTTGGCGCTGCAGCTGTAAGTATATTAAACGCCAAGTGCCCGGGCATTAATATTAATGCGGTACCAGTATAGACGATAAAAAAAATAAAAAAAAAAAATAACAATAACAACAGTACAGTAATAGATAATATATATTATTATCTAACGCACACGTTTATGGCGGTTTGACGGAACAAATTTGTTTACGCGACCCCGCCGTCGTCGTCGGTTCCGTCGCTTCGCCGACACGCTAATTTTTTTTTTTTAAGAATACCACAGTTGAGATTAATAACTGACTGTCCGTATATATTATTTATAAGTCGACTCTGCGCCCTGCGCTCTTGTAGCAGTAATAATAATAATAATAATAATAATGACGAAACGACAAATTTCGCCTGCCGTTCGAAATCGTAATCGTTTTCCATTATAAAATAATTACGACTAAAGAATTATTCAATCTATACTGTACAGCGTTTATATTTATACAAGACGTCTAACTCCGAAACGTTCGTATGGTTTTTTTTTTAAACGAGTAGATGGAATTGAAACGAAACCACCCGTCCCCGACCCGCAATTGTATTTATAAATTGAAAAATTCTCACATAATACTTACTAAATTACAATACGAATTTATACATAAAAGTATAAATTGTTTAATTATAATATAATTTAAAAATTTAATATATATATATATATTAGGGTGTTCCTTATTTGTAGGAGATAATAAAAATATATTATTGTTACTGGGCCCTCTCATTTTATTTATTATCGTATAAAAAATACTAGGAAGAAATTTGATCATCATTACTCATACCCACAAGTAATGGTTTTTCGTACTTTATTAAAAAAATATATATATATATAAGACTTATCACAAAAATATACTGAACGTTAACTGTGTGTGTTAACAAAAAATTTATTTACAATATTTCTCGTAAATCTATTATTTTCCCAGATAAATTATAATAAATAAAATATATCATTTATTTGGAAAAATTGATTAGTGAAATTATTAATATATTACCAGCTGACTCGGTCGTGCGTTGCCGAGATCTCAGAAGGAAAAAAATTCAACGAAACTCTAAAATTCAATACACATTGTTGATTTGAATTGATACTTTAAGAAAAAAAAAAAAAAAAATGTATTTATTTGAGTGCTTGTGGGGGATACACGATATTATTTGTTTTTACTTCTGGCGCGTAACACGAATAATCGGAAGGTATTCCGACACGTGATCTGGCAAAATACAGTTGTCCTAGTGACAAGCGCGGATTCTCCAAATCTAGCACACACACTTGCAGCGATTTTCATTGTGCTTTACTGATGGTCAATTATAAAAGCGAGCCGTGTCATATTGCATTATTGTATCGTATACAATGCGTAGTTCTGGAACCAATTTCGGAAGATTCGTTTCAATAAATATACCCAAATCATCACCATCGAAGTGTGTGTTTCACGTTGCAAATCACGATCATACGCGTCGTTTGCAGATCGATTCGGTGCACATATTCCCAACCACACCAAACATAAATCCTCAATGGTAACCAACAGTTCATTATACACGTCTTTTGTGAATTGCATGCCCTGATTGCGATTCGTTTCTCGCAAACGACGTAGAATGTCTTCACTCGTGGAATCCACTGTCATCATAAAACTACACTTGTATTTCGTACGCTGCAAGATTCAAATCAACGTGCAGTGTTCGTTTGGAACGAGCATTGCGTTTTCGATCGGTTGCCAGGCTCGTTTCCTGTTGGTCAATTGTTTCATTCGAACAATGGCGGCTTGAGTGCGACTCGATCAGCTTCCAATTTTGACACTCGCTACTCGTTCGTACGAGAAGAACATGCTTGAGCAGTGTGTATTCGAGCAGCTTCTAATCTTTCTTCCCGTTGCTCGTCTGTTTCAGAAGCTCGCAATGCCTTTTTCTTTCGTGCATGAGATGTAGATCGACCAATCGATCGACGGGCATAATTATCCTCGAAAATTTGCTAAGAAAATAGCATTGCGAATACATTGCAAAAGCAATATCTAGCTATAGCAAAGGCTAAATAGCCGGGTCAGCCAATATCTTTTAATAGAGAACTTTCTTGCCCGTGACAAACCCAATCTAATACTAGTGAAGATCCCACCCGCGTACGTCAAACAACAATCGAGACATGGCCATTTATTAAAATTCCTTAAACATTTTTAATTTTAAGGAATATTCCAAAATTGAGTATCAGGAGACCAGAAGCTGATGTCGATAAATTGCGCTCGGCAGGACGCCCAATGCTATGCAGACGACCGTCGGCCGGTGGAACCGGTAAATATACCCGCAGGATAACTATAGCCTCCCAGTACGATTATGCTATTAGAATATATATATATATCTCTAAATGAATACGCCTGGAGTATAATTTTACTAGGATTCTTAAACTCGACAGTACCAAAATTCTAGGATTTATATACTCCCTAAATACATAATAAGAAAATTATATCTCCAAAGGAGGTTTGAAATTCCCATTTTTTTAATCGTATATATTTTTAGTTAAGAATTTATTTGGTCGACGGTGCGGCGCCCCTGTAAAGACACCGGGGCGCTTAGAGGATATTTACCGGATTTCTTGTCTGCAAATATGTCAAAAGCTTTCTGTAGATCGACTTTTAAGCTTCATCGCCTTCAACAGCGTTCGCATGTGCGGGACCGCCGTCGTACTACAATCGGCCAGCACTAAAAATTTGACCGGCCTATACAAATCTAGGGTGGTGCATATATTACGCCCACTGGTTGCAAATCTATTGTTATTATGTGTTGTTGTAAATGTCACATAAGTTAAGTCTATTAGCAAATAAATTATTACTATTATTATTATCATTATTCAGGAAACTACGCAAACATAATATACATTTTAGGGGATCAGTCTGGTGGCCGTAAAATATAAGTTCGTCTATATACTTATGCTAAATTATCAACACTGTGTATTATACATATACATTATTACTTAGGCACCTAACACGTGTAATAAACGCATTATTCTCGTTAACCGTATAAGCGTAAAACAACAAATTGACCTTGGTTTAATACAACTTTAGATTCCGAGCGAATAATATTTGTTGGTGCATTTGTTTTATTAATTAATTAACTTCATCACATTAAATATTTTTTATTAGCATATTATTTAAATAATACGCCTGTGAAGTAAAATTCATCATAAATAATAGTTCTGTAAACTGTTGGTTCCATAATCTATCGGTTCTGTACATTTACAATTATTGAACAGATTGCGTTGTATTTCATTATTTAAATAGGAGTGTCTTATCAGTGGCGCACACTCAAAATTAAATTGGGGTGCCGAGTTGATTTACTGTTATAGCCACCCACCAATTCTCTCTCAAAAGCAGACCAGCGATATGATCATCATATTATATTAGTATATTGTGATCTAAGGGTGTTATAACAACCACTTGATTGGCTATCAGCAGACATATTTTATCCATATCAAATATTACAATGTGATGATGATGATGCGAATGATGGTACTGACGTTATGTAGTATTTGGAAACACCAAGTAGTCACGGCACAGAATAACGTTGTGGTAACAGGAAAACTGAATCACGTTTTTACGTAAAACTAAATGATAATGTTAAACAGCTCTGCAAATTTTACAGTTCGACTACTAATCGATTCAATAATTGAATACATGTAAGGTTATCACATGTATTCAGTTTATAGAACGATTTTTAATTTTATAGTCTGTTATCAGTTCTGTATAATTCAATGCAATCCGGTATTAGTAAAACCTAGCATATCTTATTTCTTGATTAGTCCTTCGTTCATATTCTCCCGTGTTCTGGTCCGTCATAGGGCATATCTGTCGTATGATTCTTCTTTCGAGTACTATGCTAAGCTTTCTTTCGTCCGTTTTTATCGTTGCCTAGGTTTTTTACTCGTATATAGCACAATAACGTCAATAATTATAACTTTATATAATATTAACTTGACCTTATCGACACCAGTCTGGATTTAAAAAATTATTTTTAAAGCATAGAATCACTTATCAGCCACGTTTATTCTCATCCGAATATCTGTGCGGTTATCTTTATGCGCATTTATTTCTACACCTAAGTATTTGAAGCTATCACTACTATTTTGAACTCCATATCTTCTACCTGCGTGTTCTGCAAATTCATTTTGCGTGATAATATTATGAATTTTGTCTTATTTTCGTTTATAATTCATCCCATTTGTTTACTTTCTTGTATGCAAGTATGAATCATTATATGGTTTACAAACCATATCTATGCTACTTATTTAATTGATTTGGTTTTGATGTTTTATTCCTACCCCAGTGTTGAGTACTTTTATGGTTACGTCTTCTAATTCTCTTCATGTTGAACAGTACTGAGGATAATGCATACTCATTCCCGTCATAATCGCGAAATATTTTGACAACTGGCCGTTAAACTTCACTACACACTTAGAGTTTTGAACATATGTTCTTATAAATCGTATATGTTAGCTGGTACCTACGCCGATTTTAATGGCCCACAAAGTTTCTCTAGGGATAGAAACGTATGTTTGTTTATAATTGATAAATAGTATGAAACTATATCTAGATCTTGGTTGTATTCATAGAATTTCTCCATAATCTGTTTCACTATATGTATTTGGCCTACGAGTGACCAACTTATTCCAAAACCTCTCGTTATTCGCCAACTATGTCGTCCCCGTATGATTAAGTCGATTAAACAGCAGTACGTTCGATAGTACCTTGTACGATGTGTCTAACAACGAAATGTCTCTGTAATTGTTAAAGTTCATCAGATCACCTTTTTTGTAGATAATACACAAAAACAGACACATTTCAGGCTTTTGGTAGACTCGCATCTCTGGATGCCCTACCAACTATTAGCTCTAGTTGCCCGGTTACCATCTTCCAGTCGTGTTTGACCAGGTTAGAATGTCTTTTACAATTTTAAGCATATATAGTATACATACATTTATTTTGTTATTATTTTCTAAAATTATCAATCTAATTCATGTGGTTCATGAATATAAAACCATTGCCAACACATATAAAATTAACTCGATGAATATGTATATACATATTTATATCGTATTATTTTATTATGTAGACCCATGTAGCAATGTCAAATATATTATGCATATACAAGCACTCATTGTTTTAATTTTAATTTAGCTAGAAATCAATTATGTCAAAATTGTACAAAAAAAT